>OX439045.1:24634272-25834272 GCA_949317995.1 Acholoe squamosa
TTGTAGCATTTGCTATTTGCTTTGTAACATTTGCTATTTACCTTTTATCATACAGATGACTTGAAGGAGGTGGAGATGAGCATGACTGTGGCACCATCCACCGTCTACGCCACACACACCGACTCACCATCTACCACCGAGGGACCGCAGACATGTATGTAATTGTCTTACATTAATTAAGCAGAGGAAAAAGGCAGGATAATCCTTTTGTTATATATGAGGTGTAACTGTTATACGCTGACCAGAGGAATTACATAGACCAAAAATGTATCATGTGTTGTCTTTCCCATCCGAGTTCCAACACCGATCCAACTCTTCCAGAGCCATGCGCATCCCCCTCATTTCAGGACACACGTCTTTCCTTACAGTAATTAGGCGTACCATGCAGATCTTACAAACTTGATAAAATCTTGAAGGATTGGTTATGATACCGCCACCAAGTGTCAGGAGGTTAGGTAATAGTCCATAAGGCTTTTAGGGACGAATCTTTCCTTAAAGGGTTAATCCCTCTCTTGCAGATTTCCCCTATGTGGTAGAGGGCGCCTTCTCTGACTGGGGTAGTTTTGTGGCTCATGGCATCTCGCGGGACGACTGTCTGCTACGGTGTCAGAGCACGGAGAAGTGTCTGGGATTCGACTATTACAAACCCCTAGGGGGTGCCTGCTGGCACCACAATGTGACGTCATACTGCAGACCGGAAGTCAGCCATGTTGACTTTGACCATTACCGGAAGTTGCCTTGCCTAGGTAATACTTATGCACATAATATTGTTCTACTCTTTATATTGGTATGTGTTGTTCTGGATGTTTAGATGTCTTTGGCCAACCGTTTCTTCCGATAACATATTTGAAAATGCATTCAAAATCTCAGCATTGAATCTTTGTATATCATTCGAATCTAGAATCTGATCTAGAATTTTATAAGTAGCATCAGCTGTTGAATAATACACCCTTCAAGGGTTGCATGGTGCCTGTAGGCATTGATAAACCTTGCTTGGGGCACCATCTTCTCCTTAAAGGTCTAACAACAAAGTGGGTTGTTTTTATACATTCACAGACAGCCTAAAGACAACCACAACGGTAGCAACAACAACCGAGGAGGAAATGACGACAGAGGAAATGACAACAGAACCTCCAACAACAGAACCTCCCAACCCACTTGATAGTATGTGCCTTGAATTATTACTTCTACTTTTTGTGCACTCAGTTTTATATCTATTATAACAGAGTTACTCCTTGATCATAAGGTCGGTTGATTTATGACTCATGCGACTATTAAATGAGACCATTGAAATCATTTGCCTATAAATGCATTTTGAAAAATGCAAGCTTTAATCGAAGTTAGCAATAGCACGAGTAAGCAGGATATCGTGAACGGTCTTAAACCTGGCATTAAACACTGACATAAAGCTGGCACTGTGCTTGGCTCTTACCCATTACAACCTAATGTGAACCTTGTGTTTCTGTGCCCAGTGTTCAGCCATAAGGAGAAGGGTTTCTTCGTGGAGCATGGTGTGCTGCTTAACTTCTCCATCAGCCTGGAGCAGTGCCTAGAGGTGTGCCTTAATGACTCCGGTAACTGTGTGGCTGTAGACTACTATGATGCCTTTGGTGGTGTCTGCTGGAGTCACAATGCCTCCACGGTGTGCGGAGGTAGGACCAAGTTCCCCCTGATCACACATTACCAGATGGAGGATTGCGTAGGTTAGTATAGAATGGGGCAATTGTTATCCTAATTAGTGTATGCGATTTACTAGTATCAACTAGTAACGACTATAGTTTTATATCATCAATTGTGATTATATCCCTATGTTGGTACCCATGCCACCATGCAACATGTAACGCTACATGTGAATTACACACTAGATGGTATATCTTAAAACAATATGTCACTCTACCTTTCACAGAGGAGACGACGACAACCACAACTACCACGGTAGCACCAACAGAGACCACCACACCTGACCCATTAGACAGTAAGTATCAACACATTTCTATAACAATGTGGATGGGGAGGGTCCCCATGTCGTATCCCATTTTTAATAAATGCTAATGTCACATGTCAATTAAATCCCCATGTCCCCTGTCACCTCTAAGTACCTTAAGAAATCACCTATGTCATGTTTTTTTATTCATCTCTAGTCATTCTAATCATTTATTTGCCTTTACGGAAAAATGAGTTTGACATTATTTTCTGTTAAATGTATCCTCCATTTCATTCCCCCTGTGATTCCAACTTGCAGTGTTCCCAGTAGTGTTGAACTACACCTTCCTAGACTGGGGTCGCTTTGTAGACTATTACCTGACAGAGACCGAGTGTCTACAGGTGTGTGCCCGGGATGACTCGTGCCTGGGTGCCGACTACTACTCCCTCCATGGTGGTGCCTGCTGGGTAAGTTAGATGTCTACAATGAACTAACAAGTTAAGTCATGATAGCATGTTGTAATGAGAAACAATCAATATTCTTGAAGATAAACTGTAGGATGTATCCATAAATTGCATATCATATCACGCAACACTGGTGAATTTTGGACCTTAACACTATGGGAGTTTTCATCAGTGTTTGGGCCACAGGCAGCTGATTTCATCTTTGTATACATAACAAAACCACCAATTCATGGCTGACTTACAGCTGTCAGTCACTGACAGAAGGCCCAGGGACAGTATCCTTAGCCCTTCCCGGCTTTCTAGTTCTATTAGAGCTTGGAGTAAGATTAGTTGGTTCACAATTAATCCCAAGTATTTTTAATTCCACTATTTCTGCACATGACCTCATGACCTAGTTGGACCTGAAAACGAGGCTCACTGAAATCAGCTGCCTGTAGCTGCAGCCTGATTGAAATCAACTGCCTGTGGCCCAAGCAGTGATGAAAACTCTCATAGTGTTAAGGTCCAAATTTAATCAGTGGTTGCTGTGATTGCTGTCCAAAGGGCTGTCTGCATATAATTCTAGGCGACACCCCCCCTTGGAGTGTATGCACTCCAAAGGGGGGGGGGTGTCGCCTAGAATTTCCCGGGTTTTGTCCCCTAGACCTTTACTAAATATAACAAGAAGAATGTGGTAAGGACTACAGATAGGAGTTGCCACTTCATCACTCGCCACTGCAGACGGCGTTACTGAGACAGCATGACGTCACCAATGACATCATAGGTGACGTATGACGTCATGGGTCATACTGCAGCTCCCGGCTGCTGACGCAGCTTGCAACTCCAAAAGATTTGTATATGATAGACATATTACATTATTATTATACAGGTACATAACATATCCACGGTGTGCCTGGCCACAGTGGAAAGTCCCTACTTTAACCACTACCAGAAGGTACCCTGTGTGCCAACCCTAGGTGCTAAAGGTAGGTTCTATCTAACACCTTTCTAAAAAGGAAGAGGTAGGCCTGTTCATTGAGCAAACCTAACCTCTTTGCATATTAGTAGAGTGGTGCAAATCTTTCCATGCTGTTGTCTCCCCAAATCAATTAACTATGAAGGTTAAGCTTTGTAGTATTTGGATTTTCTATTTTGTGCATCCATCTTTTCTTAATCAATGGCCATTCAAGATGTTGAAGGTCCCATCTGGGTTACATAATATCATGTACTTCCGTTTATGTTATAAATTGCAGCTTTTGATATTGTTCTGTAAGGAAATTATACGTTAAAATATATTTTAAGATCGGTTGAGTTCAGAGAATAATGTTAGAGAGGGGCAAAACTTAATAAAGAAATCTATTCACACTCACCCATTACCAGGAAACAGAACAGATACATACCCTGATGTCACCATGTCGGAGGAGACTACCCCTTACCCACCTACCACTACTGCAGCACCACACAGCCTGGCCACGTGTAAGTATAGCTATAGAGTTAACAGTTAGGTCTATAGAGGCTGCTTCAAACCTACAACATTATAATTTGTCACCAGAATACCTCATTGAAATAAGCAGCAGCTACTTGGATGCCTCAGCCTTTGAAACCTCAACAAAGTAAGAAAAGGATAACCCTTGATAATAGTAACATCACAAATGTACACTCAGTATGAGATTAAATTAGTTTGGTCACGATATAAGAGGGGAAAAGAAACTTGATAAAGCATTGGTTTTCAGCGTATCCATTGTTCCTGAACATGAATTTCAATAGGACGCCAGTAAAACTGACATGAATCGACTATATGAAAACACATTAAAACAGTTGTCTTCTCTACCTCAGACTTCCCCTTCACCAATGTTGACCAGTACGTGCCTGGGGGCATCTACCATTCACATGGTATGAGTGCCGAGGAGTGCCTGGGGGCCTGTCAAGAAGACAAGGCGTGCCTGGCCATAGACTACTACCATGCTTATGGAGGCGTGTGCTCCTTCCACAATAGTACCTCCTACTGTAACCCTATCACAGCTCACCATGGATATGTGCACCACGGCAAGCTGCCCTGCTTTGGTGAGAAATCAGTATGTTTGTGAAAGTCGGTATAAAGTCATGAGCATTTTAACAGGAATCTCTTCCTGCATTATAAATTCCTATGGTAACAAACAATGTTGGGATGATGTGCTTAAAAAATGGTTTGTTTATTATGTGAAATCTGGAAACAGACTTTGGACTAAATTCAGGGCTTGTCCCTTACTATATTATGAAAGCTACATTCTGTTTTTTTTTTTATATAAACAGAGGCCCTTAAGCCAACAACGACGACAACAACGGAGCCAACAACAACTACAACGATGACAACAACAACGACAACACCCGTTTCTACTACTACAACTACTGTACCACCTACCACAACCAAACATTACTACACCCATCCCACCACAGGCACCACCACAGCAGATATAGGACCAGCAAAATGTAAGTATATGTAGAACTTTTACAGACCAATGGCAGAAGAATCACCTATATTGATAACAGTCTTTTTTTCAGTGTCGCATCAGCGACAGATTTAAGGGTAAATATAATGATGTTAGTATACTAACTAAAAAAAAATCCAAGCGCACAATTTAATCATAACAGTAAGACAATAAACTGATATTGACGGTCCAGTAATCTCAGAAAATCGAAGTTGGCTAATTATATAGAATTAGATTAACTAGCAATTATCTTATATAAATATTACATAGCAATCATCTTATATTGTGCAGACTTCCCTGAAAAGAAAGAGGGGGCCTATATGGACTGGGGAATGCTGAAGGGGCATTCAATGACCTTGGACGACTGTCTCAATCTCTGTCTGGATGTAAGTTTAAATCCTTTGTACATGATGTTAACAAATATTAATCACCTATTTAAAGCCTTTGTACATGATGTTTACAAAATTAATATTAATCACCTGTTTAAAGCCTTTGTACAAGATGTTTACAAATATTAATCACCTGTTTAAAGCCTTTGTACAAGATGTTTACAAATATTAATCACCTGTATAAAGCCTTTGTACAAGATGTTTACAAATATTAATCACCTATTTAAAGCCTTTGTACAATATGTTTACAAATATTAATCACCTGTTTAAAGCCTTTGTACAAGATGTTTACAAATATCAATCACCTGTTTCAAGCCTTTGTACATGATGTTTACAAATATTAATCACCTGTTTAAAGCCTTTGTACAAGATGTTTACAAATATCAATCACCTGTTTCAAGCCTTTGTACATGATGTTTATAAATATTAATTACTTGTTTAAAGCCTTTGTACATGATGTTTCAACAGGACAATAAGTGCATGGCAGTAGACTACCTGACTACACTGGGAGGCGCGTGTTTCTTCCATAACTCTACAACCTACTGCAAACAGGAGGTTTACAACAAGGACTTCATACACTACAAACGCCTCCCCTGCTTCGGTATGTAAAGTAGACCTTCCCCTAATGGGTTCCTTTAGCGTCATTTTTGATGGAAGTATGAGATAAGTGTGAAAGTGGTTAATCTTTGCATTTCCGGGCAAATGATCTGGGTTGTATTACCGCGAAAGCCATTGAATCTCAGTACTTTAGATTAGAGAATTTGTGTGTTTATTCTTTTTTATTTTACCCTATTTGCCAGAGGGCAATGCCTGATCACATCAGGCTCTCTCTTTGTTGTTTTTCATATTTTGTAAAAGAGCCTGGTTTCAGTAAGGAAATCAAGAGTCCTACTTTTTCCAGTGCTGTAGAAAACGTTGTTCTTTGTTCTTAGGTTTATTAGTAATTTCTTCCTTCCCAGAAGGGCTGGAGTAAAAATACTCATGAGATAACTTTCATCCCCACAGGTTATAACATGCCAGACCCCTATCCCCAACATCCCCAGAGACCCCCTGCACCCTCCTACCACAAGCCTGCCCCCGTCTACAAACCTGTGGAACACTACAGTGAACATGAAAAGCGTCCTACAGCTACACCATACACATCAACTGACACTACTGAGGAGACAGAGGAAGCCAGTAAGGAAAGCTCATCACACGAGGGTATGTAACAGCTATAGCAGATAGAAGGTCCACACAAAAACTTAGCTTCAAAGTCTTTGTTACTGATTTTTGTTGGTAATATCCTTTGCAAAGAATAACCTTGCATTATTTATAACTTGAAGCTCTCCCCTATCTCTAGGATAATAGAAACTATGATTACGGAAGTTGGGTGCTGCCTATATTTCCCCATTCCAGTAGCCAATTTGTCATACCTGAAGATCAATTGGATTGATATGTCGAGTTAGAAGTAGTATGTAAAGTGGAGGTGGTATTGTCAGCTACGTATGTAATACATTGTATCTAAAAGAATTAAAAAAAATAATTACCTGCTCCATTCTCGACAATCTACACAACGGTAGCATGTGCATAGCTCACCTGAATGTTGGTTTGGAATGATGGATTGATTTAGAAGTATGAAGCCATGACTTGTACAAAACATATCTGAAGTAACCATGTTGTACTTGTGGTCACAGGAGGCCCTGCTGGGTTCCCCTTCACCTACTCCGGGTTCTACGTGGACTGGGGACACTTCCGTCAGTACGGACTGAGTGAGTATGCCTGTCTCCGGCTGTGTCAGGAGGACTATCATTGTCTGGGTGTGGACTACTACAGGGCCTATGGAGGGGCCTGCTGGACACATAATGCCACCACTTACTGTGGTGCCAAGGTGCACCACCACGACTTTGTGCACCACCGCCGCCTGCCCTGTCTCAATGGTGAGTAATGTTAAAGATAGGATTATGCTTGCTGCATGATATTTTTATTCGATTGATTTTTAACACCATCCTGGGTATTTGTGGTTCGGTATAATTCAAATTAAAGAAAGTTAAAACCTATGTTATGCTGTAGAAGTTGTTAATTGAATTTTTTTTTTCATTTTAGTAATATACAATCCTCGCAGCTTAATTCACTTGCTCAATCAGTTCATAATGATATCAACAACATTATAAAACATGATTTCATTTTTATTCAGATGCCAAAAAGCCACACACCCCCAATCCCCAGCAATATCCCCAGGGCTTCAACAAACAGCCTGCTTCATATGATACAAAGGAGGACAGCTCCTCCAGTGAGGAGTCCTCCCCATCTGACACCCAGGAGGCCCCAGCCCCTACCTACAAGTCTACCACACCAGAGTATGCCCCTAAGGAGGGAGAGGTGACCACTGCCAAGCCTCACAATTCCTACTACCCGCCACACCGTGTACCAGAACACTACCACCCCAAGAAGATAGGTAAGAATCATGTCTTAACTTTTAGCTAGAAAGAAAGAAAAAGAGTCTAACAAAAAGCATTTCCTAGCTGATGTAGGAGCAGTTTACTTTCCATATACTACTAGTAGCACCTATTCGGCCACACATTGTTAAGTATGTCCAGCTTTGAGAGGGGTCAGCCTGAAGCAGGCAGGCCCCTCTCAAAGTCCCTGGTACACTGTATAAAAGTCCTTTGTAAATTGTACAAAAGTCCCCTTAAAATCCCTTGTACACTATATAAAAAGTCCTTTGTACATTGTATAAAAGTCCTTTGGACCCTATATAAAAGGCATTTTTACATTGCCTGTAAGCTCAGTTTACCTGCTCTAACACCAACCTGTCTCACCTTAATTCTTCAGGTTACATCTTCCCCGTGGAGGAGGACGGCTACTTCATGGACTGGGGCACATTTGTACAGTTTAACCTCTCCTACAGCAAGTGTAAGCACATCTGTGCTGCCGACTCGAGCTGTGTTGGTGTCGACTACTATGAACCCAATGGAGGCGCGTGCTGGAAACATGGCATTGAGACCTACTGCAAGAAGAAGGTGGCCAAGGAAGGCTTCAGACATGCCAAGCGCATGCCTTGCCTCTCAGGTACACTGTGGTATTAATGTAGTATGGTAGTACAGGTGAGAAGGTTGGTATAGGTGGGCAAAGGGCATATCCAGTATGGCATTTGGTGCATCATTGTGAATCACAAAGTAAACCCTATTAAAGACAAATGCTACCCGATGTCTGGAACGGGTTCTGCTGCTGATAATTTCAAATAACTTATATTAGTTTGATGTTTTAACAATAAGAAAATGCGAAAAAAATCCCTATGTCATGGCGCTTATTTTTACAGTATGACAATTTAACTGTAAAATGCCTTAACTATAGAAACAAATGGTTAAAAACTATTTTTTCATATCATGTCTCATACATACTGATCCTCTGCTGATTTTTCTACAAGACTCTCTGGATTGAAAAAGGACATCTATACAGACATTTTGAAAAAAAGAAAAATGGGGGGTCATGGTTGAAATGGAAAAGTTGTAAACTTTTGAAAAATATCAATTTTCTTTTAACTACAAGACCCTATGGGAATTCAAATGGCATATAAATATCCCTAATGTATCTATAGTGATAAAAAATGAACTAAGAAAATATGTACAATTAAAGTGGTCCTATTAGAGTAAGCAATACCATTAAATAGTATAACTGATGGGTTTTAATTTCTGCCACCAGGTGGCTTCTGTGTACCGGGTAGCGTTTGTCTTTAACACAATTCATTTAAATAACGTGTTTAAAGATTAAAATCTAATGAATTTTTAGGTAAAATAGAGGAGCTGTGCTGGCAGGGAAGGGTCAGTTCTTAAAGATTTATGACTTTAAAGCTAAATGAATTAGTGTCAAGTGAGCATACATCAGCCAAGTTCTTGGTGAAATAAAAGCCTTAGAAGTCAGTCTAGACAAGAGACAGGCTTATATAGCAGGTTTCCTTGATCATCACACGACCTTGCCCTAGTTGCCTAAAGTTGTAGCTGTTCTTATAGGGACCCTGTGTGAATTAGATTTTATGTTAAGTAAGGAAAGAGTTAATGTCTTTAGAGTTCTGATATACCTGGTCTTTCTTTAATATGATATCTTAATCTGCAGTCTGACCTTTGCCCACTGCCCCACCAGGGGGGTTCTGGGTTATTTGATAGGAAGGTGATCTCATACCATGGACAAACTGGTTCTTATCCCTCCGTTATAGCCATAGCGATATGATAACCTCCTGGGCAAGCACGATGAATATTACACATTATAATGTCATCATAATGAAATAATGCGACCCAGGAGAGTAAGTCACCAAAGCAGCATTCATATGCCCCTGTGATCTAATGCGATTGATACATAAGTAAGCAGGGTGCCCTAATACTGTGTTTCTGAGTTTCTCGCCAACGCCATACCATGGCAGTATGAAGGCAAATAAAGACAGAGGTATCTAAGGGGTGAACAAGAAAATACTGATGTACATAATCCTCTTATTCTGAGCAGTGGGTGGGTACAGCTTAATGATGTAAAGAATGCTCTGTATTAAAGGACGTGGCATGGATGGGGTTGTATTTCTAGAGAACCAGGGCCTAGATATTATTTATAATGGCAACAGGAATACGAAGCTAACATTTAAGTGATGGTCTATGATTACTTCATGCAGCTTCAACATGAAAAGAAAATAATGTGTTCTTTTTTGACAATCTTGACAGGTCTTATTCAAATGCCTTTGAGAATTCCAGACATTTATTTGTGGTCATATTGGGTATAATGTTATATGACTAGTTTTGTAAATTGAGATCTTAGAATATCGTTTCCTAATATGAATCGTAGTGTAAATACATTTATTTTGTACGGTTGGAATGGAGGAAGTGTATCTTTTGTATGACCCATTTGTATTTTACTGAGTCGAAAATATGAAAATATATAATCTGTATATACAAACCTTTGGTGTGTGGGGAATGACACGGCTATGATATGTAATAAAGTATACTACTTGAAAATAAAACAACTGCTTCCCTTGATATCCTCTTTGTGTTTACCTGTCAAAAAGTGCCTCCATATTTGAAACAATATAAGTGATACAAAAGATATACTACCTTCTATCCATTTGGGCAATCTAAATGTGCGATGGAAAAAAAACGAAAAAGAAAAAAGAAATCTTGGTGTAAAAGTAAATTAACTACAGACATGATGGGTCAGATATGGTGGCACTTATTTCGAACGTTTATTTAATGATATGCAAAATTACGTTCACATAACGATGATAATACATATAAAATGACATCACAACAGTCATCATACAAACTCATATTATAAGAAACTTTACTTTCCTAAAAACAGGAAACTAGAACACATGACTATTCTTTACACAATTGAATGGGACATTTCTGTCATCATCGAAGGGACCATCTACAATGTTGACCTGTATAAGCAGCGGTGCCATCATAGATTTCAAGTAGGCTCTATCCCCGGCGCTTATTCTAGACCGGCGCTCATTCAAGTACCCGGCGCTTATACAGGCCAATTCGGTATATTAATGACATCCTGCTGCTGGGGAGTGAGACCCAGATTTCTATACATTTCGATCGTAAACAACACCATACAAGTGTTACATGAGGCCAAGCCAATTTACCTTTATTCCAACAAAAACAAAGGGGTCAATATCCAGCTTGGGCCTCAATTCGCAAAAAGGTATCCCCAGTCCTCCGTTCTGACACGGCTTGACAGAATGGCGTAAGGTGAGATTTGGACCCCTGTGGTCGTGTCTCTTATGTCAGATGTGTTATCACTCTTTTGGAATGATTGGCAAGTATCTAGAGAAATGACCCATGAACCATTGACAACTGTGATATCTATCAAAAAGATATACTACATCCACCAAAAAACATCAACAAAAAAAGCAACAACAATTTAGTTGCCAACATAAGTGATTCAAATGGACCTGTACTCTCATATTACAAAGGCTACGTGGGCTATGTGAGTACAAGATGAAGACCTAGTTATAATATGTAATAATAGAACAGGTATGAAGTCCTTTGTTCAGATTTATAGTTTTGGAGTTCCTTTTTATGTGGCATTAGAGGACGATCATACAAAGGGCTCACACCATGAATATTCACAATTGGGTAATTAGGATTGTATTCACACATCAGAGTTATTATGACTAAGGGATACAGCTCCATAAAGCCCTGTCTAGCACTCGGAGGTTTAAAACCCTCATGCTTCTCCTACCAGGAGACGACCTGGAGACTCTGGCTGAGTGGGTGAGCATTATGGAGGCTGAGCAGAGACAGCGCCAACTGATGGCACATAGTATATCTATAGACAGGAAACCGACCACCACTACCACTACCACTACCACTACTACCAAGCTACCCCCTGAGGCTATTGTAGAGGCTGGGGGCAAAGAACACCCTAGACAAAAACCTACAAGGGGGAAGGTGTACATCAATATTCACAACTCTAATATAGGTATGGAAATCACTCTTTAATCACACATGTAACTGATTGTTTTATCGTTGCTTTATCCATTAATTCAGGAGCGTAATGCATGTTCAAGGAAGAACTCACCCCTGGGCCTATGCAAGCAAGTTGTTTATTGTGATATGAAAATATCTAAAGCTCTGACCTCAATTGACCCACCTTCTTCTACATGAGATCCTTTCAGGGAGGGGGGGGGGGTAAGTGAACCGATATTACAAGCCGTTATTGATCTGGTAAGATGGGTTTGAAATTGTCATTCACATTACTCTGGGGCGTATTACAGTATTACTGTTTAAATAATTCTCTCTCACTCTAATTTCCATATTATATTCCTCACCTGTAGGTTACATCGCGTTGCGTGACAATCTGCAGCGCATAGGTAAGTGTTTCTAAACAAAGACTTTCCAGATTTAGGGTCAGCTGGAACCTTCTTAACTATACTTGTCTAAAACCAGTAACACTGGAACAGTCATGACGATTATAGAAGCCCGGCCCGGAATGAGGCGCAGTCAGTGTACCTTATCTCTTTAAAGGTTAAAAGGATCGCAGCTAGATACACATTGTTAACCTTATGTCAGATCTTCTTACTTCTCGAATAGCAAGAGTCCTGATTTCCCATAGTGAATGGAAAAAGAAGCCAACTATTATTTCTTGACTCTTTTCTATTCATTTCTTTTTGCATAAGAGATTATCAAAGACCGATTTACCCCAGCATTCATACAAGGCCCGCACCCATTCAAGACTCGGGACCGAAAAGCGGCGTCTCAAAACTCTTTGCAATTGGAGGCCGTTATTATTGTCTGATTATATGTAAACACTTTTGTGGTAGCTTGATCTGGACGCACTGTCTTCACTTACAGATAAACTACTAATGAACATGGAGGAAGGAGGTTACACGTCAAGACGCAGTCGGCATCAAGGGTACCATGGTAAATACTAGACTCTCATTATTGTACTGTTGTATCCGTATCCAGGTATACAAAGTTTAATCAGGTGAATAGTCAGTAAAATATATCCCGTCCAAAAACTCTACTTTTCATATATTATTTACATATATGATTATGTCTACAGAGTCGGACAGGTAAATCAGTCAGCCCAGCACGATGCATGGTATGGTGTCCGAAGGTTCAAAATGGAGTCTTGTCAAGATGTACATAGGCCTCAACTAGTTAATTCAGCCACTTGGAATCTCTGATGACAGAATGCCAATGTAGACTTAGTAAGATAGCCAAATCGCCAGTGAAATCTCAGATAAGATCGTCATATACATTGAAATAAACCCCTGGTTAATAGTTGCCAGAGCTGTGTTTTTGCATCATACTGACCTTTCAATTATCCATTATCAGTAATGGATAAATTGCGGGTAATGGGACTGACAGGCAAATTCATACTCCACCTAGTGGTGGTTCCAAGTATTCACCAGACTCTCAAGGACTCAGCCTGGTGGCTCCACCTTCTACTTATCACTGAGCAACTCTCAAACCCCGGTTGCAACGGGTGACACAATTTACCTTTTCTCACCTGGCGTTCTTAACAATACGCCTTATAAACTTTCCCACCACTCCCACCCTCTTTTTAATGGTGTGGTTTTCATAAAACTCAGGACTTTGTAGCACCTGGATATATTGACTTACTATATATATACTCAAACTCTATACTATGGACTCTGAACATTTATCCATTGTTGGTAACATACGGTACAAGTTAGTGCCTTACCTCATTTGCATATTCAACTCTTAGATTCAAACCGGTATCTCATTAGTTTAGTTACATGGTTATCATATACCGTATTTACTCGTGTTGGTGTAATAAAACTCCACTTTATGAATTTCTGGTTCAGTGTTCTCATTAAACCCACAAGGAAGGCATGATGCACGAATACAGCCCGGGAAAGTTAACTGTAAATTGGTACATCACATCCATAAACGGATTCCAAACCACCAGTGAAAAATGTACAAGTCTATGTATTAATACAAATCCATGCACAATTCTAGGTACAGCCCGTCCAACAGCTCTACCCACCCGATCGTCACGCCCTCCAGTGGCTACAGGAAGAAGCATCATGCCCCCTCCTCCAGGGGTCTCCTTCACCTCTGTGAGGTATACAGGGGTAGAGGGAGGGCGCCCAGAAGGCACACACAGTAATAAGGGACAGGATAAAGCTGAGACTAAGTCTCAGAACCATACGGTAAGTCTCCAGAGCAATACTAGAACATAAGGTATTAAAAACTAAAGGTCAATGCTACATAAGTTCTGAAGGTGTCAAATAACATAATGCGGCACTTCCATCAAACTCTCACAGGTTCAAATTTGGCTGTCCAGAATTGGTCTGTAAGGGAGGGTTCATTTTTTAGCAACAGTAGTGTGGGGCGGCAAAGTTTGACTTTCCTTTGAGAATTGGAGGAAGACTTTGGCCATAATTTTTCCATTGGTCTTTCCTGAATTTCTAGTATATTTCACATTTGCGCATATCGATTCCCTACAGTACACAAACCCCAAGTCTCACAAGAAGTCCAAGCCTATCTACAGGAAGATCAACAGGTATACAAAGATTTCAGGGAGGATGGCGCCACGTGGTGGGCAACCTGAGAACTACCACAAAGTTATGGGCCTGCTGAGTGAAGGGCGTGCCTTCAACCTAAACATCTGGAACATTATCACCATGTTGAAGCTGAGACATGAGTTGTTCATAAAGATGCAGCGGCCCTACGCCTCCATTACACGGCACCAGACTACCCCTATACTCCATCCAGCTGGTACTGATGTAGGGGTTCAACAGATGACGGCAATTCACGCAGAACAGCAATCCACACTTGACACAGAAGCCACAGGTAATAAGAAACCCATTAAAGAACTCAAGTCACCTGGTATAGCCTCTTCGAATGCAGATTCGACTACAGTAAGCGCTGTGAATGCTGGTGTGGACAATGGTATACTGGTCAGAAGCAGCAGTAGATACATCCCTACAACTGAACCCCGAACTATAGCTCCCATGTCAACCACCACAGCACTACCACTTGGTGACCAGCAACCTCAAGACCCTTCTAAGGTAACCGATGACACAAATATATACAACATGAACACTACACACAGCCATGTGGAAGATGAGGTACCAGCATCATCTCAGACTGAGACCTATGTGTCAGCCAGCTTAGACGTACAACCTGACGTGTCTGTAGACCAGAACAACCACCACACATACACCGTTACAGACATACAACAACAAGGGGACAGTTTTGAGCACTACTTGGACAGTATTGGTGGTAGAGACAAAGGGACTACAGACCAAGCAGAGTGGAGAGCGTTGGGTGTTACCAAGAGGTCATATCAGACAGCGACTACTGCGCCCCCTATAGTGGACACCTTTCCCTCGCCAGGTAGGGTGAATTACTGTAAAGGTATAATTTAGATAAAAAGGAGCAGTGATTTGTAGACAACAGTGCGTGGGGCGGAGCCCATATTTTGGTGAATAGATCCGGTAGTAACCTGGCGATAACTTCACTTTGCATATACTACTTACATTTTGCCACTGAGATAGCACCAGACCCGGGTGGGATCTCACTGGTTAGGTCAAAACATAACAGGTGGGAAGGTGGTCCGTGCATGCTTTTATGCTTTTAGCAATAATAATAGTATATGCACCTCTAGAGTTATGCTGATTTGACTAAGTTTATAAAAATCTCCCATAGCATTATAAACTTATACTGCAGGGTTTGTGGCGGCACATCGTGGGGTGCGTGCCGTGCTGGGACAGTTGGTGTTAACCGGTGTAGTACTAGAACAGTGTCTGGAGACATGCCTCCTTCAGGACCACTGTTTGGCTGTAGACTATGGCTCTAAGACCGGCTCGTGCCTCCTCCATGGTATCAGCTCCTCCTGTGGTACACTGCTACCTGCTGCACGGTTTGACCACTACAAGAGGGTGCCTTGTGACACAGGTAGGCCTTATAATTAGAGAATAGACAATGATATTCTTCATGTTGAGACTCTCTGTTGGACTATAACGCACGATGGTCGAGGGCCTTCATAAGGCCTGAGACCAGAGTGTGTTATAGTCCAACAAAGAGTCAAGACATGAGGAATGAGTTGTCTATTGTCTTTATAAAACATGTTAGCATTTTCATCACATTGAGTAAAGGCTTAAGCCTCTGATATCCCATTGGAAGGATAGACAAGCTGTGACCTTGCTCGGGCGTGCACTGTACTCCTATAATGCATTCAAGGTCACTTCTATTGTGCAGCAGTGAATGGGCTGCAATTTTATAATGTAGCACAGAGACAGCTAACAGTGTGGTATGTACCTGTTACCAGTCAGTGAGTACCATCAGTCAGTGGTATGTACCTCACTGTAATATGACATAATGTTATATATATTGTACCACAGATACCTCTAACCTTGTGGTACGTACCCGGTACCAGTCAGTGAGTACCATCAGTCAGTGGTATGTACCTCACTGTAATATGACATAATGTTATATATATTGTACCACAGATACCTCTAACCTTGTGGTACGTACCCGGTACCAGTCAGTGAGTACCATCAGTCAGTGGTATGTACCTCACTGTAATATGACATAATGTTATGTATATTGTACCACAGATACCTCTAACCTTGTGGTACGTACCCGGTACCAGTCAGTGAGTACCGTCAGCCACAGGGTTGACACTAACATCACCATAGAGGCCTGTGTACACCAATGTAATGCTGACACATTATGTATGGCGGCAGACTACATCATAGAGGACAGGAAGTGCCACTATGTCACCACACACATGTTCTTCTGTCCTATGCTGAAGTCCCGTCAGAAATCTTACCACTTCAGGAAGTCCAACTGTAGTAAGTTTAATTATATTATCTTATATATTCCAAGTGAACGGTCATATCTCAATTCCAAAACAGATTTATGCCCCATGTTACGTCCTGACACATGTCGAAGCATGGTAGTCGGTATTGGTTAATACTTAGAGTACTGATGTCGCAGTAATTTTAATTCTTAATGACATGGGGGTGGGTCTATAGGAGGGGGGCAAGGGGCTCGTACCAAATGAGGCTCAAGAATAACAATCCTGGGTATTGAATAATTATTACAAATTGCATCTAGCCCAAAGTAATACAACGAACATAACTGGATAACATCAACATAATACCATGTTCTATTTGTTGAAGAGACCTTATCACGCTCCGGAATAGTTAGACATCCCAAAGAACAAAACTTCTATTTTCAACCAATAAAATTCCCACCATTGCGTTGTAAGTACATTAATTTGCAATAACTTTGAGCAAATGACAAATACTTAATGAAAGGAAAATTAAGTTCCATTAGGTTTTGCTGATTGAAAGTTTGGTGATTGTACCTCATAGAGGAATATCGTAAAAGCAGGCCATGTATGCACATCACGCTGCAGTCTGAGCTGGAGGCTAAGTTTTGGTATTTAGAATACATAAAGAGCAATCCTAGTGCTATATTTAGGCAACAATGTTTACAAACACATTAAAAACCTACCCCCGTCAACTATCGATCATGATCTCTCTGAACGGAGGCTAAAACAATAAAGGCAGCCAAACTATATCTACTACTTACCGGACTCACTGAACAGTCTCAAACACTTCACAAATTATATTCCTCGCCAGTGTTACCTCAAGGCTGGCAGACATTCCCTGGGGCCTACGCCCAGAACGGCATCTACGTCCGTGATGCACTATCTAGTGACGACTGTCTCAACTACTGTGCACGACTCCCCTTGTGTGGTGCCATAGACTTCAACGTTAGTACAGCTTCCTGTTACATCCACAAGAGGGCGTTTGGGTGCACCACCCTCAAACACAGTCCAGATATGTACCATGCTAAGAGGGCACCAGGGTGTGGTAAGTGTCAACCTATAACCATCCTCCTTTAGCACTGGTTCCACTGCTGGCTACATTTCCTACATCATTGCTTGCAGAGCTATGACTGCTCTAAAAAACCTATATACATGAGTACATGTATAGAGACCAATCTCAGGAGAGAATTACTGACGACAGAATGCCTCTCTAGTACGATACATAGAGTGTAAGATCTCACCATCTAGCATACAAAATTCAGTTTGAACAACATTGAAATAGAATTGGAAACTGATTGATCAACTAGTTGCCAATGTTCATCCAACGTTATGAGTCCACTAGGTTGGCAGATCCTAGTAGTGTTTCATACATTTAGCTTGTTTGCCTCCCAAATCACCTATATCAAAATTTCCTCTCCTGGAGGTTAAATGCTTTTCCATTATTCTTTGCACAATCGGTACCAGGTTGTGTGCAAACATTTTATGAGGATTAACTCCACTTTCTCCTTTCAGTAATCGACGTCCTCACTGGCCGGCTATATGAAAAACCAATCCGCTTCACCAAGCATTGAAAATGCGGACACATCTTCAACTATACCCATTAATCCACCAAGGCTCCGGGTGTAATAATGGCGTCTTGCTAAATAACCGTGGTCACTTTGAATGCTTTCCTTCTGTATGGTGTGCAGGCTTATTTATATTTTTCTAATAAAAGATCCCAAACAAATACTGCCTTTTCTCATTAGATTATCAGTTATCAGTTGAAATTCAAACCCCTTCGCACATGTGCTAGTTGTGGATCTAGGATGTCGAAAGGGAGGGGGTTTGGTGTCACTGAGAATCCTTTTCCTAATAGACGTTGGGGACTAAATGAAGTTCAAATAAGCAGCAAAAGAATATCAAACCTCAGCGGTGCTTCAGAATATAACAATATAGAAGTGTAACCAACCCTCCTCACCTTTTTGTCAAATGTGCTATGGTATGTGCACTAATAATAAAGCTGCTTTCTGCCTCCATCGTCCTATTGTTTATATGATCTATAGGCTGGCATGGGTCTCATTTGTTCTGAGTCACAGTTCAGAAATAAGTAAGTGCGTAATTGTTTGTGTTCAGGTTATAGATATTGAGAACTTCAATATGTCTTAAGTGAACCACTGTGCCATATTAACCCTATATAAATATATCAACTCTATTATAGCTACTTGATACCTTCGGATTCATGCTCATTTACCATATTGAAACTCTAAGACAGAGCTTGTGAATCACTTATCAATACTGCGTTGGTACATTAGGATATTATGTGCAAGAGTATGATGCAGATGAGGAAAATGGACATAGTGTTTTAAAGCACACAGTGTATCAAAGCACTATATACCGCCATATAAGGATTAACACCATGTGACATAGAGCCAGGTACGGATCAAGAACTTAATCTTTCACCTATAGTGTTACTCAAGACTTCACTACAGGGTGTCTCCAAACAACAGCAGGACACCCACAGCACAATAAGGCCAAAACACAAAGTGTTTCATTCTCACTCTACCTCAATATACAACGGAATATCCTTTATAACTAACAATGTACTGCATCTAGTTTTCTATAATGTTGCCATGAAGGACAGATGTGAATCAGAAAAAGAAGGACATGTAAGTTCAGACAGCATTGCAAAAGTGGTGATTCTATGCCGCTTGATGTTCTGGTAACTTCTGGTGATGCTACAAAATTATGTATTAACTATCAAACCTCCATTGAGACATGACTGCAAGCAGGGTACAAAATCCCGAACACGAAGACTGACACTAACATCACGAACATAAAGCCTATAGGGATTAAACAGGTGGTATACATGTATGACATCTACTCAAACTATAGAATAGGTTTCTGTAAGGTACAAGTATACTTAATAGTCGCAGAACACAATCTTTTAGTAACCCATCAACATGGGCAGTAGCTCAGAGTCAGACAGCTCGGATGAAGACAAGAAAAAGACCAAGAAGCTGAAGAGAAAGAAGCCAAAGAGGGACAGCTCTGGGTCAGATTCAGATTATGCATCAGCACGGACCAAGAGGACAGACTCTGACTCTCTGAGGAGAGCTGATAGTTCTGATCATGAGGAGAAAACAGCAGGCTCTTCTGGCGAAGAAAGGAAACGGAAAATTTCAAACCAGAGTGGACATTCAGAACCGAAACGAAAGGTTTCAATCCAAAGTGGACAATTAGAACCAAAACGAAAGATTTCAAACCAGAGTGGACATTCAGAAACAAAACGAAAGATTTCAAACCAGAGCGAACGTTCAGGACGAGAAAGACGCGACACAGATAAAAGCGGGAAATCTGAAAGGCCTGGGTCACGTTCAAGGTCACGCTCAAGATCAGGATCAAGGGATTCGAACCGTGACAGAAAATGCTGCTTTTCAGATTCCTCTGATGATGACCGTAGTAAGAAGGGTGACATCCCTGGTCCGTTGGTCATCGTTGACATCTCTGATTTCGAGGACACCTCAAATAGATCAAAGTGCAAGACGACAAAGACAAAAGATGGTAAATTTCGGTCTGGGAAGACTGCGTCTCGGTCAGGGAAGTACTTCATCAGTAAGCTGTCTGCACATGCTGTACAGGTGACACAACATGATGTACACGTGTACAATAAGATATTCTGGGGTATCGTCTTCTTTATCGGGCTTGGTGCCACTGGGTATCTCCTGTATTCCATCCTCACTGAGTTCCTACTGATGAAGCCTGCAGAGACAACCTTCACCAACTATAGGTAAAGTATACTGCCTTGTTTATAAATACGTCTTAGGGCTGGTATGACAGTGGAGATGAAAGTGAAAAATTACATAAAGTATGGGCATAGATGATAAACTTCTTCATCCTCAGACTGTTTTCCTAAAATTCAATAATTCATCTGAGTAATCATCATAGGGCAACCGACTTATATTTCAGGCTAACATATTGGCCTTAGACAAAGAATAACTTATCTGATGCTTTCTAGAAGGCAAATCACCATACATCAGCGTTTTATACTTTTTTTTAGAATGATCAGGGCTGGCAGGAGGGGAATGGCCATCATTGCCTCACAAATCGAGTTTAGTTCGAAAAGCTAGTGTCTTACGATTCAACTGTTCGCAGTTCCTTCTATCTCTCTCATGTATACAAATGATAAAGCTTTTTACAAGACACACCTTTCTTCAGCAAACCTAATGGGGGATGAGTTTTCTTTTATTATTAAATATGTGATACCATGATATTCCATAAAACTGTGAAAGGGCCTTACCCTTAATGCTGTTCAGCAGTATGAAACGTCGGTCAATATAAGAACACTCTCTTAGGGCCATTTTCCACCATCCGATAGAGTAGGTATATCCGGCACTGCTGTCGGCCGACAGGGGGACATACCTCACCATTGAACTCTATGGGCGCCCCATCGGTCGGTGTGGGTGTGTGGTGCCCCTGTCGGCCGTTAGAGTGAGCATATCGGGTGGTGGAAAACGGCCCTAAACCACACAGTCTTAACCACACTGTTGGTGAGCTGTCCATGTGCTGCCCGATGGAACATCATGCTTTAACTTTAAATGAATTCGGAATCACATTTAAAGGTTTTTAGGAGAGAAATATCTCTACACATCAAATTACAATGGATTGAAGCAATTATTATTCATGAACAATTGTCTCTTGTTTCTACAAGACATTCCTCGTCACCAATTATGGTTAGTGAACCATGGTCAGTGTATGACTCCTCCTTAGAATTACCTCATGGTGCTTACACTAGTGTAACTTACAGTGTGTCATACTTTGATTTTGTCCGTCAGAGAGCAGGCTGAGTTCCCGGCTGTCACTGTGTGTAACCTCAACAAACTGGCACGTTCTCAGCTGACAGCAGACTTCAGTGTGTTGGCCACCCTGGACGATGAGTACGCCGCAGGCAGTGGGGCAGGATACACTGTCGCCGACCCAGGTATGTCCCTGTTTCTTCACATAGGGCTGGATTGTCAGTTATTGTAAGGCATCGGTCAGGGAGGTTAAAGTCTGGTGCAAAGACTTAATTTTGATTATTATCTTTTTCTTTTCTTATTTTCTTTGTGAGATTCCCTTTTACACAGCATGTTAGGGTCTTTCATCCCCCTTCTCCAACTTCCCACAGGAGACGCTGATGATACCTGGTGGCAAACTGAAGAAGCCTCAAAATTCAAGTTTGAAAATGGCCCTAGCAGTGTTTTCGACACCTCCTCAGGGGCCATAAAGTCCATCAATGGAGAGGCTGACCCCTTCGTGTTTGACAAGTCTGAGTACTTCAGTACGCTGACAGGATCCCGGGACTTCAGGACAATGGCTACCTTTGCCAAGGCCAGTGACCACAGTTCGACCCAGCGGTGGGCCAACCCAACCACTACTGAGTTGGACACCATGTCACAACCTCTCAGCACATTAATGCTGCTCTGCTCCTTTGATGGTGCCACCTGTGCTGCAAGGTAAGGTATTTTTTTATAAATGATTTCTCTGATGATTAGCCAGGAACAGATACCATGTTCTTGCTGCTCACTGGTGATTTATAGGATGATTTTCACCACTCCTTTTCATTTGCCTTGTAATGTAGTTGATCAAAAGAGGTGATCTCTGGCGTCTCATTGCAGTGATTTCACGAAGGTCTATAACCGTGACCTGGGTTTGTGCTACACATTTAACAAGACCAGTACAGGACCAACTCTCACCACCAGATCGGGATACCAAGCTGGTATGTACAATACACATCTGTCTGGATGTCCTTGATTGTTTTCAGTGTTTTATATGTATCTGATATTTTTCTAAGCCTCTTGTATAAGGATGGACAATACTCTGTAAGAGGTGAGCATCAATGGTTAATCGAAGGTGATGGTTGATTTGGCAGACAGTTGGCATTAGCTGATCAGTATAAAATGTACGGTATAAAACAGGAAACAGGCTGTTCAAGTGATGAAATCATCAGCATCCTTGAATGATATTAGGGCTAGTGTACCTACATATTTCTTTTTGTATTGACTTTTTATTTCTGTCTCCCCCCACCAGGATTGCGGCTGACATTGAACGTCAAGATGTCAGAGTACCTGGGTATGCTGGCACCGACCGCTGGTGTTGCTGTCATCGTCCATGGCAATGGACAACACGGGTTCCCTGACACACAGGGCCACCTGGCGGCAGTGGGACAAGACACAGCTATTGGTGTACAGCCATGGACAAAGTACCACGTTAATGTAAATAGTACACTTTGTCTATAACATCTTCTAGGCTGTAAACTATCTTGTCTTTGTAAGGCATGTTCTGCAATAACCCAAGTAGAGCAATGATTTTTTCTGGACATAAAAGCTCATACTGAGAGCATTCGTGCCATAATTATTAGAGATTCGAGATGCCGATTAACCAACACTCCCTTTCCCTAAAGACCCACTGTACTCTCTTTTTTTTCGACCACTCTTTTTTTTTCAACCACATCCTTTATCCCTCAAGATCGGAGGCCACCCCTGGAGGTCGTTACAGAATCCACGAGAATGCAGTTTTTCTCGTACCGCTCCCGTGCAACCGTTACACAAAAGAAATCTCGTTGTGTTTTGCCTGGTGTGACCTCAGAACGAGGAAAAAAGCGTAACACAAATAAAGTCTCGTTGTTAAAGTCTCGTTTTGTGTCCTCTTTGAGTCTCTCACGAGATAAAAAAAGGCAGTTGCTCTAGATGTTCTGCCTTTTACTTCTTCAGCATTGTTTTCAATGGGGACCATCGTTTTGATCCTGACAAGTTGGGTACCAGTGTAGACTCTGTTTTCTGAGGTAAATTTGAAGGAAGAAGACATCATGCCTCCTTTAAGGGATCGCTTGGGCAGGAAAACCCGCAAGTGTAAGCCTAGGGAGTCGCCTTTTTCTTTGTTCAACGATGAGGAATTTGTGGCAAGGTATCGCCTCAGCAAAGACGTAGTCAGGAAACTAGTAGAAGAATACAAGAAGCACAGTTCTTTCAAGGGCACCAAGAGGGCAGGAGGCTTGACACATATTGACAGGGTAAAAATTTTTCTCTTCAAACTAAATGAAACTCTTATCAGACATCCTATTCCCCTCCCCTTTCCTCTCTGTCTTATTCTCTTTTTGAATAAAAAAGTTTCAGCAGCCCACTTATGTCACTCATGTCTCTTAGGTTTCTTTTCATGTAAGGGGGTGTGCATGGTGTGTCCCCCATGTCACATGTCGATTTTAAAAAATGGTCATGTCACATGTGACTTGAATCCCCATGTCACATGTCTCCTCTTACAACCTGTCATGTCCCATGTCAAACATAAGAAAACACCTATCTCATGTACCTAATTTTTTCCCTCATCTCACTAATGCCCATGTCACATGTAGATATTAAGAACTGACCATGTCACCATGTCGAATTAATTGCTAAACACGCATATATTAAAAGTGAAGAGAAGGAGACTGATTCAGGATATATTCTTCTTACTCCTTCCCTCCTCTCCTCTTAATGAGACCCCCCCCCCCCCTTCACCCTTGTCTTCTTGCAAGTAACTTTTCATCTTTCTTTTCAGTTTTGCCTCGTCCTCCGTTATTTTGCGACAGGTAGCTTCTATGCGCTCACAGGTGATTCCCAGAAGGTGTCAAGAACTGCCGTATGCCGTGCTGTGAAGGATGTAGCCGGTTTCTTTTACAGGAACAGCCATCTCTTCATACAATGGCCTCACTCTTTCGAGGAGAAGCTCCATCTCGCACTGTAGCTGTATCGCCATCCGAAGCCTGGGACGGAGGAAGAGGAGCAGAAGACACCATACGTTTTTGGATACGTAGATGGGACTCATGTACCTGTTAAAACCCCTACTGAATACCAGAACGAGAGCGTGTATGTGAACAGGAAAGGGTACCATTCTATTAACACCACCGTAAGTTGTTGTTGTTGTTGTTGTTGTAGTAATAGTAGTTCTTTATACATATAAAACAATATATCTTACTGGCTGAGAAAATTTCTTCTCTTAAGTAAGAGTCTTCATAAGTGTGCATGAACAAGTTCTCTTACATAGTTTTCTCTTTTCCCAAATTAATTTTTATTCTTTGTTCTATCAGGTGATCTGTGACTACGACAAAAGAATCCTCTTTGTGGACCCCCGCTGGCCTGGATCGGTGCACACCGCATATTCCCTGAATTCCAGCCCGGTAGGAGACGAATTGGAGGCGGAGGCTTGGGAGGACTTTGTCCTCTTAGGGGACTCTGGGTGAGTTGTTTTTTTTATTCTTCTTTTTTTTTATTCGTACTCTGGAGTTACTTAAAAGGATACTCAAGGGCTTCCTATATGAACGTGCTCCCCCATTTTTTTTTTTAAGAGAGGAAAACAAAAATTTCTTAACACAGTTAGTGCACCTTCTTCTTTTTTTCTTTTCTTATTATCTTTTGGCTCCTTTCTCAGATACGGTCTCAGGAGAAATCTCTTCACCCCCTTCAAAGATGAGGTGACTCCTAAACAGCGCTCCTTCAATGTGTGGCACAAGAGGAGCAGAGTACGAGTAGAGCACTGCATTGGGATACTCAAGCAGCGTTGGAGGTGAGAAAAATTGAATCTTTTTTTGATTGTAAACATCTTTTTATTTATCGAAGGAACTCAAAAATAACGACATGGTCCTCCCTTGAAAAAAATAAAGCATGTTACAGTTACACAAGTTTGAATATTAAGAGGAAAAATAAGGTTTAACTGAAAAGTAAAAAACTCTCTTTTGAATATTCAGGATACTGGACTCTTTGGCTGGGTACATACGGCATTCACCTAAGAGGAGTTCGTGGATCATAACGGCTTGTGCATGTCTCCACAATGTGGCCCTTGACCACGGGATACGGATTGTGAACAGCCCCTCTGATCCTTGGAGGCCCAAGAGAGCCCCCCTTGTCCAGCCTCCACAGAGGAGTCAGCTGGAACAAAGTGACTATGTCAAGAAGTTCAGGAAAGACTATGCTGAGAAGTATTTCTAGATGTCCAAAAACTGACCTAGTCCTGGCAGTATTCTTTTATAGCCATGTAGTTGTTATTCTATGTGCCACCTAAATTACCTGTATTTTCATTACAGAAAGATTTTTGTTCAAAGAAAGAAGAAAAAAGATTTTTGTGTTTTTGTTTAATATGTAACCACGAAAGTCTATCCACGCACTGTCTTTAATAAAGGAAATGTAATTATAGGCCTTAATTCTCTTCTTGTTTAGTTTTTTAAAAAAGAATGAGCTCATTTTCCTTGTTTCATCTTTCTTGCCATTCTTTCTGCCCTAATGGCTGCTCTTTCAGCTTTCCTCTTAGCCTTTTCGGCGCATATTATTTTCCACTCTTCCTCAGTGCACTGGATGACCTTCAGTCCTGGTTTGGGTTTGACTTCCTGCTTTTGTTGACCCAAAAGTCTCTTCCTCTCCTCCTCTTTTTTCATGGACATGTCATTCACCTCTTTCTGTATTCTGGCATCTATTTCCTCTTTTCTTCTCTCCTCTTTCATTTTTTTCTCATGGGCCCTCTTTCTTTCCTCTTTCCTCATCCTTTCTTTCCTCCTTTTTTCCTTGTCTTTATCTTTCCTTGGCATCTTAGTAACTTTCATTGATCCCTGAACTTTAGTGAAATCACAGGACCCTGGTTTCCAGAGAGCGTCCTCATCGAAGGCCTCTTTGTGGTCCGCTGGGTTCAAAGCCATCTGTTTTATGCCAGGAATATCTTTACGAAATAAAAAATTGAGTAATTAAACATTATCCTTCAATTTTATTTCTGTTAAGAAATTTATTCTAAATTCCGGCCACAAATAAGGTGTAAGACAAGAGCCACAGGTTACCTCTCACTGCCTCGGGCTTCAGGTATTCCAGTGCCTTTTCCTGTGTCTCGGTTAACTTCTTTTTCTTGTCCACAGGGCCACTGCCAGTCTTGCTCAATTCCCTCCTCAGCTTGTTGTACTAGAACAAAACAAGAAAATAATTAAAGTATCCTACTCTTAAGATAAGGTTTATGCTAGACAAGGGCACCTTTTTACTTTGAAAATCTCTTTATAAGTTTACATTTCTGAATTTGTGTCTCACCTTTTGCTTGTTCTTCTGGGTGAAATCAGAGGTTTTATGGGAACATTGTTTTACTGTGCGATGGGTTTTAGCTTTTGCATTAACGTACACTGCAAAAAAAGAAGGGATTTAATTGAGCTATTAATTCTTAAAAATTATTTCAGTTCAAATATATCTTGTTCTTATAGAAAACCGACACAGACAGAAAAAAAGAGGCCATTTGATATCTCTTAGGTTACTCACAAGCTACATCCCTCCATGCCTGCCTCCTGATGTCCTTTCCACCCCCTGTCCCACTGAAGTGGTACTTAAGGGCTGCTCTGTTATGGTTCACAGCGTCCATTAAGGCATCTACCTCCCTCTTTTTCCACCTATCAGTCGACACAGGCATGTCCTCTCTCAGGGGTGTGTCATCTGCCTCGCTCTCAGATGAACTGGCATTAGAATTATCATCCGCAGCTCCTTGTTTGCCGTACAGAGTCTCATTCAAGGGTCTATTAGTGTCATTTACATCTGGTACATAGAGCACTGTAGAGGCAGCTGAGTCGACTGACTGGTTGTCTAAGGGTTTTAATGTCATCTGCCTTTTCTTTTTCTTCGGGCGGGTAACCTGTGACAGAAAAGGGAGAACAAAAAATAAAGACAAGTAGAATGAAAGCAAAGAATATGTCTTTTATGTTACCGTACAGCAGAACGAGACAAAAACTCTAGTAACGAGGGTTAACATCCTTTTCTCGTTGTGCTTCGTCGCCTTGCCTCCCGCGCAGCGATGTCTAACAAAACGGATGTTCCCTTTTATTTATAACAAACTCCTCATTTAAAGACTGCTTTTATAGGCCTGAATATATATAGCAGTAAATTTATAATGAAATACACCCACTTGAACCTTGTTAGCTTGGTTATCGTCCATTTTCTTAGGAGTTGAAGTCACGACGTTGGGTGAAAGATGACGTCACACTACTTGTGTTTCAGTGGCGCCACCTTCGCACAACGAGAAAAATTGCCCTTTTCTCGTTGTGCTGCATGGCATTTATGACAGGGGAGAAAACCTTTTTTATCCTTCGTCTCATTCTCTGTTTGATAAGAGATGTTCAATTTTGATATTTAAATGGTTCGGATCATAGTCAGCCATCTTTTATCAGGGTGGGATTTTCAGAAGAAGATGAATCTTTTTTTCTGTTGTTTTGTAGCCTTTTTATTTTTATAATAATTACCATAAAGGGAAATAAACAGGTCTGAAGGTGAATAAACTCTTTATTGTCTCTCATAACTATGACCTTAATGTCCTCTTTCCTTCTGAGACTAAGACATATGGGGTCTTGGATAAGTAACATGCTTATTCTCTTTGAGAACTCACATCAGCACCGTAATACTTCATAAAAAAAAGTTGAACATGGCAATTTTTTCTTCTCTTATCTCTATATAGAAGATACACATTAATTGTGCTATCTCTTCTGGAGCCAAGCTGTATGAAGATATGATTTCCTACTTCACTAGGGTAATTAACTTTTAACACATACATGCATAAGATAAAGAGAAAAAGAATAGCATATAATCTCTTGACATTTTCTTGCTCCTTCTGCATGAAATATCTGTTTTGATTTTTGCTGTTCATGTACAAGTTGACTAGATCGGAAAATTTTTAAACAGGATTAAAAAGAAAGGATGTCCTTTGACAGAAATATAGTCTTCACATATATCAGTCTAGTTCTTTTTGGGGAACCCTTTCTTGGGTTTCTTGCTTTTGCCAGAAGCTGCAGCATTAGCAACTGCTGCGCGTTTCCTAGTAGTGGGGGGACCTGGCACGACAGGGGGGGGGCCGGGACTTTTCCTTTGGTACGCGTTTTTCTTCATACATGTGCATGTTATGCAGCACATTAGCTGCTTCCATAACTTTGTCTGAAATATCAGCATCTTGTTTTGGTTCCTTAGTTTTTTCCGGGTCCGAGTCTGGTTGTCTTTTAACATGGATCCTGACTCCACCTTTTGACACATCTACTTCATGTCGGACAGAAGAGCCGGAAGGGGCAGGCTTTCTGACATGTTCTCCCCTAGTACGGGCAGAAGAAAGAACATCAAGATGAAGGTTTAAAGGTTCTTCAGGGAGGTCTTCATTCACTATGTCTATGACAGAGTCATGGTTTTTTTCAGCCTGCTGAGACAGCCCCTGTTGATCCCCTACCTGATTATTTCGATTGTCCTCATTTGAACCTCTTTCCTCTATAGCTTCTTCTGATAAAATAACAGGCACCTTTTGAAAGTCCTCCTTCTCAGTAGTCTCTTTGAGTCCATCCTCTTCCTGTGGTTCAGAGCCGTGCTCTGTAGCCTCGTTTCCTTCTGTTTCTTTCAGGTGGTCCTCGTTAGGTTCACAGCTATTCTCTCTACAGTCATTTGATTCATTTTCTTTCAGCTGGGCCTGGTTAGGTTGACAGTTGTTGTCTGTAGCCTCATTTCCTTCAGTTTGTTTCTCTTCAGGTGGGCTGAGTTCAGACTTCTTATCTGTACCCTCATTAACTTGAGGTTCATTGTGGTCACCATTTTCTGCTTCATTGTTGTTTCCTGCAGGCTCTTTTTCTTCTGTCTCATTTACTTCTTCCTCTTTCTCTCCTTCGGCATCATCTTGTACATCCTCTTGTGTTTCAGCGTTATGTTCTAGGTTTTCTCCCCCGTCTCCTTCCTTTTCGTCGTCCCCTTCTTCCTGCCGTCTCTCTGTGGCCTCTGTTGTTGGCTTCTCACAAGGCAATTGCTCCTCTGAACGAGGCTTTGCTCCTCGAGTGTCATCAGCGGGTTGTGAGTGAACTTTAGGTGGGCTACGGGTAAGGGTGACTGGGCGGGCAGCGGACGGAGTAGGACCCACCACAAGAGATCCATCAGGGTTCAGGTGCAGCAGGTTGTTGGTGTCTGCAGAGTTAGGATCCAGGGACACGACTGTCAGAAAAAAAAAATGAATAAGGTAAGTTTTTTTTCAAGAAAAACAAGAAGAGAAAAGAAGACAAAATTTCATATTTAGCTTAGTTTGGTCTAGTCAGATTTGGGATTAATATTCTATCATCTTAACAGAGAAAATAACTTTAGAAGAAGAATAAAGTCTTACTTTGTAAATCGCCAGTACGGGGGTTTGGCTGGAGACCTAAGGGCCGTACTTCCCAATTTTGCGGAAGAGGGGCCTCTTGCTTCTGGGGAGTCTTGAACACGAGTCCCTCTGTCACATATATCAGCTTCCCGAGGGCTGAAGGAAAGGAGGAGGGAAGAATTAATTGAGAGGAATCATAGTACTCTGCAGTAAACAAGGAAGCGATGTCAAGTTTTAATCTCGAAAGGACAGGGACATCTAATTTTTTGCTTCAACTGAAATTTTTAAGTTAAGACATATCTTTTTTCTTTTGTTCACATGAAAGAGAGAGAAAACATATAATTCTTTATGTTTAGAGAGAAAAAGTTAAAAAATTTTACTAGTACCTTGTACGACCTGGGTTGAATTTTTAGTAGAAAGGGCATGCGACTCCAACAGCAGGTGTCGATCGCTGGCGATTCTCTCTAAAACTGATAGCGTCCTTTCATTTACCTCAGTGTTACGGTACAGGAGAGACTGAAGGTGCTCATCTGTCTGCCGCCTGTTCACTTCTATCGTGGAGAGAAGAGACTCTATCTTGGCTATCCTCAAGTCATGGTCTAACGAGAAAGGGGGGGGACGTCCTTGGGATTATGTTCCTGTGTTCCACTTTCCTGTTCTGTCTCATCTTCGAAGCTCAGTTTCCTGCTGCTTTTTCCACTTTTTGGTGGCTTATCCTTCTCTTGCAGCCGTGGTTTTTCAGTTCTGATCCTTTAGGAGTGGAGGTCACGGGGTTCTCACACCCAGTCATATCTACTAGATCGTCGTCGTCTACAATGTTCACTACCATGTCATCTGACAAATCGTCTTTGAAGTGGGCTTCCCCGGTGAGGTCAATATGGACCTCCCTAGAAGCTGCCCCTCTCACACCTTTCTTCCCCGGCTTCACGAATGGCTTGTGCTCTTTGGCAGAAGAACTTGCCGCAGCAGGACGCTTAGCAACGGGTGGCTTAACAGGAGGGGATTTCTTTTGAACACCTGAGGTAGAAGCCTTGGAAGAGGGTGGGGGGTTGATGTTTTGTTACTTTTAGCAGAGGTTGCCTTAACTGTCTTCACGGCAGAAAAAAGCTAATGTTCTGCCTTTATGTCCTCCTCAGAAGGCACTACAATAATCTTTTTGGGGGTGGGAATGTGCCTGGGGGAAGCTGCTTGGTGGGGAGAAGCCTTAGGCTGGGGTTTTCTCTGTTCTTTAGCTTTGTGGCGTCTTTGTTTCTCTTCCTCGACCTTGTCGGTGTGATATATCACTACGCCGCCTTCACCTTCAGGAAAATAAGTCAAAACAAACAACAGATTAAAGCAAAATTTATGGTGACACGCTTTCACACTAAGGAAAAGAGAAAAGTATTTTATTCGGCCTCAATTATTTAATAAATTGAACCAAGAGCTTCTTGGAAGAAGAAGACAACAAAACGTACAGCACTAAAAGATAACGACAGAAAGAATGGTCTCTAAGAGAAGATGATTGCTTACCTGCTATGCGCGACACCCACTTGTACTTAAGGCATAGAGCCTCGGTCAGCGTCACACCATCCACTTTACGACCCTTGTCTATAGACGCAAGCATTTGCTCGTTCTGAAAGGAAGAAAGAACATAAAATAGTTTGCATTTTTTATAGTTTCAGTTTAAATATCCTCCTTTGAAAAATAAGTTCATTGATTTCAAAAGACGAGAAGAAGCAGGTTCTAACATATAAAATTATTTTTTCGTACCATGTGATGATTTTTAGGAAAGAATCACTAAGAGAAAAAGAAAAGAGAGTTGAAACATTTCTTTTACCTTAGCTTTGACCTTCCAGAAGTAATCGTTTATATGGTTCCTCATCTTGTCTATGTTGCGGTCCTCGTTCTTCACACTGTTCACAGTGGCTGAAAAATTTAAAGAAAAGCTTCTTTGATATGGAAGAAAAAAAAATTTCTATGTCTATGCTTGGTTTATCTTGTTTAAAAAAAAAAGGCAAGGAATGAAAAGATAAATATAAAAAATATTAAAGGGAAGACCTCTATTAATTTATGGACACATTAGACATAAACCAAAGTAAAAAATGAAGACAAAAAAAAAGACTCACCTAGGACAGTGTCCCAGCCTTCCTTCCTCAATTGAGCAGAGTTTTTACCTCGAGCTTTCAACAAGTGCTTTTGGTTATAGCACGAGTAAAAGAGAGCCCTGTGTTCCCTGTCGTTCCAAACAGACTCCTTCTTGCTTATAGTTCCTCGTGTGGTTTTTCGAGGAGTGACAGGGCCAGGTACGTGTTCTGTGTTTTCCTCGTCGCTGATTTCACTTGAGTCTTCCACGACATATTCCTGCTTAACTTTAGACATGGTCAGTATCTCGGGCAGCTCAAAACTTTGGTGATGCTCCGATTCCTCCTCTCCTGGACAAACTTCCATATAACTGTCGTCCTCGTCAGTGGAGCTCAAGTCGTAACCTTTTTGGTACTGATAAATAAAAAAAAAATTACACTAATATTATATTACTTCTGGAGGAAACCACAGGAAGCAGAGGGGGGGGGGACATTTTCTGTCATAATTAAACTTTAAGACACAAATTTGGATGCTTCTTTTAAAAGAAGTCAGGGTAGGATAGGTAAAAGAAGAAGAAAAATGCTCTATAGGCACAAGGAAAATAGCCAGTCCTACAGGGAGGAAGAGAGAGACAGCCATATAGACACAAGAGAGAAGGGCGTGTGCTTTTACTCTATTATCGCTCATGCCGGCTGGCGGAGAAATGGAGATAACAGAAAAGAAAAGACAGAACAACTTTGAATACCACTGTTATGCTGAAGATCGGAATAGATGAAACAAGATTGCTTTCATCAGTAAACTTTAATTACCTGTGTTTCGTCGAAATACATGGTGCAAGCCGCAGTCAAGTAACTCTCCACCGTTCTTTGTTTTGGCGGCAGTGGACTACCCGGAAGTGACGTTCAGCAGTATATAGGTCAAGTTTCGCTGGTGTCCCGCCCTTTTTTCTCGCTGTGCTGAACCCTCGTTGCTCTTACGAGGAAATCGGAACGACGATTACTTTCCTCGTCTCGTTTCGGCTACGAGACTCGCTCGGGAAAGGCAGAAGGTATTGTGTAACGGGTGTGAAAAATGCTCGTATCTTTTCTCGCCCATGTACGAGGAAGCATCATAACGAGTCCTCTTTCATTGTGTAACGACCTCCTGGTCCTATCCCGACCGTTATATCCAACCTTATCTCTAGTTCAAACCACCACCCCTCATGGGCAGATGCATCTTTATTATGTGAATCTTGGTGAACATTTGAAAGAATCTCGCTATTGCCTGTGCTGTTATATAGTATGTAATAATGTTGTTTCAGATGCTGTCGCCATGCTTGACAACTGCACCAACTACAGTGCCTCTTCACTACAAAGGCTCCTACTCTGTGGAGGTAAGGAATGATAAGACTTAGTCTTGTGCAGCATATGGGGTGTGTCGACATGACATCCTAATGAATCGACTATTGTGGTATTACGCTCCAGAGGGCTGGGAATGATGTACCAGTGACACCATAGAGGTGCTTGTAAAGTATAGGCATTGTGCAACTCCAAAAGGGGTGTTAACTAAGGCAAAGTCTATACTGGAATGTGGTGTGGTATTTAACCGTCTGGCATATTGCCTGAAGAGCTTCGTCATGATACATTCACAAAGCATTGAGGCCTGCGGTTTGGGAGGGGGTAACACTGACAATCAGGTATTTCTTGGATGCTGTAGGAAGTGCTATAACGTGAAAACCTGTAACAAAAGTCCGTGTGATGTTTAATCGAAGCTTGCTACTTTATAACCGTTTCTCATCATAGTTACACGTTCCTTGTGTTACAGAACTGCCGCAAGTCATGCCTCCTACAGACCATACAAAGTCAGTGCTCATGTTCTGATGACGTCACAGCTACTCAGGCTGCCCAGTGTCTCCTAAATAACAGAACCCAAGGTTAGATGATCAAAATTCGCCTCAGTATATTATATATAAAGTCAAGAGCACCCACTCAAAGATGTGTGAGGTCATAGCAGTGACGCAGTGACAAACTAGTGTCAGATGGTATATATGCAGTAGGTTGGTGGTTCCAAGTCTGACGCCTTCTAACACCATGACACCTAGGTATAATAGATCCAAGACTGGAAGCAATGTTTTTCTCTGTCAAATATTGGTACAGGCATTTCATGGTTCATCACACAACCCTCGATCTCATAGGAGTGGTGCTACAATTGTTCAATTTCTCCTTTATTAGAGAGTCAAATTGAGAATCCTAGATCTCATCCATCTTTATCATAACCTTTTAAGAAATGCAGGTATTCTGTATCTTTTAATATTATTACACTTCGTTATAATCATAATAATTTAAGTAATTTAAATGAACCCATGACGGTGCCTTTGTTTCAGTTTTGTGCAGACAGAAGGTCAGGTACATGTTTGCACACGGGAGGCTGCTTTGTCAGCAGCAGTGTCTGCCTGCCTGTAGGTAGGTACTACCCTAGACCTAGCGGGTATGTTTTAATATCTGTTTAAGGACGAATTCGAATACACGCGGTCATGGTATACCAAACCAGTGCACCCCTAGTGAACAATTCACTGGTGTAGCCTTAATTCCATGTTCGGTGTTCAGCCAGAAATGGGATATAAACTAATCAAGGAATGGAAAAATATAGCTCCCACTTATACCAGACTCTGTAAAGACACTGAATCGATGATATGTGCGATACTGAATAAACTTGATCTTGGTTTTAGCCAGAAAGCCTTCTCCACGTCCTCCAGTACATCTCAGCTCCCCAGTGACTCCTACTCACCCATCCTGACCAAGATAGGCACCGTCAACAGCGCTGACAAGTGAGTAATAGTAATTTTAGTCAGTACCTCTGCAGGCCTGATGAAGGATGTATCATAATTACTTGTAGATTGTAGACCTTTTTCAGTTAGCTCCTCGGATGCTTTCCAATTTAAGAGTTTCTAAAGTGATAGGTGCTGTGCCATCAGGTATTTGGGAGAAAATAATCTGCGTGGACATGATTATTGTTTTGTCGGAAGATCCTCTTTGATAGAATCACTAGTCAAGATAATTTATCAGAAGTGATATCTTATTTCTAAATGGATTGTTTACAACCAAGATTTCTCTTGTAGCAAATCTCTCCTGCGTGTACATGTTTACATGAAGACCTTGGATGAAGTCATCATTCTCTCTGATCTGGCATATCCTGTAAGCATGTTTTATGTTCTATCGAAAAAAGTATCTAAATTAGATGAAATAGAAATAACAAAGAAAGAAAAAAAAACACAAAATAGAACTGTTTTTTTCTGAAGCAGAATTCTGCCTAATTGAGAAACATCTACATTTTAAATTTACAGATACCCTGCTTCTGAAACCATCTCAAGGTACACAATGTTTAATCTATTATATTCTACATATATACAACACACTATATGACATTGGTGGTGTGATAACAAAGAGTTATATGATATTTGTAATATAACTTTGTTACAGTTGTTCCGTATGCTGTGCGATTGTGGTGGTGCGATGTCGCTGTTCGTGGGGCTCTCCATGTGTACAATAGTAGAACTGCTGGAGTTCATGGTGGAGTTGCTGTGCCTGTGCTGTGCGGCTTCGGCTGGCTGCTTCAAGAACTGCTGTGTCAGTATGCACCGCTCCTGCAAGGCATGCAGAGCCAGGTGTGTCAAGAGTTGGCGTGATGCGGCCGAGCGAAGACGTCAGCGACGTATCAATGTCAAACCACCGCCACCAAAACCCAAACCAGCTCCAAAACCTGTAGCTGCAGCACCTCAGCCAATGGCAGCCCCTGCAGCAGCCCCTCAGCCACAGATGCCCACTGGCCGCCCCATGATTGTCTTTATGCCAAAGGGTGGTGGAGGGCTACCACCGGGCATGGCTCCACCACCACCAGGTATGGGACCTCCACTAGGCATGGGACCTCCTCCTGGAATGAGACCTCCTCCAGGACCTCCACCACCACGTCCGCCCCCTCCAGGAACAAGCCACTCCCAGCGGTCTGTAGCAACCACTGGACACCATTAAAGAAGACAGGAGGCAAGGCTGGGGGATAACAGACTGTGTGCATTTCATACTTGTACATGTACATACTTTTGAGATATTCACTTTTCTAAAACATACTTTAAATGTTGACGAATGGATTCAGAGCCACAGCTTTCATTTGAAATATCTTGTTTTCAAGGATTTTCCAAGACAGGAGAACTGCACTTAGTGTAAGATAGCACAGTTATTGTCAAGTTGAAAAGAGATTTCTTGAATAAATCATCCTAGAATCATATTTAATCATATTTGTAATTGTACATGATTGGCCTATCAGCAGGTAAGCACAACGTAAAGAAGACACTTTGTGAGAGGTATGGTTTATTTACATAGACAAGCTGGTCATACACGTAAAGGGATGTACAAAATATTCCCCTCTGCTACTCACTGACACATTTTCACACTTCGTCCCCCCCCCAAAAAAAAAGGATACATATTTCATGTCAATTCAAAAGCCCTTCCTTAAAATCTACATAGACTCACTTTATCCCCATATGTATCAGGCGTTCATTTCTCCTTCTTTGATCTCAATAGTTTAATATATAATGACAATCTTAATTGACATTGATTGGTCTTCTTTTAGAATCTATAATACAACATTCCAGAGAACCCTTACAGACACAAGCACAGTAACCAACAGTTCTATATCTAAATCATCTGAGGACAACAGGATGTCTCAAAGCTATATCTCCATTTGCCATCAGTATGGACATGTTGAGTAACTGTTAAATGTGCATTGGTGAGTCACACAATCCTTTGAGGGTGCATCGACCCTATGGATTTGGTGTGAATGCATCATCGGAGTTAGCAGTACGACATCCATGTCTACATAGCACAGCAATCCACTATGCAGCCTTTAAAGTCCCTTTAATCCCCTGACCAACAGTCTTTCCCAACTACATCGACAACAGATTTACAAAAGTGGATTAATTACAAATGGTAAGGAAATCTTACATTCATTTGCCACACAATCTACCATGGTATAGCATCAAGTAGTGTTTTATTGGCATTGCGGTCGTTCCTAAGTATCTATAAATCTTATGGTACAATGATCAATTTTCAATGAATTATAAATCTACGTAATGCTCCTTTACCTAAATAAAAGGAAACATTAATATATACACTTATACATATCATGACTTGCTCCACTTTTTGTCAATGACACTGCATATTTCTACACAATAGAAATGTCAATCCGAAAGGAAGTCAGGGGGAATTGCACAATATAGTTTGTTGCATTATTGTGAAATGACCTCCTGAGACATTTACGAAAACTAAGGCACACTTCATCCACATTATAAGGCACAAGGCATGATGCTGATTAGCATTTCCCTCCGAGTCTCATCTTGAAGGATCACAGTCAATATAAAGATATTTTAATAGATATTGAGAGACTAAATGAATGAGGCTTTTGCTTGGGGTTGCGTAGTGCATCTTGTTAAGCAGTTCTTGGTTCCCATATGTTCTTGGCATCATTCGCTTCAGTCTCTTCCCCATGCATGCCTATAGAGATGAGGTGATAAACGCTCACAGAGACATATCTACCTGGGGTCTGTTACAGAATAATGTAGGTCAGCATTAGTTTGTAACAACCCCCTGGGTACTAATACATAGAAACATCAGTCAGTATTCACACTGCTTGCCCAGCACAGTTTCATAATGGTATCAGACAATTGTGTACATGTTGTATGAATTGATAGTTCTTAATTTCATTATCAACATTATTAACTGATCATTGGCAGTTCATTGATTAGTTTCCTATTGATTTCCTGCTATATGAATGGTTCCATATTAGGTTTAATGTTGTTTCTTAGGTTTGAGCTGAACATGCATGTAATAGCGGTTGGAGAGGGAGGGATGGTAGAGGTTCGGATAGACGGAAGCCTTCATGGCATTAAGATCAGCATTCATGTCATTGAACTCATACCTGAGCACACTGAGCATATCATAGAGCTTCTCCTGCCGTTCCACCAGGCTCCGCACATGAATTGATCTCTCCGTCAACGGTCTACCATCTTTATGCATAAACCTTGCACAACCTCTGTATACATGCCCATCCTTTTCCTTCTCAATCTCCCCATAATCTTCCAATGTTGCGGCAGCGGCTGCCTCTGCCGCGGCCTTCTGTGCATCACTCTCTGGTTCAGCTGCAGCACATGCGCCCTCAGCAGCTCCTCCTTCAGCTGCACCACCTTCTTTGTCTCCGTTCAAGATTTTCTTAAGTTTGTGGAAGGCCCCTTCTTCTCCTTCTCCCTCTGCTGCACCCTCTTCTGCAGGAACTGCTGCTGCTGCATCTTCTGCTGCTACGGGTGCTGCTGCCTCAGCCTCAGCAGCAGGCTCTGCTGCTGGCTCTGCTGCAGGTTCTTCTGCCTTAACCTCCTCAGCCTTGGGTTCCTCTGCCGTAGGCTCTTCTGCCTTAGGTTCCTCCTGCTTAGGCTCTTCTGGCTTTGGTTCCTCTGGCGTTTGCTCCTCTACCTTTGGCTCCTCTGCCTTAGGCTCCTCAGCCTTAGGCTCCTCAGCCTTAGGCTCCTCTACTTGCTCTTCTGCTTTTGGTTCCTCAGCTTTAGGTTCCTCAGCTTTTGCCTCCTCAGCCTTAGGTTCTTCGGCCTTTGGCTCTTCAGGCTTTGCCTCCTCAGGCTTTACCTCCTCCAATTTAACTTCTTCTGATGCAGGTGCTTCTACAACAGGCTCAGCTGGATGCTCTGCTGGTTTTGCCTCAACCACAGTAGCTACTATTTCAGTCACTGGTTCTGCCGTAACTGCAATTGTTGGCTCATCTGCTTGCCCTTCCTCCTTTGCCTTCTTTTCCTTCTTCTTTTCTTTCTTCTTTTCCTTTTCCTCCTTCTTTCTTCTTTTCTCTTCTTCTTTTTCCCTTTTCTTCCTTTCCTTTTCCTCTCTTTTTTTGTCCTTCTCGGATTGTGTCTCGTCTGCCTTTGGTGCTTCTTCTGTAGCATTCTCTGCCTCCCCAGCAGGTGCCTCTGCAGGCTTAGGGGTCTCCTCTGCAGGGGCTGCTGGTGCCTCTTCAACCTTTGGTGTCTCTTCTGCAGATTTGGGAGCCTCCTCAATGGGTTTTGGAGCCTCTACTGCAGCAGCCGTCTCCTCCACTACAGGTGCCTCCTCAACCTTGGGTATATCCTCTGCAGGTTTACCCTCCTCTACAGGCTTAGCCTCCTCTGCAGGCTTGACTTCCTCAGCAGGCTTGGCTTCCTCAGTAGGCTTGGCCTCTTCCACAGGCTTGGCCTCCTCAGCAGGCTTGATCTCTTCTACAGGCTTGGCCTCCTCAGCAGGCTTGGTCTCTTCAGCAGGCTGGGCCTCCTCTGCAGGTTTGACCTCTTCGGCAGGTTTGGTTTCCTCTGAAGGTGCGGGAGCCTCCTCTGCAGGGGCAGGTGTTACTTCAACTTTTGGTATTTCTTCAGCAGCTTTAGGTGGCTCTTCAGTAACTGCTGCTTCTACAGGTGCAGCTGCCTCCTCGGCAGCCTTGGGGGCCTCCGCAGCAGGGGCAGGGGCTTCCTCTGCCGGTTTGGGGGCCTCCTCAGCAGGGGCTGGTGCCTCTGCTTCAGCCTTGGGGACCTCCTCTGCGGGGGTAGAGGCATCCTCTGTAGGCTTTGGAGCCTCCTCTACAGGTGCAGGTGTTTCTGCAGGGGCTGCTGCCTCCTCTGTAGGGGCTGTAGCCTCTGATGTGACAGGGGCCTCGTCTACTGGTTTTGGGGCCTCCTCAGCAGGTTTAGGGACCTTTTCCACAGGGGCTGGTGCTTCTGCCGGAGCAGGGGCCTCCTCTGCTGGCGTGGGGGCCTCCTCAGCAGGGGCTGGGGCCTCTTCCATAGGGGCTGGCTCTTCTGCAAGCTTCGGAGCCTCCTCAGCAGGGGCAGGGGCCTCTTCTGCTGGCTTTGGGGCCTCTTCAACGGGGGCTGGCTCTTCTGCAGGTTTCGGAGCTTCCTCAGCAGTTGCAGGTGGCTCCTCTGCAGGCTTCGCAGCCTCTTCTGCAGGCTTGGGCTCCTCCTCCACCTTCGGAGCCTCCTCAACTTTGGGAGGGTCTGCCGCCTTTGGAGCGGCTTTCTTAGACTCATCCTCACTCTCTGACTCAGACTCTGAGTCCGATGCCCAGGGCTTATCATCTGCCATGATCTAGCTGTGCTCTGGATATGACCTACAATGAGAAATGCCATCATATCAGAACTATTGGAGTGATTGAATGTGCATATTAACTTGAAGTGTGAAATTATGATATTGAATTCATTAATCATTGTTAAAAACTAAATTAATCCTGATTGAAGAAAATGAGCAGCCAAAGGGAGTGTTATAACACTGGCAGCACTTGCATCACGGCATCTGCTGCATAGCTTGCTTCACAGCAGATCTATAAGCAAGTGTAAAGAGTAAACTGTTCTGCAGCTTTATTGCTAAAGCAGCTTGCCGCACCAAAAGCTGCCATTGCTTGGTTTTCTGTGGCAAGTTGCAATTGCCACCAGTGTAACAGGCCCTCAATTCAGCAATTTTAACTAAAATCAGAAATTTGCTTTGGTAAGTTAGGATGTGTTTCGGTATGATTTATTTGACAAGCCCCAACATGATCATGACCTCATTGGTCAAAATGGCATTACACATCCATCTTGTTTCATTCAATCGTCCACTTTGCCCATTTCCACTGTAGTCTACATAGCTAATTTTCTGGAACTGAAATGCCATTTATAGAAATATCTAAGAATCTCAATAATGCCTTGGTGTTTAGTTAAGAGGCGACACATGGGCACATGGGTAAAAGGGTATTGCAGACTTACATGTACACTGCCACAATAATAGACATAGCACAGTAACAATACCTTATATCAGAGTGCACTACTACACACGAATGTACATCTTGCGAAAAACCTTAACCTGATCCATAAGAAAGGCCAAAGTGCCTTGAGATTAAGGGGTTCTAAAAGGCTATTGATGCAGCAAAACAATTTGGACATCGTGACAGTGGACATCACTACAGTGCTCAGTAGGTGGAGCCAGAAAGAATGGACGTAGAGCTTAAGCAAAGGGTAATAGTGTAAAGTGAAGAGAAATGTTTTGACATTCCATAGCAGAATGAAAAAGCAGTACAATAAAAGCTAGCAAAACACCTCAAAAACACCTGACAAAAACCCATTAAAACTGCAGTGACCTTGGAGTATGAAATACTTAAATAAGTGGTCATTGCTAAAGTAGCTCAGGTGGAGAATAATTTTGATATCCGACGTATTCATTCTGGATCAAGAGGTAACCTGATGATTTTAACACACATATTATATGCCTTGGTACAGACCACTACCATTTCCTATGATGGTAAGAACATCCCAGGAAAGACAAAATAGACAAAGAAAACAAATGAGATCTGGAGCCATTATGCGGTCACTCATGGGTTATGGGAGTGCATCTAACTGACTAATGCCCTTGTCTGTATGTGAGACAGGCTGATAAACTATGTTTACACTACATGTTATCACATGGGGAGGCCCTGCCAACAGGACACCTACTGACTGACCCTTTGACGGCCACCACACATCAAGGCTTTTCATTTGCTCATTCATCATACACCAGTTCAGTGCTCCTCGGAAACTAAGGGAAATGTATTGGCGTATCATGTACATCCTTTTGGATTATAACCCTAGATAATCTCTATGGCTGCTTTTATTGGATGATGATGATGATAAATGGCAACAGTCCATTGGAGGACAAGGCGACTGTTAATTGCTTAGCACAAGAAAGTGGTTTTGCGATCAGAGGACAAACCTCTCATACAAGTCATCAGCAGTAATGCGCTATGTGTGTCTGACATGTCTCATTGCAATGAGGATATGTTAATTACTTATTACTAATATTCATGGTCCTCCCCCTATCCTTCATTACACATTCACTTTTTTTTCAATTGCACGTGGTATTAATACCAGATGTAATCTGATAAGACAGATGTGTACCCTGCTGTGGGCCATTGTTATGTTTTTCTTGGAAGAAAGCATTATCACTTAAAGGTTTTCGTTATGATTCACCTAAGTCCAAAACCCATTACCCAATTTTGCAATAATCGGTACCTTTATTGGCTGAATATTGCATAATACACATAGATATTGCCTAGTTTGGGATGATAGGGTGTTGAAATAAGTCCCCGATTTTGTGGCCGATTTTGCACCATACTGCAGACTCATTATTAAATTTGTTTCCGATTTTAACATATAAAACATGTTAGAAAATCCTGGTAGGTAATGTATTGGACTGTGCCATCATCTTCAAGGTTGTACCCTTCTCTTTTGAGGAATTATTATGTACTAGCATTGATCACCACTCGATTTGTGTCAGCTGACACATTGACTTTTCTTCTACACCCCTACAATGCCCGATTTTACAACCGATTTTGATGTTTACCCTGATGATCGACCAGTTTTACAATGGTCTAATGGGTTTAGGCCTTAGCTACCCCTGGAACTATATCAGCCCTATTGACATTTGGGCTTACATGACGCATGTATTCAGCATTGGCGAATTATTGGATACTGCTACTCACACAGGTAGAGAAACCAGTATTAGATGTTCAACATCTACCACTGTACTAGATCTACCACTGTACTAGATCTACCACTGTACTAGATCTACCACTGTACTAGATCTACCACTGTACTAGATCTACCACTGTACTAGATCTACCACTGTACTAGATCTACCACTGTACTAGATCTACCACTGTACTAGATCTACCACTGTACTAGATCTACCACTGTACTAGATCTACCACTGTACTAGATCTACCACTGTAATAAGCCATACCATTGTGCTGGGTTCAACCAGGTCTAGGGAACACCAAAGGCCTACAATATCGTGTTCAGATGATACTCTTTACAATATGTAGATGAATTGGAATCTATCATCTCTCACTACTGTATGGCTGCATGGGGATCCTCTGTTACGCGTGTAATGGGGGCACATTTAGTACAAGGAGACATGTGTCTGTCCGACAGACAATCCGTCTTATGCAACGTTTACTTGCAACTCTTAAGATGTCCCCTAGTTTTGAGTGAATAATATTATTCAGAATCTCTGGATCCACAGCAGGAGTCTACCTGGCCTTTAATAAGTCCCCAATTAAAATAATTTGGGGATGTAAAATGTCAAAAGTCATGGATGCACTAACTTGTAGCAGAGCTTCATCTACTGCCAGTGATTATGGCCTATTTTTATCGAGAGGTATATGTAGGTTAGTACATGTACATCTAAAAAGCAGAATCCCGATCATTCCTAAAAGGTAGAACTTGCTGTCGTATCCACCCAGTGATACTGACATTTTGAGGAATGGTATTCCAATATTGAATGTCATTGACTACCTACATCTGTATTAGATGGGTACAGGCTTGATGGAATGGGAGTTTGGCCAATGCAAGATGGCCCAATTCCCATAGGGTAGACGTCAAGATTTAGTCGTATCAAAATACCCAGCGACTAGTATTATTCACATGGCTTCATCCCGTAAGTCTTGGAAATATTTTTACCACGCAGACATTATTTTGTCTGTTTCATTCAAGTTTTCAAAAAATAAACACAAAAAATGAATATAATGGAAATGAATGCCGATCGTCGTGCATCAACGAACCCTAGCATAACTTGCACACAGTTGTAACTGCCCAAGGAAAGTGTAGGCTGGAATATCTCCTTCATGAACACCAGTGACGTCTCCACCAGTGAACACCGTACTTCCTTCACCATCTTCCATGGACAACGTGTGTATACAATATATTCACACAGATCTCAGCCACCTGAGAATATATATATATATATATATATATATATATATATATATATATATATATATATATATATATATATATAGTGGGACCCCATACCGCTACCTAACTTGCTACTCTAATCCACCAACTAGAACCTTGACAGTCCTTTGTGTTATCTGCAGGGATACCCTACTGAGGCTTGTAAAGTGATAGATAACAAATTGGTTATCGTTGCAGCTCATCCGTAGCTATTTAACAGTGTGATTAACGCATTACAGTTAGTACACATAAAAAACACTGAATTAAGCCCCCATTAAAAGGCCTTTGAATCTTGCCATTATGCATCTGATTGCAGCTCACCTTTGCCGACCTCTGTCGAAGGGTGTCGCCTCCATAGAGTTTCTAGTAAAAGTGAGCTGTCTGTTGCTGTAGTGAGTAACCAAGGGTGCATTCATAACCACGGAGTCTACAGCATTGAGTCAATATTCTAGTCTACATTCATGTCTAGTCTCCTTCAATGTCTCCTTCAAGGTGTAAGATGTAGGACTAGGCAGAGACCCAGGGAGTATGCTTGCATGCTAATATAAACATTGGGAGTTTGTCATGGAAGAAATGAGGAAGAAGTAGCCCCCATGAGGATTTTTCCTGTGTCTGTTTGTCCCCAGGCGCCCATACGCCCAGCAGATAACAGCCGGTTGACACCGTTTAAGACATTGATACTACTGCACTACATCACCTAGGCCCAATAAAACTCTCCCTCTTCTGGATTTTGCCTAAGCTGAAGGTTGCTCTCATGACTACCTGGTCAAAATTGTGGGAGCCAATATATAAGGTAATGATAAAGTGTGGTATACGGTGCAATATATGACGAATGTCATAAACATATAAACATTGCGACAAGAAAGGATGAATATAGCAGGAAGGAAGTCACGGTTGATTAAGTCATACCCCTTTGGCATTCAATCAACAGAAATTGGAGTATCATATCAGAATACTGCAATTTGATTTACATTATCGTCTTATAAACTGTGTATTATAAGCATATAAGGTACATAGACTTCTGCAGAATTCAACACCAGAAAACTAGGGATGCGAAGTTCAAGAAATTATCGTAGTTCAGGACCACTCTCCATGCCAGTGAGGGGAGTGGGTAGAATATAGAATCTGTAAAATCGTGCTCTGACATATGAGAGCCGTGTGTGTTTATATTGCTATATTTACCAACGTGCACACAAACAGCACCTCGGCCTGGAACTAAGTAGAGGCAGGAAAATCATCTCAAATGTTTCGCACACCAATCCAATCAGTGAAAGACGGTGAAAGCAATTCAAGGAAAAGCCACATTTAAGGTTAGGAGCAAGCATTTGAGTCCGGGAAGATTTTATGTAGGGTTATAATTCAGATTTGGTGGCCTCCACACATTTTTTTGGACAGTGCTTGTTAAGAGTTGCATGAGGAGACACTCATTGTAAATGTATTCATAGCACAACAAACAAAGTAAGCCTAATATAGGCGTAGAATTCCAAATGACTAATGATTATTCTGTAGGTTAATTAATGACAATGCAAATTTTACCACAGTTTTGAATCAACCTCCAGACATTCTTCCAATTGTTGTTCGTCAGAACAGGTATTATCACTTACTGAGGCAAATCGTGCATAATCTCTATGAAACTTCTGTTATCCATTGAGTGTCTCCAAGGCTTAAAAAATCACAGTATCCAAAAGATACTTTCCAACAAGTAATATGACGAACCCTATACGCCAGCTGATAGGGTCATTGCAGAACAAATGTCATGCGTGAGGAGCAGCTCAGTATTTTACCACCTGTCTATCTGAGTGGTAGTGGTTATTTACATCAGTCCTATCTACTCTCTCCCACTGGGTGACTGCCCCATGGGATGTGCTAACAGAATTAGATATGCCAGTACAATCAGCTGTATTATCCTGTCTACATGCGCCATATCTAAAAGCCAGAGCCTTTCTACACATTGTCTGGTGATCAAATGAGTGGTGGCCTTGAATAATCACTGTATTTAGAGTGGTACTGAAATTGATAATATTATTCATGATTCTCAATAAGCGCTTAAGTTACATGTGCAAGCTAGGGGTAGATGCCTATTGCTTTGGATTGATAAGCAATGCAGAGCTTATGATCATATAAATGAAATGCAATTCTGCATATATCTAGTTTGTCTGAATTACAGCGCAGATAAGCCATTTACCTGGGAACCAATAGCTTATTTCACACATATATAATGGAAGGATTTGTAGTTTTACAGCTGCTTCCTCTTTCAACGTCTGACTTGGTGACGTTCCATTTAGCCAAGACATATAGTTCCTTGAATTACAGTGTTGACCCTCAAAGGATAACGAAGTAGGGAAAATTGGTCATGATAGGTGCTTTTCTTTCCTGAAGTTTCCTGAACTTCCTAGCTACATGCTTCAGGCAATTTAAGTACATCCCAATTAGAATCTGCACGGTATATCATACTGCAATATGGAAGGTGTGCGTGCTGCTAACAGTGCTACTGTCCTACCCTACCTCATCATACCTCCACCTATCCAGCCCCAAACCTATCTAGCACACAGTCCCACATTTCACGGAATATGTTAGATGGGTATGGGGCTGGATATGGATATTATGACAACAAGGTTTAGTGGACGACTTGAAGTCTTCATGCCTCTCATTTAACGTTTATAGCAAAGCTTATGGATTGTATATGGACAAGGCCAGAAATGCAATGGCTTTTCAAGCAAATAACTTGCTTGTCTACAAAGCTATTAAAATATATAATATTATATCACGGCCCGAATATAATCAATTATTCCAATGGCAGAACCACACACCAGAACATACATTTCCCAACCAAAGATCTCTAGAATGGGATGATTTCAAACGTGCTTCTGCTGGCACGCCTTCTAGATAACAAACCAGACCAAACCGTGGATATAGCCCTCCCCACCACACCTTCACTACAACAACAACAACTACAAGCAGCAGACTGCAATGGTACACGGAAAACAAACTGATTTGGCAGAGTCTCCTTAGGCTGCTGGCTTGCATACCTACTAATTAAAGACTACTTAAGCCCCATGTCACCTTCTAGCTCACTCTCCCTTCCCCTACTCTCCCTTCCTCCCTAACCCGTTTTCTTCTCTCTTCCTCCATCTTCCTTCTAACATCTCTGAGCCCTTTATCCGTCTGTAAACCTCTTTCTGAAAATCCTACTTTAGCTTTCATTAATTGCCTCGGAACCCCTCTCTTATTGGCCTGAGAGGCGGGTGCCATGTACTACATAGTAGTGAGGTAAAGTCAAAAGTTGGATAACAGAGAAGGAAGTCAGGATCTGGCTGATTTGGAACCTATTGGCAGGCTGCACTTTCTCAGAGAGAAACCCTAGAAAAGTGGGCTGAGAGAAGTGGGACGCTGCTGGCCTCACACCACCATAGGTCACTGTGATGAGGGGTTCAGGCAGCATAGAGCCCTGTGGTGGAGCAGTAGGGCAGTGGTCACGTGGGTGTGTGGTAAACAGGGGTAAGTGTGAGCTGCTCGACTTGTTCATGGCTGTACAGGTGAATGATAGATAACTACAAATGATAAGAAAACCCTTGAAGGGCCGCACAAAGGGCCACCACTTAAAGGGCCACCACTTATCTTAATGGTTGTTATACCTTGAACACTAACGCAGTGCTGGCGAATAGACTACGTTGCATCATTGAGTGAATCAGTAACCTTTGCAGTTGGTGTGGTGCATTTTGTTATCAGTCCTGCCAAGAAACTCACTCAGGGCTGCATGGTGACGACCAAATGGCATGGTGTACTGATGAACTATTAATATATGCTGCTCTTAGATGGTTAAAGTATAACAGACTAAATCATTATCACCGTGATAGCGTGGATATAGCCATGATGAGTGACTGGCCAGTAAAGCATTCACGTAGCTTGATAGCTCACCAATGAGTGATAAACCAAATGTCAACATAAACGATGCAACATGACAACAAATTTTTATCTGGTCAGTAACACTCTGCGAAGGAGTACCGAGGAGCTCAAGCTTTAGTAAATGCAACCCCTTGAGGTCCCTAAAAGGTCACTTTATAATCAAAACATCTGCATGGTCGACTGTCTGTGAAATGAATGCCTACGACGCCTAGCTAACACCAGGTTACCACTGATTGAATGATCTGCCAACACCTTTAAGCAAATAACTTACTTATCGTTGCCGGTCAATACAGATTCTTAGCAAAATACCTCTGCATCATTGTACCGATCCATCAATAACGCTAAAGACATCACCCAAATAAGAAACCACCACTTATCGAGAGACTAATCTTGTTTAGGCCAATAGTGCATCAACATGATGCACGTCAGTGGACGCCTCAGCAAAAGGCCATGCCCTTTGGTAGTTGACCACACCCCGTAAAGGCCTTACTTGACCCATGACATATGGCCCCAGGTGTAGAGCCAGGGTGTGCTTAGTACAAGTTACACCCACAGGTTGTCAGTCCTGGAATGAGGCTAAAAGCTGACACTGGTAATCTGTCATCTGAATTCTCATTGGGACTGATGATAAGACAAAGATGCACTAATATTTTCATGACTTTCATCGGTTGTTATGTAAAAGAAGGAATACGTTGCTATCAAGACTACTGAACAAAGAAGAAAAAAGGAAAAAAAGAAAAACGAAACGAAACAAACAACAAGAAAGGTACAATAAGAAAACAAAAAAGCTCAAAGCATAACCAAGCTTTCTCTGACTATTAATTGCCTCACTTACTCTAAGTGCCAGTGAATTAATCCCAATCATACTCCAGCATGGACGTTCCTTTCTCGTCTCCTTTCTCACTATACTCAGCAAATTCCAGTCACACTAAGCATAACTGGAAATGAGTAAGGGAATTCTCCAGAAGTATATTTTAAAGGGTGAATCAGTGGAATGTCCTCTGACATGAAACACGCTAGTCACTCACTTGGCACACTTAAATTGAATGAATACTGAAATACAGTAAATTTGGCTATGAGAAGTTGATGTAAGGTGGGAATATGATCGAATTTGAAAGTTGACACAACATAGTCAAAAAGTCCTTGATTCAACATCTACATATCATATTCTCTATGTTGGATCATTGTTGATATGATATTGATATTGTTGAAATACCAAGACTGAATCAACAGCAGAAATGGCAGTGTTGTCTTAAGGGTGCTAAAATCAATGTTTAGTCACCTTTGAACTGAGACCAATATCTCACTACTGATATGCCCACCAGTCATTTGAATGTTGTAATATATGTTTGTTGATGATTGTTGAAATGGCATCATTGAAAAAGTGCTGAAAACAAGTTGATCAACATTTTCAACACCTACCGGGCATAAGTAGTTTGACAACACTGTCCCACTGGGTAGATCCTAATGATGACGAAAAAATCACTGGCAGCTGCTCATATACCAAGTGCCCGTCCATTGGCCACTCGATGTTAGTATTGGAAAATTTCATTGGGGATTAATGTGCTACAATCATCCCCAATTGCTATGTAAGTCTAGGGGGGCTGATAGTAAGGCACTAGGCAGGTCTAGCAAGGATTTGTGAGGTGTATGAGTAGAAGTGATATAGTGGTTAAAAAGGGAATCTGTGTTAACAGTAGGACTGCTTTACCTGCCCAGGGGCTCACAGACTACACACCCACTGGCATATAACCATCTACTTCTAAAATTAATTTTCTAGAATACGATTCAGCACCATAAGCTTCCCCAGTCAAACCATGTCATGTTGTTGCATCAGTTATGTTAGGTTTATGATCTAGATAAAATGGGATAAAACAGAGGGCAATATTCTCTGGGTCAGTAAAGAAGTGGTTGTGTGCTACATCTATACGCAAACAGGTGTTTCACAGTGTGAGGAACGGGAAAAAATAGAACTGTGTGGGTTGGATCTGTAAGGGTGAAGGTGTAGAGTGAAAATATGCATATACATGCGTAATCAGGACAAATTACAATCACCTTAATTTGGATAATATTTTAGAAATTGCAATAACAGCCTATTTCTGAGCAATATCTAATTCCACTGCCATTTACATCGAATTGTGTTATATTGTAAATGGGTCAAATAAAATCTATTCGAATCGAACTTAACTACCCCATCTATCTGTCTATGGAACTCCAATGGTTAATGAACTAAGAGCTGGGGGAGGAATGCAATATGCATACAATGGAACCTCAGATTTATAATGAAGTCAAACACCTCACCCTTTCCCCTGGCAAGATAAAAAAGACACAGAAAAGAAGAAAAGAAAATGGAACACACTGCAGAAAGACCACTGCTGACAGGGTAGCTTAGGTACAGTTGCCAGAAGGACCTACTCCTCTTGTTGCAACAATTTACCAAAGAGAAAAAAAAGTTTAGACCAAGGTCTGACTATAGGAACCACCTCGTGTCCCACAGGTGCCTCCAGTTGGAACACAGCAGACGAATTGGCACCACATTCTAACCAGCTTCTTTTCTATCCATGTTCTGCCAAAGAACAATCTCTATCAGGATCTTGATCTTATCCAAATCGTTAAGCATCAACATAAGCCTACACATTGCTGACGGTCCTCTCTTATGAATTTATATCCTCTAAGGTATATTCTCCATGTAGAAAGTGGTATACGGATTTGTCCATTAAGTAAGAAAACTATCTAAAACAAAACGACAGAAGAACAATTGTTCATATCCACAAGCACACAAAAGAACAATTACAATGAAAACATAACATAAAGGTAACAGATAAGAGTCTCCATGGTCCTACATTATAGGTGCCATACCTACCTGGACGTTTAGGTAAGTAACTCCTGTACCGTGGCTGGTTGTAGCAGCGTCCCCTCCTGTGGTACCTGCTGTAGGCAGACACTTATCTCCAGTTGTCCTCTGAACCTCAAAGCAGGTATGCCACAACAATTCCTCCTACAGGCTAGTGTGACAATGGGTACCGCTGGAGAACCTGCAAAAGCCCCAAGGCAGGAATGCTATGGGCGAAAAGCCACGGCCGTGGAGGAGGAGAAGGAATGGAAGAGGTGGAGGAGAAAAGATGGCGGTCCCTGTAGTACAGGTTTGTTAGTTGTGGTGGCTGTATGGGGCTGGCAGGACTATAGACCCACCCACCAAGATGGGGTCGTTTTCAGATAAATCAATTTTGAATAATGTTATCTGAAATTGTAGTCTACTGCCTATGGTGAAGAAACTCGAGACTGCAAATGCACACAGTCTACAAAGGGCTGTGGAGAATTTGCTGAATGCGGAGAACCCTAAATCTATTTTTTGAAATTGTAAGAAGGTTTTTGCTGGGTGGACCTATAGAAATGGAGTAAAACTGCAAGCTAGCAGGTGCTGGAGGTGCTGGTATACGTCCTGGAGTAGGGGATCCACCAATATAGAGTCCACGCCCACTTCCCCAGCATATAGAGCACACTCCCCCTCCTCCAGGCAGACAGTCAGAGAGCTGCCTCCTAGCAGGCACTGCTCCACTGGGTACTCACCTACCTACCTATACTTACCTGTACCTATACCTACCTATCCCTACTTAACCCCTACCTTTATCTCCTCATTCCTATCTATACCTACTTACAATCATTAACCGTACTTCATTCATTTCTATGCTGACTATCTTCTATTAAACCTGTAAACCTATATACCTTACCTAATTGTCCTTTTACCATAGAGAGAAAACAACAAGGACACATCGGGGACTACAGTGAAGTGAACACCATGTCGTCAGTACTATTGTCTACATAGTACTAGTAGGGGCTTCATTATTGATAAGGAAAGTTTACTATTTCTTGGGCTGCTCACAGTGTAGAGGCTACTGGGGACTTGCCCCATGCTGGGCAGCTCATAGTGGCCGTGTTGGAAGTTCGGAGGGAGCAGCTCAAGTAGTCTATAGGTGCATGTATACGTGTGAGCTGCTCTGTGAACTGCTCACAGGCTTCTAGGTGGGTGTTTGTATATAGCACCAGTAAAAATAGAACTACCCTCACCTTGCAAGAAACTCCATCTCACCTCGGCACCCTGCTGCTTGAGCTGCTCGGGTTAATTCGGAGCTGCTCGGCACTGCTCGGAGAGCATCGTAACTGCTCGGGTGTCCTCGGACAATGCGGTGAATTAATGTTCTATGAATCTGCCAGGTGGCGCAACTACTACCACATTAAAGGGCAATTCGCCGGTCATTTTGAAAAGTTGAAAAACTTTCTAAAGGGCAGAATAATTTTGATTTTTATACACAATACCAACAATTGAATTATAAGAGGCACATACTACTAAGAAAAAGAATTGCCGTGAAAAAATATTAATACAGGATTGGCGGGGCAACAGGAGAAAGATTCAAAAGGGTTCAGATAAAGACATACACGCCTGGATAAATGCATGCATGGATCTTCAACAGTATGATTGACAGGAATTACAAAGGTTTGATTAAGTCCATGTTGGTTAGCTAATCCCATAATCATATCATGATATATCATTATTATATGCCTTCTTATTTATCCTGCCCCTACGACCTTTCCAAAGGGCGACCATTTATGAAATAGTACAACAATTAGGTTACACCCTGGGTGGTAAACTGGTAGGTAGGGCGGGGTATTGTTCATCATGCAACCCAACTCTATGGATGCAAATGTCACTGTGAAGGGTGACACACATTCTCCAAGGTGACATAATTATGGATAAAGGATGCATTGCAGTACTGTGGCCTCAGCTCCTTCGAGCTTGTCCGGGAAGATCAATTCTCCTTTGACAACATTTATCATTGAGATAAATGGGACAATGGCTATTTTTTTCAGAGGATGGAATATGAGTTTCTTCATTTTGAGACTGTAGTTTGTTGTCGAAGGCTCTCTGTAAGTTACACTGTAAGGTAGTCTATACCGATGCTGCCCTCTATCGGCGAACAGTAGTAGTAACTATTCCTTCCCCCCCTACTCAGCATCTCAGTTAGAAGACAATGTAGAAGACTGATTTGAATTTTCCAGGGGACAACACTAATCTCTTTAGAAGATGGTTTCGTTTACAACAGTAGACCAAAACGTCAGTCCCAACCTCATCTGAGGTGTACATTCAGGTATAGGAGAATAATGATTTTCATTTTGCACATTAGTCTAGGAGATTTTTGGCCGACCTTGGCTCTTTTGGCAGAAAGCATGAAAGGTTGCACACACAGGTTTTTGAACGTGCTGAATCCATTTCTAAGTGGAAACATCATTTTCGAGAAACATTTCCCCTTCTAAATTGACTTTGAAGAGAAAAAGTAAATAATTATTAATAAATTACATCAAAATTCATCGAGGATTTAATGGGGTGGGATATAAACAGAAGGACAATAAAAGCCATGTGTTTGCCATTGAAATACATTATATTGAGTATGATATCATGCATACAAATTATTTTTCTCTGAAATAGGGTCCGAAAAAGGTAGCCATTACCGAAATCCCTTATTTTTGCAATAGCTTTGCAGGTGGTGATGATGGACACTCATTTCAAGTGTCTACTAGCACATTTTCCGGATCTAGGAACTCATTGGTAACATCCTGATTTTTCTCAGAAGTACACTAAGACTATTATAGGTCTATTTTCGGTCGCCATTACCGAAATTCACAAATTTTGCAATAACTATGCTGATAAGAGAATTTTTCTTAAATCCCTTTCACATTGTGTCTACATCCACATTCGGGGGCAATGAAATAATTGGGGAATTCTTTTTATTCTTCTATCTTTGTTTTTGTAGCATTTCTTTTATAATAAGCACCCAGGGTGCTTAAGAAATTGTATTTATGGCCCTCCAGTAGTTAAGAGTTTAACTGACTCTAAAATCGTGAAGAATTGGACTTTTTCTAGTCTGAAAAAAACATCATTCTTAGGTAGAATGGAGAAACAATAATCCAGCCAGTGACAATCCTGTCCCTCCCTTTACAGTCAGGGTTCACTGGGTATGATTTTTATACCATTACAACTGCCTCTGATAATCCAGTTGTTTGGCTCCCAGTCCCAGTCGGTGAATTTGGAAAAACAGTCTGTCTATTTAACATCAAAGTGTTACTTGGTAATGCAGTTAGAGAGATTTCAGGTTCAGAAATTGGAGACTTAACACACTAGAATCTAACAGGATAAAGCCTAGCTTACACTTTCACCCTAGGGTGTGCCTTACAGTAGTTACCTGTTTTACTAGTGTAGAACAAAGGACATAGTCAATGTTACCTTGCCTTTCTTTATATCTGTCACAGGCTTTGCTATTGGATAAGACAAATATCAGTAGTTTTTAATGATTACCAAAGAATCAGTTACATTGTACACTAGGACAAGGTACAAGGGCATCCAGACAGATACTAGCATACAGGCACAGTATTGTTAGGATAACCCCAGTCAGCAATCCCCACCCTCATCATCTTATGTGGGTATTACTATGACCTCACCTGCCTTGGAAATAGAGGAACTTTCAGCAATTATCTCACTTATTGGTGAGCCTTCTTTTATGGTTCACTATTCTTATTGGATGACAGATCTCCAGTCACTGTTATTTGAATATTCCCCTCTAGCAGTGTAGACACTGTTGAACCTTATTTTCCTAATCTGCCATGACTAACCCTTGTGTCAACACCCTTTCCTCCCACCCTAATCATCTCTCCAACCATGCTTTAAAATGCCAGTCGATCCAACTTCCAACCACCCTCACACTGATTCTTTCAACTTGATTGTGCATGTATCTTAGAACCTGAGTCCACTTTACTGATAGCTTTGGAGTATGGCATGTGTAACATAGAGATATTTGCTTATAAATGTACTGTTACTCATAAAAGGGAAACATTTTATTCTCACTTACAAGATGAAAAATAGGCATATCTCAATTTGCTGCACACCATAATACCCTAAACCATGAATTCATCTGCATAGTTGTTGCCAATGCCTGCCCCTATCATGGACAGCTAAATCCTCATAGTTTTCACATAGATTATGACATCATAGATTTGTGAGTGGGTACACATTTGAAGATAAAGCAAGTAATTTCAAATCCAGCATAGTGACTAACCATAACTGATGGATAGCTGAAACATATGCTGCAGAAACAAATGCTGATTAGGTAAAATGGTATCGCAACTTCAAGTGCCCACACAACAGTGGTCAAAGGTATCTATTTGCAAATGTTGGGTACCAAGCGGCAAAAGCAAGCTAGCCTAAATACAGCTCAATCTAAAGATTACCTTCGAATATACAAAAGCCTACACAATCTAAGTGAAGGTATATAATATTTCTAGCTAGATTATCATAAGGCCAGTAAGGAGCAAAGCTTTACTGCTAGGGCTCAGGTATCCAAGCTTATGGGGAGGGGAAGCTTTCTCCCTATGCACCCCATTCCCCAAAAACATTTTATAACCCCTCCAGTAAATTAAAGTGTTATAAATATAGATATATTAAAGGCTTAATTCCCTTGGTTGAACATACATCATACCGCCTGGACATTACAAAATTGATGTATTGAAGTGCCTAGACGAACACTCATAATTCCTATCCAGTGTGTTTTTACCTACATGACATAGAACTTAGAAGATTCATGTGTTTGTACTAACATTGTTATGGCCATATTGATATGTGCTCAAATAATATGTTATTACATGTTATAGCTTAAAACCATGAGATGACAATGTTATTAGGTATTTTCATAGAAGTGAGAGGACAGTGAAAGAGAAAAGGCAATCAATTTACCAGTGTTTATCTGTTAAGTTCATTGATGCAGTGATGTCATCAGCAACCTTAATTTACCCTAGTCGGGATCAATACTATCAAATCCTTACATGCAACCACATCCCCAAGGGGTTGCCATAAAGCACTGGTGGAGTGCTAAAGAGGTTCTTGCCTACCACATATTGGCATAAATTTACAGGAAGCCTAGATTAATAAGAAACAGCCAAATTTGATTTTTGTCAATAACGGGTAGAAACTTTAAGATAATAAGCGAGAGAGAGAGAGACGCGGTAGGAGTTGTCATCCCAACACTACACTCTGATTTGACCGAGGTATGTACAATTTTGCTGCTCCTCAGACTTGTACAGGTTACATGACACCTATCTGCAATCTCATTGGCCTATAGCAAAACATCAGGTCAGTGATGTTTGCCAAAAAATAAAACAATGATACCTAGGATTATTGTTTAACTTTAAAATGCACACAACCCCATCTGAAATTTGGCAATGATATTCTTTAGACAGAAGTTAGAAAAATTGGGTACCCATGGGTCATAGTTCCATGTTATCAAGATGGCCAACCCTGTCTGGGTGAGTAATGCTTGCACTTTTTTTATGTGTTTCAGAGTGTTTCAGCCCTCACGGGGCCTCGTCTGGTGTTATCTCGGGGAACCAGAGGGTTTGTTTGTATACCCCAGTGTTCCATGGTCTCCAGGGCCAATGGTCACTGTGGTCTGACCTTTTTGAAATCATACTTTTATTTTTTTTGTAGTGCCTGTTTCTGCTGGGAGGGCTATGTCAGATATACTGATGTATATCTACTTGGATTGTATCAAAGTTGCAGTTTTTGGCTAAAGGTGTGTGGGGCCTTTACACAACAAAAATGCCTTTATGCAGCAAAATAGTATCATTTTGCTGCATAAAGGCTCATGTGGGGCCTTTACGGAACAAAAATGGTGTTATGCAGCAGAAAGCCTTTATGTAACAAAAGCTCTTATGCCACAAAAGAAACTTGCCTTTACGCAACAAAACCTACATAGTGGCTGCGATTACCAATTAAGGCTACAGGAATACCTTGCCTTTACACAACAAAACCTATACAGTGGTCTTATTTTTACAGAAACACCTTGCCTTTATGCAACAAAACCTATATAGTGGCCCTTAGTACTAAATAAGGCTGCATGAACACCTTGCCTTTATGCAACAAAACCTATATAGTGGTCTTATTGATACAGAAACATCTTGCCTTTACACAACAGTGGAGAGAGCTGGCTGAACTCATTAGGAGGCATTTGGGGGCCTTTTAAGTGTGTAAGGAGGATAAGGGCCACTCTACCCTGGCGAAACACTGGATTGACATAGGCACCCATGCACCGATTAAAAAAACCCCCTAACGGTTGGCACTGCACAGAGGTGGACAAGATGTTAGAGGTGGGGGTGATTGAAGAATCAATGAGCCCTTGTGCCTCCCCTGTGGTCATAGTGTAGAAAAAGGATGGGGCAACCCAATTCTGTGTTGATTATCACCTTGTCTCCTGAAAGTGGTGCAGAACTAAATGGCGAAATCTGACATGCTCCTTAGGCAAAAAGCTGACATCCTATTTAGGTTTTCCTATTTTTTCACATGAAGTGAATTGTTCAAGGCAATAAAAAACATACATTAGGTCATGCCTATTACACCTTATCCCCTAGTAAAAGAAGGAGATAGGTTTTGTTGTGTAAAGGCAAGGTATTCCTGTAGCCTTATTTGGTACTCGCAGCCAATTATATAGGTTTTGTTGCATAAAGGCAAGGAAATAAGTCCACCCTTTAGGTTTGTTGCATAAAGGCAAGGTATCCCTGTACCAATAAGACCAATATATAGGTTTTGTTGTGTAAAGGCAAGATGTTCCTGTATCAATAAGACCACTGTATAGGTTTTGTTGTGTAAAGGCAAGGTGTTCACTTAGCTTTGTTTGGTGCATCAGACCAATATATATAGGTTTTGTTGCATAAAGGCAAGATGTTCCTGTATCAATAAGACCACTAAATAGGTTTGGTGCGTAAAGGCAAGGTATTCCCGTAGCCTTGTTTAGTACTCAGGGCCAATATAATATTATAGTTTTTGTTGCATAAAAGCAAGATGTTCCTGTATCAATAAGACCACTATATAGGTTTTGTTGCATAAAGGCAATGACATAAGTCCATCCTATAGGTTTTGTTGCATAAAGGCAAGTTGATTTATGGCATAAAGGATTTTATTGTATAAAGGCTTTTGTTGTGTAAAGGCTTTTTACTGTACAACGCCGTTTTTGTTGCGTAAAGGCTCCGCATGAGCCTTTATGCAGCAAAATGATATTATTTTGCTGCGTAAAGGCAATTTTGTTGCGTAAAGGCCCCACACTGTGCAGGAAATCTTATGATTTTATGTTCCTTACTCGGTTGTGGATATCATGGTGGAATAAAATAAAGTTTATTCCTCCCTTTTATTTCTCCTCATCAGCTTAGCTTTTATACCAGTATTCAAAAAGATATGCACTGAGTGAGTGTGGGGAAAAAGGAACTTTAAGATAATTATTTTCGACAAAAGCCGCAGCATAAGGCAAGGGGTAATATACCATTTAAACTATTAACCACGTGTACACACTGTATTGAAAATCTCACTGAAAGTCAACAAAAATTGATTCTGGCAACAGGGAACACATATTTCCTTTTTGCCTCAGACCTGGACTTGGCAGGGTTCTCTCATGTCTGTAGTGCAGACTGGCACATTGGGAAAGCCAGACCCTAGCCATCGGCAGCAGGTGCTGCTGGGGAAGTGCAGTGTTTATTGCTGTAAATGGGGGATGGCGGCAGATGGCTGGTTTGGGGAGGTGGGGAGGTTGGACCTCTTTGTTGTGCATCTTCACCACTAGTTGGCAGTCAGGTTTTGGATATAGGTTACAGGTTATGGGATGTTTTTCAAAAGCAAAAGATGGAAGGTAGCTCACCTACTGGGTATAGACCTAACTCAATCTATATGAAATATTCGTTTGGAATTCTTGCTAATTGATTAATGTGGAGTTCCTGAAGAGACGAATAAGTTTTTATTCAACACAATTTAATAATTGCCTTACAAGTGTCTCCCTTTCATCTTTCTGTTATACTTCAGAAATTCAGAACGGCCTGATGATATCCGAGGGGTAGCTCACACTCCCAAGCAAGGTTCTATCTCTCGTACTACTATCACGAGAGGCAATATATGAGGCCGAATCAAATGGCAATTTACTAACAAAGAGGCCCAATAAATAAATGGGTGGATGTAAGCTTACATGCACTGGTCATGTTTCCATAAGGGTGTAAACACAGGCAAGAAGTGTGGGGTACTGTTAGTACATGGATTTACCAGCTTAGGAAGATGTGGGTTTATGGGTTGCATGGGCAGGTGTACAACCACTATCTGTTTAAACGACTGCTATCTAAAGTACTACACATAGAGGCTGACCATCCAACCACTATCTGTGACCAGGCAAGCAAAAATACCCCTCTGCAGGGAAATTCATTATTAAAGTTCATCTCAAGATCTTTAAAATGAGACATCATTAGGTTAAATATTCCTAGTAGTTATGTCAGCACCCCTCCTTGAACATAGGTTGTTATTCATATCTGAAATCGATGATTAAGCTCTCACTACATTATAAACAATAATAATGTCTAAAAACACAATAAATCAGCCTTTTTCATCAAAAATACATAATAATATATGATGATTTTTATCATAAATTTTGATCTAGAAAGAATTGTCCATTGCTGTTTTCAGTTTTGGGTTTTTGGTGTATATCCCCAAAAGTTGGCATCAAAATCTGCAAATTTTGATGCCAACATTAGCTTAATGTATTTTTATAATGATTTTAGAGTAATTTTGCCCTCCAATGACCCCTGGTGGCCAAATGGGGAATTAAAAATCCCCCGCGGAGGTGTGTTCTCCCTTAATGAACACTATCTGTAGTACCCATCCAACAACTATCTGTGTAAATTAATGCTATCTGTAGAAACTTTTCGATAAACATGTTAAGTCACATAAACAATGTTGATACACTTAAAGTAAGGGATTATCTAATGTGTCTTTAATACTCATACCAACTGTTTGACACATTGAATTTGATACAGATAGCGTTATTTTTACACAGATAGTGGTTGGATGGTCAGCCTCTAAATGTAGTACTGCAGATTGCGGCTCTTAACACAGATAGTGGTTGTGCAGGGGGTCTTCTAGGCAAGGCATACTTCTAGATGGATTCACATATATATGACCATAAAGAGGAGTTATTGTAGGTTCGTGGGGGAATCCTATCAAATCAGAAAGGAGTCTGTAACTAATTTAGATGATATATGTCTTTATAATATAAAGTGAAATCTGCAAATATGGGTTTCATATTCTAAAGGATTTCTTAGTAGTGACACACTATCTGCCGTTAAGGACACACAAAGCTTTATTGTGAGTGTATCATGTTTTTGTTTTGCTTTTGTAAAAATGCATGATGCAGTCCTATCACAGATCATAAAGCTAATCGGTAACAATTTGTCAGCCCCTTAGGGCTCATAATTTTTTATACTGTTGAAAGGCTGGTTGGTTCACCAACACAGTCAATGCCAGTAGGTCGGGGGCTGATATTTGCAGTGCCAGTGAGTCAACGCCGGTACATAAAACACTTGTCAGTGAGTCAACCCCGGTACATAAAGCACTTGCCAATGAGTCAACACCAGTACATAAAGCACTTGCCAGTGAGTCAACACTGGTACATAAAGAACTTGCCAGTGAGTCAACACTGGTACATGAAGCACTTGCCAGTGAGTCAACACTGGTACATAAAACACTTGTCAGTGAGTCAACCCCGGTACATAAAGCACTTGCAGTGAGTCAACACCGGTACATAAAGCACTTGCCAGTGAGTCAACACCGGTACATAAAGCACTTGCAGTGAGTCAACACCGGTACATAAAGCACTTGCCAATGAGTCAACACTGGTACATAAAGCACTTGCCAGTGAGGCAAGGGCCGGTATTTGCAGAACCTTCCAGTAAGTCAAGGGCCGGTATTTGCAGAACCTTCCAGTGAGCTAAAGGCTGGTACTTACAGCACTAATTGCCAGTGAGTCTAGTGCTGGCACTACCCCTGTATGGATGAAATGATCATAATATAGCCCAATTAATCTCAGGAAGGCATTTCTCAAGGTGGTATGACTAGATCCCCTTCAAGTCGTAGTGAGATCCCTTATTTCAATGCCATTTCAGCCCTGCATCTAGTGGTCACTAATAATTGCACTGGTACGACTGCCCTACCAAACCCTATGTAATTACTGCCTTAAGTGCTGAACGTACAGTGTAGTCGTAGTGTGATACCTACGATCACCCATTTTGATATTGAGGGTTTCAAGTCGTACTGGTTGTGTCTAGTCATACCATCTTGAGAAATGCCCTCCAGATATGGAGTGTGGGGATCTCAATACATGCATTGGATTAGGAATACAGTCATAAGGCATTAATCCCGTCAAAGAAGGAAAAATCAACTTAGGAAAGACAGAATCTATATTGTATGGAAGTGTTTATTTACACACGAGCAAAGAAGATAGAAGTCACAATTCAATCACAATAATGATCTGTATACAAATTAGGCTACTTAGAAAACCGTCATATTGAGGCGTTCTGACCGAATCCTATCCCTGCTTGACTATAATAGCGCTTTAGAATTCCTCGCCACTGTCTTCCTGGTATAATAACTATTTAGGCAGTTATGAGGCACTGTAGAGTCATGCATACATTTGAAGTAGGAACAATTCATTACCTTATCACGATCTACTCACAACTGCACGTTGGCTTATTAATTAGTGTACATAAATGATGTATACATTAGGTTTTATAGTCATCAGTCCCTAATATATGCTAGAACTATGTAGATGTACCTTACCCCAGATAATGATTATGCCAATCTATTAATTAATATCATTTCTAGCTTAGGAAACGTACCATTAGGACACATTAAATGCACTACACAGCTATACCTTTTCATAGCATGCACTTGTTTACAAGTGTCCCCTTCTTCATTTCCATGTCATAAATATGGAGGTTAAGTCTTTTTTTCCTCTTGCCTACAAAGCAAGCCAGGTGGTCGGTATACAAACAACCCAGCTCAGTCAGACCCAAGCTAGCTGGTACACACACTTCTGGAGGCCACTTCTAAATAGACAACATCATACAAAATTTCCCATAGGAGTAGCAATGACATTTGTAGTCATAGGACTTTGAGTGATAGAAATACCTTGGGGAATTGCCTTCAGGTTGTATGCCTTCATTTCGCATACCTCCATTAAACTGTCATGATATATCTATAGCCCTAAAATAAAATAAGTGCTAATACAAGACCCATGTGTTCAGTGGACCAAATTTTAGCTTGTGATATTCTAAGAGCAGTGATTGGTGCCATTTCTAAATGTGGCGCTTACCCGATGCAGTATGGTAATGTTGGGAGCATTCTCCCACCACAAACAACGTCTTTCTTTTTTTCTTTCATTTCTTTTCTTTCATTTGAACCAAAAGGGTGTACTTCAAGTTACAACACATTGTCTAGAAATGTCGTGGAGATACTAAAATGAATAAAAACTGATGGTGTGTGACTTAAGGTATAAGCTATCAATTTGGTAGGATATTCAATTCTTTGTGCAAATGTAAAGATAGATAGGAAATAAGAGAGCACCGACACCAAGTCAATTTTATCTCCATGAAACATAAACGTTAGCAAAGTCATAAGTGTCGTGTAACTTAAAACATACCTTACCTTTTGGTAATGCCCAGTCATGCCCTGCCACAATTATATTACCTTCCTATAGAAATTTTATGAAAATAAATAATATAGCTTAGATAATATATTGGAACACCACACCTGGATATAGGAACCTGGTAAAAAGATTTGTTTGGAATTGTCCTTATATAACTGGAGATTGGAGTGAGCTGACACGCCTGAATTTGGGCCAAACCTATCTTTACACGATTATTATCAAATGTTCAGGAACACAGAATAGAAAAGCACACAAAATACCCACAATGTAGTTATCAATACCAGTTGATATGATGTGATGGTTTGATCACAATGAAAATCGTACACACACTATTATTCAAATATCCACTTCAGCCTTATTTACCATTTCTAAACATTTTTCATTATTTAATATTAAAGACAATAAATCTGTATGAGAAAATCACTTCCTGTATACCTGTAGGTGTGAGACATGGGTTAAGTACCAGTTGTTGTTTGTGGGTTGGGGTGGGGGTTAGCAGCATGTGGAGGCTGTAGTTGTTGTTTGTGTGTCTGTGTGGGGGTAGTGGGTTACTCTGAGCACCACATCATGTGTACACGGGGTAACAGAGCAGCTCTTTCTCAGGGGGAGGGGCAGCTCATGGTACATGTCTAGTGCAGTCCACATAAATTGGGCAGGGTCAGGTTATAGAAGCAGTCTAGGTCTAACTGTAATTGATTAGGCACACTTAGGGTGCAGCAAGAAGTTCCAATTCTCCAGCAAGTCCACAAGTTGGAGGCCAATGTGATAGAGCTTGCTCTGTTAGCCTGGTCTGTGGCACTGATATTGACCTGATGATATTGAACTTTGAGCTATTAAAGTGCATCATGAGACACTGTTTCATACTGAAACAGAATGGATAGGATGGATAACTTGTGAGGAATGAAGGCTACACTGGACAAAATGCCCCCAGCCCCATACAAGACCCATTCATCAGTATTGGCTGGTCATTGAATGGACTCCCTCTAGTCCCAAGCAGCAGTAGCTACAGCAGCAGGAGTAGGTAAGCGCGGCCTGCAAAGGATCATGTTACATCTGTAGGCGCCTGGGTCGGCCCCCAGTCTTACTCCTGTCTATCCTGGGCTGCTGTGTAAGCTGCTGTGTGAGCTGCTCCATGAGCTAATGCTCACTCTCCACGAGCTGCTCCCAGTTGCCACAACAGTGTGCCATAGTGAGCAGTTTGGGGAGGGAGACGGCCGGCGGGACGACCATGTCCGAATATAGACGACCCTGGGCAGGGGGGATTGAGGGTCTTTACCTGTTCATACAAACAGCAGCATGGCGGGCAATACAACGCCGGCAATGACGGCCATTCTGCTTGTGCCCCAATTCTCCGTGACCCCAAACCCCCATGTTTCCACTTTTCTCACTTCCTGCATTCCATGAAGTCAGTTTTACTACCCCACTAAATCAGCCTGCCAGCCCCCAGTAGAGACAGGGGGCGGTGTGCAAGTATAAGAGTTTTACTGCAAAGCCATAAGGCCCATCTCCATTCACATCCGAGATGTAGTATTATTTTCCTTGCTAGTAAAATTATCTTAAAGACTCTTTTTGAAAATCAAGGCCAAAAAAACAATGTCCTTACACAAATAATCAGGTTCTACAGCGAAATCGCAGCCAGAACTCTACCCACTTCAAATACGCTCATTCTCAAGTATCCACAAACTTCTAGGTATTTCAACAGGTTATCCAATTCCTTCCCATAATGATGGATATAGGACATCATGAATATTAATAATGGTTTATGATATAGTTAAAACAGAGTTCATCAGCAAGGTTAAGATCATCACATTTGGACCCCCATGAACCTACATGACCAAGAAACCTGGGAGGCTCAGACTGGGAGTCTCTGCCCTAAACCCTGGAGACAGGTAAATAGAAAACCACTCCTGATACTACCTACCCATCACTCCCTCAACCCCACACATGTGGATTATGGACTCTCAGCGTATGGCTTACAAATTATAAACAAAACTACCAGGGACAGGGTCCATTACATGCTGGAATAGCCATATCTGAACCCTCCTGGATCCAGAAATGATTATTTCAAATTGCTGAAGCAATGGCCTTGTCATTTGATACTCCATTCCACAATCTATTGTATGATATTTGACATTTCATGTTGGACAGGAAATCCTGCTTCATACTCATTACATCTTTTGATGGATTCATTATCTACTCAAACCTCTCACACGTACAAAAACACGCAGACTGTGTGTAACGTGTATACAAACATTCAGTTCTTAAGACTCATCATGAGATGTTTTACATTTTGAAATCTGATAAGCAAGAAGGGGGGTAAGGTAAGTCTTAGTTCTATCCTCATGTTTTTGGCTTTGACAAACATAACATGCATTGATGATCAAAATAAAAAAAAAACAAAAAAAAGCAACAATGTACAAAGACTTGGCAGGGCATGTGGGTCACACTTCAGTATTTAGTATCGTTGGGACGCATGCAATAAAAATACTAAATAAATGACATTTAGAAAGATGATGTATGAGTGATGGAATGACAGTGGTGTAAGTTATATGGTGTATGATGAATGACATGCAATAGAAGGATAAAAGCAAGTTATTATCCTTCACTATGTTACTGTTTTATTATAATGTGATAGATTAACCCTCTAAGGACGGCATGGTGCCTCAACAATTCAGATTCACTATGTTGCAATTGTGTATACACAAATGCAGTGCCTCCACATGTCCAGTACTGTGTTGGAGCATCATATATACACTTTGGTTCTGTAGCAGCCCACTTGTGTTGGCATGATGCATGGATGAAGCACTCTCAAGGCACTGCCTTCATGCATCAAGGCTGCATTTACGCATCATGAAAATGATAAAACACTATGCAGCACCTAGAGGGTTAATGTAGACTAACTATTCAGGGGCACATCACGACACCCCACTCTTCATCACAGGTCGGTACAAGAAGGCTAGAAAATACAAACCAAGAATATCAAGTTTTGCTTCACATAAAAAAAGAACACGAAATCCTATAGGAGAGCACGTGCATAGTCTATAATTTATGGATACATATTTATCCTCCTGACCATAGTTGTCATCCTAGTTCCATATTTGAAACCATCCTTTGACTGGTGAGGTTTTGACAATTCTGGTCATTACCATAATCATGAGATGCTCTTGTTGGGTCTGTTTCAGCATTTGCACAGTTCTGTCCCATGTTTGCTAGCCGCTCAGCAGCAGTTGGCTCCATACTGAGTAAAGTACTGTTTTCAAACACCTTATTGCAAAGGAATATCAGCATGGTAATTGCATTATCACCTCCTATCGTATTGACATCAATACCTGTTTAAATCATCATGTCCCCTGGCATCTGCGCTTAAAGAGCCGACATCTGAGCTTAAGGTTGGCTCAAGAACTATCTGCTTCTGATATATTCCCTTCAGACTGATAGCCTGGTCAGAAAGTTGAGCACCTAAATTTTCCCTGTAAACAGCAATGTCATCCTAAGTGAAGGAGACATCCACGTCTTGGGAAAACACCATTTTTAATGTATGAAGGCGAATCTCAGGTTATTCACTTTTCCTTTTTTTTTTAATATTCCGAAACAATATGGTGTGAGGTCGTGGGCTCTCTGATTGCAGCCACAGCTCAACTTGGGTCTACATGTGGAGATAGCTATCCGCTGATGACATTTTGTCTGCCTCATCTCTCCTTATCTACACACCCTACAAGGTGCCTCAAGCCGCAGTCATCATTCAACGGGTTCCATGGTCACGCGCTGCTTAGTAACAGTATCCAAAGAGACGTCCCTAGACGCAGGTCGTATCCAAGGAGACGTCGTTGTACAGAAGTAGTCACAGGCTGTATCAACTGTAGGTCCACACGAGAATAAGAGGCACTGCTATATGACAGGTCTCCTTGAAGAAATCACACTGCAAGACAGAAAGGAAATAATAGTTAATAATTATTGTGGACAACTAGACCTGAAAAGAAAACCTGTTCAGTCAAAGAATGTCTGTAATGACCTCACACTTTCTGTTTCTTTCGGACATAACACAAATCTAGCTACAGGCCATTTTCAAGTCTACAGCACATTATTTTCTTGTTTAGTATTAGACATTTAATTTGAGATTATGAAACCGTTGAATCTGATTTGGAATGGAAGGGTTGAGTATCATAATTAGGTAAAATTTGAGAGGGCCTAGTGGAAGATAGCCCGAATCTGCAATATGGTTGTTAGGGAAAACCCTAAAACCCTTATCAACAGCAACTACCTTCCTGACAAAATGATGATTTAAAAATGAGGAATGTCTGGAATTGATGATGGAGGATACGGATGATTAGACTTTTGCCTTGTACTTTAACCTGTTGGCTTAACATTCTGGACACCTGCTAATTTCTCTTTGTAGAAAGACCAAATGGTAAACATAACCTTTAAACGAATTTATTATGACTGGTCTCCCTAAGAGAACGAAAGAAAGAAAAGTTTGCTATAGCATGTATTATATTCGAATGTCATCGGATATATTGGAATTGTGCTATTTGGCATCTAAACTTATTCAGACTCAGATTACCATACCCGATATTCTTTACACCCATCTTTATGCTCATCTATCCCCAGGTACCTGGTAGCTAAGACAGTTACTGGTAGCAAGAAGAGGATCCGGTGCTACAGGACTAGGTGTTGATGGTATATCCACACAGACCACGCCCTGTACCCATTTCACTGAGTGTATATTAACTAATGTCTATATGGACGTCACTATGGGTAACACTGGAGCAGATATACACATTGGCTAAACAATTCCTCATGGTAATAGAGAATCCAATGTTATTCAGTTACCGAATGTGCGGATTAGTTTTACTGGTCTATCAATACATCATGTCTAAGCTCATGAGATCATCACAAAGAATATGACATATTCAAAGTCTCATGTTTGTAATTTTTTTTTCATATAGCAGAAACATGGAATTCGATTCAATACTAAATCAGATATCGATGGACCCTGAGTTAGGGCCTTTACTGAATTAAAGCAGGGTTAGATAAGCCCTCCCTGACCAAGATACCCCATTGCCATCAAACAAAAATATCTTCATATGTCTTCACTACCTTGGAGATGTCTCTCCTCAAGTAATAATTCCTCGGCCTGGATAGCTGGCATGCCTCAAGCTCTCTTAGAACACTTCCGAACCCCTGTTGATATGGAAGTCATTACATGTATATTACACCACTAGGTGGCAATGATCATTTTTACCTCTTTATCTTGTCAGCTAGTAGGAGGATGATGGCAAAACACAATAATACTATTAGAGTCCAGGGACAATTTCAGATATTCAATCACCTAGAGGAATTTTTGAGTAAAAATTGGCAACTACATTATTCTGAGTAATTTGGGTATGCTGAACAAGAAAATCTTAACTGCCAAACTCAAAACTGGCTGCTTCTGGGTCAAAACGCCCAAAGCAAAATGGCTGCCAGTCAGTTTTGAGAAATATCAGAAAACACAATATTCATCTTTCCTGGTCTTGTTGTATGTCAAAATAAAGGGAATAAAGAGATCTGTCCATTTCAAGGACTTTCAAAGCTGTTGATTCAGTTCCCATCATCAAAACCCCAGAAAACAAGATGGCCACCTTGATCCAGAACCTACGCAAAGCTCAGAGCTACCCATCATGTGATACCTCAAAATGAAGGGATTTAAGAGCCTGGGCCAGTTCTGGTCATTACCAAAGTGTCAAGCCATTTGGTACTGTCAGAAGAGTCGAAAATCTAAATGGTAAAAGCAAAATGGCTGCCAGGCAGTTTTGAGTAATATCAGAAACGAAATAAACATTGTTCCTGTTCTTGTTATACCTCAAAATAAAGGGAAATAAAGAGACCTGGCCACTTAAAGGAGCTCCCAGGCTGCTGATTCAAATTACGTTTTAAAAAGTCCCAAAACCAAGATGGCCACCTTTATTTTTTGAGAAAATTCAGAAATCAGACAGTGCTGAGCACTACCCACCTTGAGATACCTCAAAATGAAGGTGTTTATGAGCCTGGACTGGTTCTGGTCATCATTAAGGTTCCAATCCAATTGTTTATAAGAACAAAATTAAAATTCAAAACATTAAAAACAAAATGTCTGCCAGTCAGTTTGGACACAACCATAAAGATCACAACCCCTATGATCATTCCAAGCCTGGTTATACCTCCAAATGGAAGGGATAGAGAGACTGGTCTATGCCAAACATTTACCAATCTGGGCACTACTAGTATTATTATCTATTTTAGAATCATGGAGGTTCTATTAAATTTTGTTATTATTCATTTTCAAATCATAATTGTAAATAAATGAAGGAATTTCAACCAATTCTAAAGCAGATCCTTAACTGAGATGTGGATTCCTGATGTAGGCTTAGGGCAGGGTTGTCAACTGGTTTTATGGAAATCATCACTTGTTTACCATAGGTTTCCACGTTATTCCTTACAACATACATTATTCATAATAGGTGGGGTCAGGTGGGGGTAGTTGATTATAATTTTTAGCAGATGGTCAGTATGGTTTTGTCAGACAGGGGGTGAGTCATGGCAAAGTCCTTTGGAAAAGGATTATGGAAAATGTTTCAGTTTGGTGTTGGCCCATGGTAACAATAACATCAGCTATAGGTAGTCTCTCTGACCTTGTTGGAGAGGACTCTCACAGTCAGAAGTGGCTCTTGCTGCTGTAGAGGGTGCAGTTTCCTCACATTGGGCCCGATCATATTGTGGAAAGAGTTGGCTAGCAGGAAGATGTGCTACCAAAGTGTCAGAGGGGACCCTGGTGATATAGTATGATTTAGCTTTTTTTCCCAAAAATAAGTAGTGATCATAGAGGAACACAGTGTCTCTGTCATTTCAGCCATGAGAAAGCTGAGTTACAGATCGTTGATGTTGCAGACAAGTAAAACATTTACATAGAGTTTGAGTTATCAAGAACACTTTGAACAGTGAATAGCTAGTGCTGTGAAGAGATCAATGCATCAATGCCTTGCATCTTTACTTCTCTTGAGATGTGTCTTAACATAATGATTCAGAGTCTGAATATGAATACAGAAGGTCATTACAGTAGATTTTTGCAGATAAGGGATAAGGCATTACTTTAATTATATCTCCTTGTCATTAGATGAGGGTGAAAAGGGACATTTATATATTATATCGTGACATTGACATTATCTCACCCTGATTTCTTTAGACAAAACTGTATTTCTGATAGATGATCATCATAAAATTTAAAGATCCTCATTCCCTCTTACCATCACACTGCTATATTTTTAGGATCTGAACAATCAAATATGAATCAGCCAAACATCATTTATACAAAAAAAAACAGCTCCCCTCAAAAAGACATACAAAGCATAAACATTTTATGGAGCAAATTCTCTTTTTTTTCCTTGTGTGATAAGAATGCGTACTTCAATATTAAAAATAAGAGCATCGGCAAATTCCTTTCTCTTAGATTTGGTAAGCTTTTGTTTGATGATGGGCAAAAGTAGCATAGTATTTTCTGGTAGAACATGATCGGTGATATTGAGCTTGGTATGTTTTCTCAGATTAACATATTTATGTGGAGGTATAACAAGACTTACAATGATGGATATAATATTATGTTTTATGGTTAGTTTCAAAACCAGCCAGCAACCATTTTCTTTAAATATTTAGGTTTTTGACTCCTTTGACATGATCAAATGGCTTAGCATCTTGTTAATATCCAGAACTGGCCCAGGCTACTAAATCATTTTGAGGTATCACATAATGGATAGTTTTCTTAAAAAGTAAAGGTGGCCATCTTGTTTTTGGGACTTTTGAAAATGGAAATTGAATCAGCAGCCTGGAAGGTCCTTGAAATGGACTGGTCTCTTTATTCCCTTCATTTTGAGGTATAACAAGACCCAGAATGATGACCCAGAAGCAGCCATGAGAGCTTTGCAACTAAGATTTTCTTGTTCAGCATACCAAAATTACCCAGAATAGTGTAGTTGCTGACTTGTAGTTGTACCCAAAAATGCCTCTAGGAAGATTTAGAGTTGTATTTGATGGAATTTTTCCTAGTCTATTACAAATATTGATGGTAATTGAATGGTTACAATGACCTCTCTTATATAATTGACAGGTTATTTTAAAACAGCCTAACATCGCACCATCTGCAATGTCAGTTTTTGACTTACCTTTGATATTTATTAGGAGAAATATTTGTGCACTTTATTTTGCTAGCAATGTTAACAACCTGAAAGTCCCTACCTCTGTTACCTACCTAAAGGGGTTGTAGAAGCATTGGGCACCGTATTTTGACCTTTATTACAGACAACATGCTGCGGTAGTTTTGAAATGTAAAAAGAATGTTTTCCATGCACGCTTGGCACCATGCTCTGACACATTCTACTTGCCATGGAAACTGTTCCATAGGCCTGAATATAATATTTTCCCCCTTGTCTCTGTAACATATTATCAACTACTCAGAACTGAAAACAGATCTTATAATTCATCCTATAACCAAATTGTCAGCCTACTAATGTCCCATAGGCAGACTGCTCTCTTACAATGCGTGTACCATCAGCAAGACTAACAGCGGGCACAGTATACATCATTTAGCAACCAGCAGGAAGGAAAGGCCTCTAATGTGTGAAACCTGCTGACGTCAAATGGTGATGTCACTCCACTGTTGGGAGATGTTTCCAGAGATATCTACTTATACATATATCACACAAACCATCAATAACTGTCTGTGTGAGGGATGAAGATGACGATAAGGGCCAGCTGCCAGGCCTGAGCTATTGTGAAGGCATTTGGTTAGAGATGATTCATGTAGAATGGATTTTGAACAGGTGAAGGCCAGTTCCTGGTGAATATATTTTATGACTGTAAATACACAGTAAACACAAATTCGTAGATGTTGAAATCGAACTCAAATTATAATCACCAAGGTAAGTTAAAGGTGGATAGGATCAAAATGCCTTGGTGATATAACATTCCATGGAGTATTTTGATACATTAAGCTTAACTATTATATGCATGGTTGTATCAGTCATGACATAGATATCCTGACTCAAGCATTGTACCAATTCGCTACCCCTTAGAAACCATAATCAATTTGGAAGCAGTTGACTAGCTCTCCAGGGGCCTTTTTCTGTTTTGAAAACGAGAATTATAAACGAATTTGTTTTGATTTTGTGTTTCTAAATGTGTTTTCAAGGAAATATAATAATCTATCTGTTTGTGCAAAAGATTATTCAAAATGTCCTTTTGGTAAACGATTTTTGGCATTTCTAAATAGGTTTTCAAGATTATCTTTGAATTTTCGGTATGATCTAAGAAGTCTTTCTTAAGGCTGTTTTGGTCAGAGCAAAATAGGTGGGACTAAATATATCAAAATGCTTAAAAATGAATATTTCTTACACATAACAGTTCATGGTAAAAGTATGTTTTGTTTTAAGTCCATAGAAGTGCTGAAATGAAAAATGTATTCATTCATTACGCTTTTATCAAGTTCACTATTATTTGTGTTTTAAAGAATACTGGACAATAATTGTTTTAAATTCTTTTAGCCAAATTAGCATGATTGTGAATGTATACTATGAGGAATCCTGTTGGGAAATGGAAACACGTTTATAGAAAATCTTGAGGTATTACATGATCATAGTGTAATAATTGTAAGATATTAGATTTCAATGCCATCATAAATTTGTAGTTAACTATATTTTACTGTAGTTTATTTTCTAAGGCATTCTGGAAAGAATAATCGTTACAGATTCTAGAGAATTCTGAAAGATAATCTTACAAAGATCACATGACCAGGGAATTCCCTTCCTTTTATGATGTCACAAGGGTATATCCCCATCAATTATATACAATTTGGCACAAATTTCTTTGCACCAAAATTCTCAAAGAAAACCTCTAGATTATTTGAGGTTCAAGATTATTTCAAATAATCTTTTGTAATCTATTTCTGTTTTGTATAAACCATTTCTCCATTTAGAATTCTCTTAAGAGTGTCAAACGGAAATCCATTCAGAAAGGCCTACTCTTTTAAGATCAAACAAATTCGTTTTATAATCTTGAGACATCTAAAGATTATATAGAATCTTCGTTTTCAGAACAGAAAAAGGCCCCTGATGAAATAGACTCAATTTGACTTGAATGCATGGGTGTTACTGACAATACGCACCGAGAAAGCTTATGCAAAACCAAAAAAGGTTTGCTCCAGATGGTGGAAAATCCGCTTAACTGCACAATACCGTAACTCAGTGAATGTTCTAAAGTATTGCAGGTGGTTTTGGGGCTTAACAATACCTATCTTACAGTGACTCATTATATATCCTGACCCCTGACTCCTGACTGTGCCGTTCCTGTGGTGACCACCCTGCACCACCCACCTGGATTGGCCAGGATCCAGCACACCCCTCATCCCTCACTGTAGCTGGAGGTTCTAAGAAAGTGTACATCTACCCTTTACATCAACTAGACAGATGATGGAAGAAAGGAACAACAAGTGCACACAGGGCAATGGGTACTTCTTTGTCTCAATAATATCCTGTATCCTATAGCGAATAGTGTAAAACTGTTCAATATACAAACCGTGCTTATCCCAATATAATTGAAATCCCATCTGAAAGGAAACGGATTTTCTTTTCAAGAATACTACCCTACGCAAACCCCCTAAGTGAGGTATACATAAAAGTATAATCAAAATAAAGATATTACTACATGCAATTACTATTTTCTCAGAGTAAAACTTTCGCCCGCGAGTTGATTGATATTTTGCTTGACCCATTTGCACCTACATATATATGTAGATCGTAGATCTATGCCAGGTACACTGATCGTCATTTGAAAGCCATACTATAGGAATGATAATCATAAGGGTCTAAACAAATGGCTTTATCTTTATTTTTGTTGCAACTGTCCTTGATGAAAGACATGATTCGATCCGCGATGTGAGAGTCTTGACATTCGTGACATTAGCTGTAGGCTGCCTGCATAGTGGTTAGATATCACAGTTCCCCATCAGAAAGATAATATTTTCATAAGAATATATTATATAAATTCTACGTAGATGCAACTTCCCTCTCGGGTTTACCTGCCATCCTTCCCTTGACTACCTAGAATCAAAATAATAATGGACAGATGAGGGAAAAGGGTCCTCCGAGGTGAAATGTGACATTTAAAATTGAAGTTATCAGCTTTAAGATGAGGTATCACCCTTGCAGATAGCCCTTTTGGTCTTGGAGATATTGCTTCACAAAAAATGGAATAACATAACTGTATCAATATAGGCAATAAGCTGTATTATTCATTGTTTGCATTGAATTTGGCATTTAATTAGCATAATGATTTAAATAATCAATCAAAAATGACCAAACTTGTTCATACTTTTGGGCACAGTTTTGGATCTAGAAATGGTATCTATATGCTTTTTTCAGCATATGAATCATTCTATCAATTGACACTATGTTTTTTTCTATTTGCAACATTTATTTTGGTTGCCATGGTAACACATTTACCTGAGAACCCATATTTTAGCCTCTTTTTGGATTCAAAACATTCCATTTACATTCCAAATAGACAGGAAGTGCCAGAAAATAGAACATCTTTTTCTATGTAAAAAAGTACATAATATTAATTTTTGGCCTATTATTCACATTTATGGTTGTTGTAGCTCCCCCAGTGGCCAAACACAGTACTAGAAATACCGCAGGGAGGGTCCTTTCCCCTCATCTGCCCACAGATATAGATCTAGTCGGACTACGTCACAATGAACACAACAGGTAGAACGCACATAGTGTGGGTATTGTTAGCATTTCCTCAGAACAAGGATGTAAAACAAGGACCATGCACATGTGTACACTCATTTACACTTGCACTTTTTGTAAGTAGCCCTAGATATTTCTTGTTACAAGAAGCTTAATGGCAGCGGGGGGGGGGGAGGTTGTCTATTTGGGTGTATAGGTGACAAAAGATATGAACTCCTATCGGTTTTATCTGAGCATCGTACCAGACTTTAACGAGTAAATCAACGATAAAGTCTTGGCAAGATGCACTTTTGAAAGTGCTGCACTAGTATATAGGAAAGAGACATACTGCATCTAATGCATCGATGTAGCATGTAGTTTTCATACAGTTGAACAATAACCACTCTCTCACCACATAATATTGTTGGCCACTGACATGTTGACTAGGGACTGGTTGCCAAGTCATCCATCAGCAAGGTGTGTGTGGTTCACCTTGTAATGTCTGTACATCATATGGTTCAACTTACATTATATACATGTGGGAAGAAAAAGGTTATGCATCTTATCATCAACAAAATGGCTAGGTCTGATGGGGCAGTGAAAAGGTCAGTCTCTGGACTGAAACCTGCTCCAAGCTGCATATGTATACAGTAAAGAATAATAATAGGCAAAACAAGCGTGTCAGCTAATTTTATGCTCAAGAGGCAGCAATGACGGTCCCTGCTAGCCTGAGGACCCTTCCCTTGTTGATAGAATTCAGTGACAGGAAGAGATCCCTGCTAGCCTCAAGACCCTCCCACGCGGATGTAGATCCACTGCAGTTCCTGCATCTTCTGGCTGTAATATCTGCCTGTGACGTCATTGCTGCACGTGCAGCTCAAGCCTGCTGGGTTAGCAGCTCAAGGTGATGTCCTAAATCCCAGCTAGGGGTGCAGATGACGGTAGCTGTGCCGATTTAGGAATTATCTACGTAAACGGAACTCTCCAAATCCCACCAAATGTGCAAATAACCTTGTGCTGATCCAGGAACTGCCTCAGTGACCAGTGAAATAATAAATTATACCTAGATCTCAAGATTATAGCTATATTGCTGATTTAGGGATTCACTCGGTGGGATCCTATTCTTGGTTACTTTGGGGTCGATGTAGGAATGACAGCCTAGGTGCATATATAATGACCGACTCATCACTGATAAGGACGTCCTAAATCCCAAATAGACATGTAGAAAGCAGTAGAGTTTTTGCTTTAGTGACTCTCTCAACTAACAGTAGTTCCTAAATATCACCGAGAATGGGTTGTTTATTTACTGATCCAGGGTCTGTCTTTATAGAGCAGTAGTTACTGCTAGTCTTTAGAGCGGCTCGGAGTTGCTCGGACAGAAGTCGTATTTCACGACAGAACATGCATTCTTTGCCAGGTCAAGGTTTTCCTCTTCTTGTCTTACCTCCACATCCCCCCTGAGCTGCTCACCTGTGGGCCTCCAGACGGTCTGTGCTGACCTACATCACTTGAACAACATGTGTGGAGGGTATTGAGCAACTGAAAGGCCGTTATGAACTACTCCAACTTGTCTCTATTAATATAGAATGGAGGACATGATATTGAGGCTCTGTGCCCCAGCAGGGAACATCTGCCCAGTCAAGGTCAAAGATACCTTTGTTCCTCTCTAACAGTAAAATAAATAGCTTATAACAGAATGCATAAAATGTCTGTGTATCTTCGTCGCAAGAAGAAAGACTTAGCAGACTTCTATTTGAAGGCTGAACCAAACAGCAATCATGAGAATTGAAGTCCCCTTGGCTCTTTAGTGAAACTACGTGGCTTTTTATACATCAAATACATGTAGTTCAAAGACACTTAGTGATTTTAATAATCGGGTTTGACAAATTCCCACTGCTCCACAATTTCTTTTAGCGTTAGGCTTGAAATTGAAGCTCTAACCCTGTATAAATTATTTCGTTTCGTCATAGCCTTCTTGGAAATTGCTCTCCCTGTGCTTTACCATCAATCTCAACATATAATAGAATACATCTCCAATTGAAACATGGGGTGTGCGGATATATCTTTCTACTACTGTTTATATGTAACTCTCGATTCAATTAGATAGCTCTGTACTGCTCAGTGGATGGAGATACCATGCTGGTGATAACTATGATTACATGAAAACCAAATATAACGCCTTATTACATGACTTCTGTGATTTTGGGTGCTTTTCCTGGATATTCCCATGCACATACCTGTCGATATTGCATGGCATGATGCATCATGACTTTTGTAAGCTTATCCAAGGATAACAGGCACCCAGTGTGGTTATCCATGGATAACATGCACACCTTACATGTCATATGTTACATGTTAAAACCTATGAAATTTTCATTGCCAGGGTAGGGTCGAACCTGCACTCTACTGATCCCAAATCCAACTCCCTAGGCATTGCGCCACAGGGACTGACGAGAATAGCAGCAGTAGAATTAAGTTAGGATTACACCACAGTAATCAGAGCTGCCTGACCAAAGTTGAGGGTCTCTCTAGGGTCCAATCGCTAGTGTTTATACCATAGATCTAAGCCTTAATAGAGTAAGATGTTGATATTAACAGGCTAAGTTACTCTCATAAAGGTCCATTGTCATATAAGATATTATAATTAGATATGTTTTACACTGGTGGCAGTCTCTATGGGCTCTCTAGGGTCTAGGGTCTCTCTCGGGTCTAGGGTCTCTCTAGGGTCCAATTGTTAGTGATTGTACCATAGCTCTATGCCTTAATAGAGTAAGATGTTATTATTAACAGGCCAGGTTACCCCCACAAAGGTCCATTGTCATATAAGATATAATAGTTAGATACATTATACACAGGTGACAGACTATAGGGCCTCTCTCAGGTCTAGGGTCTCTCTCGGGTCTAGGGTCTCTCTAGGGTCCAATTGCTAGTGATTGTACCATAGCTCTAAGCCTTAATGGAGTACGGGGTTGATACTAACAGGCCAAGATTCTTTGATATAAAGGTCGATTAACATGTAAGAGATTATAGTTAAATATATCATACACTGGGGCCAGACTGACATAAACGGTGATTAAGGGTCTCTCTAGGGTCCAACATGAAACTACCCCAACGCTGTCACCCAAACTGTATGGAGTACCCAGGCCAAGATATAGGAGCTAGACTTCCGATTTTTTTTTCATGCATCTAGGAACATGTTAAGGCTCTGCATGGTGTATCTATTTTATCTCTGTGCTATTGGAATAATAGAACATGGTTGCTATGTTAGGGTCTCTCTAGGGTCTAGTGTAGAACTGCCCATGTACCTTCAGTGACCCAGCATAAAAAACTACAGTGGCCACATATTCCTATTTGGTCTTAAAATCTTCCCTGTGCTAAAGAGGAACTACCAAAACCAAAAGAGGAACCTATGCCCCAGCATTTTTTTATTATTTGCAAGTTGCACTTGAGATTTTTGTGTTTTTGCTTGAAAAACCCTCATTTTGGCCAGTTTTAGACCTCTAGCTCCCTAAATATGCCTTGTAGATAGGCAAAACCCATATACCCCTTGTAGCTCTATCCCATCCCGACCTGAATAAATGCTAAAGACACATACATTACTTTATTTCAAGTTTTTGTTGAAGGGAGAACAAGAACAGGCCAGTTAACGACGATTCGTGATTATCAGTCACATACGGTACTGCTGGACGCATTCAAACCAAGTCAGCAGCTGCCGTGCGCCGAGGGTCTAGTGGGTAGCGCATTGCGCTCAGCTTCTACAGGTAGGCGGGACGAGTCCTGGTCTGGGTAAATGTTTTTTTTTCGCTGTGTGTACACACACTATGGCAGGCTTTGAGTCCCAGGGAAGGGGAACGATGTTTGTTTCCAACTTGAATTTATTGATATTCTATTGATTATCTATTGATTAATTGTGTAATAAAATAAGTAGTTAATGGATAATTCATGACTTGTGTGTGTTAGCAAAGGAAAATTACACTCGGGCTGCACCCTTGTGTAATTATCCTTTGCCAACACACACGCATCATGAATTATCCATTAATTACTTGTTCAATAACATTGTTTGGGGTTTCTTTGGAAATGATATGATATGGAATATGACATGGTGGAATCGACCTTTAAATAGCAATAACCAGAACCCCCAAACTGCATGTACCTTGATGTAAGATGCGTGGCCATGTGAAAGACAAAGTGTCTAGAAGGTAATCGTTCTTTGTCTTTTCCTTCCAGCTTTTTCTGACAGGCTGCCATATTTCTGATGAGGTGGCAAATGGCTGGAAAGGTCGCCCTTGTACTGACTCTGTACGATAAGGGAAGCGTCAGTTTGTACAATGAGAGGGGATGGCAGGTGGCTCAAGAAACACGTCATTACGCTGCATGAAAACTATCCCAGTAAAAAAAAAAAGGAAAGAAAAATAATGCTGACTAATGGTGGTATCTTTGAAAATACTGCCAGACCATTGGGGATGATTGTCAAGTTGCTTTATTTTTGACGAAATACGGAGCTTATCATGTTTACACACTGTTAGACTTCCGTTGACAGGTATTGCAGAAGGGGGGGGCAATTAGAGACTTTTTTGTTATACTTTGGTAACCTTCATATCGCATTACATGAGGCAAACAAAGATGCCCACAATCATTGACTTTACCGGCCATTCTCCCCGAACATTTTGGCAGGAACATGATATGTCCTTGACTATGATGCCAACTGACTGGTCCCTAAGATGAGTGGAGGAGGGTGGAGTTAGTGGAGGGAGCTCGTGTATAGCATCCATGGAGACTGTAGTGGTTGGTGCAGATAGGGTACATTAATATAGCTCTAAATAACTCCCTATAGGAAGTAAGTAAGTGAAGAGGTGTACAGGTCCAACAACACCCAGATAAATGGTGGTTATACTGCCTGTATATGTGTGCACAAAGAGGTACAGACATAGTCTCATCATACCGGGATAAACCTCCATCTTCCAGCTGGGTGTATACATGTATTTGTCCGTGAAGGGACTATAGGTACACTGCAAAAATGGTGTTTAGATCCTAAACACAATTATAAACATATTCTTGCAAAGCTTTTGTAATGACATTATTTTCATAAACATGTTTAGCCAAACAATGTGCTTAGCTCAAGTGTTTAGAAATGTAGGTGTTAAGGTTAAAACTTTGTGTTTAGATATCTATGAATTTTTGTGTTTAGGTGTTTATGAATTTTTGTGTTTAGATGTTTAAATGATTTGATGGAGAGTTAAGGTTTGCAGACATGTATGCATTAAAAAAAGAGATATATTTTGTTGTTTTCTCATTTACTGGGGGGGGGACATCAGCAGGTATTTACTTGTCAAAGTCTCCAAAGATGTCAGCCACAGCTATATACGTGTACATGCATTACACACTGCATCAGAATGAGAGACTTGAGAAAGTACAACAGCTTGGCAGGAAGGGCATTGCCTTATCTATTCCAAAATAACATCAAATAGAGCTTATTGACTATTATTTTTTTCTAATGATCGTGGCATAAGGTGAATCTAGTCAATTTTCTATTGCCCTTTCTATTCACAAGACATTCTATGAAATGAAACCATGATAAACATGGGATTTGGGGACATTTGTCACAACAATTGATTCTAACTATGTGCAGATAGTCCATTCAAATGTAGTGCTGCTACCTGGTGTGGATTCAACATCCAAGTATCTAAAAATATTGATGTTTAAATCTAAACACCTATTATTCAACTGTTTCAACTCTAAACATCTAAACATGTTTAGCGTAAACGTTTATGTAGTTAGAATAAAAGTGTTTATTTCCTAAATGTGTAGTCGATGAGACACCTAACTGACCTATATGTTTAGCTTTTAAACGTGTTTAGACCTAAACATGTTTAAAATCTAAACATAATTTTGCAGTATACTAGTGTAATTGGTGCATGCCGAGTTGTCTGGCATTTCAGAGGTAGAAAACATGAAAAGATTCAATTCTTGCACATTCATTGATTTGAACTGATAAAGGCCCGTGGCTTATCATTGGTTTGGTGGTTTATGTCTGTTGAAGCACTCAATATAGTGATGTCACCAGGAGATGGAAAACGAAGAATATCCAAGTAAGTATTTTGAGTATGATGTCCATGAAACATTGAATGCTTATTCACCATTATCACATGAGACTGATAATGTGCATAAAACAAGGTCCGGCCCGTGATGAACAGTCAGCTTTTTCATCTAGATTTCTTTTCAAGGTAAAGGCCAGGCAACAGGAATAACGGTTACCTGGGGGTCAAAAAAGGCAATATTATGGTTTCTGTCCATGGTATTGACTTGAGGCACAGGCTACATACTGTATACACCCCAATTTTCAAAGATTAAGTATAACACTAAGCCCCTTTCTCTAAAATGACCCAAGGAAAATCTGAGGAAGTTATATGATCAACAAACATCTTACTTGTGTCATGTCATAGAAATTGAAAAGCTATCAAATTTTCTTGAAGGCCGAGCCTGCTTTTGAGATTTTTTTGTCCAATAAGTTGGTACCAAGCACCCTCTTCACAACACACAACTGAGGGACAAGGGTCCCTGGGTGCATCAAACTGTCTCATACTTGATAAGGTATCATCTTTATTGTCGAATTACCACAAAACTTATATTTTGTGAAACGGCAATGGAAATCTTTCAAACCTAAAAAAAGGGACTTTTCCCGTTAGTACTTTCCCACTCTGTGTTCGAATCCTATTGTGGCATTTTTCAAGTATTGACCAGAGTGAATATTCTATGTGAAAGACCTAAGTATGTCAGTTTCCTTCTATGGGACTACATACCTATATTCTCCTAGCATATACGTCTACTTTGTGAAATTCTGTCACGAATTAAGCTGTGCAAAGGATTAAGAATTTGGCTAACAATCCAAGACTATAGCCTATATACATTTACCTATTCATATCCAAGCACAATACTGAAATCCCTAATAATCTCAGAGCAGTATGTGCTACTCTTGGTGTGGTGCTACAGTGCAAGGTGATTACTGTTAGCATTCTGCCAACTAGGGTTTGAATCCAAGGTGCATTTCCAAATGAACAGATGCAGTATAAATGCTATTGGATGATGATTATAATTATAACCCCCCTCTAGACTCATACCAGCAGACCAACATATTATATGATGATGTCGATCTACTGTAAAGCCTAGACTAAAGCTGACCGCAGACGGGCCCGACTGGGTCGGCCGACTGGGAGGATCGGGGACGTCTGCGCGGAGGTCCAACTGGGTCTGACAATATCAAACATGTTTGATGTCCCGGATCGGATCGGGACCCCTCTCCCTAACTACCGAACGGATCTGGCCCGTCTGTGGTTGCCTTAAATAACACTCTTGAAACTTGAATTAAAACTTGTTGGGTAAAACTTTGAGGTGGTGGCTGCAAATCCGACCAGAGGCACACCTTAGAGAAAATGAGTACTATTCTATACACAGCTGTACAACCAGGTCCTAGGGGTGTATTTACAGAAAAAAGGCCTTATAGCGGACTACATACAATTTATATAATTTATTTCATGTGGAGACCAAGAAAAGATCCACAGCTCAACAGTTAATGATTTGGCATGTAGTTTATTCATGTTTCTTTTTGCTTTAATGATTTATGAGTAATGCGACAGTGTGCACGGGCATCATTTGAATATAATATGTTGTTTACCAGAGCTGCTTGCAATGCATTGCGACCAGGGTTCATTAGGTAGCTATCAAACATCATTTTAATTTGCTGGAAATGTACGATAGCATGAACATAGTGGTGCTCAGCACAAGCCATACGAACAACTGATGATGCTCAATAGGGTATGGGCAATTCAGTGCACTCTACAACAGATGATGCTCAGTTCTGGGAATGAGAGGAGCCAGTGATGCTTAGTGCAGCTGATTTAAACAGCAGCTGATGCTTAGTACAGGTAACGAGATGAATTGATGTTGCTCAGTAGCTCAATGTAATGTGCACCTCATGATGCTCAGTATAGGCATTATGAGCAGCTCAATGTAATGTGCATCTCATGATGCATTCTATAGGCAGTATGAGCAGCCCAATGTAATGGCATCTCATAAAGCTCAGTATAGGCATTATGAGCAGCCCAGTGTAATGTGCACCTCATGATGCTCACTATAGGCACTATGAACAGCTCAGTGTAATGTGCATCTCATGATGCTCCCTATAGGCAGTATGAGCAGCCCAATGTAACGTGTAGCTTATGATGCTCAGTATAGGCATTATGATAATCCCAATGTAATGTGTAGCTTATGACGCTCAGTATAGGCATTATGAATAGCCCAATGTAATGTGTAGCTTATGACACTCAGTATAGGCAGTATGAATGTGCATCTCATGATGCCCACTATAGGCATTAAGAGCAGCCCAATGTAATGTGCATCTCATGATGCCCACTATAGGCACTATGAACAGCTCAGTGTAATAGGCATCTCATGATGCTCCCTATAGGCAGTATGAGCAGCTCAGTGTAACATGTAGCTTATGATGCTCAGTATAGGCATTATGATCATCCCAATGTAATGTGTAGCTTATGACGCTCAGTATAGGCATTATGATCATCCCAATGTAATGTGTAGCTTATGACGCTCAGTATAGGCAGTATGAATGTGTATCTCATGGTGCCCACTATAGGCATTAGGAGCAGCCCAATGTAATGTGCACCTCATGATGCTCACTATAGCCAGTATGAGCAGCCCAGTGTAATTTGCATCTCATGATACTCCCTATAGGCAGTATGAGCAGCCCAATGTAATCTGCACCTTATAAAGCTCACTATAGGCAGTATGAGCAGCGCAATGTAATCTGCATCTTATGAAGCTCACTATAGGCAGTATGAGCAGCTCAATGTAATCTGCATCTCATGATGCCCACTATAGGCACTATGAACAGCTCAGTGTAATGTGCATCTCATGATGCATTCTATAGGCAGTATGAGCAGCCCAATGTAATGTGTAGCTTATGATGCTCAGTATAGGCATTATGATCATCCCAATGTAATGTGTAGCTTGTGATGCTCAGTATAGGGATCATGAGTAGCCCAATGTAATATGTAGCTTATGATGCTCAGTATAGGCATTATGAGTAGCCCAATGTAATGTGTAACTTATGATGCTCAGTTTAGGCATTATGAGTAGCCCAATGTAATGTGTAGCTCATGATGCTCAGTATAGGCATTATGAGTAGATCTAGCTAAATATAATGTGCAGCTCATGATGCTCAGTACAGACATTATGAGTAGCTGAATATAATTTGCAGCTTGTGATGCTCAGTACAGATATCATTCATATTATGAGCAGCTCAATGTAATGTGCAACCTATAATGTTCAACACAGGCAGTATAAGCACCTAGTGATGCTCAGTACAAGCAGTATGAGCAGCTTAGTGTAATGTACATGTACTCTGCCCCTTACTGTGTTGGCTGATTACAGAGGTAAATCTGGACCACAGAGGGCAGCAAGGTGCAGGGGGCAGGGGCTACCCTCATCACCTCCCATGGCTTTATGACTGCCGTGAGCTGCTCTCTACGTAGGTGCTATTTCAGTCTGAGAAGGACACACCTCTGAGCTTCTCATCCAGCTCCTCCTGGTCCTACTCAAGGCGCGGCCTTCACCTGTTTACAGTAGTATACACTAGTTGTGCTCTTGTGTTGTTGTTCCAGAAGCTACCCCTGTACCCTATATACCAGTATACATAAGGTTCAGACAGTACCCTGTGTACCAGCAGGAGTCTGAAGTATTAGGTCAAAACCACTGCCATGTCTTTTTTATATTATATATACATGTAGCTGCCTCATCCCTTTATGAATTACCATGAAGTTCTACTGAGATGCTGAGGGAAATAAGGAGAACTTAGTCACAGATGGCTCTGTTGGGGGGGGGGGGGTTAGAAGGGGGCATTGCAGAAAGCTACAAAGAAATTGCAATATGGTATTGAGCAAAATAATGCTCCCACTTTTTACTCATAATCTCTACTCAACCCAATAGCCTTACGATGATGATAGAATCCAAGGGACTATAGCAGTAGAGGTTGCTATATTTGATATTTGTGGACTTTTGCAGTACTTAAATCAACCTTCAGTATTTTGAAAGACAGCTACTAAGTGCCGAGCCATTGTCATATATATTTTCAATATCATGGAGTCGTATGTTTGAGGATGACCAATAAGAAGTGTCTACCCCAAGCAGGAGTTCTGTTTGAAATTTGTTTGATCTATGTGATTGATGCACTCCCTGTGGCTCGGCTTGACAATGAACAGTGACTATATGGTATCTATCAATTCTATCAAACATGACATTGGCAGGTCATATGCATGAAGCTATATATTCACCGACCTCTAGGATAGATCAGTTTTCATTGAATCAGATCATTGGTTATTATTCTATGTTGGCTGCATATAATAAAATATGGTTTCTAGTTCATTAATTATAAGGGTAAAATAAAACTCTGTAGTATCAGATAATGCGAAACAATTACTATTAGAAGTGCTATTAGGGTAATATCATGGATAGTACAGAGATGCTCACCATCACACAAGGCACTGCTGTGTATGCCTTTTACTCTGCTGCTGGTGCTGGTGTGGACTCTTCTGTGTTTGCACTGTCATTGGCACCAGCTGTTGGTGCAGGGGGTGCTTCAGGTGCTGGAGCATCATTTTTACTTCCTGGTGATACCTCTGGAGTGGCACCGGCACCCACAGAGCTGGAGGACTCCATCTTGGATGACCGTGAACTGTAGCTGGACTTGGAGTATGAGGAACTGGAACTTCCACTGAGGAAGCGGCTCTTGAAGGGTCGGTCCTGTTTAGAACCAATGTCATCACTGACAACACCAGTGGCCTTCTTTTCCCGGACCTTGTCCAGGAATCTACTTGAGAAAGTGCTAGGGCGGTCGTAGCGGTCATGGCGCACATAGGATGCAGGTGAGCTAGGATGATCGAAATTGAAGTCGGAGACTGTGTTAGCCCTGCTGAAAGTTGGCCTGTTTAGGTAGCGGGCTGCTGTGGCAGAGGTTTCACGGGCAGTAGTGCTTTCATAGCTGCGTCGAGCTGGTTGAGCACCATAACCTAAGGCATCATCCTCATCTTCCATAGGTTCAAAGCGACGCTGAGGAGGACCATCTGTGAAGGCCAAAGGGTCTCTACGCTGGTATGGTTCATATTCCTCTACATCACCTGTTCTGCCAAGAGAGCGTGATTGGGAAGAGGCAGAGTACACATCATCATACATGGACTGAGAGCGCTGCATTTCCATACGCTGCTTACGAGGTATGTAGGGCCGATAACCATCCTCCTGTGGAGCACCTCGAACAACTCCAGCATAACTTGCACCCAAATAGTCTCCCCGGTCAAAGCCATGGCCTCGCTCAGAATCATCATCTGGGTCTTCAGGGCCATCCTGCATGATGTAGGTCCGCTTCATCTGGTTTTCCATAAATTGTTGCTTGATGCTGCGGATCTCATTATTCAGGTCATCAAAACTGTTGGAAGCCTCACGTAGTTTCTCAAGAACTGAGGACTGTTTGTCAATAACTGTGCGAATGTTGCTTGTCCTCTCCTTAATTACTTCATCTGTCTCAGGCCGCCTCTTGGGCACAAACTCATCATCTGGGATATAGTCTTCTGGGGGTGTACCTGGTCGGGGGCGGTATCCGAAGGAGTCAGTATCTTCTACATATTGCTGCCGCACCATCTTTCCTCGAGCACGGTATCCAGCAGCTCCACCACCCCCACTACCAGAGTGACTCCCACAAGAGGTTTGAGACTCATCGTCCTCGTATTCCTCCTGCATGATTCTATTCCGACGTGAAAGGTTATCATGGAAGTTACTTCTCATGGCATTTATCTCATCATCCAGGTCATCATCCTGCTGCCCCAAGAAGGTTCCTGGTGGCTTCTTTTTGCTGATGTAGGTCGTTTCTAGATAGCCTTCATTGTTACCACTATCTTTTTTCACATACACTTGCTGGCCAACTTTAGTGTCGAAGCCCATGCTGGCTAACCTGCGATCCAGGAGGGACATTTCCTCAGTTTGTCGCTGAGGCTTCCTCTTTGGCATCTCTTGTAGCTGCATTCCATGATCACCTTCAGGTCCATTTGGCATGTCTAATCCATCTGCCTCCAGATAGCGTGGACTGACCTTTGCCCCGTCCCCCATATCAACCTTGAAAATCTTGTCCTTCTTCATGGCAGAGGGGGAATAAGGACTGTCCTCATCACCGAGAGTGCGGGGAGTGTATTTTGGTGAATATGGCATCGCAGATGGAGAGTAAGGTTTAGTAGATGGAGAGTATGGGCGATCATCATCAAAACTTCTTCGGCTAGTGTGAGATCCTCCACCACGCGACTCATTCAGGATTCTCTGCACAAGGTCATCAGCTGTTCTGCGGTCAGTGGACAGTCCCCAAGGGGCTCGTTGATACACAGAGTCTGCTTCCTCTGTGTAGTCCTGTCTACCACCTCTCCCCTTCCTAGATGAATACCCACTAGACATGTATTCCTCCTCCTCCTCTTCCATCATCTCAACACTTCCATAACCACCACCTCCATGGCGTCTACTTGGACCATGATTTAGAAACTCAAGGTCTTCAGGATATTCACGCATTCTGCCATTACCCCCATCGTAATCATCAAGGAAGCTGACATTACGTTTATCCCTGTCTTTCTTGACTTGCTCACCTTTTGCCCCAAATAGCTCATCAAACTGAGAGCCCAGATCTAATTGATTCCTTCCTCCAGCCCCACCACCATTACCACTTCCACCATGTGAAGTATACTCCATCTTCCTCTCTGACTTGGACCTCTCGATCTTCCTAGTGCCTTTAAAATTGTCACCTTGGATTTCTTCAGTGGACTTGGAAGACGTGTCATTACCGATGTCCACTAACACTGCATGTCCACCATCTGAATTGGCATCGACGGACACAGCAGATTTCTGGTGTGAGGTTTCAGTGGTGGCAATCTTGGCTGTCATGTCACCCACCTTTTCTGTTGACTCAGATGTAGTCTCGTGTTTCTTATCCTGATTCTCTGAGTAATGTGACTTGGTAGCCCCAGTGTCAGTTGTCTCCACTCTGTTCCTCTGTGCCAAGCGTGTCTCAGTCGTAGAGGTCATCTCAGAGTTGTCAGTTTTCTCCCTCATGGCCTTTAATGCATTCTCCTCGTATTGCTTCTCATTGGCCACTGAGTGTTTCCCAGTGTCTGAGAACTCTGTCACCTTGGACTTGAAGCGTTCCACATCAGAGGAGTTCTCACCTATGTTCTCAGAGCTCTTGAAGGACTCAGTGACCTGGGGTTTGGACCTGGTCACAACCTCTGTCCCTTCAGCAGCCGCAGCCCCTGCCGGGTCGCCATTCACGTGGCCGTTTGTCAGCCCGGCCGTCGCCATCTTGGTTTCACCTGCCGCCTCCCCTCCATCGCCATTCTCCATGGTTACCAGTTCCTAGGCACCCGTAGTGCTGTTTAAAAGGTTGTATAGGTGGTGTAGTATGGTGCTTTCAGCCGTCACACCTGGCCTTGGTATAACTTTGATGTGTGCTTGCTTTCTCTGCACCCCTGTCTAGAAGCTCACCTCTCGACAGCCGTGTATGTCAGCCTATATACACACAGTCTCACCCACTCACAGGATGTTAAAAAGTGCCCCAGTAGCTTCTAGGAACTTCTAGGAGGATGGCTGTAGTAACTGGCAATGTCTCTCCTTGAGAAAGTATAAGTGACGTTACCTCTGAGGTGCTTTCCCTATACTCCTTTTCTAAAATCTGAAGAATCCTCACAGTACTGTGAGCATGTTGCTCCACCCTCACACTCCCAAGGATGTACAGTATGTTCCCCACTCACCTAGGGCCCCTACTAGTCCTAGACTTCACCAAGTGCTGGAGGAGATAGGCAGGAGGCTGTAACCCGTGTGTTGCTGGTAGGTGGCAGGGGCCGGCAGGAGCAGGCGGGGGGCCAGGGAGGGAGTCGGAGGGTGATGGGAGGCCATCAGGCCCCCAATTTACTTCCAAACCTCTTCCATACTATAAAAAAGGGTCCTTGCTATTCCAGGGCCATTCTATCTATCAGGAACCGGCTTTAGTCAAGGTTTCTAAAGACTATGTAACTGATATGTATAGTTGGTAATTAATATGAAATATAGAAAATTTATATTGGATGCAGGGGTAGACACTAAGGCTGGTCCGGGAGCCAATGTCCCGTAACTCTAGGTCTGGGCCCACAGTTTTCTTAGGAATTGTCTTCCTATGGGAATTCAGGCATTCTAGTGAAATGTTAATAGAACTGATTTATAAGTGGATATAAGGGAGTGGTCATTATTTATCAACAGGGAGGGGAGGGTGGGTTTGAGGGGGGGCGTAAAATTTTCAGACCCCTCCCGAGGGGGGGGCTAAAAAAATTTTGACCCCTCTTGAGGGGGGGGCTAAAAAAATTCACCCTCTTTTTAGCAAAAAAGCCTGTGTGCTACTATAGATCAAAGAGGGGCGCAAAAACTCTCCGCGCCTCCGGCGCGAAAAATTTTGACTGCTGTCGAGGGGGGGGCGTAAAAAATTTTCACGCGTCCGCGCGAAAACCCACCCCCCCCTGTTGATAAATAATGACCACTCCCTAAGTACTCAGGATTAGCTTTTTATATGAAAGGAAATAGTTTTCTGGGCCCACAGATTTAAATCTAGGCCCGTAGATATCCGAAGGTGCAGGCCCGGGTGGCCCATGACTTAAAAAGTTAGTATTAAAGTACGATCAACATTAGATTTTAGGGCCTCTGCACCCATGAAACTAATATTTTTAACCATTGGACGACACCATATGTGAATGTATCCTAACGAACAGTGGCTTAAATGCCATACTGAGAGGTCACTCACCAGGGCTACATTCATTATACACCACTATTCTAGCAGAAGAACATTCATTAATACATCAAAAACTAACTCAAGAAGAAACCATTGCACATTTTAACATGTTGCTGAACCTGAGAACGCAACAATATGGCGCCTCTCTCATCTAGATTCTAAACAGAAGAATCTGGAGCCGATCAGGAGTTGAGGTGTAACTAGTCCAGCAGTAAGCAGGTCGGTGTGTGTACCTGGAGTTGGTGTACACATGGTGGTGAGGGAGTCATTGAGGTACTGCTACCGGATGACGACTGCTGGAGGCACCTAGTGGTGATCTGCTCCATGAGAACCTCCTCCATATACCGGGTAAACTAATGAAAAATGTGACCAGAACGTATAAACAATAACCTATTACCCATGCATTAAATATTGCATATCACTGCATAAATGTTGGGATTTATGCACATTTCCGATTGCTGAAGTGGCTATTTAAGCAAATTTAAGTTTAGTAAATTAGCCAATAAATTCCACCTAAATGACATTTAAGCAACTTTTGGTAACTTTCAGTTAACTTAAATTTGCTTAATATCGGAAATGTGCTTAAATGCCAACATTCATACAGTGTATAAACCATCAGCCATAACTTGATGCTGTCTGCAGTAATTATAAACTAGCTAACCCATGCACAAAAAAAAAACCAGTATTCATGTAGTTTAAATTAATTGTGGAAGAGGGTCTTTGAACCCATCTTGGAAACCCCCAATCATAAAAAGAATTAAGAAACAACAATGAAATAAATCCTTTAAAAATTACCACTCCATTTGTAAAATCATCCTGCACGAATTAATGCATATATTTCAGTTAAAATGTCAACATGTAACAGTATAATATAATCCATATTGCAACCAATGATATTCTTTGTCATATTCAAAACAAGAGAAAGCTTTTTATTGTATTTCTTACCTTTATGAACCAAAGCTCTGTACTTGGTAAGGCAATTACACGCAGTGGCTACCTGCCAGATGATGTGGATACCTGTAAACTGCGTACTAGTGATGGGGATAAATGTCAACTCATAACAAGATGTGAGGCTTGGTGCCTGGGATCAGGCTTACATATTGGGACGCTAGCTGTATACATGCTAAATGGTTTATAAAATATCATCATGTATGAAAAAAGCCAGGGATGCATTCATGCATCATGCCTAAAACTGAAAGTCACAAACCGAAAGTTACAAATGCCCTCCTCTGCATCGCGGGTATAGGCTGTGGAACTCACAGTCAAATTGATTGAAAGAGAGTATACACCACACACAATTCAAACTGAAAATGACACGGATCGAAAATCTCCGGGAGTATCTTGCGAAGGTGTCATCTGCCTGAATTGAGTAGACTACTATCTTGTTTGTTATATCAAGCTGTATTATGTATATTTACTGTGAATTTATCTTGATTTGTTTATGCCCTTGAACCATGACATGGCCCATTGTGATAATTACACTGCGCAGTATTGTCGCCAGAGGAAATCGATATGTAACATATTATTTTGTGACCTTCTATTACAACTATTCTACCTATCTCTCTAATCATCATCATTGTGATTACCATCCTGTTCATCATGCTTTCTCTGCATATGGTTACCTATATATGCCGTTGCCACATGCCACATTTGAAACAAAACTATTGAAGCCACTATCGTACTAAGCAAACCACTATGTAAGCCTATTGTGCAAACTGATGAGGTGTTTCTACACATTATTCTTCCATTTACATTTTGGTCAATACAACGGAAACCAGCGCGTCTCAGAACGTGTATAATTCTCGTTAAATAAAAGAGCACTTAAGTGTGCTCATTGAACCACAAATGCCAGTCCTATTGCATAATGCCTAGAAAAGTGTAAACCAGGCTGCTTGGAGGCAAAGAAATGTATGCAATAAATACTGGGGGCCCAATCCAGTCTTTTTCCATTTCACCCATGCACTCAGTACTATCTCTTTAATATGACACAGCGTCCAATTCGTGGAATGACGTTCAGGTTTGAAAGGTTCTCGTAGATAATTGTCTATTTATTAAGGTATGTGGTACGGCTGAGGTCTGTGTACTTAAATTGGCTCCTCATCCTATGGATGGAGATGTGAGGCAGGACTGTGTAGTTTAGGCACCAGTGACATCATTCTGCTTCCTATTGCCATGACAACACAAGTGGCTACCCTCTGCTATACAAGTTTGTACATTATGTCCCTACATGTCTTCGCTTTTAGCTAACTGCACAGGCGGGTGGCCCACTGTTTCCTTACAGTAAGTTTCTGTAGGGCGATAATCGAACAAATGGAATGCATTCCAAATCATTTTAATCATTTTAATTGAATCGGATTTTGAAATCCAGTTTAAACCACTAGATGATGGGCACATGTTCTCCTTTGCCCAACCTGACTAGCATTGCTTTAGATCATATCTGTATCAGCCATTTTATATTGACTCCTTGCAACATATTATATTAAATAAAATTTATGCCACAAGGTCAGAATAAGCTTTAAGTATACAAACTAAACCACTTGGTATTCATAACCGATCATTAGGGGGTCTATAGGCCAATCACAATCTTACAGTGCTATACTACATATTTGAGCTGCTGGCACGATTTCTACACTGTGACAAAAACGCCCATATCCTCAGTGGCATTTAATCCGATTTTTTTCTTCGATTTTACAAATTTTGCTCAAGATTTTATGTGTTTTTTTACACTATTTCCCCATAATATTCAGGTGTAGTAAGACCGAATGTGATCTATAGTCCATAGAAACTGTGTTCAGTGGAAGGATGATTCCATCAATTACATGCTAGATCACTGCAGATTATGGAGAATGAGGGTAAATAAAGCAAATATCTAGGGGAGTGTGGTCTATATGGACATCATTCACATTTCAATAAGATCGATTTTTGCCAATCTGAACATTTTGGAAATATATGCATGTCTCTGACATTAGATAAGAAATACACCATAATATGCGCGATTAGAAAATGTGATGAATTACACTACATGATGTCGTATAATCCAACCCTAGATATAACTCTCACCAGGCTGTTTTCACAGCACGGAGAATACAGGATTAAAGAGGTCCTGATCGTAGATCTTAATCCTATAAGCTAAGTACTCTTACTTTGACTTAACTACTCTACTTCCTTTGAACAGTTGGTCCCAATTGTGTATGTGATCATGATATGAATTGATGTACTATACAGTGGAGGAGCCGTCAAAGTCAAAATGGATTTTAGGGGCATACCACAACAACCGATACCAAATATGACATTATCTACTTAAACACGTCATAGGACATGTTTCTTAAAGGGAACACCATGGAACTTTGGACTGAGGGAACACCACTGAAAATGTCAATTATCATCATGTTATGTTATCTACCTGTCCATGTAAGTATATTATATAGGTCTATCACAAGTCACATTTTCCCCCGGGATTCCCTGTTTAATATCAAAAGTCTCTAAGTGTAGTTCAAAATGATATTATGTTACTTCTTATCTAACCTATAAGCGTTACAATGATTTATTGTAGATTGGTATATATATATGGAACTATATACACTCGTGTATATTTATATAATTATTCGCGAACGGTTAGGGACTACTTGCAGCGCGCATTGGTATCTATGATGTCATAGTATGACGTCATGATCAACACCCCTCCAGTATATAAGAGAGGATTTTCAAGGTAACGGTCAATTGGCTCGTTTTCACCTGTACAGGTAACACCACGCTGGGTGTTCCCTTGAATTTTAAATTTTTTAACCGTTTTTGAGGGGCTCCTGGTGCCTTATTTACCATTGAAATGGGTAGAAAGGCTGCTAAAGGCTCGAAGGCCAATACACCAGGTGGAAAATCGGTTAAATCGGTGGAAAAGGCGAAAAAATCGGCCAATTTAGGATTGACGAGTAGTTCGACTCTCTCACTTGCTGGTGATACACCGTCGGTTCCCCAAACTGCTACAGGTGTTGTGGGAGGGTCGTCTATTGACCAGACGAGGCTAGATGTATTAGAAGACGAGCTGTCGACCATTAAATCACTTCTACAAGAGGTCGTCAATGGAAAGGACGATCGGGGTGGAGGATTCGTCAATGCGTCAAGTCGTTCGAGCAGAGCACGTGCGGATGTTTACAAACAGAGAGGCATGACGTCACGTAGTCAAGGACGCGGACCGGTTGCTAGGGCTACCCGCCAAGCGTCTCCAGGCGAAATTTCGTCTGACGTGGAGGACGAGTGGGTGCAAGTTGACCACAAGCGACATAGACGATCATCTAAATCCAGTATTTCTGCTCGTCAATGCAGTCAAGCACATCTAGAGGGTCGTCATTGGATTCAACTTACTCTAGGCATCGTCACCGTGTAAAATCGGGTGAGTTTGATCATTCTCAGTTCACCAAACGTAAGGAAAAGATCGACACTATTGAGAAGCTGATGTCTGTAAACTTGCAGTTTATTTTGAAGTACTACAAGTCAGGTGACGATGTTGAGGGTATGCTTAGGCATTTACAGGTATTAATTGAGAAGTCTGGTACCAAAATATATACGGTTTCAGCCCTGGTAGCCTATGATAGGTCAGTGAGGGACAGAGCTAATGATAGTGGAATAGAAGCTTTTTCAACCATTGAAAATTCAGATATACTACGTCATTTGGCATATGATGGGACCGTTCAAGCCCAGAAGGCCTATTCCACTAAGTCGAAAAATTCTGGGAAATTTAAAGTATCCACAAATTCATGTTATGCTTTTAACAGGGCTGAGGGGTGCTCTAGAGACCCATGCAAATATAGGCATGTATGTAGCTCATGTGCAAAATCAGGCCACAGTAGAGTGGACTGTCATGTAAATAAGTCTGATTAGGATTGTACAGGTGGCCAGGTTCCTATATATGATAGTGTGTCGATGCCAAAATCGTGTATAGTAGGTTTGGTAGATCCTGGTCCGCCCCCACCCGTTGCTCCAGCTCAGGGTGTTGGTGTGTGTAATGCTGGAGTAGTAGAACCTGTCCCCCCTAGTGGTTTCAAGGTGGCAAGTTTACAAACTAGTTTTGGTAATGATATTAATATTGAAGCCAACTCTGTTGGTTCGGATGTATCATATATTAGCCCAGTACAGGGCATGGTTAGACCATTTTTTACTGTTGCTATAGAAAATTTACCTAGCATCGAAGTGTATGATAGCTGTATAAATGGTGTGTGCAATTGTGTTCACTATATCAATGGGAAAAATTCCCAAATTTTACCTTGCAGAGTTGCCCCATTCTTAACCCAAAAAGGAGTTATTAATATAAATGATAAAGAGGCATACAGGATTAAAGAGGTCCTGATCGTAGATCTTAATCCTATAAGCTAAGTACTCTTACTTTGACTTAACTACTCTACTTCCTTTGAACAGTTGGTCCCAATTGTGTATGTGATCATGATATGAATTGATGTACTATACAGTGGAGGAGCCGTCAAAGTCAAAATGGATTTTAGGGGCATACCACAACAACCGATACCAAATATGACATTATCTACTTAAACACGTCATAGGACATGTTTCTTAAAGGGAACACCATGGAACTTTGGACTGAGGGAACACCACTGAAAATGTCAATTATCATCATGTTATGTTATCTACCTGTCCATGTAAGTATATTATATAGGTCTATCACAAGTCACATTTTCCCCCGGGATTCCCTGTTTAATATCAAAAGTCTCTAAGTGTAGTTCAAAATGATATTATGTTACTTCTTATCTAACCTATAAGCGTTACAATGATTTATTGTAGATTGGTATATATATATATATATATATATATATATATATATATATATATATATATATATATATATATATATAGTTGTTAGTTAAAAGGCACTATTTCAAAACAGTACATCAAGACAAAAAGTAATTGTTACTACTGGAAGTCATCAAAGTTGCATTCATAAATCCTGCAGACAAAATGGAATTTACACCGTAAAAGAAATATCTGTAAAATTAACGCCGGATGTCTGGGAACCTTGGGACAAGGACATCTTTTTGTCAGTGGATTTAGGCAGGTCGTTCATTGCGCAATATTGTGTGCAACTTAGCGATATTCCCCGGAATCTTGGACCGATAATGGTTAAGTTGCCGTCTCACATAAATGGGAATGGCTCAGATTAGAACCAAGAAAGGGCCTAATATTACATAGTGCATAATTTAATATGGGTTGGTGCTCATTGCGGTTGTGTAATTAAGGTCTAAATGGTTGATACACCAGTAATTTATCCTGTGGCAAATTTCAATGTTATTTTTTTACAGTTCCATGTGGTTGTTGGCACTCTGCAAGGTGAGTTATTTATCATATCTATTGCTCTCACTCTAGCATGTGTTCTTTGAAAGTAGTCATGACCTTCAATACTCATTGCATGAATTAACCTTCCTAATCAACAGTAAGTCCCCTCATCTCAGGGGTAAGAGGAATTACAATTAGAATGTGATGTTAAGATGGTGAGTTGAAACTACTGCCTTTTCAAATTGACTTCTTGATTGCATTCTCATATTGTCCCATAAGATAAATATTTCATTGCAGGAAGCTGTGCCCCATCCATGGCTATTGGACATCTAGATAGCAGTACCAGTAGTCACATGATGATATTTGACATCCCCTTTAACTGTACTGGGTCTGTGGCTGAGATCTACTTCTACCCTGAGGCTGCTGGTAGCTTCTACTTTGATCTCTGGGAGAAGTTAAACTCCACCACATTCCGCCTCAATCAAAAGGTACGACTCAAATCATTACAAATCATTGGAAATGCAAGTGTGCTGCTGTTTCTGTATTGATGGCAGCTGTGGCTAAAAAGTCAAAGATCTATCGTTTCTCATTCCATACAGTGCAATTGATACAGGTATAGGGTAAATCGGCCCTGACTCAACCACTTTATGTTTCTATATCCATTAATTGTTGCTATGATGGTTTCTATATAATTAAATACTTATTGTCCATGATACTGGTCACGTTCTATTTGTAACACATTTGAGATAACAAAACATCATAATGGGATAAATACTTTGGTCAAATTGGCTCTTTTGAAAGGTAAGTAATGTTTCACCAGAATTGGTACCATGCCTTGACCACCCTAATACCAATTCAACCACCGTGAGTACAGTATATCTGGGTCTGTGGGTGGTCACTTAGACAAACTGGCAATATCATGTATCGGGGTACCTGTACAGTGGAAGGTCAGGGTTTAGTAGTGGTTGAGTCATGGGCATCTGGTTGGTTGAATTGTGCTCCTGAGAGTAGTATTTGCCAAACAAGCACATCGGGTTTGACCCTATCTATGGAATGTTAAGATAGCTTTTGCAACGAAAAGATGGGGTAGATGGTACATTATTACCCCTGTTTCAAACCTGTATATATAAAGATGTGCATAAGATTAACATTGCAGAGATATAAGGTGGTATTGGTGGCCGAGTCAGGGTACCAAAGGGCCCCCTGGTCAAGTCAGGGGCAAGCTACCCTAATATACATTCAGTGTCAAGTAAAAGATGCATAGCAGCTCCTTTCCTATACCTTTCTTATACCTTTCATTAATCATACAGATCATGATACAAACTACAACAAGTAGACGTCTTCTCAGGGCCATCTTGCCCCGTACCTACACTCGTTTTGCCCCAGGATGGTTGATGGGTGTGCACTACTCATCTTCTAGCTCTTCTCGTGTTCCATCTACCATTGTTCGGAACTTTACCTACCCTAGCCAAGTCAGCTTACCGGTCAGTATGCTTTAGTCTCATGCTGAACTCCTTTATCTTGCCTACTGTGTTAACTGATTAAGGAGGACTACATTATAAGGTGGACTCCTACAATGAGGTATAATCTACAAAAGATGATACAATTTCTAACTACCTGTAGCTGTTATACCCCCTGCAATATGCAGGGAGGGCACTAGATTACAATACATTGCTAATATGCAGAAACGTATTTATGACAGTCGCATCATGGATTCGACCTGTAGTGATTTATTGCATTATCCCCTATAGTAATTATGATTCATAAATGCAACCATTGAAGAACGACATCCATGCAGTTTGATGTACAATATACCAGTACGACATCCATGCAGTTTGATGTACCAATATACCAGTACAACATTCATGCAGTTTGATGTACCAATATACCAGTACGACATTCATGCAGTTTGATGTACCAATATACCAGTATGACATTCATGCAGTTTGATGAACCAATATACCAGTATGACGTTCATGCAGTTTGATGTACCAATATACCAGTACGACATCCATGCAGTTTGATGTACCAGTATACCAGTACGACATTCATGCAGTTTGATGTACCAATATACCAGTACAACATTCATGCAGTTTGATGTACCAATATACCAGTACGACATTCATGCAGTTTGATGTACCAATATACCAGTACGACATCCATGCAGTTTGATGTACCAATATACCAGTACTACATCCATGCAGTTTGATGTACCAATATACCAGTACAACATCGATGCAGTTTGATGTACCAATATACCAGTACAACATTCATGCAGTTTGATGTACCAATATGGGTGATTCCTGTGAACTGCCCCACCTTTGGGTTTTTGGGGTCTTTTTGGATACATGTGGCTCCAGAATAAAAACTGTTCAACCAATCTTCTTATTTATGGTCTCATTTGAAAGAAAACATGTTAAGCTTCAAAACGAGGGCAAATTTGCGTATGTCGGACCAATATTTTTTGAGCTATGGTGGCCCAAAGTTGGAAAATTGCCAAAAATTGTTTTTTTTTTCAATTTCCACCTTATTCCAGACCAAATATCATCAAGGAAAGCAGTAGTAGTCCACCATATTATTATTTATTTCATAGCTGGGGGTCCTATCTAACAATTCCATGTGTATTGGAGGTGACATGTCCAGTAATTATTTTTTAACATCAGGTCTTCTAAGTTGAAATAGTACGTGTAACGCGCTTGATCAAAATTGAAAATCAATATAATAGATACTATAACTGTTGCATATGGTTTCTCATCTATCAGCATAGAGGGGGAGCATATGGGGTATTTTTGAGGAAAAAAATTTTTTTTGTATCTCCCGGCCTGTGCGCGCAATACACATTCAAGTAATTTTCAAGTCAGTCATCCCCACTCCCCCTGAAGCAACACTTTCCTCTGTGCAGCCTATATAAATCATCTAGGGGTAATCTCACCTATTATATAGTGTGTATCTATTGTTGAGGTGTCGGTTTAAAAAAAAAATCGGGTCTCTACATGCTTCGGTTGCCCCAAACCATGGTCGTTTATCATATGTAACGCGCTTGATCGGTATTCGGCAAAATTATGGCGGGAGAAGAAAAACAGCTCCTGTTACCCGGGCGGAAGTCGCCTCCATCCGGGAACTTCCCGGAAGTTGTTATTGCTTGTCTCAACTTGTTTGGACGGCAAGTCTCAGGTGTTTAACGCCGAAAGTTTCGACAATATTGTCAAAGAGGTGAGTGATATTGATGGAAACTTGATGAAATATTGATGTTGAATGTCGATTGATGTATTTGATGTGGTTTTTTTGTACCGAAAGTGTGTAAATCGTGTAGAAAACATGTTAGACGATCGACGTGGGCGATAATACAAGCGCTGCCACTGTCTCGGTACCTTCTGTAGGCTTACAATTGGCATGTAACGCGCTTGACCAAAATTCAACTCGACGGTAACGCGCTTGATGAAAATGATATTATGGCCTGTAGTGGCACATATATGGGCAAATAGATGAATAACTATGGTTAAAACGATAGAATAAGGCCCTGGCTTTGTTTTAGTGCAGGTTTGGTACCTTCTCCGCCATTTTGGACCCCCCCACCCATGCCAAATCATTTTCTCTTCCCTGCTGGCACTGTTTTAGGTACCATTTCGATCAATTTTCTCCATATTCCCACTATTTACACACATTCCTGTGGTTATGATACCTCCTCTATGTGTATTTTATTGTCTAAATGTGTTACATCGCTGCTGGGTTTGATTATATTGGCACAGTCACCACCAGAAGACGTTAGATGTTATTTTCATCAAGCGCGTTACCGGCGAGTCAAAAATCCCTCCTTTGTACACTGTAATAGCAAACTCGTGTATTTTTGGTGTTCATATATTATTTGGGACTACTATGTAATGTCCAGACCTAATATGATGTGTGTTAGACTTTAATTACTATGATTTATGGAAGAATTTATTTTCATCAAGCGCGTTACATAACCACTATTATGCATAAAAAAGGCACCTATCCTGTAGTCAGCCCCCCCAAAAATTAACACAATGTGCGCCTATGGTACCTCTATCATGTGGAATGGTCATCCTTTCATTTCTGAAAAAAAAAAATTCAACATGTATCTGGGGTAGGACAATTTTTGATAAATTCTCAGTTGCAATACACATGTCGCTTCCCAGAGGTCTCCCAATGTGTCAGTAATCTTGCACAGTATCCTGGCATGGTCAATACATCCATTCTTTAGAATATAGACATATTTCCATCTATTTGTTGTACATGTTACAGTGTTGATATTTGCTCTTTTCTCAGTGCTTTTTATCTCCTTTTCAGAATGGGTCGCAAGAAGTTGCCTGAGGGTGAGGCGGTGAGGCACACCGACTCACAGAAGGCCTACATGGCGAGGAGGGCAGAGGAGGAGGGAGAGGAGGTGGTGAGGAAGGCCGAGAACGAGAGGAAGAGGGAGAGCGCCAAGCGGTGCGACGCCCTGCGTTCTGACAGGGCCAAGGACCGCAAGCGGAGGATGGGGGCCTTCCGGGCCGCCAAGAAGAGGGCCCTGGATGATGCCCGGCGCCGGGGCGTCGCACCGCCGGCATGGACAGATGCCAATGCGGCTGAGGTATGAAATGATGAAATTAAACTTGTACATGTATAATGCAAATCATAGCAGACATTCAACCAATGTAAATTATAAATGTAATGTACATGTATGTATGTAAAGTAACTATGAATTCTTAATTCTTAATTCTAGTATAGCATAAACATGCCTGTATTGTATTGCTGACAAATGCAAGTTGTGACCCTTTTCTTATTCAGTGGGTAGATGCGGAGATGGCCCGCGAGGAGGCGGAGGCCGCGGCGGAGAGGGAGGCAGCCGGGGAAGGGTGTTCCGGGGAGGCCGCCCCAGCACCTCCTGCCGCCCCTGCACCTCCTGCTGCTGGTCCCCCGGCGAAGGCCGCCAAGACCGCCCCCAAGACCGCCGCCAAGACTGCCGCCAAGACCGCCACCCCGACTGCTGCCACTCCAAAGCCACCGGCCCAGGGCAAGGGTAAGGGGCGCGGGAAGAGCTCCAAGAAGCAGACACCGGCAGGTCGCCCAGCGCGTGGACGTGGGCGCGGCCTGCCGGTCGCGCTGTTCTCTTCCCGCTCCCCTACCACTTCCTTTGGGTCGGTGGCCTACGAGGAGTATGGAGTAAGTATGAGTTAAAAGTGTCATTTGGTAATTGGTTATCAAAGTAGAATTATACATGTACTTAAAGAGTAACTCATCAGCACTGTTATTTTGGTAATTGGTTATCAAAGTAGAATTATGTACTTAAAGAGTAACTCATCAGCACTGCATTGGTGCATCGTGTAAATGTTATTCATGAATATTTTCCTTGTTCTATACATCAGGAGACGCCGGAAGACCCGGAGGTAATCTCCAGCGAGGAGGAGGAGGGACGGACGCTGGCAGGCGATGTCCCTGAGCACCCCCTCCTGCTGTCCGAGGAGGAGGAGGCCCCCGTAGTGCCCGCACCACCACAGCCGCCTACGGAGGCCCCAACACAGGAGGGGGCCCCGGTTGCGGAGGCCCGGCCCGTTCGCCAGGCTGCTCGGCGCGTCTCCCCAGAGAGGCGCCGAAGTGGCCGGGTCCAGGAGGCCTCCCCACCGGGGTTCAATGTGGGACTGCTCGAGGACATCGCGTAAGTATTTGAATCATAGTCCCTTCTTTTGTGTTCTTAACTGTGAAGAATCATAAATTTATAAATAATAATTCTAAAACTAAAATTGGCCCTAAAATTCTTGATCAGTAAAGTGCTACTTAGTATGATTTATTCCACACTTCTATTTAACTTAACTTGTTAAATGATAACATTTGACTAATTGTTATCAATTTACAGTGCCACCGTCCGTAAAGACAGTGTTCCTCAGTGAATGTAATTATCATAATAAATCTGAGATAAGAATAGTTTGTTCCATGTTGAATGTTTCCTTGCTTGTTGAATTTTTAGAATTAAGATTATTGTACATGTACTGCCATTTGAATGTGTAACGCGCTTGGTCAAAATGATATATCCTGGGGTGTAGTAGCCTTACTAGGGCAAAAATGATGAATAACTGTGTATAATATCATAGAATAAGGCCATTTCAATGTGTAACGCGCTTGATCAAAATGATATCATGGGGACCCCAGGGGTGTAGTAGCCTTACATGTATCTTATAAATAAATGGGGCATGATGAAACTGAAAATTAATGATTGTTCATTTGTTTGCAGCCCGCGTGCACAGCCCGACCACAAGATGACGACACCAGGACCGACCACCAAACCGACACTGACCACTCCTAAAAACCTGAAGAAACAGCAACGGAAGACCAACTCTCCCAGAACCAACCGCTACTACTACAAACAAGGGCTACTGAACAGAGACCTGACTGAGGCACATCTACAGATCAAGGAGTTGCAGGCTCAGCTTGCCCATGCCCAGTCGAACCATCAAACTGTCGCTGAACCTGCTGTAGCGCACGTGGAGGAGCGCGTTGCAGCAGCTGCACCGGATGGGGAACCTGCTGTAGCGCACGTGGAGGAGCGCGTTGCAGCAGCTGCACCGGATGGGGAACCTGCTGTAGCGCACGTGGAGGAGCGCGTTGCAGCAGCTGCACCGGATGGGGAACCTGCTGTAGCGCACGTGGAGGAGCGCGTTGCAGCAGCTGCACCGGATGGGGAACCTGCTGTAGCGCACGTGGAGGAGCGCGTTGCAGCAGCTGCACAGGAACAGCTGACGGCGCATGACAGGAGTGTGAAGGCTGTGCTTGAAGGGCTGGCCAACCTTCCTCGCAAGGACAAAACCGCCATCATGAACAAGGTGCTTTCGCCCGTCGTGATCAAAGAACAGCGGATCGCGGTGAGCTTGGCAAAGACCCTTGGCATGGATAGGCGGTCACTACTCAAAACCCCTTCAGACCAGCCATCTCCACGTGTGGTGAATCAGGAGGCCAAGATAGAGAGTGTCAAGGAGTTCTTGTCTGACCCAGAGAACTCCGAAATGAGACCTGGTAAGAAAGACACTAAGACCTTGAAGAAGGTGAAGCACCAGCAAATGTACCTCAGGGAGTTTATCCATGTGCTCCACAAGAGGTACGAGGCGACACAACCTCCTCACTTGCAGGTCTCACGGTCACTCTTCTACAGCATCAGGAAAGAACACCTTCCCTGGTTCATCCCCGTGGATCTCCAAAGCACTGATCTGTGCCTTTGCCAGAAGCACCAGAACTTTGCACTCCGGCTTGCTGCTGTCAGTATCCCTTTCAAAGATGAGATGTTCATGACATCCTGGGCAGAGTTCGAACAGACTCTCCAGGACAAAGCCCCCGAGAATGTCAAGTATGAAGTGTGGAAGAATGTGGACTATGAGTATGTGTCGACAGGCAAGGATGGAACTCAGAAGAAGACTACCATCAAGAAGCTCCGCCCTTGTACAGAGATTGCATCCAAGGCGGACTTCATCAAGAAAACCAGACTGGAGTTCATCACCATGGCTGCCCATGTCGACCGTGCTCACAACCAACACCGCATCGTACGTGAGCTACGAGCGAGTATGTCGTCGATGGAAGTTACCATCCAGATGGACTTTGCGGAAAACTGGATGGTATCATACCCCGATGCTCCACAGAGTACATATTACGCGAAGGAGCCAGTGACCCTGCACCCTGCAGTCATCCACTACCGTGATGAGGACACTGGCACCACAAACCACCACTCTGTCGCTCTGTGCACTGACGACCGGAAGCACGACACTGGCGCCATCTTGGCGTTTCTCCGCTGCCTGGCAGCATTCATCAGGGAGAACCTGCCACACGTCAAGGTGGTCCATTATGCTTCTGACTCACCCTCCAGCCAGTATCGAAACATCTCGGTGTTCTCGATACTCGTACGCCACACCGAACTACTTGACGGACTACGGGCAACATGGACCTACTTCGAGGCGGGTCATGGAAAGGGCCCCTGCGATGGCGTCGGCGCTGCTGCAAAGCGCAACGCTGACAACATCGTCAAGCGCAACAAGGAAGGACATCCCGTCATCAACAATGCAGAGGAGTTCGCGGCCGAAGGTAACAAACTTGAAGGCCGCGTTCACTACATCCATGTCCCTCTGCAGGATGTCACCTCCGCCCGCCTCACTCTCGGCTCAGTGGTAGCAGACAAGTCAGTAGAGGGCACCATGAGTGTCCATGCTGCCATGGTCAAACAGGAAGGAAGGTCACTCGCTGTCCGTGACAAATCCTGTTTTGACCCCTGCTGCTGGGTCGACCTTAGGTCCGTTACTGGCTGCTCCGGATGGATTGAGCATGAGCTGGTTTTCAACAAGAACAAGAAGCCTCCCCCACCAAAGCAAACACGGCAGAAGAAAACGCGGCCTGCCAGTGTCCCTGCAGAGGTGGACGACGCGGATGCCCGCACCAGCGACCCTGATTTTGATCCTGTTGTGCGCACCACTGTCTGCAAGCGCACCAGGGACGGCTCACCAGTCGTGGCACGTAAGCACACTCGAAGTGACCGGGTGCCAACTCCTGCCACGGCTGACAAGGAGAACATTGCCCCGTGTGCCGCACGAAAGCGTGCCGCGGAGCGTGCCGTCGCCGTCCCTACAACCAAGCGAGCACGACAGGATCCACCGACCTCGACCCTCCCTCAGGAGGATGTACAACCAACGGACAGTGTAGGGAAGTTGGTACTGGTGCAGGATGAGTACCATGTAGGTGACATTCTTATCACTGCCAGCCTGGCCAGTACCAGCTCAAAGGACAAGTGGTTTATGGGTAAGGTGATAGCCAAGGACAATGACTTCTACCAAGTGCACTACATGCTGCGCTACATGGCGTCGGACAAGAGAAGCTTCAAGTGGGGGAAGGAGATCATCCCAGCTAGGGTCCACCCCCTCAACGTTCTTGGCAGAGTCACTCTGCCCAAGCCAAGTCGTTATGGCAACACTGAGAACGCTGTCTACAAACTTGATCCCCTCACCATCCAACTGGCTGATCGGAAGCTTCTCAAGTACCGCAGCGAGTGCACTGGTTAGATGTCATTGATCCCGGTTATCACCTGTTTTACTTTGGCCACTATAACTAAGACCCAAACTGTATTGTACCTATGTTTAACTGCATGACATTGCGTGTAACGCGCTTGATCGATATCTGTAATGGTACTGCTTCATTGGCTGTGGGCAACCTGAGAGTTATCTGAGCTGTACTACTGCTATTTAATATGTTACTAGACATGTGTGGCTGGTATTTTAGGCCTGTTTGGATACTCCTAGTTAATTTTTGGACCTTCTGGCTTGATTGATGTAAAAAAATTAGTCGCAAAAAAGTGCAATTTTATTTTCCGAGGCATACGGGAGACCCCGAATAGGTATTAATTGTACATTTCTTGGTTTTAAACAGTAGTCCCATTGCTTAAGTAGTTGTGTATGAAGCAGCATTATGATATGAAAGGTTTCAGACCATCTAGGAATTGTTTAACTGCATGACATTGCGTGTAACGCGCTTGACCGATATCTGTAATGGTACTGCTTCATTGGCTGTGGGCAACCTGAGAGTTATCTGAGCTGTACTACTGCTATTTAATATGTTACTAGACATGTGTGGCTGGTATTTTAGGCCTGTTTGGATACTCCAAGTTAATTTTTGGACCTTCTGGCTTGATTGATGTAAGAAAATTAGTCGCAAAAAAGTGCAATTTTATTTTCCGAGGCATACGGGAGACCCCAAATAGGTATTAATTGTACATTTCTTGGTTTTAAACAGTATTCCCATTGCTTAAGTAGTTGTGTATGAAGTAGCATTATGATATGAAAGGTCTAAGTACCTCTATGGAGCCTCTATCTATGAGTGACTGTATGTAACGCGCTTGATCGGTATCCGCCTGCGCGGAGGGCATTTGACATGGTATTCCTTCATTGGCTGTGGGCAACCTGAGAGTTATCTGAGCTGTACAACTGCTATTTAATATGTTACTAGACATGTGTGGCTGGTATTTTAGGCCTGTTTGGATACTCCAAGTTAATTTTTGGACCTTCTGGCTTGATTGATGTAAGAAAATTAGTCGCAAAAAAGTGCAATTTTATTTTCCGAGGCATACGGGAGACCCCAAATAGGTATTAATTGTACATTTCTTGGTTTTAAACAGTAGTCCCATTGCTTAAGTAGTTGTGTATGAAGTAGCATTATGATATGAAAGGTCTAAGTACCTCTATGGAGCCTCTATCTATGAGTGACTGTATGTAACGCGCTTGATCGGTATCCGCCTGCGCGGAGGGCATTTGACATGGTATTGCTTCATTGGCTGTGGGCAACCTGAGAGTTATCTGAGCTGTACTACTGCTATTTAATATGTTACTAGACATGTGTGGCTGGTATTTTAGGCCTGTTTGGATACTCCTAGTTAATTTTTGGACCTTCTGGCTTGATTGATGTAAGAAAATTAGTCGCAAAAAAGTGCAATTTTATTTTCCGAGGCATACGGGAGACCCCGAATAGGTATTAATTGTACATTTCTTGGTTTTAAACAGTATTCCCATTGCTTAAGTAGTTGTGTATGAAGTAGCATTATGATATGAAAGGTCTAAGTACCTCTATGGAGCCTCTATCTATGAGTGACTGTATGTAACGCGCTTGATCGGTATCCGCCTGCGCGGAGGGCATTTGACATGGTATTCCTTCATTGGCTGTGGGCAACCTGAGAGTTATCTGAGCTGTACAACTGCTATTTAATATGTTACTAGACATGTGTGGCTGGTATTTTAGGCCTGTTTGGATACTCCAAGTTAATTTTTGGACCTTCTGGCTTGATTGATGTAAGAAAATTAGTCGCAAAAAAGTGCAATTTTATTTTCCGAGGCATACGGGAGACCCCAAATAGGTATTAATTGTACATTTCTTGGTTTTAAACAGTAGTCCCATTGCTTAAGTAGTTGTGTATGAAGTAGCATTATGATATGAAAGGTCTAAGTACCTCTATGGAGCCTCTATCTATGAGTGACTGTATGTAACGCGCTTGATCGGTATCCGCCTGCGCGGAGGGCATTTGACATGGTATTGCTTCATTGGCTGTGGGCAACCTGAGAGTTATCTGAGCTGTACTACTGCTATTTAATATGTTACTAGACATGTGTGGCTGGTATTTTAGGCCTGTTTGGATACTCCTAGTTAATTTTTGGACCTTCTGGCTTGATTGATGTAAGAAAATTAGTCGCAAAAAAGTGCAATTTTATTTTCCGAGGCATACGGGAGACCCCAAATAGGTATTAATTGTACATTTCTTGGTTTTAAACAGTAGTCCCATTGCTTAAGTAGTTGTGTATGAAGTAGCATTATGATATGAAAGGTCTAAGTACCTCTATGGAGCCTCTATCTATGAGTGACTGTATGTAACGCGCTTGATCGGTATCCGCCTGCGCGGAGGGCATTTGACATGGTATTGCTTCATTGGCTGTGGGCAACCTGAGAGTTATCTGAGCTGTACTACTGCTATTTAATATGTTACTAGACATGTGTGGCTGGTATTTTAGGCCTGTTTGGATACTCCTAGTTAATTTTTGGACCTTCTGGCTTGATTGATGTAAGAAAATTAGTCGCAAAAAAGTGCAATTTTATTTTCCGAGGCATACGGGAGACCCCAAATAGGTATTAATTGTACATTTCTTGGTTTTAAACAGTAGTCCCATTGCTTAAGTAGTTGTGTATGAAGTAGCATTATGATATGAAAGGTCTAAGTACCTCTATGGAGCCTCTATCTATGAGTGACTGTATGTAACGCGCTTGATCGCTATTTGGCCAATTACGAGTAATTTTAGACAGCTGCTCACATAAAGAAAACACTGTAGGAATGGAAGAATGATGATTGTTTAAGAAAATATAGACAATGAAGACATAATAACTTGAATTACATGCATATACAATGGATATTAAGCCTGTGAGGGTAAAGTTAAGGTTTGGTGTTAGAAATTTATGAAAAATCTCAATCTTCTTAAAACGTTATGTCACATAACTTCAAAAGTTTTCAAGCCTCAGTCCTAATTTTTGGTACACTTATTCATAACTATTATAGTTGTTTGGACACTGAATATGGTTATCACAGATACATTATTGAAGAAGTTCTATGCATGAGAATTAATATCGATCAAGCGCGTTACACGATTTATACCTCTTTACTGCGACTGTGATAAAAACTGACATCCTGGGAGTTAATGACTTGAATGGAACTTTTCATACACCCAAGATATAGGGCTATCAATAAAATAAAGTCTTGAAATGTAATCCTGAGTTTGTCATGTTGGGCCCCTGACCCTGATAGGTGGGCGAACTCACAGGATTCGCCCATATACCAGTAGGACATCCATGCAGTTTGATGTACCAATATACCAGTACAACATTCATGCAGTTTGATGTACCAATATACCAGTATGACATTCATGCAGTTTGATGTACCAATATACCAGTACGACATGCATGACCATATTCTGTACCAATATACCAGTACTACATGCATGCAGTTCGATGTACCAATATACCAGTACGACATGCATAACCTAATTCTGTATCAATATACCAGTATGACATGCATGCAGTTTGATGTACCAATATACCAGTACGACATGCATAACCTAATTCTGTACCAATATACCAGTATGACATTCATGCAGTTTGATGTACCAATATACCAGTACGACATTCATGCAGTTTGATGAACCAATATACCAGTATGACGTTCATGCAGTTTGATGTACCAATATACCAGTACGACGTTCATGCTGTTTGATGTACCAATATACCAGTACGACGTTCATGCAGTTTGATGTACCAATATACCAGTACGTCATTCATGCAGTTTGATGTACCAATATACCAGTACGACATGCATGACCATATTCTGTACCAATATACCAGTACTACATGCATGCAGTTCGATGTACCAATATACCAGTACGACATGCATAACCTAATTCTGTATCAAAATACCAGTATGACATGCATGCAGTTTGATGTACCAATATACCAGTACGACATGCATAACCTAATTCTGTACCAATATACCAGTATGACATTCATGCAGTTTAATGAACCAATATACCAGTATGACGTTCATGCAGTTTGATGTACCAATATACCAGTACGACATCCATGCAGTTTGATGTACCAATATACCAGTACGACATTCATGCAGTTTGATGTACCAATATACCAGTACTACATGCATGCTGTTTGATGTACCAATATACCAGTACGATGTTCATGCAGTTTGCTGTACCAATAAACCAGTACGACGTTCATGCAGTTTGATGTATCAATATACCAGTACCACATTCATGCAGTTTGATGTACCAATATACCAGTACGACGTTCATGCAGTTTGATGTACCAATATACCAGTACCACATTCATGCAGTTTGATGTACCAATATACCAGTACGCCGTTCATGCAGTTTGATGTACCAATATACCAGTACGACATCCATGCAGTTTGATGTACCAATATACCTGTACGACATCCATGCAGTTTGATGTACCAATATAGCAGTACGACATTCATGCATTTTGATGTACCAATATACCAGTACGACATTCATGCAGTTTGATGTACCAATATACCAGTACAACATTCATGCAGTTTGATGTACCAATATAGCAGTACGACATTCATGCATTTTGATGTACCAATATACCAGTACGACATTAATGCAGTTTGATGTACCAATATACCAGTACGACATCCATGCAGTTTGATGTAACAATATACCAGTACGACATTCATGCAGTTTGATGTACCAATATACCAGTACGACATGCATGACCATATTCTGTACCAATATACCAGTACTACATGCATGTAGTACGATGTACCAATATACCAGTACGACATGCATAACCTAATGCTGTATCAATATACCAGTATGACATGCATGCAGTTTGATGTACCAATATACCAGTACGACATGCATAACCTAATTCTGTACCAATATACCAGTATGACATTCATGCAGTTTGATGTACCAATATACCAGTACGACGTTCATGCAGTTTGCTGTACCAATAAACCAGTACGATGTTCATGCAGTTTGATGTATCAATATACCAGTACCACATGCATGCAGTTTGCTGTACCAATATACCAGTACGACATGCATGACCATATTCTGTACCAATATACCAGTACTACATGCATGCAGTTCGATGTACCAATATACCAGTATGACATGCATAACCTAATTCTGTATCAATATACCAGTATGACATTCATGCAGTTTGATGTACCAATATACCAGTATGACATGCATGCAGTTTGATGTACCAATATACCAGTATGACGTTCATGCAGTTTGATGTACCAATATACCAGTACGACATGCATAACCTAATTCTGTATCAATATACCAGTATGACATTCATGCAGTTTGATGTACCAATATACCAGTACAACATGCATGCAGTTTGATGTACCAATATACCAGTATGACATGCATGCAGTTTGATGTACCAATATACCAGTACGACGTTCATGCAGTTTGATGTACCAATATACCAGTACAACATGCATAACCTAATTCTCAATTGTATAAAGTGGTGAATTCTAGCAACATATTAAAGATTTTGAAGGCGTCACGAATCTGAAACAAGCAGTCAGTGTATGATAGCACACTGATGAGAGTGACCATTCTAATAATGTTTACCACATTGTCCTTACAGACAGGTCTAGATGCATGGAGGATGGCACCAGTTATACTTGGTCCTTACTACAACAGCCTCCTACAAACAGGGGTGGTGGTTGGGGTACAGTGGGACCCTATCATCAAGGCACACATCGCTATTCAACCTATTGTAGTAGCAGGTAGGTCACTGATAAAATGTTTTCACTTGCTTCAAATGAGACTAAATAAAATTATATGGACCTTTTTCAAAACATATGGAGTACACCTTACACACTAAATAAGTGGTTTAGTGAAACGAATGCTAGTTGTTGGGCCATGCACTCTCTCACAAGAATTAGGTTCATATTTCAATAGACTGCCCAAATGGATCAATTAGATATGTAATGCCTTGTTGTGATATAACATAGTTTATTCAACGTATATTTTGGATTTTTTCCTTTCTATAACATGTGGTCAAATGATATCACAGATGGGTGTCAGAGCTCCCCTTGTCATGGCGTCAACTCTAGCTGTGTAGATGTTGGTACATCAGGTGCATTCATATGTAACTGCAGCACCATCTATACTGGGGTCCTCTGTGAAACAGGTATGGAACTGAAAGGAGTGGATGTTTGATTTACGAAGGTTATCATTGTGTTCCTTCCCCTTTTAACTGGACAAATGAGAAACATTAGAAATTGAAAATTAGACTATCATTAACATCGTGCTTGCAGGGTTCCAATCATCAATGATCATTGTGTACTTTGTTATTGCAACAATATATTTAGTTATAACATTAGCATGTTTCACCACGGTATCTTTGACCATATTATACATTTTTTTTCAGATGAAATTAGGTTAACATGAGTTTAAGAAAAATTGTTCATTCATATTCAACGGTACATTTACAAGGTATTAGTTACCAATTATCAACATGCTAAACATTATTTATTATACATTACAGAGATAACAACAACCGCCAACAGCACAAACAGTTCAGTTCCCACCCTATCGCCATTGTGTGACACAGCCCCCAGACTACCAGATGCCTACCGTACATCAGCCTGGCAGGTGGCGCTACAGAACGGGCTTGAGGTTGAGGCTAGCATTGAGACAAACTGCCCCCAGGTGGGGGCACCAAGCCTCACCTGGTCCTGGAAGTCTCTGAGTGCAGGTGGCACTGTTTATTCTTCCATCTCCCCCTTATATTACCCTGGTATGTTAGAACCTAAAATACAATAAGAGTATGTCGTGTGAGCTTCTTAAACATCCGATTAATGCAAGTCTCACTTCATATAAAAATTTGGAGACACCTTTCTCTGTAAAGGCTGATAGATTACGAGAAGGGCATAACTGCATATTGAGCAATGATTGGAAGTTATTCCAACCTAACACGATTGATGTGTGTTATTTCCAAGGAAAATACTGTTTTATTTTCATAGCCTAACAAATGTGATATAACAATCCGGTATTTTTCCAAACCAATAAGGGCATGGCCATGTTCTACGTTTGCCTAGAAGTATCCTTGTGTCTGGACTATATCTACTCCGAGTGGCTCTCAATGGTACACCGGAAGTTGCTGATGAGATGTACATCCGGTTAACTGCAGCGGATCTAGTGACTGGTATCGTTGGTGGAACAAAGCGAGTCTTCAAACAAGGAACTGGAATTGTTCTTGAAGCTTCGACTCTAACAAAAGACCCTGACGATCCTGATGGTCGGGGATTTAACTACACATGGTCATGCAAACGTGGGGAGGTGTCATTTAATGGGAACAGCACCACAACCATACCATTGCCATTCCCATCAACAGGGTGTTCCTCTGAGTTAATGTGGATATATAGCTCTGGGAATGGCACATTGTGGATTGATACAAGTGGACTGTCAGTTGGCACTATCACCTTCAGGGTGGTTGTAAGAAAGGATAGCAGAACGTCCAGTGCAGACCAAGCAGTGGTAATAGTGGCAGGCTATGTACCTGATATGGTCCTCAGGTAGGGTCTTCAAGGGCAAGCGCTATTCGGACGAGGGTCTCGTCCAAATAAGCACCTTATTCGGACGAGATTTTCTGAGAAACAGGACATAATATAAGAAATGGGAAAATATTGGGGGTATAAGGAACAGGACATATGAGTATTATCTAAGACACAAGACAAACCTATCTGCCCTATCTAAGACACGGGACTTATACCCAGCTAGCACAACTGCTGCAAATTACGTGATTTTTACGTGAAAACTCATTCAATTTACGTATGGAAGACATCATTTGGATGGGTTGTGCTAGCAGGGTAATTATACATTCTTAAATATTAAGAGACAAAGAATATATTACTCATACTCTGTCCTGTGTCTTAGATACTCTACACACTCCCGTGTCCTGGATGTTGTGACATATGGTCCCATGTGTATATGCTTTGAGCAGTCCTGTGTCTTTTCCCTTATTGTCCCGTTTCTTAGAAAGTCTCATCCGTATTTGATCCTTATACGGACGAGACCCTCGTCCGGATATCATCGGCCGTCTTCAAGCTGATATTGTTAGTCATTATATGAGAATCGTGATATTTTAAGGCATAAAGTAAAAAGTTTCACTCCCTTAGCACCATAGTTTTCCCTTTGTGTACCATTCAGTCTGATGTTTGACACAATAGTGGTAGGCTTATTTCTTTGAAAGGATGGTATTTAGTACATTGCTTATGACGGGTTAAGTAGATTTATACTGCATCATGATGTCCATTGACTAAAACGTCTTAAGGCATCATTTTGTTCTTAAATGTTACTGCCTTAATAGTCACCTGGAGCTTTCTTACCCTTGCGACAGATATTTTTCCATTATTTGCCTATGATGGCCACATGTTTTGAACATATGGGACAAACATGGTACTGTGGAATAGGTACTGCCTCTGAACTTATCAAATCATTAGTTTCAGCTTTGTAATGTCCAGATAAACAGAGTTTTAAATGAATTTACTCTTATGTCCCACATCTGCTCATTTGCTTGTCCCGCGTCTTCCCATTTATGGAGCAGCTCATCAGTTTTTTAGCCTATTACAACCAGACTTTCTTTATCTGTGGCTTATACATGGTCTCAAGGAAGTTCACAGAACCATATTTGTCCCATATGTTCAAAATATGCTCACTTCAGACCTACACCACTTTCGCTGGACTTCCAAAATCTACAACTATTGCTTGTCATTTTGTAAGACCTGTCCCCAAGGTAGTAATTTTGAGTACCAAATCTTGTTATTTTGCTGACCCTAAGCCCACTAAGTTGTAATCCTTTGCTGATTTTCTGATCTCCAGCTGCTTACATAACTGTGGTAAGGTGGTGTCCACAAACAAGAAGCTGAGTGTAGTTGTTGAGTGTTCTACATGTGGTACGCTAGAGGGCATTATGTACAACTGGACCCTGGAGGAGGTGGTGAACTCTATGTATGAGCGGCAGGCACTTCACAACATGACAGATACAGGTGGGTACTGCCATCAAGAGTTAAGAACGACAATGTACTCCATATCAAACACCAAACTAGTCCTTGGGCCCAGCCACTTTTCAGTACCTATGTTGAATAGGCTACTAAGCCTGACAATGCTTTGGATAGTAAACCAGACAAAAAGATTTCTTTGCTACATGTCCAGGGTACCAAATTACTTTGCTAGACATCTGGTTTGCCCAGCATAGCATAACCGCAAGAACATATAATAAACCAATGTTGAAGCATTGACAGATGTAGAGAATGACCTGGTGGTCTGTCTGTATGATGCTGCCACCTGGTTTTGGGTTTCTGTAGTACTACCCATAGCCAGTCAACAGTGGTCAATGCTGCTGTGCATATTGCGGGATTATGAGGCTGAGCTGTGCAGCCCAAATGTTGGCATCAGCTTAGTCCTTGGGTTGTGTTGGCCACCATCATGTATACACACTGTATGTCATTATATAGCATTCTTTTACCAGGAACCAGCAGTGGGGTTATAGTCCTGCTCCCTAATACTCTAACAGCTGCAGCCACCTACCGGCTATGTCTGGAACTGCAGTGTACCATGTGTGCCTCTAATATCAGCCTGAGTTACTTGTTTAGCACCAGTTCTCCACCAGAGGGAGGCACCTGCAGCATCACCCCTACTACAGGTAACTAAACATTGCTATCTGCGCTGCATTGCTGTCCGCGCTGCATTGCTGTCCGCACTGCATTGCTGTCCGCACTGCATTGCTGTCCGCACTGCATTGCTGTCCGCACTGCATTGCTGTCCGCACTGCATTGCTGTCCACACTGCATTGCTGTCCGCACTGCATTGCTGTCCGCACTGCATTGCTGTCCGCACTGTATTGCTGTCCGCACTGCATTGCTGTCTGCACTGCATTGCTGTCCCTGCTACATTGCTGTCAATGCTGCATTGCTGTGTGCACTGCATTGCTGTGTGCATTGCATTGCTGTGTGCATTGCATTGCTGTCCGCATTACATTGCTGTCCGCACTGCAGTGCTGTGTGCACTGCATTGCTGTCCATGCTACATTGCTGTCCATGCTGCATTGCTGTCAATGCTGCATTGCTGTCTACACTGCATTGCTGTCCAGGCTGCATTGCTGTCCATGCCACATTGCTGTCCATGCTACATTGCTGTCCATGCTGCATTACTGTCCATGCTGCATTGCTGTCTACACTACATTGCTGTCCATGCTGCATTGCTGTCCATGCTGCATTGCTGTCCATGCTGCATTGCTGTCCATGCTGCATTGCTGTCCATGCTGCATTGCTGCATTGACATCAGCGCTGCATGGCTGCACAAGCTGCTTCATATTGACAAAGCAACATGGACACAGAGGCAGAATTGAGACCTGAAAGGGTCATAAATGTCCATTTTCTAAATATACATTTTTGTTGATATTACCCACCAGGTGAAGCAGCACGTACGTCGTTTCTCCTCTCGTGCCCAGGGTGGAGTTCAGGGGGTGGGGAGGACACAGCCCTCACTTACCGTTACCTGAGTACAGACAGTACAGACAGACAACAACTGCTGTACTATGGGGCCCAGGCATCCACACCACCACTTCTACTGTCTGCTGGTTCTATAAACGAGGGATATCGGCGCAAACTACTGGTAGAGATCACTGACCTATATGGGGGCATGGTGTCTGTACAACTTTCAGTTAAGGTAAAAATACGATTTAACCATAAGATGTTAGGCTACATACTTTCATTTCCTTTCAGGTATTAATTGATTTTGCTTCCTAATCCGATAAATCAGGATTTAGGCAGCAGAAGAAGATTCTAGTGAATGATTTTACTACAAATCTCTCTGTATCCAATCTCTCTCATTGCATACTCATACAGAGGGGATAGAAGCATTTGGGATTGCATGGAAATTAAGGGCGAGGACATACTTGTCTGATTTGAGACCTATCACTGAATTGTGCTGAAAATATGCCAATCCCAAATACCATTGGCGTGTTTCTATAGATCAACTAGTGCTGTTGTATAGCTAGGTTTGAGGGATATGTGCAGAATTAAAAAGACAAAATGAACGATTATAATGGTCATTTTTTCAAGGTGACACCTCCAGACTTGACTGATGAATCCCTGACAGAAGAACTGAAGACCAACCTTAGAGCTGCCACAGGAAGTGTCAAACAGACGGCTCAGCTCATAGCGACACTAGCCTCCGTCCTGAATGCTGCTGTAAGAAATTCATTAATAGGATGTCACAACCTTGACTTTTTAAGGTCCTCTAATATCGAACTTAACGCATAGGACAGTCATCTAATGTCCATTGTTAAGGAGTGAAACCATCCGATTCAGTGGGGTCACTACCGTAGTGCTATTTGAGTGATATGATCCAACGGCCTCCCTTTATGTGCTGCTATTATTCACAAGAACTGCTGTCAGATGTAATAGTTCATTAAACATTCAGCTGAATTTTAGGGTCAAATCTTTCTATATAAATCATAATAAAATCTGCCATTGTCTAGCCTGATGATATACACTATTTTCATCATGTTGCAGGAGGATTCCACCACAAAGACCTCTGCCACAAGTACTGATAACAATGATAATGAGGTAGGTAAAACGTATCACCACCTGACTTTAAAATCTAATGATCGTGAATCTGGACTGCTATATGGTGTGCATGGTGTCAACTATATACTGTATTTTGTTCAGCTCCGTACAGAAATGATATCATCACTGGTGGACATGACATCTGATGTGAAGAAGTCAGATGACGTCATATTAATCTCACAAGCACTGAGGGAATCCACAAATAGCAAACATCGTATAGGTGCAGAAAATAAGGTAAGATTGTATGTGACATATAGTATAACAGAGCTACGTATTATTTAGTACTTGGTCTATAGCAAATCAAATTAACCATGAACATTAACATGAAAGGTGCTTTAGTATTTGGGAATGTCAAGTTGAAATCTTGAAGAACAGACCCAGTGCCAGACTTCAAATGAACTTACCTTGATGCTTCATGCCGACCCATTTGAACGTGCAGGCTTCATACTCATAGTTCTGCTCATCGCTTAATGTGTTTGTGTTTATAAATCGTAACTGAACTCCAGGTTTAGCCATAGTAATCGTTCTAACAGGTGAAGGCTGCCAGTGCTATATCAACTATGGGGACAGACCTGAAGTCGTTGACAGATGGCGACAGCAGTGATTTACAGCTAACTGCTGAAGGTAGGTATAGACCTTATTCAACCTTTAAGGAATCAAGTCAGGATGTAATGAAATATTCTTTTGTAACTGAGAATGCTATTGACATCTTATTTAAGGAAATATTGATGCCGCTTTGCTCTATTGCCATCGTTTTCATTGCCTGTTTCAGCATTATTGCTGGCAAGTTGGAGCTTGCTATCAACTAAAAGTGGTGATTCCACTTCTTATAATAACATTTCCAAAGCTTTGATTGAAAGGGGAGAACTTTCACCACGTGAGTATGAATTCTACCATGCACTCATTGTGAAAGCTGAACTGAAGAAGCAGCAAGAAGAGAACACAGTGGTGAGTAGATTTGATATTTGGTTTTATGTCAAGGTGAATATCGATGCCCCATTGACAATGCACTGAGACCGGTATTGTACCCCTGCGTTGAATAACCGGCACCAAATCCGCACGATGACGTCATACGCCCACCGCGCATGCGCAGCCCTTTTGAAACATAAACATCCAATATGGCGGTGGTCAGGATTTCGCGAAGACGATGGGTAAATAAGGGTTTAATTTCAATCTTATTGATGAAATATTGATTAATTATCAACCCAAACACCTTGACATAAATGTAAAGATGAACTCTGAGCAATTTGAGCTTCCTGTTTCTTCACTCGCGTGTCCTGCCTGCTCCGCACTCGGCCTACCGGCCTCGTGTGGAACGGGCAGGACACGCTCATGAAGAAACGGTCAGCTCAAACTGCTCATCGTTCACCTTTACCATTTTATTAAATATCAGACATGCACCTTTCTAATGGGACGACAACAATTCACTGTTTTACCTTTCAGTCCTAACTGCTTGCAACCCATTATCTTCTAACTGACATGACTGCAGCATAAAACATCTTGTCCCTCAGGTTTTATATCAATATGCCTGTCAACCTTTACGTGTATAAGGGTTTATTGTAAATATGGAATATAAACATGAAGTAATTGGTTTCATTTTGACATCATTCCTCTAGGAATACAGTATGACAAATTAAACCACAGACTGACATGATTGTCTGGACCTTTGGGTGACACCTGACAATAGTACTCAGGTTTATGGAGATACAAGTTCAAAGTGTTTAAATTATAAGTTACTTTTAGGCTCGTGTGGTAACCAGCTCTCTGCTAGCTGTACAAGATGAGGTGACTGGTGCTGTAGCAGACACTTTGGTACCAGGAGAGAGTCCAGTCACCATCCAGACTGAACAGGCAATGGTCCAGGTTAGGCACTCCATTAAATTCCACTATAAAATACGACTGCAATATGTCTTGACATGGCTAGGATTCCTTATCACTTTCAAATGTTACACATCGTTTTGCACTGAACGGTTCGAACTCAAGTGTGTGCATATCGATAACTTTTCATTGTAGGTTCAGAAACAGCATGCGGATGACTTCTCATCAATGGATATATTGATGGGTTCATCCTCTCTGAAAATGTCTGGTGGGGTGCATCAGAATTCATCAAACTCGGTCATAACCTCCAAGGTAAGCTCACGCTTTTCTAGCTCCAAGATTAAAGCAATAGTATGCCAGGTTTAATCTCGAGATTTGGCGTTAGAATTCTAAAAACCATGGTTTTGTTGCTTAAATAATAACTGGGTTCTTAATTGCAGTATGTTTAAGTGTTTATATATGACAATTTTGGGACCTGACGTCTCACTACAGCATTCTTTCTATTTTACATCAATGCAATGTTTAGACCGTTTCTGCCTATATTACTAAAAAGAATCTTCAAGCGTCTTGGAAGCTCAATTCCTCATGTAATTTCCAAGCTTTAGATGAAACCATGAAATCTAAATTCTTCAGGTTGCCAGTTACTCGTCGAATCCCCTAACCTGGGGTGTGAATTCCCCCCTTGTTACATCCAATGTCCATAACATCTCACTGACTGATGACACTGGCCCCCTGCTCCAAAAAGGCTCCATAGAGGTCACCTTCACCAACACAGCACAGGTGTGTGGAACTATATTGACCCCCTTGATTTCCCCTTTTCTGTCTTTCTATTTAGTGGTTCTAGATTTTTGTGAGTTTTTAAACTTCATTTTACATTTCCCTTTGCATATTTCAAGGAGTAAGTTTAATATTGCTTCCAGCTCACCAATATCACTGTTAACATAACAGCCTCAGCTGACGATGCAAATGGACTCACCTACCACAGCGTGGACCTCTCCTACCCAGGGGAAACTGTAGTATTACGAGTTCAACCACCAACAGACAGAATCAGTGTTGACGTCTACTTTCAGAGGAAATTCAGGCCTACATCATCAAAGAATGAATATCATGTCATGTTAGGACTAAATGAAACAACTGAAAATGGCATTGACATCATTATACCAGGAGGACTGGTGACTCAAGTGGATACCTACTACTTAGGCTTAATGTTCTCTAATGGTATGTGGATTTAAAATTATATCTTTTTTAATTTCGGCTCAGTTTATGTTTTCTAAATGTTTGACGTGTAACGATTGGTCATATCAATAGTCAGAACTTTAATGTGCGGTCTTAGATGTTGCCTTGCCGAGAAACCGGTGTAGTCCTATCTCATTTTGAGACGCAATAAGCCTGAACAGAGATTTCTATGTTGATATCTTAGCTATAACATTCTGCATTCTGTAGTTTTTATATAACCTCTCAGATTCCGCACAAGCCGACGCCAGCAGACGTCGTCGAGACACGTCTAGTGTAACGTCAGATGATACATACGTCATCACCACGGCAACGACAAGCTGCAGATACTGGGACACTAAAATGGAGGACTGGGTCATTGGGGGCTCAGTGGTATTTAATAAATATCATTTTGTTATTATGATCCCTAATGTGATTCAAATCTCTTAGCTTTACTAGGTATATTATTAATGTAATTTGAGATACCAATGTTACTTTGCTTTCAGTGGTTAAATTTATCCACAAATCCCATAGCTAGAACCATTGGTTGATTTCGCCCCATTGTAGAGAAAATGATAGGTTATTACTTTGTATTGAAGGATATATCAAGGACAACGGTCAGCAAAACTACTTGTTTAATAACCTCAACCAAGAGTACGTCAAGCTCCTCAGAGGTCAACTATGCTTGGGCTGTGACCTTCCTTGCACCTCCCAACTCCATAGATTTCACGTAAATACTATGTCTATTATTGGATTGATGTAAACAATTAGGACAACACCTGATTTGATGGCAAGGAAGGAATGTTAGAATCAAATGTGCACTGAGGACAATAAGGACATATTATGAGTCATGGTGATAATTATTGTCTTTCTATGATGTCAAAATTTAACCGGTGAAAATATCAATGTCAATGACAACAGTTTCTGCGAAGTAATTTCTACTTATTTTCTAATACACTATATAAAGGATACTAAAGTTGCCCTTTGAACAAAATGTTGTATAGTGTACCTACCTACTTGCAGCACTGTGTGGTCTAAGTTTGGAAGTGGGGAGAACCTGGAGGTCATACTGACCGTGGTAATTGTACTGTGTCTGTACATGTTGGTCATGGTCTGGGTTGTACGTAAGGACAGGAGGGATCTCCAACAGGTGAGACATTCAAGGCTAATATGATCAGTGAAATTGGTTCTTAAAGCTGCAGCAGGAGTTGAAATGAAACTGTCTTTGACTCCATTTCCTTTATCAGCCCACTGATTAGAATGTGCTGGTAAATTCTCATTCTATTCTGTGAACCTTAACCATACTAATAGCAAGTATACATTCATGCAAATATAAAATGCTTCAGGCATTGTATTTATGTCGACAAACAAATTAGACCAGCTAAGTAACGCCATCTGTCATCGGAAATGATAATGACATTCTATTGGCAGAGGAGATCTGCACATTGAAGTTCTGGCTACTAGGTGCCGCCACCTGATGAGATTAGTCCACACTTTCTTGCTGGGTGATGTCCCTTCTAATAAAATAAAAATAGTGAGGAACTAAGGCCTTAGTCCCGATCTGTGTGCATAACAGTTCACCTCCAATCAAGCACATCATACACACCACAAGGTGGATAAGATCTTATATGTTTCAGTACCATTGCAGAAGGAGCAAATAACGGGAGAAATTGCGATGGTTATATGAGTAGCCTGTATATGATAGATGCTTGACCATCTTGTATTTTCCTCTAGTGGTGCATGGAGTCATTGGCAGATAACGACGATAATGACACCTACCTGTATAAGATAACGGTGGTGACATCACTACGTAGAAAGGCTGGGACTACATCTAGTGTAAACTTCATTCTGTATGGAATTGATACCGACACCGGGCCAAGGACATTGACTGGCACATCAAAAAGGGTACGCATTTCCTGTCTCATGTGAGAACGGAAATGATTCTAGACTTGCCCTATGCCACTGCGTGAAAAGTGGTGATGTATATTGGAATATGAAAAGTCACCAATGAGCTCAAATCGTATTAGTAAACAATTACATACATATTTCTGGATATGTTTATTACACCAGTATTCATGAACTAGTGCCTGCACACACTGTGCATGCCCTCGGTAGGCTTCTCAATGCTGTATTCACTCATAATAACAACCTAACCCAGAAATTGGCATTTTGTGTGTCATTTATTCGACGCTACTGTGATGTTACATCATGAGTTCTGACATCTTGTTAACACCTAGACATTTCCTATTTTTGCAGACATTTCCCACAGGCAGTTCACGTGTATTCATTATGCGCACTGCAGGATCACTAGGGGTGCTTCGTAAGCTGCGACTTTGGCATGATAACACTGGTGTTGGTAATAATGCTTCCTGGTGTGTGGACCAAATCATTGTGGAAGATATCCAGAGAGATAAGAAGTAAGATCTATCATTGTATCAACTCCTTCAGGAGGGTTATGCACTCATGCTTCATTTGATATCTTGACCTTGATGGAGACTCATATTAAGGGACTACCATATTCTAGTTTCAATTGATCAATTTTTTTTCTTCTAATTTTTACTAACCTATTGTGAATACCTAGAGAACAACATCGCATAAACCGAATAGTCAAATTAAATGAAACTAATACTAAGTCATAATGCTGTAATCAAATCATATAAACCAGAGCTGTTTCTGATAGGTTCACCTTCATGTGTGACATATGGCTGGTTGCCGACCCCAAGGAACCCAGCAAGAAGACATATTGTACATTTAATGCAGCTCGTAAGGAGCAAACGGCTGCATTCTCTTACATCTGGAGGTGCACCTCACGTATGAAGGTCAGTACAGTCTTTGCTGGATGAGGATGACTGCATATTTTTAAGATATACCGACATAAAATGCCAATATAATTATAACATCTCTCCATCAATTAAACTTTCCATGCTTTTCTAAATGGAATAAAGAATAACGGGTTCTATATATAACCAGATCATGAAGCATATTTATACGAACATGATATAAAAGGTTTGAAAGTATTGTCTAATTAATTAATTCTTTTCTTCCTGCCTCACCTGTAGATCACCGATGGACACCTGTGGCTCTCAGTGTTTCTACGACCTTTTGGCAGCTCCTTCACACGAGCACAAAGATTAAGCTGCTGTATGTCCATCCTTTTCCTGACCATGTTGGCAAATGCCATGTTCTATCGGACAGCTACTGGTGTCATCAGTGATGTATACATTAGTGTAGGATCAGTGGTCATCACTTTACATGAAGTGTTTGTGAGCCTAATGGGAGTGGCCATAGTCTTCCCTATCAGCTTGGTGGTCATCCAGATATTCAGGAGAGTTAACCTTGCTCTGAATGAAGACCTTGTTCTGCAGGCAAGTAAGGATATAGGGGATGCATCATTACTGATGCAGTTCGAAAATAAAGTCAGAGACGATGATGAATATAGTTGGATCTCGGATCTATCTGCCAGCGATAATGAGATTCCCGAGGCCTCTGATTCTGATTCCGACTTTGATTGGGAATCACTACTGGGATTCCTGAAACCAATAGAGATCACTCAACATGTCGATGATGGGATTTCAAAGGAGGAAATGGAGAAGTTTAATCAAGTAGACATGGATATGGATAACATTGTTCAGCAGAAAACAAAACGAACCATAGCGAGGATGAAAGTTCTGTCAGTGATAAAGGGTAATGGTGGAGAGGATATTGAGGCAGACCATGTTAATAAGGCATTTGATTCAAATGATAGGCACCTCCAGTCAGAGGTGAGTAATCCCCCCTTGCAACCAGAGGTTTTCATTCCCCATCATGATCTTCAAATTCTGAATACAAACAACAATGCAAATGAAAAGGATGAGTCAAACAGTAAAAACGTGCCGAGTATAAAAGCTGCAAAGCCATCGGCGTTTTTGATGAAAGACGATGATGCAATTTCAAGGCAATTAACAACAGTGTGTGCTACTGTTGATCTGCCTGCATCTGTAATAGATTCTCTGAGGAAAAACAAAACCGAAGCCACCGAGAGTAAGCCATCAACATCTAAAAATGGTGCAGTGAAACATATGCCAAGAACAAAAACACCCGTTGAGGATAATAAAGATTCTGACGGTCCTCTACCTGTGAAGGTTACTGTAAAGACTGATGTCAATTGCTGTGACACCAACAAAGCAAGTGCAGGGACTGATTTTGTTACAAACACCTTATCGGAAAATGCATCATTGACCATAAAGGATCAAGAGTCAGAGCAGATCATAGAATTGCTAGACCTCCCAAGCCATATTGATCACAACATGGATGCTACTACTGATCAAGGTTTGTCCACTGAAACTGAGCCACCTGATACAATTACTGAAGCCCCAGGTAATAGCAACCTTAGTGGATATGGAAAAATGGAAAACCAGAATGGTGAAGATGAACGGAATAATGAAAATAAAGCTGAGAAATCACAAGAAATATTGGAAAATACTGAGATTGCTGCATGCAGCCACATCAATGTTGGACGCTGGGAAACAAAGCAGGGAAAGACCACTGCCATCAGCAAGTTTCTGATGGGGCTGAATGTTAAGAGAGATAACCAGAGTGGTGATTATCACGGAACAGTAGCTCCTGAAATTAACGACCATCTTGCACCAGAAAGCTTTGATAGAGTGTGTGGATCTGTCATCACTTCCACTCAAAATGACGACACTAGTGTTTCTAACGAGGACCCTAGGCCTACCATCCCAGACGGTAATAGTGCCACAAAGGATGCGAAGGCAAATGACAAACTACAAGCCCCTGAACCAATCAATTATGAACACGACCAGGGTGAATTATCACCTGCAGGGGTGTATGCTGAAGGTGAGGGTGCAAGCACAGATTGTAGAGAGGAGACCGATTCCTCTACAGAACACAACACGATTTCCTCTGATCCCCTCATGAAGGGTAGTGAAAAATGGAAATCCTCTGCAAAGAAAATATCTTCTTTAAGGATGTTTCTAAAAGGGCTCAAAGAAGGCACGGGTGAAGAGAACAATTTACAAGGTGATGATATCAATAATACTGAAATTGAAGCTGGGAATAATGACAAGACACGTAGCATGGATGAACGTGTTGGCTCGCAAGGCAAACAAAGTGATCCAAATGCAACTCAAAATAATGACAAACCTTCAATGAATACAGCAGATTCTAATGGTGAACTACAAACACATGGTAATCGGGGCCTGGGTATTGATGATGATGGTCAGAGTGTACAAAGTAAATGGCAATCAAGTAAAGGAAAGGTCAGTGCATTGGGAATGTTTCTAAATGGACTGAAACCAAAGTTAGAAGAGGATAAGGAGTTTGAGTATGCTGAAAATGTTCAAGGACAGGGTATTGCAATGACAGTCAATGACAACAGTGGTGTTTCCAACACCTCCAGCATAGGTCCACAAGTCAGAAAAGCTCCAGATCAGGAATCAGGTAAAAGGTGGAAATCTAGTAGAGGCAAGATAAGTGCTCTTGGCAAGTTTTTGGTGGGACTCAAGGGAGTAAGGAAAGACGAAGCTAATGCAATTAGACAAGGCATTAAGGTTACCAACACTGAAACTCCACTCCAGAAAGCATTTGAAGGTATGAATACTGCTAAAACTCCTCTCCAAAAGGCAATTGGTGATATGAATCCTGTGAAGGGCTCCAATGCCAAAACTCCATTTCAGAGAGCGATCAATGGAATGAATGTGATATCTTACCTAAAGGCAAGGCAACCATATGTGACTAATATCAGACATGAGAAAGATGATGAAAACATTGATTCGATACCCTTTGACCCAAAAGGTGTACACGAAGACCACAAACCCTTTGTTGTACCTGAGCCTGTTGAATATGTGGATGACAAATCTGTGAAAAAGACTAGCCATAACGATGATACGAAAAGTGAAAATCGAGATGCATTTGTCTTGGTTGTCCCTGAGCCAGCTGAGTATCTAGATATCCAAACCTTCCGTGCTCAGAGGACACATCAAGCCAGTATGGGTCTACACAGAGAGGTCACAATGGGGGCACTTAATCTCAATTATGAGAAAATGACAATTGAGGACAAGTCTGAATCAAAATATCTATCCATAAATGATGCAACAGCTAAGGCATCCTGTTCAGGTATAGTTGATGCAGCCAAATGCAAGGTAGGACTGAATCATTCATCCCAAAGCACACATCAGCAAAAGAAGGTTAGTGTGCCTGCCCCAGCAGTATATGAGGAGCCTCTGAAACAGGCACGCCATTCTAACAAATGTACATTACAGCACTTAAAAAAATCCCATGGGCTCCCTGACGTAGAGACAAAATGTGTGTCAGACTGTGATCTGACATCATCACAAAACAAAATACGGCCCTTTCATAAACCCAAACATATATTTGTAAAACAGTCCAGGCAGGATGATTTCATGGAGATGGTGGCAGCGAGGCTAGAAGAAGTCATTGTTGAACCAATCCCAAGTGGGAAATCACAAGATGTTCCCAGAAAAGGCAAGAAGGTTAGTTTCAAAACAAAAAGACATATAACAGTTGATACTAACTGTCATGATATTACAAATGATGATAAGGCTGTATTGGTTGAAAGGACAGAGTCGCCAATGGAGTCAGTTACTGTCCCAAAGGGCGTTACAGGAGCACTTGGGTCACTGCTTTCCAATACAATGTCCTTAATGCCTTCACAAGCCACAGCTGCAAATTCAACTTATTCCAAAGCTCAGCGACTGCAAGATGAGCGAAAGCGCATCGATACCTATGAAAAGAAAACAATGAGTAAGGGAGCTGCGTATGCTCTACTTGCTATAGCCTGGACACTATGTCTATCAGCAATGCTGCTGTCAGGGTTCTTTGTCATACTTTATAGTATGGAGTGGGGAGCAGACAAATCCCGGGCATGGCTCATCGCCTATGTACTTTCGTTTCTGGAAGGCCTCTTTATCATGGACCCTCTCAAGGTAATATTGGATAATGAGTCTGATGTTTCAAACCATGTAATATTCATATATTATGATTGTGCCACTGCAATACACATCTTCCATGCTTAGGTCGATGTTTTATTCTTGAAAAAAAAAGAAAAGAATATCAAGAGCATTACATTATATAGTTATAATGTATTTGACTATTCAATGAATCCACAGGTGCTGGTACTATCAGTGATAGTTTCAGTCATGATCTGGAAAGTAAAATCAAGGGAAGAAGAAGATGTGCTCCTGGACGATGAAGAGAAAAGGATGAGAGAAAATGCTGACAAAAAAGGTCAAGTTTGTCAGACTATATTAGATTCCTAAACTTTTTCTAGTAGACACTGTACATACCAATTTCAATGAATATTCCTTTTAAACCATGTACGAGAACTAAATTAATCGAATCGCCAAGCAGATAGGTGGTGGATAGAGAGAACAGTGTATGACAATTATTGCTGCCCTCTGTTGGTTATTGAGTTAACTATTTTCTGCTACAGTTCATGACTAAATAATTTTGTACATAAATCACAACAGGTATTTCTATATGAGGCCATTGTGATTTATAAGAATAAATTACATGTGTTAGATAATGAATACTGCATGGCTGAGTGGTGTTGAGTTGGCAGGTTAGGTCATCTGAGTGCTTGGTAGACAGGTCTTTTTCTAGTTACTCACCCAAATTGACATAATTGTTTTATTTGCATGGAGGAGGGGGTTGAACTTGAAGCAGTAATGATTTTGATCTATTTGCCCATAGACTGTTTATGCATTCGCTCTAAGATTTGCCAAATTAAAATCTCACATCCTGCAAAGATCTGCTCAATGAGATATTTAGACATTGTATTCCCCAGGGTGTGACTGTCCATATTACTTTGCACTTTTATTCCATGGTTAGGCCTATATCATTAAATTACATTGCCAGGACATGATAGCTCATAGTTAAAAGTGGTTAAGGCTTGTTTACAATGCCATCTTTGCTCTTAAAGATTCATGTCACATGTTGATTTTAAGAAAAAGCCATGTCACATGTCACTAACTGTTCACTTCCCCATGTCCTTGTCATTAAGTGCCATGTCACATGTCAAACATATCTCTAATCACTAATTTGATGTTAAACTGAGTTCTCTTATGGAAGACTCTAATTTCTGGGCGGAAATAACACCAATAGTATTATGCAGACTTAAGCATAATAACTTTAAGTGACATGTTCTTCTTCAGAACTAGCTGCACATGAACTACAGAAAGCTAAGGAGCGTGCTGAGATGGCTCGCCGTGCGCGCCACCTGCTGGTAGACCTGACAGCTACATTACTATTTGTGTGGTTCAGTCTCAGTCTGGGATTTGGGTTTGCAGGACCAGAGTCACATCGTAGTTGGACGTCACTAAACAGTTTGTTTGCCAAGAGCTTCAGACAGGAAGTAGGTGAAAGTCAGCAGTCTTATACTAAACATTACTATCACATCTGTGGCTTCTCCTGCTAGAGAATATGCTAATTATATATCCTTTCCGATTGGCTACTCTTCTTTCTGGTTGTCTCGACCACAATGAAAGGTACTAAGGGAGCGTTCATTATTTATGGCAGGGGGGGTGAGCAAATGAGGGAGGGGGCAAAACTTTTAGAGGTATTCAGAGGAGGGTCATTTTTTTTTTCCAACCTATTGTGAGAGGGGGTGGGGGTCATTATTTTTTTTCAACCTATTCCTGAGGGGCGGGGCAATTCCTTTTTTGGGGGTATTCACAAACACAATGCAAAATTTCACAACACAACACAATTTTTTTTCACGACACGTCGCAAAGTTCACAATTCTCCACTATTTTATATGTGGGTTTTATGCAAATATCATTTGATACATAAAATTATTTACCCTTAAAAACATGTAAATAGCCCCCCCACCTCCATCACACCAATGGGTAAAGCTAATGAATGCTGTAAAGGTGTTAGGGCGATATCAGCTCCCCTCCCACCCTACCAGTACTCTATGGTGGCCATAGCTTTTCACACCTTCACTGCATCCCATGCTGCCCTCACACCCTCCAATGTTGTGGTAACACCTTATCAAGGCTTTCCCCACAACTTAGGCCTATTCAATGTACATGTAGGTTGGCTTTTACAAAAGTTGGGGAGGCTATGTCTTACAGCATATGTCAAAAGGTTGGGGTGCACCTATAGAAGGGTTTTTCAAAATATCAATCCAGAAGCAGTAGTAGTGCCTTATATGCAAAACACACATCCCTGAGTTAGGGGTGCACCTTATATGTGAGCTGCACCTTATATACGCGGGAGATTACGGTAATTATGTATCATTATATAGGGAATATCTAAATTCCAAACTTAGAAGTGAATCTCCTTACTAAGGCATGACATGGGCGCTTTATATGATTGGGACTCTCACTGTATTCAGTGTTAAAAAGTAGATGACGAAGATGAAAATCACTATGGTTTTCAGCATTCCTTATAGGAAAACTCTTGAAAAAGACAAGCAGATATCATTTTCATTAATCTTGGTGGCAAAAAGAGACTTTTTTCTGTAATTCTAATTACCATTTTCTTATTCTACATTATCAAATCACCTTATCTTCTTATATCTGGCACAAGGGTCTTCTGTCAAGAAAGAGAGAATGGTAAACATTTTCCAATCTGTTGTGGACCGTCAAAATAGAAGACAGCAGTGACTTTCTAGAAGTATACATAGAAAAGGGGTTGGCATGGGTATGACACAAACAGGACTGATACATGTCCCTTGAGCTGAGAGGTGCCAGCAAAGTTCTCAGTGGTAAAAAGGTCACCTACTATTATCACAGTAACTACTGATCAGTACCACCACTTTCTAACCCTTAGTTTCACTTTTGAAATTGATGCTGTTGTGATTGATATCAATAATACCTACTAAATTAAAGTTAAAATTGAGATCAGAATGAAATTGAAACACAAGAAAAATCTCAAAAAGTTTGTCTTTGTATGCACAAATTTTGAAAAAGACAGCTGCAAGTGAATTTATCACTACAGTTAGTCAGGAATAGGTTGCATGATATAGCTGGTCAAGATATCCCGTATTTCCCTGTTTATAAGCCTGTATGGGCTTGTTAACACACTAAGTGGCAAATTTACCAGGGTTATAAATGGGACAGGTTTATACACAGGGCAGGCTTATATTTCTCTACATGAAATAATGAGGGAGTGGCAAACAGTTTGCTCAGGACTTATCTATGGTTTGTACATCATTCTTTAGACATTTTCTATAATCCTTTATCTTTCTTTGCAAAAATATAGGGGTAGGGCCATACACAGGAAATATATTACCCACTTGAACTGTATCAGTAGTGGCCCATGCTAGTGTCCCCTATGGAGGAGCTTTCAAAATGGGTACTATTACAGATGTCAATCAATCAATGGCAGGGTATTCACATTTCAATTTTTCAAAAGATTGGAAAAGATTGGAACCATTTTGAAACAAGCTTTGCATTTATGCGAAATGAAACCTGGCCAACGATTTGATGTATTCGTTCTGCCAGATTGGCACACCCCCCTGCCATAAATAATGAACGCTCCCTAATCACTATATAATCATGGTCGTGTTACCAGCTGTTTTTTCTGTTTATGTTTATGACTGTGATGATTACGAGGGGTAAACCCTATGCCACATTATTGTCATAGTCAGCCTCGAAGTCTGGGCCTTAGCGCCACCATAACATTCATTTGTCATTGATGAAACAACGTCAGCTGATTTAAAGATTTCTTGTTATTCAACCCCTAAAACAGATGAGATATCAAAGAAACAATTGAAAATGAGTAAGTTATAATATGCATTTAAAGTAGTATCACATGTACTTTTCCACAAGGTGAGTGACGTGACGAGTTACTTCAGTTGGTTAGAGGAGTCCTTTGTTCCTTCTTTCTTCCTGCGTTATGACGTCACAGGGAAGAAGATGACGTGGCAGGAGCGGCAGTTTACAGCAGACATGACGTCATTCCGAGTTGGACCTGCACGACTGAGGCAGATCAGGGTGCCACAAGGTTCAACGTATATCTTTTACAATTTTTCAAGATGACAGGCCGGTTAAAGAATCTGTGATATATTAATTCTTATGATCATTTGCTAAGGATTAATGAAAGTAGCTTCCAATTTCCCAGCTCTGTGATCCTTTGTTGGTCTCATCTAGGCCTACTAGACTCACATGAGGCTAGGAAAGAAGCTCATTCTTGCATTAGCACTATTAGCTTTGGTACAATGTATTTTTTTTTTTAGTAAAGAGCGAGCCCCAGATATACAATAACTTGATTTGTGGTATGTGGTATTGTGTCTCCCATATAGCCACTCTGTGGCACCCTCTGGGTCCTGTTTCAATAGTTGGTTTGGACGGCACCATTTACATTAGTGTATCTTAAGTTGCTCTATCCAAAATAGCTCAGATCGAGTTCTATCTAAGCCTGTGTTAGCCAACTACCTAGATCCAAATGAATAGAGCAAGAAGTGCCACTGTTTCTAAAGTTTGGGATAGAATTTAAACTGAGTCCCATCTGTTCCATTGACAGAAGTAAATTTGTTGTTTTCCAACCGACTTTGTTGCCATCATGGCCCTGATTGTATACCTGAATGGCACCATCCATGTTTACTAATGCTAAGCTAATAGTGCAGACCCAGCAAAAACATACTTCTGTTTCTTAACTTGAGTTCTGTTCTACTGCTCTATTGGCTAGAGCTGGATAGGACAACTTTAGAAACACTAATGCAATGGTGCCATCACTATCTTTGAATGTCAGCTCATCTATCATCAAATGAATCATTCAAGTTTTTGTGTGTATTTTTCTTATTTAAAGTTTTGCTGACCACCTATAAGGGTTGTGGCAAAATTGTCTGAAAAGCAATAGTTTTGCCTTCATCAATGGAGCGGATTGGACTGGGTTTGAGCTCTAGTCTAAGGTTTAGAAACAGTGACACTTCTTGCTCTATTCATTTGGGTCTAGGCAGTTGGCTAAACTGAACTCAGATAGGACTTGAATTGAGCCATGTTGGAGAGAGCAACTTTAGAAACACTAATGCAAATGGTGCCTTCCATAACCAACTATAGAAACAGGATACATGTAGTTTAATTGATTTAAACATAAGATATAACACACAAATGAATGGGCAGAAGGTCCTAAGGATATAGCAGTGAGAGGTGCACTAGAGGTGGATGGCACTATTGCATTATTGTTTCTTAAGTTGACCTATCCAGTTCTAGCCAGTAGAACAGGAGAGTAGAACTCAAATTAAGAAACAGAAAGCTGGTTTTGCTCTGTCTGCACTTTTAGCTTTGAATTAGTGGACATGGATGGTGGCATTTATTTTTGAAAATTATAGAAACAGGGCCCTGGATGCTGAAAATTGAACTGTCGGCATCTGATAAATATGAAGCACTGTTCAGCTCCAAAGAGCAGATAGAGTGAAACCCAGCTTTTCACCAATCAGTTTCTGACTAAGAATACTTTCTACACACTAGAAATAATTATATGAAGCTTAGCATTTGACATTCTTGTGGAGATGGATGAGAGTTCATTGAGAAGGGTTTAATTCGCTGAAATGAAAACGAAATTTAGGAGGTCGTTTCACTTTTTTTCACAGTTAGCATATTACCAGTGCATCTTTCATATACCATCACCATAGGCCTAACCGACTTCCAATGAGCCGATAATACATTTAAAGCAACTTCTGTGATATGCTCATTGGTTGATTGGTGGTAATCTATGGATGATGGCAACAACTAAGCATAACGTCTCAGAGTATTATATAGAGGTACCCTAAATGAATGAAGATATTTTTGTCTGTTGCAGTGCCTTGTCCAGAAGGATTACCCATATCAGTGTGTAGATATGACGTGAATACCTGGTATGATGACACAGCACCCATAGGTCCTCTGGACCCAACACAAAACCAGACCAATAGCAGTGACCTAGAGTACACCCAGTCTGCCTGGACCCACCAGAGCTCTGACATACCAGCTGAGAATGTGCCTCTTTTAGGTGTAAGGGAGCTGCATAAGACATCAGGCTTCATGCAGGACTTGGACATCAACCGTGACATATCACTAAGATTTATAAATGAATTGAAGCAATTTAACTGGATCAATATGAAAACCAGGGCGGTTTTTGTAGAATTCACACTGTTCAATCCGAACACCGATCAGTTTGCATTTTTAACATTATTAGCTGAGTTCCCACCATCAGGGGGAGTCCTACATTTCACTACTATCAAAATATTCAGGGCTTATTCCTTGGGATTCATGAGCATTTACTTGTACTTTTGCTCAGGTATGATTCTGTTTTATTTCATTTTCCATACAATTTTCATGTTTAAGGAACTCAAGGACAATGGGCGGAAACATTTCAGAAGTCTCCGCTGGTGGGTGGATCTGACATTATTTGTGTTAATCTGCATTTGGTTAAGTGCCTATGTAGGCCTAAACACAGAACTGTCTGCTACCATGGCAGACTTTAGTGCAGATAAAACAAAATACACCCATTTTGCAACTGTAGCTTTCACCCATGAGATGTACAAATACTCAGTTGCCTTCTTAAACTGCCTAGGAATGATGAAAATGATAAGTTTGCTGTATCTCAGTAAGAGGATAGCATTGCTAGGAGCAGTTCTGAGGACGGGTATGGTATCTATATTGGTATGTGGGTTTGAGATTGGTCTTGTTATGTGTGGTTATGCCACTTTGGGCTACCTCTACTATGGCACTGTCCTTTATGACTTCAGATCGTTTTCAGCCAGTTTATCTAACCTGGTCAGTATGGGACTAGGGGTGTTTGATCTTGAAGGCATGCTCACCATGAATGGAAATCTGACCGCTTTTTACTTCTTCACCTTTATTGTGATGGTTAACTGGATCCTTTTAAGTATTCTGGTATCGACAATTCTATTCTATCATGACAAACTTAAACACGCGCACCGCCCACCAAGTGACCATGAGATGCTGCGAGAGCTGCTTGGACAAGCATGGAAAGCAGTCCGGGGTGTAAGCGGTGCAGCGAATAGATTAACCATGTGAAAATAATGCCATTCACAGTTTAAAGCAATTTATATAATTCAGTTTGGCGATGAAGGATTTGCAGCCCCCACATTGACAAAGAGTAATCTGGTCTGAGGAAATCCCTGCACATGCCATAACATTCTCTAATTTAGGTGGTTTTTCATAGATGGCAGCACCACCAACGAACTCAACTGTTGACATTAGCTGATTATACCAATTCAACAGATTAGCGGATGGACAGGCAAGAACATCTTAACCCACATTCTAGACATGAGAATGTCATGGTCATTTGGTATTTAGATAGGATCCTGTCCCTGTCAGCTGAGATTCATCATTCAGGTGGAATTCTGATACTAAAAAATGATATCATCCTTCAAGATCTGAAAGAATAACACTCCTAGGGATGATGTCCCTTTCTATATCTGTAGAATTAAACTGTGATAACATCTTTCACGATATGACCAAAGTCTACTACCCTGATATTGGTGGCGATAGTTCACCCCTCAAAGGGAATGAGTGTTCTATTGTAAAAATGGTCATAGGGCATAGCTTATATTGCAGATGAATATTGTAAATTATATTTTGACTGTGTAGTTATTCTGTACAATGTAGGTCCTTTGGGCAGAATAAAAATGGACTAAAGATATATTTAATGAACGAAATGCCTAATAAAATCTATATACTTGTGCTAAAACATAATCAATTACTGGTGGTCCAATTTCCAAAGCCACTCTACCAATGGCCAGTGCCCTGTGGTAGAGAACGTTGAATCAATATTGACAAATGGTCAGTGAACATTGACAGACTGCCTGCTTTATAAGGGCCAGAGATAATCATCCCCTGAATCTCCAAGCACAGACACACTAAAGTACAATGACACATTATCTATATTGGTACTCTGGAAGAGTCGACTTATCAGACAGCAAGATTCAACAGAATCAAGTGCTTGCTTTAGGGTTTGGACGTTAAATTAAGATTCCTCTCTATTCCTCACAGCGGTCACCCCAACAACGCTGGCCCTAGTTATAATAAATCAACTAGCCCGGAGGCCACAAAGTGACTAATCACCCCATAAAAACTTGATTTGTCGTACAGATGCCTCAACTTAATGGATAAGGATATGCAGCCCATCCCCAGGGACAACCCTCAGGGTGTCACTTGGGCTCTGATTTACATGAACCATATCCCAAACCTATTGTTCAGCCATTTTCCCCTGTTTCGATAACATAAGATGGCCCTATGGGGGGGGGGTGCTTGCCAGATATGTGGACTTCATCTGAGATTACGTTTTTTAGCATTGTAGTTTAGAGATTGATCATCTCCTCTTGGCATGCCTACGTCCTACAGTGAATGACATTAAGCAGCTATATACATGTACGTTTGCCATCATGATTTACCCACACTAGGCTAGTGAGTGAATACCTTGCATGCATTTGATGCTTCATGCCGACTACACAGGGTTGGCATGGTGTACGAATGCATGTCTGTATCATGGAGACGAAATGACATAGGGTATTAACCCATGCTATGGCCTGGAAGGAATGATTAACAAAACACTACCATAATGTGTGAGAACCACCTACAGCTATCAAAGAATGAAAAGTATGAAGCATGGATTATGCTACTAAATGTAGTGCACAGATCACCTAAATAGGAACACCGAGACTACATCAATATCTGTCAGACATTATGCATCTTGAGATTTATCTATTGGGAAAGGTTCAGTGAGTCTATATAAAGTTGTGACTAAAGTATGTTCATTGAGTTTGAGTTTGAAGATTTTTATTGGCCATAAATCAAGGTGATACAACCAGCTGTTCATCATAGCCAAGGACAAACAGAACAAAATCAACACAGACATAGTGATATAAAACAAAACTAATATATCGAACAACATTAAACCTTAATTGGGCATCTGGGTAAAGTAGTTAACATACTACTGTGTGCATAGAAATGTGATAGGCTTATCATCTAAAGCTTCTTTAGTCTATCTAGGAACACACGCTTCGTTCCACATTTCTGTATTTCTGGGTTTAGTAGCTGCCACAGTTTTTCTCCCCTATAAAGGGAACTTCTCATACCTTGCTTTCCGGGCCCTGCTGATTACCGTGCTTCCAGTCCGTCCTTGTTTGATGGATATACTTCTTATATAATAATTGATACACATGGCAATCTTATCGTCCCATTGATATGTTAATTTTATGAAGGAAAACACTGTAGGATGTTGGGACTGATATCATTTTTAGTTTTTCATGTTTTCTAAATTTCAAGTAAAGATTATTTCCCTTTCTTGCCAATTTGAAGTCACGCTAGCCGAACCTATCCACCATTCAAACGTATAACATAGCAGGTCCCTTCTATAAATTACTCACAGCATCCTATGTGGGCTACTGAAGGTCCTATATATACTGCCTTAAATGTTATAGCTTTTTCAGACTATCATTACATAAATGACCTACTGCATGCACATCAGCCATCAGTCATACTAAATAAGCCTGTATTTGTGACTAAAAGCCATCATTATTGATGACTAAACGCCACCTTGAGACACCGAATCCTAAAACCGCACTGATTCACCCTGGGTTAATTCCTCTAAAGCCTGACCCAGACAAAGATCCCCTAAAACCCCACCGCCTCACAATGTGCCCTGATCCCTAACATAGGAACAGAGGGCTGCAGAAACTGTCCTATATACCACCATTGATTTACTCCTAGAGGGTCAACATGTCATAGGTACAGAGGGCAGCAGAAACTGTCCTTGATACCACCGTTGTTTTACTCCTAGAGGGTCAACATGTCATAGGTACAGAGGGCAGCAGAAACTGTCCTTGATACCACCGTTGTTTTACTCCTAGAGGGTCAACATGTCATAGGTACAGAGGGCAGTAGAAACTTTCCTTTATACCACCATTGATTTACTCCTAGAGGGTCAACATGTCATAGGTACAGAGGGCAGCAGAAACTGTCCTTTATACCACCATTGATTTACTCCTAGAGGGTCAACATGTCATAGGTACAGAGGGCTGCAGAAACTGTCCTTGATACCACCATTGATTTACTCCTAGAGGGTCAACATGTCATAGGTACAGAGGGCTACAGAAACTGTCCTTTATACCACCATTGATTTACTCCTAGAGGGTCAACATGTCATAGGTACAGAGGGCTGCAGAAACTGTCCTTTATACCACCATTGATTTACTCCTAGAGGGTCAACATGTCATAGGAACAGAGGCCTGCAGAAACTGTCCTTTATACCACCATTGATTTACTCCTAGAGGGTCAACATGTCATAGGTACAGAGGGCTGCAGAAACTGTCCTTTATACCACCATTGATTTACTCCTAGAGGGTCAACATGTCATAGGTAGAGAGGGCAGCAGAAACTGTCCTTTATACCACCATTGATTTACTCCTAGAGGGTCAACATGTCATAGGTAGAGAGGGCAGCAGAAACTGTCCTTTATACCACCACTGATTAACTCCTAGAGGGTTAACATGTCATAGGTACAGAGGGCAGCAGAAACTGTCCTTTATACCACCATTGATTTACTCCTAGAGGGTCAACATGTCATAGGTACAGAGGGCAGTAGAAACTGTCCTTTATACCACCATTGATTTACTCCTAGAGGGTCAACATGTCATAGGTACAGAGGGCAGCAGAAACTGTCCTTGATACCACCATTGATTTACTCCTAGACGGTCAACATGTCATAGGTACAGAGGGCTACAGAAACTGTCCTTTATACCACCATTGATTTACTCCTAGAGGGTCAACATGTCATAGGTAGAGAGGGCAGCAGAAACTGTCCTTTATACCACCATTGATTTACTCCTAGAGGGTCAACATGTCGCTTTAAGACACTGTACCCTTTCCCTCTGAATTATGACAGTGCTTCGGCAACTCAGTAGAGCCAAAGTGGCATCTATACACTGGTTTATACATTTCATCTTTGTTTCCCTTGCAGACATACATAGTGATTTTTATGTCCTTAGTTGCTTGCTGAAAGACTTTTAACTTAAGGTCCAAGGGCATATTGTTGTCCTGAGAGAGTGTGGTGTTACAGCTCACGGTTTGTGGTGTCAATCTTCCTGGCAACTAGAGAAAATTGGATCTGACTGTGCTTCTCCAGACTCCAGACTCCAGACAACTCCAGACAGATAAATTTCAGCCCAGCATGGGTGAACCAAAGGGTTAACAGAGGAGGGGAGTAGCTTTCAGGATGGGGGATCACAAGGAATCTAGTGCAGTAAGAAATTGTTAATGGAATAATAAGCAGGCTAATTGGCATTCATGCACGTGGTGCTACCATTCTAATATTCATTACTTGTTTTACCAAAATGACGGAGGGGTGTGCTCTTTAGTTTAGTCTCCAATTCCAGCTAAATTTGTGCTTTAAAAAGATGGAAATAAACTATTAACTACTGACAAAAAAAGAGGGGCGCAGGCCCCTTCAAAATGCTTCCCGTCTGCATCTGCCCTGCTTTCCCTTTTATGATCATTATGAAACCCCCAAATGATAACTTCTTTTACAAGCTAGAAGAAAGTTGATCAATTACTACGAAGATATATTTCAGCACAACGCACTGCATTGTATAGTGTCTGCAATTGCCCATTGTGGTCATAATGCATGCCTCTTTGTCCTGTGTAGGTCGTATGCCACATGGCGAAAATTTGCTGGAATATCTCTGCGATTTGGAATCTCTTGCGATTTTTGGACCTACCCTAAGTTCGCAAGGATATAACTACAGTAGGGTGTATAAAACACAAGGACACTGTAGGGTTTATTCATGTACTCCTTTGGGTATTTTGCCTTTGTCGATGTTTATATCTTTGGGCATTATGCATTTCCTGGCCTAAAATCGCAAAAAAAGTGCTTGTGTTCTATTCACCCTACTGTAGTTATATCCTTGTGAATTTCGGGTGGGTCCAAAAACGCAAGAGATTCAAAATCTCGGAGATATTTCAGCCAGTTTTCGCCATGTGGGATTCGACCTTGTGTGGCTGATTCTCTGTTCTGGGAAACATGAAGGCCACAGGAGACATATGCATCATGCAGCCTTAAGTTTACTTTTTCTGAAAACCGGTCTCTCAGAAAGGTCTCCAACTTTTGTTACAAGTTATCTAGACCAAGTCAGTGATATTTTTTGTCTGCACTACTCTGGACTATGACATGCTTATTTTGGTACCAAAATTTGCTAAAAAACAGGGGTGATGCCCTGCCTCCCTTTGTATCCCCTCTCTTGTTGAATCCCGGGGTCACCTATGAGTATATTGCTTACAGAAAATCGGCTCACCTGACAATGTTGGATGATCTCGGACAAGTCTAGGTGGTCCCATGGAATTTCGCAATATGCAATATCTAATTACCTACTCATTTTGGTAATAGATTCTGTTCTCAGGTATTTATATCTCATATTATTCAGCCATCAGATTCGAGATAGACTGGTTCCTTCTATTTAATCACAGGTTATACTCAGTACCTTACAGGGGCGGATCCAGGAATTTCTGAAAGGGGAGGGGGCTTGATTTGGGTCCTTAACATCATAATAATTTTGCAATCTTGAGGGGGAAATAGCGCATTCTGCTGGATTCTGGGGCTCTCCTGACTAAGTTATCTACAGTTAAAATAAGTAAGGCTGCCCCCTCTATATTTCCAAAATGTCCTGTAAGGGCATGCTCTCCTCCCCCTAGAAAACTTTGAAATATAGTGCTGTAAGTAAGGTTTTTCCCTTTTAGGTTTCAGAAATATCCTGTGGGGCATGCCCCAGAAATCCCTTCCTGATTATCCTGTAGGGGCTCCCTCCCTGATTATCCTGTAGGGGCCCTTATTTCTAATCTTTCAATCCTTACTTAAAGCTTGACCCCCTTTCCACTACTTACACACATTAAGGGGGTGCTATACCCTGCCCCAGCCCCCAGCATCACATATCCTAGCTGCCACAGCCATCACTATAATGTACTATACCCTGCCCTGGCCCTCATTTTCATTTACCACAAGCTGTCTCAGCCCCCAGGCTGGCTTATATATATATATATATATATATATATATATATATATATATATATATATATACTCCTCTGTTTGAAAAGGAGGTTGGAGAGTGTAAGTTTAGGGAGGTCTGGGGGTATGCCCATCCAGGATTAGGAAATTTTGCAAATCCAGAGACCAAATGTATGCATTCTGGAGGACATTAGGGATGTCTGGTACCCTCTGTTTAAATTCTTCTTTTATAACCCCCATATAGATGATAAAATGAGATCTCATTGGATCTGGATGAATCCCGTTGTAGATCTTTAAAAAAAAACTGGTTTGCAGGTACCATACACTCTCTCAGCACCCAGTATCTTATACCACACCCTGCTCATGCCCTAGTACCCGGCCCCTAGTATCATGTACCATACCCTGTACATGCCCCCAGACTCACAGACAATGTCCATGCCCCCTAGTATAATGTACCACACTCTGTCCACACACCAACATGAACCATATCCTGCCTCAGCCTTAAAGCTCACATTCCCTGTCCATGCACAAGTATTATGTGCCATGCCCTTTCTTTATCCCCCACAGCCAGCCAAGGTTCACATTCCATGTTCACACCCCCTGTATCATGTACCCTGCCAAATGTAAACTTACTTTCTTTTATATTTTAAGCTGTAGAATCCTTAATAATAGTCTGATTTGAAAACTGTAAAAACTGGCATGTAGCCGAGAATTCACCAAATTCAGAACTCCCTTGCCGCCCCAAAAGGGGAGGGGGCGTATGGCGCGTCTGCCTCCCCCCCTTGAATCCGCCCCTGGGTCCGACCTATACCTTCTCAAAGACGTTTGATCCCTATAGAGGAGATTTAATGCACTGGGCAAGTAGTTTGGGGGTAGTGTGAGGAGAACCAGTCAGCATTCCCTTCAGAAATATGAAAATTTCTTCTCAAAGAGAGCAAACAGCAGGTGCAGGTAGTATGCACATGGAAGTTATTTAATATATATTGGACAGATGAATATTGGTTATCTGGAGCCTCTTTAAAAGATGAAGGTTTTCAAGGTAGGCTGGTTCCATATGCTGTAGGGCTATCTATAAACTGTAAGAAGTTTATGTTTTATAACAGAGATGTCTCTTGTAAGCTCACAGGGGAAAGTGCTGTACTCCCAAATACCGTGACTCTTACTGTAACACCAAGGGTTTGCAGGTGTAGATATATATGTACGGTGAGTGATCCTGTATAATTAATCTGGGTGCAATATGCCCTAGGCCAGCCAATCACCCTAGTGTCCCTTCAAAGGGTTTACCAAAATAGCCTTACATGTACTTTCCCCCACTGGAGGCCAGTAGTAAATCATATGTGTAGTATGTATAGTCTTATATTGCACACCTGAATCCAATATCTTCCCCAGAGCTAAAAATGAACTGCAATATGATAATAACCTCTACAGGTCCAATCTAACATTGTGCACCAATGATATTGTACAAGGTTACCTGAGAAGAAACTAGGAACAACCAATAATATGCATACATGACACCATAACTGTGTCTAAATCTGAAATACAAGTCCCTGGACTCTAAGGTTGAAGCTAACATAGGCCTACCTGCCTTTAGGCTATTTCAGCGTTAAAACTGAATGACTATGAAATGGTTTGGGTGAGATGGTTCTCTACTTCTCTTACCCTCAATAGTGCCTCACTTCATTGGGACTGGAGACAGTTTTGCATGGTTTATAGTATCAATGCATGCATGGAGCACACACATAAATGATATTATGGTGATGATTACCATGAACTGACCCCGATAGCAGAGTATATAGCAGTGTCTTATATAACATACCTGTATATACAATACATTTGTTGTTGATTAACAGAACACCTTGCTGTAATTCTATGATTCAGGTTTCTGTAATTTTACAGCAATAGTTGCTGGAACTTCAGTTGCCAGCAAGGGTTTCTGTAAATTCACAGTATATTTTATTGTTCATTTATATGAGAATTTGCTGTCTATTAACAGAAAATGTTGCTGTTTACTTACAAAACATTTCTCTGTAATTTTACAACACATTTTGCTGTTAATTTACAGCATATATGTATCTGTAGAACTGATTGATCTTGCTGTATGATCACAATGACTGTTACTGTATACATGATTACTCTGAATTCTTCTGTAAAATTACACCTCCTGTAGATTTACAGCAAAAGGTACTGGAACCAAAGTTGCCAATGGATTTTGCTGTAAAATAACCCCGCCTACTTCTTACAGTGTAATATATGTAGCTAGCTCCCCCTGATGCTGAGAAGCACCTTCTGTATAGGGATCTGGCACCTCGCAGGGAGTGAGTGTCTACCAGCGGGCGTCATTAGTCTCGTAAAGCCTCTTCTAACCCCACATGACCCTAATTCTGAATGTCCTTCACAGCCTCTCGTGATATCACATAATCTTGTGTGCTGCATGCCATGCTCGAGACTGCTTGATGGAAGAGATTCTCTCACCCCGATCCTCTCTCCCCATGCATCATTCCAACCATTGTTTCAGGTCTGCCGACTTGATCGATATACATATTCAATTCCTAGACTATTTCATCATCTTTCGAATGGTCTGCGACTCAAACGTATGGCCTGTCGAAGTACACATATGCCCCTTTCTGAGACACAGAGGGAAGGTTGTGAAGTAATGGGCCAATCTGAGATTGGTTTGAAAGGGGTTTAACTTAGTAGGTCAGAGTAAGTCTCATTTTTAACAGGTGAAATAGCATCGGGACAGAGGTCAATGGTGAGGCATTGGTATTCTTATCCTGACCTGTTTACAGCCACAAGGCATATTACTATAGAGTCAATCAACCCTTCCCTGTATAATAGCTAAAAATAATTTCAAATGTTGGGACTATATACTCCCAGGTATATATATATATATATATATATATATATATATATATATATATATATATATATATATAATTAATGATTGATACATTGGTACTACTTTTCACCAGGGCGCATGATTTTCTATGACGTGACACATAACATTTCCTACAGTATATAAGCTCTGGACAGCAGTTGAACTAACGGTCAATTGGCTTCATATGCTCGGACAGCACACACCACGCTGGGTGGTGCTGGAAACTTTAAACTGTAATTATTATTGTATAATATTGTGATTATATGTCTTTATATTGTTATTATATTGTATTGTGAATTTATTGTCTTATTTAATAAAGGCATGTATAGGATTGATATTGACAAAGTCAATTCTCACCAAACCCAATGTCTTCTCATTTATTCCACATATCATTGTTATATTATCATAATGTCATTATTAATTATTACTGGTACACTCGTTTCAACACATTAACTTATACATTCAAACATTAACTATTTGTAAACCATAGGTAAGCAAGTAAGCATTTATGCCGCTGTGTGCCTGTATGTGCCTTTTAGGCCGATGTGTACCTGTATTTAAAGTAATGAAATGGGTCAAAACTAAATGATTCATGAGAGAAATTTTATTTATGTTGTTATATAACAGTATCATGAATACCACATTCTATCCTACCCTCTCCCCACCATCCACATACTTACGTGACTATGATTTGCACTCTCCTTTCTCAATGATTGATCGATGTATACCAGATTTCATATCGGTATGGTATCAATCAAATATTGTAGCCAAAAGGTCATTACACTTTCATGAGTTTCTATTTTGGTCCCTTTGAATCACTCTCTTCCTTTAGGACATTTGAAAAGACTAGTTTCCCCTAATGGTGTGCATTACAGCGTCTGGTGCCTGGTTTGAGCAACGCAATTCACTTTGTTTATAAGATATGAATTTTATCAGATGGAAATTTAAGGGTCTTGAACCATTACTGTCCCTGCATAGACACAATCTGAAATTGAACAACAGTTCTTTATTTGATTCTTCACGCCTAATATTACCATAATACCTCAGGTATAAGGCATAGCTTGTATGCCCGGAATGATATATGTTCAAATCAAGCTCCAGATGCGCCTTATCAGATAGTCCTGAACTCGTGGTATGTCTCATACGCAGGCTATGCCTCATATGCTAGGTTTTATGGTAATTGCAGAATCATAGACAGATTCTGCTCTTCTTCAGACGGGTAATATTTCACTACTGGGCTGCATGGTGTATTATTATGGCCTTTGTCCTGATACAACAATACTCCAGCTGCCAGCCTTCCCTGTAATGTCAAGGGATTGATACACTCCTAGAGGCTATTCTCTTAATATGCCATGAGTGCCCCCTTGAGAGCACCCTTCATGTTGGAAACAAATCCACAAAAGACAGCTCTATCCATAGTCGTAGGGCTGCGTGCAATTGTGGTACCTTAAGAAACGACCTCATGAAACATATGACAACGCAGCAATACAACTCACTCTTAACAAATGCATCATGCAAACCTTAAATGTTTAACATTGCTACTCTGTATGACACACGCCAACGCTGTGCCTACCGTCATGAGGGACGTGCATCCGATGAAGAATAATATGCCTTCTGTGCATGCCTCTATGGTCAATATTTACAGGATATAAACAATCTCACACTGCATTGACCGCAGCCTACACCCTGCTCAGCCCTGCCCTGCCCTACCCAGATAAATCAGGAACCCGGGGTAGTCAAGGATATGTGTAAGGAGCGGCAGCAGCAGGAATAAGATCCTTAAGGTATGCAAGATCTTTGGGTACTTCATATTCATCATAAGGTCATGATGCAGCATCAATGCATGTGAGGTGGATAACATATCTGTACTGTAATGGCGCATCATGCCAATTCTTCATATTTGTATCATACCCCACTCCCTCTATAAAGATCCCACCCTTATCAGGCTCTAGTAAACTGTAAATAATGCTATCTATTACATGACTGATTTATTTCTCATTAGGGGCTTTGGGCCAAAACTTATTTTCTAATCTCTGACTGAGATGTATGGTTTGCAATATATATATATATATATATATATATATATATATATATATATATATATATATATATATATATATGCTGGGCTGTTGATGTATCGGTGAGTTCCCCAGAGACAATTGACAAAGATAATCCGACTGATTTGAATTAGTTTTTAAGGGAAAGGATTTATGAATGACTTTTATAGGGGTCGGTTCCCTATGTCATAGCCCATGGAATCTGATACCTTCTGATGAAACGAAATATTTGTACTGTCATCAGAAAACATCGGGATGCCTGCTGTTTTGCTGCCGATTAGCTCGCCAGGTTCATTTCGAAGAAAACTATGTGGGGATGGGTAAGGGGGGCATTTCGGCGTATAAGGTCGCACATGCTCTTCTCATAGGAAATCAAGATTCAGTACAGTCCCTTGGACAGTTGCACTCGTTTCTTATTTTGCTATTTCGTTGTAAACTTCTTAAACTGATCAGCCGACCTCCTGTAAATACTTATTTAAGCAGGTGCTTCTCTTGCATCACTTTGATAATAGCTATTTTATAATGTATGTGCTGTAACTCAGGCATCAACAGGGCCTATTAAAAAATCTGGTGATTAAAGGTGGTAATAGTAATGCGCTGTGGTAATTTGTTTATAAGATGGTGCAGCATGTATCACACTTTTCTGTTATCTAGCTTCACACTTGACTGAATATTTGTGGATGATACATTATGGTTACTTTGATACCTAGCTTATTTGGTGGCCTCTTCTATGCCATCCCAGCTTCTAATGATATCTAAAATAAAACTGGTAAAAGTCTACCATAGCATTGTGGTCTCGATTTGGATGGAAGCAACAGAGTGAGGTCATTTCTCAAAACACTACGATCACACACAGCCCTACCACTTGAAATTTCAATGTAATTCCTATGGATATTTTATTAATAGCTACGACTTTGAGGATGCACTCGTAGTTTGTATAGCACCACCCCAGAACCCTGTTTCTATACTTTTGGGTTTTGGATGGCACCATTCATCATTGTTAGAACAGAGCTGGTAAAGGCAAATGGAGCAAACAGTTCCTGTGTTTCTAAGGTGGCCTTTGCCAGCTCTGTTCTAGTAGGTCTGTAGGTGAAGGCAACTATGGAAATACAAGAGCTCATTAGCTTTAGTCACTTGCCCTCTCATAGAGTTCAGTCCAGTGCTGTTCTATCCACTCAGACTAAAGCAACAAGATTTGAACAAGACACAGGAAACCAGAGTAAAAAAAAAAGATTTCCCTTGGGAAACCCCTTTCTGATGGGGAACCCATCCCCCCTCCCCATTATTTTGTTTTTGTCTGCAGTGAATCCTATGGCGTGAGTGAGTGTGGGGAGGGCCGGGAGGGAAGGTGTGAGTGAGGGGAGGAAGGGAGGGAATGAGTGAGTGAATGAGTGAGTTAAGGGAGGGAGGGCAGGAAGGAGAGAGGGAGTGAATGAAGGAGAGGAAGGGAGTGAGTGAATGAGTGGGTGATGGGGAAGAAGAGAGGGCAGGAAGGGGTGAAGGAGTGCAGAAGTGAGTGAGAGAGAGGGATGACAGGATGGAGTGAGGGAAGGAGTGAATAAGTGATGTTTGGGGAGGAAAGGGGGGGAAGGGCCGAGTTAAGCTGTGGAAGTAAGTTGGTTAAATTGGAATGAAGTGGATTGCATTGTAATGAAGTGGAGTGGACAGGGTTGAGTAGACCCACATTGTCCCAAGTGGGGTAAATTGGGTCATAATGAGTCAATATAATGTCAAAAAAGGTCATTAGACCTGATGGACCTAAAAGGCCAAATTGAGTAAAAGTAGCCAAAAATGGGTAAATTTGGGTCAAATCAGGTCATTTTAAGTCTAATTGGGTAAAAGTGGTCCAAAAAGGTTAAATTGGGTCAAACTAGAGCAATGCAGGTCAAACTGGGGAAAGGTGGCCCAAATAAGTGGCTAAATTGGGTAAAATCAGTTGACTCTAAGTCAACTTATGTAAAAGTGGCCTGAAGTGGGTACATTGGGTCAAAAAAGTTCGATCTAGGTCAAATTGGGGAAAAGTGGTCCAAAGTGGCTAAATTGGGTCAAAACAGATCAATGAAGGTCAAAATGGGAAAAGTGACCCGAAATTGGGTAAATTGGGTCAATAAGGTCAATCTGGGTCAGATTAGATAAAAAAAAGTGGCCCAAAGTGGGTAAATTGGGTCAAAAGAGGTAAATCTAGGTTGATTTGGGTAAAAGTGGCCCGAAGTGGGTAAATTGGGTCAAAAAAGGTCAATCTAAGTTAGATTAGGTAAAAGTGGCCCAATGTGGGTGAATTGGATCAAATTGGTTAATATGGGTCAAAACAGGCCAAATTGATTAAAATTGATACTAAAGTGGGTCAGATGGGGTCAAAGCAGGTTAAATAAGTGAAGAATGGTTCAAATTCCCTATAATTGAACTTCACTCTATCTAGCCTAATTTTGGACAGATTGACCCATTTTTGGCCTATTTGACATATTTGATGTATATTGGCCTGATTTCACCCACTTTGCAATGATTAAGTCAATCTTACTCACTTTAGCCCATTTTGACCTTTGTTGACCTGATTTTACCCAATTTACCCACTTGAGACCACTTTTCCCCAGTTTGACCTAGATTGCCCTCTTTTGACCCAATTTATCCACTTTTGGTCAATTCTATCCAGTTTGACCTTGAATAAAAGTAGCCAAAAACTAAGCATGTTGACTTAGTTTACTCATCTTAGGTCAGTATGACTCTATTTGGGTCATTATGACCTATTTTGCTCCATATGGACCTGCTTTTACCTAATTCTTCTGCCTTGAGTCAATCTGACTCAATTTGGCCCAATTAACCCATCTCAGACCAATTTGACTATTTTGATCCATATTAACCTGATTTGACACAGTTTACCTCACTTCACTCCATTGAACTCAAAACTCATGCCACTTAACTCAAGTGATTTTAATTCAACTACATTCACTTCACCCAAGTCACCTCCACCACTTTACTTCTTTCTTCCCTCTCTCCCTCCTTCCTGCTGACTCACTCCATCACTCCCTAACTCTATCCCTCACTCACTCACTTATTCAATCATTACCTCCCTCCCTCCACTCATTCCCTCCCTGTCTGCCTTTTCCGTGCCCACCTGCCTGTATCTCTGCCTACCTGCATCCCTGTGTCCCTGCCTCCGTCTCTCATTCACTCACTCACTCACTCATTCTCTCACTCACTCACCCATAGCTTTGACCCTTGGTTCCTGTATCCCTCACTCATTGCTTCCACGCATACCTTTACCGATAAGAAACTAGGCAAAAACGGCTCTACTCAACAGAACTGAACTGAAAGGGCCAAATCATGTGAAAAGATACATTATCATATCTTGTAAAACATTAATCAAAAATTCTGATAAACCCACACAAAATAAAGAAAAACAACTCATAATCATATATCCTGAAAATCATAATCAACAATGGAGGAGAAATACACTTTTTCAATTTTCATCACCACCCCCTAGGGTAGGAGGCAATTTTGGTTCTGAAACACTAGATTTGCTTTCGCCTACAGAGCACTTAGAACTCAAACTAGTTCTATCCAGCACTATGGAAACACTGAGGCTGTCAGCTCTGTTCTAGTGAAATTAAGCCTTAGCAAGTGCCCACTAGAACTGAACTCAAATGGCACCATTCTTTATGGGTTTTCTACAGAAACACTAATGCAGATGGCACCATCTAATTCGAGTATAGAAACAGGGTCCTGTCGAATACTAGACCAAAGGATCCATGACAAAAATAGAGGAAATGTGGAATGCATTAGACTATAGTAGTAAGAAGGTTCCCATCAATAGAAGATGGAAGAGGTCAAGCGAAAATGCAGAATAAAATTGCCAGTCTATAGTGGGAAGGCATAATCCACCAGGAGGGGGGAATATATAGCTGATAGAGGCAGGACCAATGCTGAAAACATCGTCCACTAGAGGATAGAACAGTCAGAATCTAGAAGAAGAAATACAGTAGCTGCAAGAAGAAAGAATGTACTAACTGCCTGAAGACGATTTATCCTTTATGCATTAGCGGCTAAACGAGGGATTCCATTGTGCACTGGTTGTGTTGAAAGTGCAGAGACTTCTAACCAACAAGTCTCATATTACAGAATAATATTTCTCCTAAAGGCAGGAGGGGAGGGGAGGGCAGTCATTGGGCCACCTCCCTTCAGATGCTCTCATCCCCAATTTTCAGGCAGGGAACCGAACAGGCATAACAAAATCCAAAGGCTTTGGTTCAGAATCTTAACCATGGTGACTACAGATAGAGGCCATAAGCGCATTCTTACAATACACATGTAACCTCCATCATAGTGCAATCTCCACACAATTACATTGTCCTAGCTCTACCAGAAATGGTGGATGTAATTTTCTAAGTTACCAGGAAAAAAAGGCCAATGAGACAGGTGATTCCATGGCAGCCAAAAGCAGTTTAAAATAAAGAGTAATGCCGCTGACAGGTTATGGTTCAGTTCCTAAACTATGAATTCTAGGGGGAACAAAACATAATGACCTGTTAAACATGTAAATATTTCATCGCCACCTATATATTATGTTTGATAATATGTCAACTCATGACCATAGGGGTGAATTACGTAGGATCTCATTCAATCTATAGGCTACCATAATTATCAGGACCGCATCCTGTCTTCAAGTATAGAACTATCTTCAAGATTAACCAACACAGTGACAGTGACAGGGAGTGACACCCAAAACCTTCCTTGGCGCATTTTACTCCAATGCTTTGGGAGTTGCTGTGCTGTGGACCAGTGTGCAGTATAATGGCCATATGCCATATCATTTACAGTGGTAAAATCTTATCTCTGTAATGTACGAGGTATTTACGCACCCACCCATAATTCTGTACCTGCCCCTTATCAGCGGCCTATGGTAGCCGTTATTTATGGCATGTGATACATTCTCAGTATTCAGCTCTATACATACTGTGAAACCAGCTATAATAGGCAGTCTTGCAACAACAGGTTGAGATTTAACCTTCATCCTATACGTTAGCAGGAGGGGGGTCGGCTAAATCTAAAAGATCAAGAGCTTGGATCCATAAATGGCCAAAAAAAAACTACCCACTGTGAAACTGCTAGTCTTTCTCCAACCACATCCTTCCGAATAGCCAAGATAAGGCATTGGCTCTTCTAGATGTAGGCTCAAGGGATAATATTTGTTTTTATTGTTAGGATTGGTTTAACATTTGCTGCTCGATGACACGGAATAAATGACATTGACCAGTCATCCTGTGTTCGGTGGACAATCATTGTTTATGCCCAATGGAAGTTACCATCCCACTATTTCATTGCCTGTGAAAGAATCGAAATTATTCATAACTTTTTCCATTAACCACAAAAACTGGTACTGGAGGGGTACCTCTGCTTCTTGTATACATAGCAATATCTTATAGAGAGTAAAAATGGGTAAACCTTTGTTTAACCTTTGTTTGACAGATATGCTTTCATCATCTTCGGCCCTTGGCATTGAAGGCTATATGTATTACACAAAAACCCTTCCCAGCTAATTGTCGTTATCTGTCGCCATGATTGGTCATCAATGGTGACTCCTTTCTGAGTGATAACTCACTGCGTTATCTTTCGCCACTGTGTGTCAGTCTCACATGGCATGGCAATTTATCACAACAGTCACCAACATGATCTCACTCACTGCGTGAGTATGTGCCACCCCTTGTCATCCCTCACAAAGCATGGTGACTTATCACCACCATCACCAACATGGATCTAACTCACTGCGTGAGTATGTGCCACTGCCTGTCAACTCTCACTCAGAATGGCGGCTTATCACAAGCATCACCAACATGGATCGGACTCACTGTGTGATTATGTACCACTCCCGTGCCACTGGCATCAACTCTCACACATAATGGCGACTTATCACTACCATTGCCAACATTGGTCTCACTCAATGCGTGAACTTGTGTCACTCCATGTCAATGCTCTCTAAGGATTGCATCATCTGTCACTCACTCTCACTCAGAATGGCAACTTATCACCACCATTGCCAGCCTTTGTCTCACTCAATGCGTGATTTGTGTCACTCCAAGTCAATGCTCTCTGAGGATTGCATCATCTGTCACTCACTCTCACTCACAGTGGCAACTTATCACCACCATTGCCAAAGGTGTTGAGACAGCACCACTGTTCCACATGTAGCCTATCTAGGAAGTGTGGGCATGAAGTATAAGTCCCATACGTATCAAATGTGCTTTGTTTCACACTGATTTCCATGTAATACTTCAGAGTTGAATCAAACAAGATTATATAGAGAGAATATCAATTGAATTTAGATAGAGGTATCTCTAAAATGAAAGCAACTATCCATAAACGCCCTTTCTCTGGTTACAGGAAAAATACATAGGGAAATATCAACATGAACACCTTGTCTGTGGTTAGAGGGAAGATACATATGGCAATACCTTCTCTGGCAAAACATACTTTGATCTGGCAGATGTGAGGCTGCATGATTACCAATGTCGATGATCATGAGCTTTTCATCTAACAAGGTGAATGATCACCAGCGTCGCCATCACTGGTGAGTCTGAGTGATCACCACTCTCGCCATCCATGGTGAACCTGCGCTATGACGTGGTGCGCGTTTCATCTAGCGAGGTGAGTGATCAACCACCTTGCCATCCCTGGTGAGTGTGAGTCATCACGATCCTCGCCAACCATGGTGAACATGCGCTATGGCATGGTGTGCGTTTCATCTAGCGAGGTGAGTGATCACTCGTGTTGCCATCCCTGGTGAGTGTGGGTGATCAAGATCCTCACCATCTGTGGTGAACCTGTGCTATCACGAGGTACGCGTTTTATCTAGCGAGGTGACTGATCACAATCCTTGCCATCCGTGGTGAATGTGCATTATGACGTGGTGTGCGTCTCATCTAGTGAACTGAGTGATCACTCATGTCGCCATCCCTGGTGAGGATGAGTGATCACTCATGTCGCCATCCCTGGTGAGGATGAGTGATCACGATCCTCGCCATCCCTGGTGAACATGTGCTATGACGAGGTGCGTGTTTCATCTAGCGAGGTGAGTGATCACCCGCGTCGCCATCCCTGGTGAGTCTGAGTGATCACCATCCTCGCCATCTGAGGTGAGGCCATGTGATCACCACCATTGCTATTCCTGGTGATCTTGTGCTATAGCGACGTCGTGTTCCATCTAGCGACATGTGTGAGCCACTTCACACAGGTTGACGAGGAGTCACAACAATTTGCTGGGTTCAGTCTGAGTCATACTATAGGTGGGCGCACCAAATGTCATTTACCCTGCACAAGGTGTTAGTCTGCTGTGAGACTAAACCTTGTTGGGTCTGCAGTTGCATCAGACTATTAAACTCAGACTAACTGTATGATAATCATGTGACGTGCACTGGGAAGGGGCCTTATAGGGCTCAGTATGGAGGCCTAGTGGAGCCGCCATTTTGAATTTCGATGGTTGAGGTAAAACCAACTGATAAGACAAACCATGATGGGTACCTTGTCCCTCATTAACACCCACTCCCAGGGACATGCTGGTCCCATCTTAACAGTTCTTATCAGTGTGTGTCGCCGAAACCAGATCCAGACCACCTAGTGGCCAACTGTACCCTGTACTACCCCTTTTCACAGATCACATCAAATTTTGCTTTTCAAACAATTGCAGATAGTTTGATAGTAGGGTCCGCTATGCAATGGACAATACAACTCCCTCCATGTTTATCTATTTCTCTGCAACTATCTCAAAATCCCACCCTATGTTGCAAAGTGGACCCACAGCTACAGATGGGATGAGAATGAACGCCGAGAACTGTGAAGGTACGCGTTTAGCACTAAAGAAGCGTTTAGAAAAGTGGGACAAGTAAGTGTTTAAACAAGTGTTTAAGTCTTAAACACTGGTGTTCAATCCCAAAACACTGTTTTTACAGTGTAGGGTGCTTCTGTCAATTATACTGGATAATTCCCCAGTGCTAGGAGCAAACATCAAACTGATTGGAAAATGATAGAATTGGACTGCTGTATTAAAACTCTCCTGAAGGAGCAACTCGATGCACCAATGTAGTGTGTCAGCAGACGAAGCCCCCAGGACAATGGCATTCAATTAGTTCCCTGTTCGCACGCTAGGTGGCAGTAAAGACACTGAGATCAATGGCCGTTCACTCTTCATGCTCCTCCTACCCCCCACTGAGCCTATCCAGCCTGGAGAGCAGGGCACCCACTGAGGAACATTTCCTATGCACAGGCGCCAGTGTAGCTCTCCTGACCATTCCATCCGGAGAAGGAGCGCCTCTCTGCACTTGGACCTTTTACAGAGCCTTCACCCACTCTGGATCTTTAACACATAGGTATAAGAAGAGGAACACCATTCAATGCTTAACCTTGTTATTGTAGTATTTTTTATTTTACTATTAAGTGGATCCATATTGCACGTTGTGGATATGTAGACCCAGACGGAGTGAAATTACAGTGAGAAAGGGGCACAGTAAAATGCCGCACAGGAGAGTAGGGTGTCCATAGGTGGACCTTTGTCCCATCCCGCCCTGCTCTCAGGACACCCAACTTTATATTTTTGTTATGATCATATGACTTTCTATTCTTTATCGCATTTAGGAATGAATCAGGGGAATAAACATCCCTACTACATGACCTTCAAAGTGAAATGCCATGAGAACTTGCACTGCATTTTTGAATTGGGGATAAGGAGGCTTCAGTTCTCCGGCCACATTACAGAAACAATAGGAAAATGGACATTATTCTACTAGCTTAAGACCTCTATGCTCTAGTGTTCCATGTATATTAGATCTGAGAACTGGAAGGGATCTGCATGCAGTAACTGCAGGTAAGTGAAAACGTTAACTATTTTGCTCCCGTCTCAACCATATTTTGCTCTTCATGCCAGCTTGGAGAAAGCGTTTGTGCCAAAACCTTTATAAAAGCGTAGAGTAACATTATTATGTCAGACGTCACGATGCATTATGTTGAAAATTGGTGGTACATACCCAGGAGTGTATCAGCGCTATACGGTCAGCTTGATGCACAAATGCAGTAGTGAATTGCAAATGAGTCTCAGATGATGCATTTAAACATCAGCCAGACCAAAAGGAAGCTTGGACTTTACACTGTTCAATCCTTTATTGTCATTGGCTTATAAATAAACTTAATATACTCTGTCTTCCGATCATGATGATGCACAGATGCAGCATTGTCATTGACTTGCCAGTACTGTCATGCTACCAGTGCTGGCTTAATATGCACAGAATCGTCAGCACAATGCACCAGTGGTGTGCCGAGGCCAATCAATCATTGCTCCATCGGTGATGTATCAGTTTCCAAGGATCAGCTGGATACATAAATATGCAGCCATGGAGAATGAACCGTGGGTAATAGATTCATACAAGCAAAAGTGCATAGTCAATCAAATGATGTCCTTCAAAGAGAACTGTCTTATTCTCATTTAGCTACTTCTTTTTCTTTTAATTTACCACGTAACATTCAATGAATCCATGACAAAATTGATAGTAGCCGATACTGGTAATAGGTAGTTATTTTGTGTTATCACTTAATATTTGCTTCTCATAGTAGAATGTCGAGAACGAAGCTGATGGATAAAACCTGAAAGCAAAGGCATAGGTTTGTTGTACGACAAATCAGTAGGCCATATTGGCTTCAGGAGTTCATATGGCTTCTTGTTTTTAAATCAAAGGTAATTCATTGATATGGTATCATATCATACACACCCCGAATACAGGTGAAAGGAAGAGCTATTAAATTTGTGTATTTTACGATCATATGAAAAAGAGGAGTATGGGAAGTAATGTAAAGATCCCGCTTGGCAATCCATAATTGTAGTTTTTGCAATACACACTTATGCTAAACTCCCCCCCCCCCCAAAAAAAAAAAAAAAATCTCTTTGGAACTCATGGAAACACAATTCGACCTCTTTACCCAGACATTTAATGTCCATTACACGCCATGCGTTCATCACACGTCATGAGATAACGTGTGATGGTTTGTGGAAAGAGACATTTATCTTTAGGCCTACATGGGTTATATGCATGTTCATGTCTTTTTCGTTGGTAAATGCAAATATCTTTATATCTATATTTCCATACCATTACGTTTTCTTAACCTATTGTTGTCTGCATTGTGCCTCAATGCAATCTATCCTTTTACCCCTTACGTGCCAAGAATAGCAAAAGTGCGCTCTTAAGCATGTATGTATGTTCAACAAACCACCTCATAATGCTCAGACTCGTAGTGTCAAGGGCTTTCCAATGATACTAATTGTGTTGTGGTGCTTTAGGTATGTAATTATTAATAGGTGCTATTGCAGAAAATAATGAATTAAAATAGCTTAAAATGCATGAAATGTGCGCGCTCTGGTCATGGGATGAAGGGAAAATACAGAAACAATGACTAAATTCACAAAAATAATGATGGAAATATCAAAAATATTGATAAAATATTTTGCTTGTGATTTTCTCCACGGATTCCAATTAGTATATGTATTGTTTTCAATTTCCACCAGAAAGACCTTTGAAATGTCAAAATAATGCTTCATGAATTGAGAACAGAATATTTCCCAAAAGAATGAAATAGAAAAATATGATACTGGACACTTTGATCCAACTCAGCACATTACAACTTCTAGTGTCATCATCATTCCCTACTGGCTTATATAATACTCTAATATATGATGCTATATGCTTCAAGTTACATTTTCTGAAAGCTATCTTACTACCCGTTCTGTTAGCATTTGAGTCAGTACTTTATTTTGTGATATAGGTAATGCATGATATAGGTCTGCACTCTGTCAAGTTTGTTGAATAAATCAGCTTTTTCAAAATAATTCTGGGCACGAAAGGGTTACTATCAGCATAGTAGTATGCATCAGTCCCTTCATGTACCCCAGCCTAAAGCCTCTCACCTTTTCCAACACCCTTTCCTACTACTTCTTTACCTCAGTCAGTTGTTGTTGTTGAAAAGGTTTTTATTGACCAAAAAGTACACACAAACTAGTGCTATTTTCATTAGGGTCAATATACGCTCAAGTCTATAATTTTATGTCCATATTATAACGATAAAACAAATCAATACAAGAGTCATAGCATATCATAGTACCCAAAAGTTCCATTCTATATGTATCACAGACCAATATATTTCTTTATATCCATCACATTTCTTCTTGTGGTCGGGACAGCTAGTAGGCTTCTACCCTTAAAGGACTACGGTCATAGATGGATGAACTCACCACATCTAATGAATTTCATGTTAATTAGTCAGTTAGTTAGTTGACGATGTATCACCAGTCAACCCAAGTAGTATGTGCTTGTTATTTCAATTTCAGTAATACAAAACTACATGCTAAGCATATCTATATAAATCATTAGATTACATAATACTCACTAGGACTATATGACCTCAATCCCCCCCTTAATTTGTTTAGGTCGTGGGCTCTTTGCTGGTGGGAAGTCAGGGACATCCAAAGTTGAATACCCCTATATAGTGGACTGTTCCTAAACAGTGCACCACGCGGCCTATCAACCAAGAGGCATACCTTAATTGTCATTTCCTCTCAGTACCTGGGAGCATGTTGCTCCTATGGTAAAAAGAGGTGTCAGTAAGTACCCTCTTTTCAAAAGTAGTCACACTCTGCTTCACCATTCAACTCGCACTCACCACATTAGTCTGAAAAGTCACCTGCCTTGTTTAAAACAGAGAGCGCTGCACTATCAGGTACCTACTCATGTCACACAATCTTTAGTGAACAAGTAATCAATGGATAACTCATGACGCGTATGTGTTAGTGAAGGATAATGACACGAGGCCGTAGGCCGAGTGTTATTAGCCTTTGCTAACACACACAAGTCATGAGTTATCCATTGACTACTTATTTTATACCACGAAACCAATAAATAATCAATATAATACCAATAAATTCAATTTGAAAACAAAAATTATTCCCCCTCCCCGGGACTCGATTGAAGCCAGTCATAGTGTGTGTACACAGGTACATACACCTCCTTCCCCGGCAGCGGACAGCGAGAGCGGCCGTCTCGGCTCGGACAGGCAGCCAGCGGCACACGGCTAAAGGTTTCAATGCGTCTCGCTGTTATGTTTGTGTATAATACACCTCTGTGCCCGGCAGCGGACAGCGACAGCGCACACGGCGAAAAAAGATTTCAATGCGTCTCGCTGTTATGTTTGTGTATAATACATCTCTGCGCCCGGCAGCGGACAGCGGCAGCGCACACGGCGAAAAAAGATTTCAATGCGTCTCGCTGTTATGTTTGTGTATAATACACCTCTGCGCCCGGCAGCGGACAGCGACAGCGCACACGGCGAAAAAAGATGCGCCCAGACCGGGGCTCGATCCATGTACCTCTCACGTCTGAGCGCAAAGCGCTAACCGCTAGACCACCGCGCCTTCTCCATTCACTGCGCCTCGCGGTTATGTTTGTGTATAATACACCTCCTCGCCTGGCAGCGGACAGCGACAGCGCACACGGCTTCGTATCATAGCAAGACCTGGTTCTAACCGAGCGTATCTCGTCAGTCCCTGTGGCGCAATGCGTGGGGAGTTGGATTTGGGATGTGAGACTGCAGGTTCGATCCCTACCCTGGCCTGGAAAATTTCGTGGGTTTTAATATGTGACATGTGACATGTGACATGGGAGAGGCGTGCGGTTATCCTGGATAACCGCACACCTTACCTGGATAACCGCACGCCTTACCTGGATAACCGCACGCCTTCCAAAATTGATGTTACAGCCTATAGGGTGTGCAATATCGACAGATATGTGGATGGGAATAGACACCAAAAAGCACTGTGTAACCCACAAATCGTGGTATAATATATTATATTGACTGACTTCTCCCAACTAGGTACCTACTCAAATCCCCCTTTTTTAGCACCATACTTAAATGACCACTCATGAGCAACAAAAGGGACAAGTTATAGCTACATGAAAAGATAGGACTGGAAACGAGGGCATCTTTAGCCAGGTCTTCCTTTTACTATAGGAGCAACACCCTCCTAGGTGGTTGTGTCACATTATCCTCATTACAGGAGAGTCGATACATTGCAGAGAGTAGGCGTTCTTTCCGCCTCTGGAGCAGCTGTTGGCACCCACAGACCTCATGTAGCCTGGTTCTACTAATATCCCTCGGATCACTTTGTGATGCATCACTTCTCACTATGTTCCGCTAATGAGGAGTTAGGAAATAAAGGGGAAAACAAACATAGCGCGTTTTTGACGCGCGGACCCACGCATGCAGGCGTAAAAAAATGCCTGATAGGGATTTTCTGACGCCCTCCTGCATACGTTGGCATGGTTGCGTCCCTCTGTGTGGACGCGATGCGCTATGTTTGTTTTGCACTTAAGAGGCTAATTAAAGGTGAGAGCTGATTGATTGTTGAGCAAACACTGTCTTTCTCTGCTTGAAAGTAATTAAGACGCTATCTGTCAGAAACTGCCGTCTTATTAACTACTTTAGTGAAATTAGCAGTGGTTTAGGCACTAAGGAGTTAATCACCACGGGGAGTTTTAGCTCATCATTGAAACATTTCCAGTAGCAACGCTTACGGTGCATTGAAATCCACATGGACTGATAAAGGCACACAGGCACGTCACAATGGGGACAAACTAAGAAGATCAAGCTTCTTTGTTCGATGTTGAAGCAATTCTAACTGATAAAGTGTAACATATACAGCTGCACCTTTGAATTTAGAGAAAGGCCTTCTTTATAGAGTTTAAAATAGACAAAAGAGTCATCAAGTATTTGTGGATCAACACGGTAAAAGGTACGCCCGCGTACCCCCTCATGGGCGTACCTTTACCGTGTTGATCCACATTTCACAATAATCCTACATTTTCCTAGGTGACAGAAGGAGAAATAGGGAGTGGTCATTATTTATCAACAAGGGGGTGGTGGGTTTGAGGGGGCGGCATAAAATTTTCAGATCAAAGAAGGGCGCGAAAACTCTCCGCGCCTCCAGCGCGGGGGGGACGCAAACAATTTTGACTGCTATCGAGGGGGGCGTAAATTTTTTTCGTGCATCAGCGCGAAAACCCACCACCCCCCTGTTGATAAATAATGACCACTCCCTTACCATGACATAAACCTATTAGCGCTAATACTGGAATTCGACCAAGGATCAAAAGACATCCGATATGTTTAAAGCTGGTGTCATTTATCATTCTAATCCAACGAGGTTGATGCTTCGATCATTCCAGTGTTGGCGAATAACGTGCTGGAAAGAAGGAGAGGTGTCCGGGAGAGAGGTGTGCCGGAAGGGCTATCAGTTCCATTGTTTAACTTGCTATGTCATTGTGAACTCATAGCACCTATGTAGTAACCCCACAATGGAGGCTGTACCTGCATGGGATGAATAGTTTACACTGATCAATGAGCGAATATTGAATCTAAATCAAACAGTGCCCGAATAGCGCGCAGTGCTTACATAAGGGGAAATTAGCACAGCTTAAACACTAAAGCTTTGACCTATAGCATGATTATTATATTTTGATCGTGGTCTATGGAAGCAGTAATGGTGTGTAACGCCAGTTTTGCCTACACCAATATACCATACCGACCCTGCAGGGTTGCTACACCCCTGGTGGATGCACTGTAGTTTAACACTGTTTAATCTAACAGTGCGCTGCAAGCAGCATAGCTCTTAGGTCATCATGCTGCCCTGTAGGTGTTGAACACTACATCATTGTGTCTATATAGAAACATATACAGAGCCATATTCTACAAGTGAAGGCACAGTAGAATAAAGGTAAGCACAGAATTGAGTCTATTTACATTGTGTCTGTACCTTCACCCTGAGGCAAAAAGACGCGTGGGCGTGCAGAGGAGTACATATCTTCTGAACAACATCATCTGATCATTTTATATATATATATATATATATATATATATATATATATATATATATATATATATATATATGAACATCTTACCAGCTCATGTTCCTTTCTTGTCATGATGTACCAATTCACTGTTGGTCAGTCTTCTTACCAGCCCTACCAGGCCAAAAGCAAAAGGATGAAATTTGTGTAGAAATCAGGGGTAGACGCGCTTCAATCATGGTGACGACCCAGAGACGTCTTTGTTGGCCCCAAACTACAATGAAATACATATTATTCTCAAATTAAAAACAGAATCCTAGGGCTGGCCCTGTTTTGCTCGGCTAGGTTTGATAAACTGAAGTACTTCACACTATGCTGTTACTTTACTCTATTCTATTTTGGTCGCACTGCAAAATAACTCTTCCGCAGTTGGTTAGATCTTATCCTATTTGTATTATGGTCAGCCTGACATTGCTGGCGAGTTAGTGCTGCTTTCCTTGTGGAATTGACTCTGTTTATAGAGGCGTTCTTTATAGAGATAACCAAATAGGGCCTTCAATGGACAGGCCACAGCGTGCTGGAACTCTGGCAAATGTGAGAGATAAACTAGACTGAGTATCGTCTGTAATGGTTCTGCCATCTACTTGGGTAGGGCTACGAGAGTGGCTAGAGATAAACCTGCTTGCAGCCTTTCAGACAATTGTCATATTACAATTGTTATTTGCAGTCTCGTGCCCTTGTGTTAACAATGTGCTAGATCAAATTAATGGCTAGTAGCAAATAGAGAGGTAACAAAAGTTTCCTATGCTGGGTAAGGATAGGTCAACATCAGCATAATGCATTGAAATATAATCAAAAAAGAATCGAGCATCAGCATCCCAATTTATTGATACTTTGGATGTCCGAAGTCAGCCTCAGCTAGAATAGGCAGTGGGAACTTTATGGCCCTGTCCCTACTGACTACATGGGCCCTGAATATCACAAAGACGGCTCGATATCTCATAGCTTCATATTCATGTTTCATTATTACACATTATGCAACAGGAAACTTTTCACTAGGACTACCTTCAGGAAATGTCTAGGACATGTAGAGGTCACTCTTTGATAACCCTGGGGGTCGTCTTGGGGGTCATTTGGCAGTGAATTCTTGCTGACACTTCCAGTGAATGTCAGGGTTTAGGTAGTATACTTCAGTTGGCACAATTGGCACAGACTTACTGTGCACTGCACAGCTCTTAAAAGCTGCAGCCTTTAGGCATAGTAGGAGCTATCAGTGGGGCAAATTAAATGTATGCATACATCTACTTTTGGCATGTAGCAATTCCGAATGGGGCTAATTCAGTGTAAGCTCTAACCTGCTGATTGAAATCGGGCAGAACTAAGGGTTTTAGGTTGGACAGATGCTGGGTCCAAAGTCAGGGCCATATTGGGGGAAGGGGTGGATACTGGTCATTCTAAGGCTATTTCTTAAGGTGATACGATCACACACTGTAAAAAATGACTGTTGAGTCTATCCTCGTAACACTGAACAGTGAACCACCATAATCATATTGCACTGAACCAGTATAGGTTTTTCAAGAAGCCCTGGGTGGCCGTACCGTGTTACAAGGAATGTCTGAAAAATAACAACAGATCTCTAGCAAGTTTGGGACAAGGATTCCACAGTTATTTTGACGAAATTGTCTTTAAGTTCACCAGTCCTACGACTGTGGAATTCTGCGCTAGTCCTATGTGATTTCTAGTACAACTCGAAGTTGTGTGATGTTAAGCTTGAGACTGTCTTAAGAATATGTGACATGTACTGGGAAAGGGGCCCTTATTTGCCCTGCACTAAGGGCCCTTTTCGCAGATCGTGTCACATATTGTTTTCAGACAATGCGCCAACCTATTCGTGAACAGATGCGTTTTTAAGTGGCTTTCACAAATGAATCTTTAAACTAGAGTTCAGTGAACTTTGACACTCGATTTCTTAGCATAATATGCTAAGAAATCGAGTGTCATGGTCACATCTAAACCACTTTGGAACACAATAGATGACTGATTAAATAATATTGAGAACGAGAGGAAGATGCTGTGCTCGTCGCAATATCATTCTATAATTATAGGGCACTTTGATGATTCTCAGTCTGGCCAGTGATGAAGTAATCTTCTCGTGTTAACCAAGTAAACCGGCTCGTAGGATATTTAAACAGCATATTTCTGTCGACAGAATAGCTCAAACTATCATATTATCAAGAGCCTGTTGAAATATCAGAGATCATACTGTTTTAAGAGTGTAGGCCTATATTCGATTCTTTTCCTTCCATTTCAAAAACGGCATTTGACCAAAGTGTTATACACGTACACCTCTCAGCCATTTACACCCTCATGAGCGCTATTGTAGAATCAGGTTGAAACACAATTGATTGATGCAAAAAATGTTTGCCATACCCGAGACAATCAACAACATACAAACAATGCATGACACGGCTGCCTTTTATACGTGTATTTGACGTGAGTGACCTATGACGTACATAGCACTAATGAGCTGCTTCTGTGACTGGCAGCCTAAAAAAAACCTACTGCACCTAACTAAAATAGGGCTCAGCGCTAATAGAGAACATCTCATGTCTATGTGGGAGACATGCTTTCAGTGGTCAATGCAGCACGGACTGGCCGACAGCAGGATTTATTACCAACCATCTCAGTAATAGGCCTTGTTCTGGGGTAGGGGACTTTCTAACTGCACTGTATTTAACCCTACTATAAGGACTATATATGGTTAATGAATGCACCTTGATCCGTTACTAAAACATGATGCATAAATGCAGTACTTGCAGTACGCGCCAATGCTGCTGCAATGATGTAACTTGTTTACCCTTCGTGTTTGGAATACATCCGCAAGACTAGTTTGATATCAAATGTAGGTTTTGTGGATATCACCGTGTTGATACAAAAAGTGCCAATTTATAACATGGAAATAAGGCAGCATGTTGTTACAGGTTAATGGGCGAAACAAACACTGCACAAAATCATGTCATGGATCTGATAATGGAGGGTCATGTACAATGTATTTTCTAACTTCGTTGTTTCCCAGCAAACCTGTCCATGAAGATTTCACTGGTTAGGGACATTGACATCCTTTAAGGGATGCAAAATTCATCATAAATGATTCATTTTTCAATGACTGATGGAAAAAATAGTATGACAAGAATTCATCGGACACTGTAAAAGGACAAAACTTTGAATCAAGGCTTAAGCTCGACACCTCTGAGAGAAAGAGGATAAATGGCGTGCCATCACAATATATATAGACCTCACCTGTCGCTATCAAGAAAAATCTATAGGTATTGATTTGTGAGAGATGAGAAATTTATAAGAATTTGTGACCCATTGAAGCTATAAAGAAGTGGCATGTACTGGGGCATGGGAAGCTAGTAAAATGTGGATTAAGATCCCCTTTCGCATATGATTATACAGTCATGAATTTCTCCACTAGCTATTTAGCAATCATCCAGATACTCCCTAGCCTTGCATGATTATAGAAAATAAGAGACTATGAGAGCGATTGAGCTCATCCAGAAATACCCAATCCTCATCAATTCATATTTGATGGAGTGTGTCGTTAGTACAACGCATCTCTGTTTTACACACCCCAAGTTATGGCCATGTGTCAATACCACCCCCACAGGAACTGCAGCTCATTACCAAGTCCACACAGCCACATTTAGCTCACACGACAACCACTAAAACTCACAGATTTGTCGCCTTTTATGATTCGTGCACACGTCTGGCTTCTATGGTGGCCATTAATCAGAGCGACTTCCGGTCAGTGTGTCGCAAATGTTTGCCCCCTGAAAAACGGTTTGGTGGTGAATTATAGACTACTTTCCTAATCTCCTATACCACATTGTGGATATGACTGATTTTCATACCTTTCCTTTCCTTTTGGTTAGAGAGATTGGAAACTTATCGTATTATATCCCATACTTTTGGGTACCACACCTCAACACTGCTGGGCTAAACTATATAGCTACAGCCAACCTGAGCACCAAAAATAATCCTGCACGAAATGAAATGAATAAAATGCAAAACAACATAATACAAACTCATCACAGGGGAAACAATCTCGTCGTGATAACGTTTAGACTTTAGCAAAGGAAAGATTCTTGTTCAGTGGTGTTAATCCATTTTCAAGTACCCGTAAGACCTTTAATTGAAAATGTATATAAAAAAAGGAGAAAACCCATTGCTACCCAAAACACTGCCAAGCATGCGGTGATAGGAAACCAGCTCATTGTGTGTTAAAAGGCTGCTAAAGGACTTTCATACGGACCCTTTTCTATGTATGAAAAGTGTGTCCAGGACTGGGTTAGGTGAGCCGATGTGGGCTGTATTTACTGACTGGAGGGAGAGGGTTGACCAGCGCTGCTGACTCAATTAACCCCCAGCTTGGTCCTTCTCCATGGCTAGTTCTAAGTATGGCCAATACAGCAGGCTGGTATATCATCATCCAATATCCAGGGTGGTGTTACAGTCAGAAATATCACTGAAGCGGTGATGCAGCACAGAAACAGAAACTTTTACCTTCAGAACCAAGAATTTCCGGGTAAAAACGAATTTCGAATATTCTCTATGAGGCTGCAATTGGCTATTATCTGTCCAAGAGATGAAGGTTTCTGATCAGCTGACATGAAATCCCTTTTTTTTTTCTTTTACTAGAGATGGATTGCACACAAAAACAGATGCGGTCATATAAAGTTGATGGTCGACATTTTATTGCAGTTTAGGCATGCTACAGAAATTGTTAGGTATATATAAATGACTAGAAAAAGTGCTCTACGTTTCGGCCTCATTGAAAGGCCTTCATTTCTTTTTCTGTTTAATAGCTACAGAAAGATGTCACAATTAACCTTTAACCGAGAACATTGTGAATGACAGTGTTTAACACCTATTGGTAGCCATACCATAGGGTGTTTATTATTTTTCCTTCAACATAAGTGAAGGTTTTTAATGACAGCCGGTCAGAAACCTTTATTTCTGAGACAGAAGATAGCCAAATGTTACATAGATAAGGGAGTGATCATTTTTTAACAACGGGGGGGGGGGGCTGGTGGGTTTAAGGGGGGTCATTATCTTTTCAACCCCTTGACCAGGGGGGTCAAAATAATTTCACCTCAGGTTAAAAGGGCCAGTTCGCGTACGATTTTCGGCCCCTCAGGAGGGGGGGGGCCAATATTTTTTTTGGCGCAAATGCGCCAGCCCCCCTGTTGTTAAATAATGATCACTCCCTAAAATAGGTGGAAAAGAATATTGGGATATGTGCCCTGAGGGGATTTGGTCGACTGGAGAATCACAACTCGGGTAGGGTATATAGGGTAATTTTGGATGATACCTGGTGAATTGACAAATAGGGTAATGGCAGCCACTGAGTAGAGACCGTTTGGCAAGAATTTTTGGTGAAAACTGCTATTAATGAGAAGCTGCAGTCATCAAAACTGTCCTAGGTGCTTATGAAGGTTAAGTGCACATAGTGGTGAGATCTTTTTATGAAAATTCATCTACAGCAAGAAGCTTATACATTGGTCTCATATTGTTTGAGCCTGGACGCCGGAGGACGGGAGGGAGCTGTCACCCACCTGTATACAGGTGTATATACATAAACTATTGCACACAAGGTCAACGCTACAATTGCAGTGACAGCACTAGCCGTCAACTTGTAAACATGGAGGTTGCTTTGGATAGAGAGGAAATTCGTCGCATTATTGCTGAAGTATCTATGAGTTTGAGCTAATGGAAACCGCTAGTATCTATTGGTATAAGTTAACATTCTACTGTGATTCAATGTCTTTTCTTCATATTGAATTCTATTTCTAATGGAGCGATATTGACTCTTTTATTGGCTGTGGGGTGTACAATGATACAGTATCATGTTCTGCTTGGATGCAAACTATAGAAAGAACAATGGAAACGCACAGAAGATTATGTACATGCCATTTAACATTTATTGTGTAAAGTGTAAAGCAGCAAACAGGAGAAAACTCATTTTTCTTTCACTGTTCAGAGATGAGGAAGACGAGGATGTAGGGGCCTGGCTTTCATCTTAGTCCTCTGAGGGCTTCATAATGCCACACAGAGTGTGATCATTTACCATTATGATGTGGCACACCAGTGCTGCATTGCTGCCTCATGCCATCAGTAGGAACTCTACATCCCATGGAGTACGCGTGATGCATTGTTTCAACCCTCATGGGTAGCTGGTAATGGTTGCTTTCATATAAGTATATACTATGACAACAAGTGGTCATGGTGTCCATTAGTAGACACTTAAAGGGTAAAGGCTGTAGAGGTTCTTAAGATTCTCAGCCGGAGGAGACTATTAGTTAACCCGGGAATTGGACTGCCTTTCTGTCCCCTGCAGGTTCAGGTCGGGATGCACAACAAATCACATGTCTCTGACACTATTATTACCCTGCTGTAGGTGCCAGATAAATCCTGTACGGTGTAAGAACAGGATTGAATTGTTGGTCGCAATAAATCAGTCCTGTATGTGTTACATGATTCGTCCAGGCTCATATTACCCTAATTAATCACTGATGCGCTAATGTGGTTATTTCCAGTGGACATAGAACGTTGAATCAACGTTGATTATATTTGATCAACGCTATTTAAACGTTGATTCAAGGTTCTGTGCCCACTGGGTTAGGGATAACTGACATTTGGGTTGACTGATTTCATCTAAAACAATGCATTTTAGTATACCCTAGTACCTTGCGTGTTACGTGAGGACGGCATCAATTTTCTCTAAAATAATGTATAGCCGAACTAAGGATGCGTTTGATAACTGGTTTATTTCTTTTGTTATAGTACTGTATTATTTAAAACCAAGCCAAAGATGAACCTTGGGCTTGGATTTGTATGCCCCCCCTTGATGACAGTCAAAACTTTCTTGCGCCCCCCCCACACTGGAGGCGTGGAGAAATTTCCAGCCCGTCTTTGATCTACAGTAAAGCACGCGAGCTTTTTTGCTAAAAAGGGGTCAAATCTTTTTTAGCCTCCATCCTCAGGAGGGATCTGAAATTTTTATGCCCCCCCCTCAAACTCTCCAATCCCCTATTGATAAATAATGACCACTCCCTTATAGCATTTCCTGCAACTCACCCTTCTGCAGGGAAACTCATTATCAAAGTTCATCTGAAGATCTTTAAAATGAGACATCATTGGCTTAAATATTCCTAGTAGTTATGTCAGAACCCCACCTTGAACATAGGTCGTTATTCATATTTGAAATTGATGATTAAGCTCTAGATACATTATAAACCATAATAATATCTAAAAACACGATAAATCAGCCTTTTTCGTAAAAAATACATAACAATATTGTGATTTTTGTCATAGATTTTGATCTAGATGGAATTTTCCATTTCTGTATTCAGATTTGGGTCTTTAGTGAGTTTCCCTGAAAATTGGCATAAAAATCTGCAAATTTTGATTATTGGAATGGTTGCCATGGCAACCAGAAACAGGCATATAGGCTGATTTCTCATGAAAAATGTTCATTTTACCTTCCAAATAGGGGTCATTTCTACCGAAAATGGTGCATTTTAAATGAGACCATTGAATTCTGCATCAAAAATTAGCTTAATATATTTTTTTATTGATTTTACAGTAATTTTGCCTCTCCAATGCCCCCTGGTGGCCAAATGGGGAATTAAAAATCCGCCACGGAGGGGTGTTCTCGCTTGATGGGTCACTATTATGTTAAGTAATCCGGTATTGCATAGGTGAAGGAAGTATGATGGTTGACTGCAACAATGGCAAATTAATACATTATTTTTTCAAACTGCATTCAGACAATTTTCTGCCAATGTGACTGCCCATAAGGGGTTAATGAGATTGAATTGTGCGGCACTCTCTTATGCACTCTAGGCACGGAGGTCTAGGATAGTGCAGAAGATAGGATGAGGACTAGAAATATTATGTTTCCATATTTTTGGTGGCTGATCTATTAAGAAAATTAAGTCCAGGCACCTTGTTAAGCGATTGGCTTGCCTTGTCTCTCTCTCTCTCTCTCTCTTTTTCTTCTGTAGATAATTCTACACCAATAAGCCAGCAGTGTACAAATCGGGCAAAATCTGTTGCAATCAGCCAGGGTGGACGATCGGACAAGATCTTGATTAATGGAAAATAGCCTTGTTATAATCCAGGAGTACTACTATCTGTCTGTTTGCCCCTTTAGTCTTGTCAGGGCTGTGTGCCAATATGGCATACCTATGTACACACCTAGACTAGCAGTACAAGGGTGCTTGTGGACAGCCTGCAGCTGTGTCCAGGATGGTCACTGCACCAGGCACATACATCCATGGGCTTCAACTGTGTAGACTTCATGAATTCAATGTTGTACTTATATAGTATCCCATTTTAAGTCTTTTACAACCTCTTAGATTCTATGTTGCTATGTTGAATGTTGTCCTGCAACAGAGGCATATGAGTGTAGTTGAAAAATGTTTGAAAACCTTTACCAAACCTGTCACAGTGCAAACACCTTTTCACACAGGTCTGCAAATGACACATCAAACAGCTGTAGAGGTCGGTGAAAATGTTCTTGGAGAAACCGGGACTCGAACCCGGGGCCCTCCAACTTCGAAGCGGCTGCTCTTCCTCTGAGCTACTTCCCCGTCTGACATTCTCTACCTTCCACCTACATCTGGATCGGTATAATACACAAGGGGGACAGCTTATACCGGATGACCAGCCCTTGAGGGCTGGTGCAACCGGAACGGGGCAGATGGCCTACCGCCATGGACTTACAGCCAGAGCTGGCCCCTACACTCCTCCCAACCAGCTTCAACCATGGCCAACCAGCACCAAGCATTCCTCCCAACCAGATCGGTTGGGCTTTATCAAGCAGTGTGAGGCACTCCTGACTTCCCAGTTGACCTACCAGTACACAGTACTGCCAGGGTCGAAGCGTATCTGTATTATACCGTTCCAGGCACCTACACCTGGATTGGTATGACACACACATAGGGGGAAGCTACCACCGGATGCCAGCCCCTGGGGGCTGGGATCTCAAGAAACGGGGCTGCTGGCCTTACGGCAGAGCTGGCCCCTACACTCCTCCCTACCAGATTCAATATAGGGTTCAGTACCCTATAGGTACCAGATACCCGGGACTAGTTCTGAGTTGGGCCCAACAACCTGTTTCCAAGTCTCCTCCCAGCACTAGCAAATTGAATCGTCATTCATGTCACACCAGCCCAGGTACCGAGTTCTCGTAGTCCCCCTTGCAGGGCAGGACCAACTCGGTTTCTCCACCAGTGTAGAGGTCGGCAGAAAATGTCCTGGAGAAACCGGGAGTCGAACCCGGGACCCTCCAACCTGCAGGCGGAAGCTCTACCACTGAGCTACTTCCCCGTCTGACATTCTCTACCTTCCACCTACATCTGGATCGGTATAATACACAAGGGGGACAGCTTATACCAGATGACCAGCCCCTGAGGGCTGGTGCAACCGGAACAGGGCAGATGGCCTACCGCCATGGACTTACAGCCAGAGCTGGCCCCTACACTCCTCCCAACCAGCTTCAACCATGGCCAACCAGCACCAAGCATTCCTCCCAACCAGATCGGTTGGGCTTTATCAAGCAGTGTGAGGCACTCCTGACTTCCCAGTTGACCTACCAGTACACAGTACTGCCAGGGTCGAAGCGTATCTGTATTATACCGTTCCAGGCACCTACACCTGGATTGGTATGACACACACATAGGGGGAAGCTACCACCGGATGCCAGCCCCTGGGGGCTGGGATCTCAAGAAACGGGGCTGCTGGCCTTACGGCAGAGCTGGCCCCTACACCAGGTTCAGGACTAACCTGTTTCTTAGTACGCCCTAAGATTGAATGATAGTCCCTGGATCCTGGGGTGTACTAAGAACTTAGTACACTGATTTATCATCAAATTTCTCAAAATTCTTTATCAAAATACATAATTCTAAAGTCACCTAAAGTACATGGGGACTATATTTTATATATGCACCTTTTTACAGAACTAAAATCAGAATATTCTCTGAGAAATGACTTTATGTATAAATTTCCCCTTAGTCCTGGTATAGTAAAATCTATTTGCTAATTTTTTTGTTAAATTTGCTAATAAATATGAACCCACAAGATTAAAGAATAGATAAATGCCTACAAAGTGATGTTTTCATTTTAGCAAAGTGTTGTTTAATAAGGAAGTAAATGTATCATTTACTGTAAATATAAGTACAAAATAGTGGAGTGGTTTCACCATCCCACCTTTGACCCCAATAATGTATGCACATGTAGGTGTCATGGTCCATTGACCAAGGCTCTGATTGGCCCATACACCTGCGGAGGTGAGTGTCATGGTCCAGTGCACACACAAGTGTACTAGGATCCCAGTACATCCTAAGACTGTGCATGGTATCAGAATCTTAGTACAGACTAAAATCAGACTCTTGTACTATGATCCTGGTGTGTCCTAACAAGATACCCCCGTCTCCAACCTGTACACAGCTAAACCAAGATTGCCAAAGTCCTTTCTACTTTATAGTTTGACTTATACCCTTAGCATGTCTACCTAGTTCTAGCTCATGGACAGAACCTATTCTGTTCCACCCCATTATTGTGTCATCCATCCTATCTGCTAGCCGGGGTAATGGGCTGAAGCCAATTCCCCACTTATAGAGGCACACCGTCCAATGGCTGGACATGGGGCGAGGACAGATCTATGCTGAACCTCTTTTGTCGACACACTCATACAACATCCAGTAGGACCCTGCAAGTTCTGGCATAAATATCAGTAAGATGAAGAACTCTTAATAATTTTGATATTAACAAAGCATTTAAAGTACTTGTCCCGGTGGTGTTTCATAAACGATGAGGGTACAGTCAAAGTAATATTTTGAGATCTGTTTTACATATAGAAGGTGTCAGAGGTCCCATTGTCAAAAAATAATGTATGAATAGCAGGGTGTTGATTGGAACAATCTATAAGATTTAGGCATATAAAGAACCATACAGCTGCCAAAAATACCAAAGTTAGCACTCAGGCCCTGCATACTGACCTTTGATTAAACAGCATTGTAGATCTACAAAGAGACGGCAAGGCCAGCTGGTGCCAACTCTGGGTACAATCCACTTTGTTAAAGTATTCAACCTCTCTCAGGTACACGGTCAGCGCCAATGCCTGCAGGCTTGTAGTAGTTGCAGGTTGTAGCCAATGAAGGAAGTTTTATAAGGGAAACTTACCTAATCAAGGGAAAATTTAGAATGCACTACACACATACTTTAAAGTCGGTATTTGAGTAAGTAGTATAAAGCAGTAGCCTGTTATAAAATGCATACCTGGCATACAGGACGCAGCATACAATGGGCGATGTGAGAGATGGCCATTCTGTAAGCCCCAAATAAGTACTGCAGTTCCAGCGAGCCTGGTTCCAAGCTCCCTTGCTACAAGCCCTCTGGCTCCCAAGGTCCAGCAGTGTTAGAGTAAGGGGTTACACACTGGTACAAGAATCCCATACCTTCTCACGATAGTTTCTATAAAAATACCCCTCCGCCTGTGAGCTGCTCAGTGAATTGTACCTCGGAGGGCAATTCATGACTTAGCAGGCGCGGCATGATGTAGGGGCAGTAACCAAGGTAAACACCAGAGGACCTCTAAGGGCGCCCAAGGCAATTGTAGGATTGGGCTCTTCTAACGAGAATATATTGTCTTTGACACTGAGGGTGGTAGTAGCGGGAAGGGGGTCAGTGGGTGGTTTTGGGAGCTGATCAGGGATGAGAGTGTCTGCAGGGATGAGTTGTTGGGGTCTTACATCTCTTGAAATGTGTTGTAGATGGGTTTGTTTGTTTCTAAGGTGGCTCCTACCGCCCATCGCCGGTGCAGGAGGTCTAGGTTTTGATTCTCGTCTTTTTTCTACCTTTAAGGGTGAGAATGTTGCCCTGTCCTAAAGTGACAGACGTTGTCATGAAGCATGCGTTATTCACATGTATACACATGAGTGCATCCTGAAGCCCCTTTGGGAGGCGTATCCAATTGTAATTGGTGCTCAAGAAAAAGGGCTATGGTTTACTATCCCAATCTTTATTCCCAGGTAATGAATTCTAACATTTAACAAAAACTATACTATCTAACAAACGCATAAGAATATGGAAGTGATTATACCCTGTAGGTTTTCAACATTTCCTTTAGGTTGTTTCTCAGACTTTTTCAAGCCGTTATATGATAATATAGCCCCAGTTATCTCTGCTCCCCACTCGTACATATCACTCACCGCTCGACAAAAGGCAGCGATCGCAAGAACAGATTTGCCATTGAAAAAGAAGCTGGTGAGGCAGAAACCACTCAGAATGTGGCCTCTATCTGCATCAAGCACAGACAAATAGATCAATATGGCATTAAGGTAGCCACAGACAGGCCCTATCAGCAGACATCCAAGTGTATGGCAACAGTAAAATCCCCAGTATTCCACTACAAGCCTATTTATCCTTTTTAACTCAGATCTTACTATGGTTTATTAAGCGAGGTACACTTCATTTCAATCATGAACATACTAACTATTTCAATTATGTATTGTCATACCACATATACCAAATTGAAGAAACAATAGTACCATTTAATTTTACTAGTACTGCCAGCTTAAGACCTGGCTCCCGGATGAATACTATTGACCTACCGTGTTATTTTGTCGTGATATGCTAGACTATTCTGTTGACTATTAATGTTTTGGTCAATTTCATCTGATTTTCTTTCGAATTCCATTGCTTCTGTAACCTTAAAGATGTTTGCTTCTTTTGACTGGCGATGTTGTTCTGGCTGATTCTGATATTCTATGGTGTCTTCTGGTCGCTGCTGATATCTTCTCACGTAATTCACTGCTTCTCGTGGTGGACAAAATGTTGCCCCCTAGTTCCTATGACCTTCCTAGTTCCTATGACGTGTTATATCATTATTCAATGACATGCAACATCATAATTTGAATGGATCCATGTTTTTTGTTGTGTCTTGAGTTGTCATGTCCTGGCTGGAGTGATGGCTAAGTTCTGATGCCAAAGCTGGTGTAGCTCTGAAGATTAGAAATACAGCCTTCCCACCCAACACCCCAGAGAACAAGGGATATTCTTGCCTTGTCATGAATGTGCCACTACATGTCCATCCTGGGGTTTGACCCTGTCTTTCCATCCCTGCTTTGGATCAGCTCCTCCTGACCCTGTCTTGCCCAGCCTGGACCTGGACCCAGGTCCGCGACTGACAGAATTATCGACTCACTGATCCGCATCCCATAGGCCAGTGAATGTTGTTGGGTGTTGGGTTTCATTTCTGGGTACCTGGTCAGCCTGCAGAACCTTTACAGGCTGTCTAGCAGGATTTCAACTTGATTTCTGGGACGCATAACCAGTATACCAGAGTACGATTTAAGAATATGGATGGGTCGGCCACAGAACAGCACGCTAAAGTCATTGGGACTGCATCTCGAGGTACTGCATAGGTACATCGCACCAAGCCATTTAGTATATTTGCACATTCAAATTAATTTTCAAGCATCACAAGTACGTATTTATTACATGCATTATAGTTTCTAGATACGATTAAATGCAGAGGGACTTTCCATGCACTACAGCTGCAGTGAGGGTTATGGATCTGTTACCCAGAAACCACTAGCCTATGAGAGCCCCTGATAGGCTTCCCGCCTAGCACAGAATCAGATTATCATGATTTATCATGGGGCTGTTCTCTTCATTACCATCGATTTAAAAATTGAGCCAAAGATGATGGGTGTTAAGAGATGTTCAGCCCCTGAGGAACCCTAGTACCAATGGTAAAATGCCCCATAGACAAGGGGTCGATAGGCTGTAAACATTTTAATACTCGGATGAGTTGTGTTGCCAAAGCTATTAAAGTGCAGGTCCTCCTTTCATAACGAGGGAAGGTTGTTAGGGTGTTATAGTTGAGGCAAAAAGAAATAATTTGACTTTGACCGAGATGCGAGCAAGTAAATAACATTAATGTCTCTAAAAATAATGGTGCTTTCTGGTCTGGAAGACATGCCTTAAGTAGCCGTAGACTACTTAGCACTCAGAAATACAAATACGTAGTCGCAAGTTGGAAATGAAATCAACCCTCTGTAATGAGGTCGATGTGATAAAATCTTTTCTTCTATGTCTTTTCCTTTTTCCCTTGCGGCTGTGTATATATGCAGTCAACCCTAACCTACCCATTCCAACTAGCTGTTTGTGAATTGGACAGCATAAACTCTATGTGGCAAATATTTAAGATATTCTAATAAAACTGTTCTGTCATCCGTTCTTGTCATATATATTCCAATAATTCTAGAAGAAAAGCAAGATTACCCAGGTCGCACCCCCAACAACACTAGCACCAAACTTATGACGTCCCAAAAGATGGGTCAGAAATGGGACAGTCTATATTTGCAGTGTCTATAAATAAAAGTGGGTTGCAGGGATAGCAATATAGGGTGATGTATGACCACTCAAGACACAGTGTTACAGGATCAAAGTTATCTATTTAAAAAAAGGAGGAAAAATCGATAAACGTCTTAACATTAGATATACATCACATAAAGGGTATCGGCTTTGTGCATACAACTATGGATATGCCTTTCATTTCTAGATTACACCAATTATACCAATATTCAATATGAAATAGAACTGTGGAAATCCTATTTAAGATGTTTGCAGTTCAAACAGTTCATGCATAACAAATATTATGCTTCCGAAGGGAAACGTGTGGGTAACCAGCACTAAGGTTTAGTGCTGGTTACCCACAATCTTAGAGAAATGGTGATAATAATTAAGTTAGTTTGAAGTGTTAATGATAACTATTAATGTGTTTAATTGTGTTCTGTTATTTTACAAACAAAATAGACAATAGCCTACATCCAGACCTAAACCCAGCAGAATGTGACGGTGCTGCATTGCGGAAATCCCCCACTCGGACAGAAGTATATGATGTACTGAGATATATGGCAGATGGTGTCAGTAGTGGCCCTAGCTGACCTTGTGGTATGGTCACTTTCACATTTGTTACTGACCACTACCACAAGGGCACCACTAGGCAGTTGGACTGGAAAGCCTCATTTTCTGAAATCTCTCCTGAGGGCTGTTGAAAAACATCATTATTGATGTACATTAGCTTGGTCAAAGTACTACAGAGGATTTCCAAAGTAGATCTTTTAGAACTTCTATTGTTTTCAAAGTAAGCTGGATCTCATCAGTGAATTGAGGATGATGCACCATGCAACTTCTTCTGAAAAGAAGAGCAAATCATGGTGGTTACATGTAGGATAATTCCTAAGTCACCCTTGTGTTATTGAAAAAAAGCAAATTTCCATGCACAGGGGCCTACTTGTGTCTGATAAGGTTTTTTAGTGGACGGATGCCATCATTTAATTCTAAACATGTCCAGTGGCTGCCTAAGGTTTTCAGATGTTGAACATTTGCATTATTCCCTTACATCCGTGTATCACATCTAGACCTCTGTAAATATAGGAAGACCTTCAAGCTTCTAATGGATGATTTTCTTCCTTTTTTGAAAAGAAAAGTACTATCATTCTGATAGTATCAGATTTATTTGGGTTATGCATGCAGAGGATAGGCCTTTGACCTTAGCTTTGCCTGCAACACATGAGCCACATTGCAAACTAGAATCCCCACTGTGTAGGCCGAAATATCATGTACAAGGAAAGCTTTTCTATAAAAAGGATCCATGTTTCCTATTTTCATCTAGACTCACCCCAACTTCAACCAGGATGGCTCTTTCTGATCATGGCATCCGGGATTGTCTTTGCAGAAAATGTTACTTTACAATGTGCTATTCAAGTGCATGTTGGCAGATTACTATGTTTATCTACGTCCCAACAACAAAGAAAGATAAAACCTTCAGCACCATTCAGCCATTATACAATAAATGGGGGCTTGTATGTCATCCCCATATTGCATCAAAGGGGATGTATATCTCTTTGTAGTTTTTGCTGTGATCCATGTCTCTACTGGAGATCAGAGTGAGCCAAACTCTCCCCAGAATACCAAAAAGTGGGATTCCATTATCTGTCTGGATTTTACTGGGTCTCTCTTCCCATGTGTCATGTTGCATCTGTGCATGAGCATCTCCAAAAATACTCCAGTGACAAGAAAAAGTTAAATCCTCTTCAAAAATTCTAATTTAAGGGTGATGTCATTACTCTGATTGTCATATTCAGCCGGTGAGTCTGGCGTGAGGCCATCAGTACCTTCAAAGAGCCAGTAAATAGCAGTCCGCCTGGGGTGATACTGGTACTAATTGAGGCTCTGCTCATGGGCTCTGCTGCCTTGGGGTCATGGGGGAATGGTGTCTATAGCCTGACCTAGAGCATGGAACAAGGACAGGGTCCTCATCCCGACAATGCAATTTGTCTGGAAACCTCCTTCTACCACACTGAAACAATATTAAGATTCATCCTTTGAAGAAGTTTGCAATGTTCTCATCAAGGATACATTGGGTAGCCTATCTACTGATGCTATTGCATTGTAGAGAACAGCGTAAGATTGGGGTAGGTGGCATAAAGGTCTGTTGCATGTCAATCATACAAAATGGCACCAGTTTTTCCAGTCAGCTACAGGGTACAGCAGCCAATTCAAAGCACCTGCATTTACAGTGAATGTATAGACTGCATCACAGTGCCCCTGTCACAGGGGAGTGGTGTTGTATTGCAGAGTATCGATGCCCAAATGGTTTTGAGGATTCAATCAATGTATGCACCCATCTTGTCCATCTTCTTGGTCTTCAAACACATGGACTTTGGCATAGATAACACCATGTGCACATGTGCTATGCTGTCATAGTAGATGAGTAACTCACTGTATTGGAGTGGTTTGGCGATCCATTGAATCCAACTTGTAAAGCATGCGTGGCTTAACCATGTAACAATAGCAAGTTACAGAGTCGGCTTTACTCTGACTTTTCAGAAAAAAAAGGGTTTCACGCATAGTGCTGCTGTTGTATATTATTTGCTAAACATCAGTTCAAGAATGGTCTAATTGAATATAAAGTGGGATTGAAATCAAATTAGAGCATCAGTGACGGATCCAGGATTGTCCAGAGGGGGGCCAAGACTTGGTACTACATGCCCCCAAGCATGGCAAGCGAAGCGCAGTGGTCAGACTAGGGGGTTTGGGGGCCCTGAAAACATTTTGAGGGTTTTCAGATCGGAGACAGTGCTTTGTGGCACACCTTTTCCATCCCAGCACCCAAAGATTATTATGAAATTCAGTACTTAAAACAGTACATTCTGATTGCATTTTTACAATCATGGTACCTACTGAAGTTTGCCATTAAAGGTAAATCATTATCTGTTCAGACATGTCTCAGTTGCAATTCTCATTTAAGCTGGGGGTCTGGGTGTATCCCCCCGGAAAAATTTGAAATCCTTGAGGCAGAATGGTGCATTCTGGTGCTGTCTAAGAATAAATACCCTCAGTTCAAACTATACCAAGACACCCACTTTCCACCCACCCCCCAAAAAAAGTGACAAAACGGAATCACATTAGACCAAACAAATCACACACAACATAATATCTGGTGTCTTAAGAGAAAAGTGCCAGATATTAAGACTACAATAAAAGATATCCCTACACAGGCCCCTTCCATTCAGGTCAACTATAGTATTAGAAATAGCCCTTAGGTAATCATGTTTGGGCCCAGTCTACACTTTTTTTCCCCTCTTCTCCTTCTCCCTCTCCTGTCTTTCTCCTTTTTCCCTCTCTGTCTCCCTTTTCTTTTTTTTTTTTTGGGGGGGGGGCAGGCCCCCTGCCCCCCTGGATCCGCCAATGTAGAGCATAGAAATTAGTGGTCAAAGAATTAATAGTTGTATGAGTTTCAATGTGCAATTGGCAGTGTAGGCAACTGGTGACACTCCTATATTGTGTCAACAGGCAGTGGGACTGTGTCAGTGCTTAGAACCTGTTCACTTTGTATCTCAAAGGGCTCATTGCGATTCACAGGCAACAGGCAGTAATGTGTACCGCGGGGATCTTTTGATGTTGTGGCGCAGTTGTTATGCATCAGGGACAGGCTATTAACTATTCTCGAGCAAATATTGTGCTTCAGAAAGTGTCTGTGTACAGTTGCCAACAGTTTCTATCCTCTAAATTTTATTATTCATCTTGGGTCTAAAAAAGATGTTTTGTGTTTGAAAATTTGGGTGCAGGGATAACATAACTATTCAAGGGATGCATGCATGGTTCATTAATTGTTCATCATTATTATTCACTGCCAGCATGACACATGGCAGCATTTATGACGGGCTATGCAGCGCCTCTGTATTAATCTTCATATAGGGGAAATTCAATTTCAATTTAATCTAAGCCTTCTTGCATGATTGCACAGGAGTTATTTCTGGAAAGGGGTGACTTATTTAATGCAGTCTGGCTTCTGATACATGAATGCTGTTTTTCAGCTTACCGAACAAGATTGCACACACCCGCTACAATTTGAAACTGCAAATCATAGTGGATGATGATGGCTATCACGCTATTGTGACAGGGCATTCTATCATCATCACATAGGGTGTGATAGAGTGGTTGTTTAAGTGGAAGTACCATATTGTAGGCCTGTCATATTATCACCATCAGCAAACTAACTGTCACTACAACTTAGGGATGCACAATTAGGTGGGGGCCAGTGAAAGCATCTTGCTCATGGTGCTTTTTTGTCAGTGCTGCATCCTTGCTTCAAGCAGAGGGATATAGACCTGGAGGCATCATGCGGTCCATTATGGGTTAGATACACATTGGGAAGCTACAAGCCAAGTCGGAGGGTACTGTAATGGCTACCATACCACTACTAGGGCCCCTATGGCACTTCTGTGGACATGTTACATTTCTCTATCCTCACAGTTCACTGCACTCTAACAGAAGTGGCTGTCTGGATGAGCCAGGTCCTATATTGTTAGTCCAATACTGCTAGTCCCATGAGGATGCACCCAGTCCACTACCAGTACTCTATGCCAGTCTAGATGATGGCAAGGATGACTCCATTGCATTTGATATAATGTTTGACAGTGAGGGAGGAGAGCGAGATGAGGAGCTGAACAAACTACCATTGACACAAATGGATATATTACTATATTACTATATTGGCAAATGTGAGAGGAGAGAGAGGGAGAGAGACACAGACAGACACAGACAGACAGAGTTACGTACCTGTAGGTGGAGGGGCAGACTGGAAATTAGCAAGATAAATTTGAACATAATTTATTAGACAGAGTAGATGTTTAATATTCTAGGGAAAACGATAGTGTTCTTACATCTAAAAACGGCCTATACCGTAATTTTATGCAATAGCTGGTGAAAAAGGTATGAAAGAGTGGTGATTGAGGAAAAGCTTTTATCATTATTGATACATATATGATGATTAGTTCGTTTTTGATTGTCCCTACACATACATGAAGTAGGCACCCTTATGTCTATTGTCACAATCATATTCATTGGTAACAATCTGGCTGTAAGGAGACATAAATGTATCGCCTTATCATTTATGTTACAATGCTGTGTGATACTGCCAACCTGTGCATTATTTTATGTGGGAAAACAACAGGAAACCAAGCAATATATTCACCATTGTTCATACCTTTTTTAAGAGAAACTGTTAGTATATGTGTAAAACTAAATGCATAATGATTACAACAATGCAAGGGTTCTTTCTACTCATCAACATAAGCCCTCAAAGGGAGCTTGTCGAAAATGTACACATCACTCAATGCATTTGCCTATTGACTCTAGAAAACCTAGATTAAATGTTTTCCATACAACAAAATATTTCATGATGTATACTGTATGAAAACCTCAAATCCTTAATGTTGTGCCAAATTATGACGAAGATCCTCGGAATCATCAACCAATCAAAGAAATCCTTAGGTTCATATAAACAAAAACAAACAGGTCAATGCATTAACCTCCATATGCCATCAATTAGATATATACATGCATCTCAAAGGTTAATGTGTGGTGCATAGATGGGCTAGGGGGAGACAGTGAAAGCCAGAGCATTGAGGTATATAAGCTAAGTCACAATTTACACCCATATTCAATTACTAAAGGACTTACTTAAGGCACTGTTCACCATTGTTCCAAATGCATTTATCTGAAAAGGCACTGCTCTGCCATTGAGTATGTTGATATCGTATCATGGATGGAGAAAGGTGTTGGTTGTTGCTTAACCCTTATGTGCCCAGAATTATTTCGAGATAATTGATTTATTCAACACCCTTGATATAGTAGAGCCTATCACCTAAGTCATGTCCAGATTAAAGCACTGATTCAAATGGTAACAAAGAGGACAGAACAATAGCTTTCAGAAAATATAATATAAAGCATATGGGATGCATATGCTAGAGTATTATATGAGTTAGTGGGAATGATGACAGCACAAGAAGTTAAAATGAGCTGATTTGGTTTCTATTTTATTTCATTCTATTTTGGTGGGGAATAGGCTATTTTCAATTCATAAATTATTATTTTGACATTTCAAAGAAGCCATATTGATGGCATTTAAAAACAAATGTATGTTATAATTGGATACCTTGAAGAAAATCAAATGAAAAATATTTTATCAATATTTTTGGTATCTTTATGAATACATTTGTTAATTTAGTGATTTTTTTTGTATTTTCCCTTTATTCTCATGGCCAGAGCACGCACTTTTCCTGTATTTTAAGCCTATTTTCAATTCATTATTTTCTGCAATATTATCTATTAATAATTACATACATAAGGCAATATGACAAATTTGGTATCGTTGGAAAGCCCTGGACAATACGAAAGTTCTGATGTTAAAATCATCTTAATCTTAGTATTAATAAACCCATTGTGGTCTGTTGAACATATGTACATGCTTAAGAGCGCACTTTTGCTAATCTGGGCACGTAAGGGTTAAACTTAGAAATGGCGCTTTTGTATACTCTGCTCTACTTGTAAAACCTGTTGGTATCATATCTATAGGTCTCTCTATACACCCACCATAGAATACCTTAGATAGCTGATTGAAGTGAGTGTTGATGTAGCACCCATAACCAGATTTCAGTAATCGCTTTTCATGTGCTGTATAGACCTTAAATGCACTGTCCACCTTTAATTTGATGATGTGTGTGTGGTCCTGGTGAGCTACTAATTCCTCATGTCCTCTTGTATATATATAAAAAACCCACCAAAACTGATGACCGACTGACAGCCTTCAATCACTGATGGATGGCATAGCCTTGTATCCTTAGTTTTTTCCTAGTTCTTTGAGTATGTTATATTGGTTCTTAATTCACCCCAAATCTATTAAATGCCATTATCACTGCTTACTGGCTGCCGATGCATGGCCGCCATTGCTGCATGTGATGTCATGACCTCGTGACCTCATTTACCCATATATATGGCAGTCATGTGACCTACCCAATGGCTTCAAGACCACAAATGATGAAAAATCCCATAGCCTTAACCAAGGAAGATCGTAACTTCTGCTGGCAGTCAGGCTGTGATAAGTGTCCACAGGGCTAATTATACATTCTTGCAATTATTGGTCAGCAGGATGAAGTAAACTTGCTTGGCCTGTATTTGTGCTTCACTGCAACAAACTAATCTGGGGATTACACAGCCATAGTGAGTTTAAACTTCTGAAAGGCAAGCCTTTCAACAAAGGTGCATTGATGTAGCCCCAATTTCCAGATTTCAGCTCATGTTCTACCTTTTCAGCATTCACTGAAGCATTGGATTTCAGAACATATTAGCGATGTCAAAATCAGCAACTGGATTCTTTGAATACTTGATTCCGAGAATAACAGGTGGGGGGGGGCTACTGCCGTCACATATGTCAGAGGTGTCAATGACATAGATTAACGTTCTTGAGATCAAAGGTCTGAAAGGCTCCTGCAATGAGAGCCCAGAAAGGTTCCTGATTGCTGCCTGCCACTGCCCACAGTGTATCTTCACCCGAAATATTCAGACATGGCTATAAAGAAAAAGAAAACTACAGGCAATTATTTCCATTTTTATCTTAAGAACTTCCCGATCAGTGCTTCATTGGGATTATTGCTTTTTGTGTCATCTTCATACCCAATGTACCAGGACTCCTACAATAAGATTCCCATCTCCTGAGATTGCCTGAGCAAATATGGATGTACTTAATATCCACACAGATGTCATCACTTATTTCTCTGAAACATGATATGCAATATAATTATCCCATTTCTTGGGTGTAAAGTTGCCCAAAAGCAAAATGTGTAGCTAAAAAGATCAATTCTAATGGCATTCCTGACATTTATTGGATTCCTACGTTGAGGTGTAATGATGTAAAATGCCTGAGAAGGCATTCAAATAACCTTCAATCAAATTATCTGTTTGATTTTTGTCATTGTGAGATAATTCTTATTAACGATTTTACGACAGAAGTAGCCATGTTATTATGCCAATATCACAGCATTTATATGACAAGGAGTGTTATGTGAATTGATGAAAGTAATCCTGTTAGAACTTGCTCAATACATTTTAAGAATTGTTTTCAAATTAAGATGTTTGAAACAGATCAGACAAAAGTGTGGCCTCTGCATGAAAAAGTCTCACATGTGGATGGAAAATTTACTGCAGTAGGTAAGAACAGCCATAGTCAGTAGGGATAAATCTAATAAAGTTATAATCCTATCAGGACAACATTTCAGGAAGGATTCTGAATGCACCTCAACCATCCCACTAACCTCCTAGAGCAGTATAAATTTGTCAATGCATTGAGATATTGTTGAAATGCATTCAGGCTTTTGTGTAATTAGTGACAAAACTTAGTAGCTTTACTCTGTTGGATTCATACGCCATGGTGACCCAACAAGGTGACTGACTGTTAAAGTGTTGACATGATACAAGAATGTAGTACTATTCAGATGAAAGCCAGTGCTGTATCAATTGATACAACCTGCTGTCATATGAACAGATGATGGAAAATGTATGTGATTCCAACCAATTTCTGATGGTGGGATAAAAGAACAACAACCTGCATTGTAAAGAAAGAAATCTTAAAATGGCTGACCAGGTCGTGCTGCGACCCAAACATCCATTTCATACAGTTTCTTCTGGTGACCCGGAACACATGGTCAGCAGTATTCTTCCTATGACATTCCCGTCACTCATCACTGGTGATGGGCAGTCATCAAAACACCATATGCCCTTCTCCCACTGAACTACCAATGGGAACAGGATCCTTATAGAAGGGATTAGAATAGAATTTGGCCTCACAGGGCTATCAACATCTATCCTTTTCCTTATAAGTATCAATTTTACTTTAATAGCCCAGCGGGGCCAAATTCTATTCTCTTCTTTATAAGAATCAATTGTGGAAAAAAAGCCCTGCGGGGCGAAATTCTTTTCTATTCCTTATAAGAATAAATTGTGAATTAATAGTCCTGCCGGGCATAATTCTATTGTATTCCAAATTGGTTTAAGAAAAAACCTGTAGTCATGGATCATCGTCAAATTGCTGGTCATTTTAAGGATAATTTAATATGATACACCTAGCAGTATGGCAGCATACATAGTTGTAGACGTGACCACGCCTAAACTACCCCAAAATCAGATCATAGCCTCTGGGCTATACACTTTTAGAGCTAGGTTCAATTTATTTTATGTGCTACATAGGTACATGTAAGGTCTCTGCATGGTAAATTTTATTAGTCCAAGTACTATGTCTTTCCTAGGGTAAAGGAACCTGGAAAAGGTTGTAGACTTGACCACAATTACACAAAAGGTTTTATGCTCCCAGTGCTCACAAAAGATAGTGGATGGGTTCCTCTTCACGCTCTGAGCCTTGACAACCAGAATGCATGAAAAGCACAACTACATCTTTTATTTTGAACAATTTATTGAAAGGGAGGCAAAGACAACCTATTTGACAGTATCATTAGGGTTCAGGGCTGTTCCTCTAGTTCTATAAGAACAGAGGGATGTTATCATGGTTTGAAAAAAGCCATGATTTCTTCAAATGTAACCATGATATCATCCCTCTCTTCTCATAGAACTAGAGGAACAGCCCTAAACCCTAATGATACTGTCTCTACTGGTTGTATACAGGGTTTTTAACCAATTTGGAATAGAATAGAATTTTGCCCCATAGGGATATTATATTTAGGATAGAAAGAATCTTGCCCTGCAGGGCTATACATTAAGGATAGAAAAGAATCTTGCCCTGCAGGGCTACTTGCACAGGATAGAAAAGAATTTTGCCCTGCAGGGCTATCAAATTTAAGCTTCCATTGGATTCCTTATTAATAGCCCTGCGGGGCAAGATTTTTTTCTAATCCTTATTTATGGCCCTGCGGGACAAGCTTCTTTGTTATTCCACAAATATAGAATAGAATTCTATTCTTATATAGAATAGAAGGTTGTATATAAGACAAATATTAGTGACTTTCCTGCCTTTATGTACTACCCAAGACTAGAAAACCATAGAACAGGTGTCTAAGACAGCCATTATACATTTTTACTAGTCTGCAGCACACTCCCCCCCCCCCACTTCCTCAGTAACCATATCCAGTGTAAACTGGTGGATGGGATAGAACCATGCAATTACCCTCTCACTGGCCTCAACCTGATATACTGGACTGACTGGCGCTGGAGTGTGTCAGACCACAGACAACATATGACCCTGGGTCTGTGTTGCACAAATTCAAATCGTACTCCAGTTAGTCCATTTGACTTGAACTAGGCTCAAATCTTATGGACTTATCAAACTGTCTTTGTCATCTTGCCTTCCTCTCTGTCTATACCTAATCAATAGTTTACTCAAATCTGCTTCTTCCTCCTGGGGAGTAACTGTGGCTGTGGGTCTGGTTACCATTCATGTTATTAATTCCTTAACTCATACCTTCCCTTGCCTATCCTTAAATTAAACTATTTCTCATCTTATAATGATAATAGTTGATAGCAATCACAATGTGCAACAGAACCATGAGTTGACAGAGGTGATGCTCCCTTACAGTTTATAGGGTTGTTCATTCCTGCCCTCTATATGCCCCAGCCTACTACACACTGTATACTGGTCATTTCCCCTTCCTCCATGTAATCTCCCCCCAATACCTGGCTGATTGGATCATGCTGATACTTGTCCATCTGGAATATATGGTTTTCGTTCCTAATCTATCATTTGCTAGAACATAGTATAGAAGAGAAGGGATTATGGGGAACGTTATAACTACATGAAAGGTGCCGTACTCATGGAGGAGGAAACTAGAGCCTGTGCCATACATGACTTTGATATAGTACTAGTAAGGTTTGTATAGAGATAATATTCTAGATAGATGGCCATGGCACTTTTTTTGCTGCTACCCAGGTAACAATCATCATGGGAGGTGAATTGTGACCAGGAGGGCAATTACCCTCTTACTGCCCCCAACTTGATAGACTGACGTGATTTGTGGTGGATTCTGTGAGGCCTAGGATATGTGACCTAAGGCCAGGTTGCACAATAGAGGAACTGACCACTTGCAGTGTTTAGTTAATAGACATACTAGCCATGTCATAAATACTAGTCTAACAATATTTGTGCCCATCTACCCCTCACCTTTATTACAACCGATGCCTCACATAGACCCTCGTTTATACGTCACTTATTTGTGTCATGATTTGCTAGCCCTCCCGTTACACCCATCACCAGGAGGTTATTACACTAATGCAATTTTAGTGTTGCACCTAGTTTTGGTATTCGTGAGGAGCAAAGCAAAGTGCAGCAAAATTTTGCAGCTGTGTTACCTAGCTATATTCCCAGTAGTAATTGTGCAAGTGAGTTGTGTTAGCATTCATCTAGAACATGTTTTTAAATGAAGTGATGCCTGTTAACATTTAAGTACAAGGACAGCTGTCTTTGAAAGAAAAAGTCACGGCATAAGAATTGGCAATGCTGCATTTAATAAACAGGTTAAATGGTCACATTGGAATTGATGTCATATCATACACCGTCAGCTGATCAATGTGATATGTGAATCGGTGGTGGAGTGGTTTGCCACACTGAGTTCATGTGCAATGAATCTTGTTGGACCCTCATCCAGCAAAGCTTATTCCTTTAGCTGTTTAAAACAGTTTCAGGGTTATAAATTGTTTCTTGTTGTATAACTCACTTGACGATGGCGTAGCTGGCATCTTCCAGAACTTTTAAGATCTTTACTGGGGGGCACAACATATATATTGGTATATTGCAATGTATCATAAAAAAAATGTATACATGTAAGTTTGTGTTGACTGTCTATTTGATACCAAAAGTTGAATGTACACATCTCAATGTGTAAGTTTTGTTGGGTTCCTCTCCGATATTCAACTAAGTTATGTAAAGAGTGTCAACTTGAATTCCCTGACTTGTCATTATAATTGAACGAAATGAAAAATATGAAAATAACAAATAAAGTGAAATGTCTACATAAAAATATGACATTTGTAAGAAATAAAAAAAAAAAGTGAAAATGTGTAATGTGGTTTCTGTTGTATTCCTTACCTTATTATGTAAGTTTTTTTGATATGATATGACCTGTTTCAAGGGGTGGGTCTTTTGGTTAAATTTTGTTAAACCCCAAAAATTACCCCAAAAGGCCTCTCCTCCCAAAGGGCCCCCCAATATTTTTTCGCATTTTTTTTTGGCAAGCTTTCAGCTTGCCTTTTTTTTTTTTTATCTATAAAACAATCTCACTATAAGTCACACTCTCATCTACATAAGAAACCAAGCTTTATGCTAATAAGGTCATGTGACCAAATTTCAAATTTCCCACCATAATGCTTACCTCTGATTGGTCCATTCAAATTAGGGTCATGTGACCTTATTTGCATAAAAGAGGTCACGTGACCTAAACAGCCAGCCAATTAGCGGGCACCATTTTGGCAGGAAACCACAGGGGGTAAGGGTCACGTGACCATTTTAAATTTCCCACCAAAAGGAAGGGCTCTGATTGGTCCATTTCAGTGCCAGACCATGGGGGGGTCTAGGTCACGTGGCCCCCCATTTGAATTTCCTGCCAAAAGGGAGCCCTCTCATTGGCTGCAGGTCGAGCGAGTAATATCCTGTAGTTAGTTATAGTCCCGTTTCGATACATACTATACTACTGATATTAATTGAAATTAGCATTATTATGCTAATTAGCAAATAATGCTATAATTTCACATTTTAATTCAAAACTTTGGATCTAGAAATGGGATTTTCATTCTGTTTTCACTATTAGTATCTCTGTGAGAAAATTTATCAAAAGGATTCTTTGATTTTACATTTGGAATGAAAATAGAATTTTGAAAATAGCTTTACTTTATTCCTCATCAAAAAGTATCTTTAATCAATTTCTGTTCAATCTTTGCTTATTTAGCCCTCTAGAGCCCCCTGGTGGTCAAAACCAGTACTAAAATCCTGCATGGAGGCATATGGGTGATTCCTGTGAACTGCCCCACCTTTGGGTTTTTGGGGTCTTTTTGGATACATGTGACTCCAGAATAAAAATTGTTCCACCAATCTTCCTATTTATGGTCTCATTTGTGAGAAAACATGTTGGGCTTCAAAAAGAGGGCAAATTTGTGTATGTCGGACCAATATTTTTTGAGCTATGGTGGCCAAAAGTTGGAAAATTGCCAAAAATTGTTTTTTTTCCAATTTCCACCTTATTCCAGGCCAAATATCATCAAGGAAAGCAGTAGTAGTCCACCATATTATTATGGTGCGCGCAATACACATTCAAGTAATTTTCAAGTCAGTCGACCCCCACTCCCCCTGAAGCAACACTTTCCTCTGTGCAGCCTATATAAATCATCTAGGGGTTATCTCACCTATTATATAGTGTGTATCTATTGTTGAGGTGTCGTTTTAAAAAAAAAATCGGGTCTCTACATGCTTCGGTTGCCCCAAACCATGGTCGTTTATCATATGTAACGCGCTTGATCGGTATTCGGCAAAATTATGGCGGGAGAAGAAAAACAGCTCCTGTTACCCGGGCGGAAGTGGCCTGCACCGGGGACTTCGCAAAAGTTGTCATCCGGTCCTCAACTTGTTTGGGATCAGATATTTAGGTGTTTACCGCCGACAGTTTGTGCAAAATCAAGCAAAAGGTGAGTGATATTGATCGAAACTTGATGAAATTTTGATGTTTGATGCCGATGGATGTTGTTGATGTTGTTTTTGTGTACCAAAAGTATGTAAATCGTGTAGAATACGTGTTAGACGATCGGCGTGGGCGAAAATCCAAGCCCTGACGCCAATATATTGTCCTGGGTTGAACCACAATATCTATTACAGTAGGATGCCGTGAGTTGGATGATAGGTGTCACTGGATGCTGGGCTGCCTGACATCATCATGGGCAGATGGTGATAGTCTCCCATTCATTTAGCTTAAGTGGGGCAGCAGACACATTGTGAGAAGACGTCACCTGGTGATAAAACCCATTGTTCAAAGGTGGAGAAAGCTCCACTATGGGCATTCTGAGATATTTCTATCAGTCCGTGATGCCTGACACATCATAGGTAAATATAATGTGCATGATATCCAATTTGGGCATCTGCTATTATATCAGCCGTCATCGTGAGGCATCCGGCATGAACCGCTTATGAATACGAATCATACATGAATTGGGCATATACAGCTATATCTAGCATGCAATTTTTATAGGCCTACCCTAGATATGATTCAAAACCAATTGATAATGCACATTACTTTTGGAATACCATAAAAATTGTCTTTTTTACCCCTTTCATAGAGTTTCTAATCATGGTTCAATGATGTGATGCTGATGAGTGACTGACCAAAGATAGATTGGTGCCTAAGGCCTAAAAAGAAAGGTATGTTTCCAGTCATTCGACCAACCCCAGCCAAACAGGGCCGTGATTTATATTTTTCCCCGAGGTGCTGCTACTTTGATCTAGGCCTACACTGTGATAGAGCTAGATGATATCTCCTCAATATGGAACAAGATATCAATAGATAACTCATGATGAGTGTGTGTTAGCCAAGGATAATTACAAGACGGTGCAGCCCGAGTGTAATTATCCTTTGCTAACACACACAAGTCATGAATTATCCATTGACTACTTATTTCATTACACGATATCAATAGATAATCAATAGAATATCAATAAATTCAAGTTGAAAACGAAAATCGCTCCCCCTCCCCGGGACTCAAAGCCTGCCATAGTGTGTTTACATACTGCCAAAAAAAGATATACGCCCGGACCAGGATTTGTCCCGCCTACCTGTAGAAGCTTGGTTTGAAGGCGTCCAGCAGTCGTCGCCATTATGCAAGCAGCAGCAGTAGTGCTGGGGAGGGGTAGTCGAAAGCGCGGACAGCTACTAGTGGCATTCTAACCAAGCAAACACACACCTCGCTACAGTGAAAAAATATATACGCCCAGACTGGGACTCGTCCCAACTACCTATAGCAGCTGAGCGCAATGCGCTACCCACTAGACCACCGGGTCTCACACTTCGATGCCCGGCAGACGTTGGTTTGCTACTGTGCGCGACTGGCCTGCTTATGGATCAAGGTGCTGGACGCGTTCACACTACACTACTGCTGGGTGGCTTTATATCATAGAGACCTGGTTCTGGCCAACCACTTCTCGTCAGTCCCTGTGGCGCAATGCATGGGGAGTTGAATTTGGGATCTGAGACTGCAGGTTCAACCCCTACCCTGGCAATGAAAAATTTTGTAGTATTTAACATGTAACATATGACATGTAAGGACATGTAAGGAGGCATTTATCCGTGGATAACCTGCCTCCTTACATGGATAACATGCCTCCTTACATGAAGAACATGCCTCCGTACAAAAGTAATGATGCATGCATCATGGTGTGCAATATCGACAGGTATGTGCATCAAGAAAAAGCACCCAAAATCACAGAAGTCGTGTAATAACCATGTCTACGCACAGAAGTGTTATTTCCAACCGAATATATACTCAGACAGCTGACACACCTCTATACAAAGGCCTATACAGCCATGCTCTACAGTGTTCTGAATAGGGCTTTGCCTATAGTGTACAGTGGGTCTACTGCATGTCTATGTTCACTATTTACTCCAGAAAGTGGCTACATTCTGATACAGCCTTCTATCATGGACAGAGTGTCATTTGGTTGGTTCTCATACTTTGGCCCTACTTTAGCTGAAGAGTTATAAGAGTCTTAATTTCTTTTAAGCTGAGTAAAACAAACATCACTAATGGTGTCTGGACAAATATCGGAAAACCAAAGTAAAGTGATGACATAATTCCACAGAGAATCGATGTGCCCATAAAAACTGACTCACGCAGTCTAAATTTTTACCTAGACGTACATGCTAATGTCTCTTTTGATTTATTGAATAGGTATTGTTAGGTGAATTTCAGCTTCTAGCATCATGTTAAGGAGTGTAACAACCCCACCATGCAGTGCTATGTGAGCAAACAGGCAGAATAAAGATAGTATGTGCATCCTCTTATCCCTTAGCCCTCAAGACACAGTGTTACAGGATCAAAGTTATTTATTTAAAAAATGGAAGAATAAAAACAGTAGATAGACATTACTTAAAGGGTTTGTAAAACTATGGAGATACCTTTCGTTTCTAGTTTAAACCAAGAACATTTGCCATGATGAGACAAAAATAAAGGCGTTATCTAATCATCTGTTAGCTGTAAATTTGCATTGTCCCGGCCCATATGTTAGGAAATGAGATTTTCACACTTCTACCAAGTACTGCTCATGCATAAAAATACTTCTGAAGGGAAACTTGAAATATTAGGGTTAGCTGTTAGGGAGACAATCATGATTTAAGTTGGTTTGAAGTGTTTCACCCCGCTATAATGAGAGAATAATTATAAAATAATGAGTTTAATTGTGTTCTGTTTTCATGAAGAACATAGACATCCTGACCTTACCCAGGAGAATGTGACAGTGCTGCAGGGATGCAGAAATCAGAAGAATACAGAAGTACATGATGTACTGAGATACAAGGCAGATGGTGAAAGTCATGGCCCAAGCCGACCTTGTGGTATGGTCACTTTCATATTTGTTACTGACCGCCACCACAAGGGCACCATGTGGCAGTTGGACTGGAATACCACATATTCTGAAATCTATCCTGAGGGTTGTTGCAAAACATCTTTATTGGTGTATGTTAGCTCAGTCTACTATAGAGGATTATGATTTCTGAATTAGCATCTTAAGAATTTTTACTGTTTGCAAAGTAAGCTGGACCACATTAGTGAGGTTAGGATGACGTGCCATGCAAAATTGTATGCAAAGAGCAAAGCATCCTAAAAGGTAGCACATCCTTATATTTCAGTTAAGTGGAACATGCAGGAATTCAAAGAGGGGGGAGAGAACAGAAAACACCCATACATGTGTCTGTTAAGGCTATTTAGCTGATGGATATCACCATAAATAAATCTAGACATGTCCAGTGGCTGGCTAAGGTTTTCAGATGCTGTTTGTCATATTCCCTTACATTCATGTATCGCAGCTGGACCTTTGTTAAAAAATAGAAAGGCCTTCCATATTTGCTTCTAATGGATGATTTCCTTTTCGGGAAAAACCTCATAGCATCAGTTACTTAGGTTATGTGCAAAGAGGATAGGCCTTTGACCTTAGCTTTGCCTGCAAAACAGGAGCCACATTGCAAACCAGAATCCCCGCTGTGTAGGCCGAAATATCTTATGAGGAAAGATTTTCTATAAAAAAGGATCCATGTTTCCTACAACAAAGAAAGATAAAGCATTCAGCACCCTTCAGGCATTATATGATAAAGCCTTCAGGCATCATGCTAGCCTTAAATGGAGGAGTGTATATCCTTTTGTGGTAGATTGCCTACTAAGGTAACATACTATGTATTTTTTTCTGTGTTCCATGTTTTACTGGAGATCAGAGTGAGTCAATCTCTCCCCAGAACACCAAAAAGTGGGATTCCATTATCTGTGTGGATTTGGAGTCTCCCTTGTCATGTTGCATCTGTGCAAGAGTATCTCCTAAAATATTCCATTAACAAGAGATGGTTAAATCCTCTTCAAAAATTCTAAAAGGTGATGTCGTTACTCTGATCAGTATATTCAGCCGGTGAGTCTGGCATGAGGCTATCAGTATGCCCAGGGTGACACTGGTACTAATTGAGGCTCTGCTCTACTGCCATGGGGTCATGTCTAGCCTGACCCAGAACAGGGAACAAGGACATGATCCTCATGCCTACAGTGCAATTTGTCTTGGAATTTCCTTTTACCACACTGAAGCAATTTTAAGAATGTAAAGGCTGGAGACTGCATCACAGTGCCCATGTCACAGGGGACTGGTGTTGTATTGGTGCCCAAACGGATTTGATGATTCAATCCATGTATGCAACCATCTTGTCCATTAGTGGTCCTCAAACCCATGGAATAAGTTCATGTGCACATCCTGCTGTCATAGTGCACCAAAATAGCCTAGACGAGTTACTTGCTGTATTGGAGTGTCTTGATGATCCATTGGGTGTGAATCAGTTTGTAAAGATTGCAAGGCGTAACCGTGTAACAATGGCAAGTTACAGAGGGTGAATTACCTCGACTTCTCAGGAAAAGTAATAGTTTCTGATGTTGCTTATTGTTTGCTAAGCATCAGTTCAAGAATGGTATTATTGGATATGCAGTGAAATTGAAATAAGTTAGAGCATAGAAATTAGTGGTCAAAGAATCCCAAGAACAAACTCAAAATACACCCCCTCGATAGATGTATTAGGTATCAATGTACACATTGCACACTGGAGTGAACTGGTGACACCCCTACATTGGGTTAACAGGTCGTGGGACTGTATTGGTGCTTAGACCCTGTTCGCTTTGTATCTCAAAGGGCTCGTTGCGATTCACAGGCAACAGGCAGTAGTGTACCATGGGGACCTTTTGATGTTGTAGCGCAGTCTTTCTCCATCAGGGACAGGCTGTTAACTGTTATTGAACAAATATTGTGCTTCAGAAAGTGTCTGTGTAGAGTTGCCGACAGTTTCTATTCTCTAAATTGCATTATTCATCTTGGGTATAGTTTTTTTTGTGTGTAGTGACTGGTGGAACTCTGTATGGACTGTGCTGTTGTCTGGTGTCTGCTTTTAAAAGGATGTTTTTGCCAGCAGGACACATGGCAGCATTTATGACGGGCTATGCAGCGCCTCTGTATTAATATTCATATAGGAGAAATTAAATTTCAATTTAATCTAAGCCTTCTTGCATGATTGCATAGGAGTTATTTCTGGAAAGTGGTGACTTATTTAATGCAGTCTGGCTTTTGATACATGAATGCTGTTTTGCAGCTTACCAAAGAAGATTTTAGGATTGCACACACCCGCTAAAATTTTGAAACTGCAAATCATAGTGGGTGACAATGGTTATCACTCTTTTATGACAGGGCATTCTATCGTCATCACATAGGATGTGATAGAGTGGTTGTATAAGTGGAAGTACCATATTGTGGGCCTGTCATATCATCACCATCACATTACTAACTGTCACCACAACTTAGTGGAATGTACAATTTGGTGACGGCCTGTTAAAGCATCTTGTGCAGTCTGCTCATGGTACTTTTTGTCAGTGTTGCATCCTTGCTTCAAGCAGAGGGATATAGACCTGGAGGCATCATGCGGTCCATTATAGGTTAGATACACATGGGGGACCTACAAGAAAAGTCTGAGGCTACTGTAATGGCTACCATACCACTACTATGGGGACCCTATGGCACTTCTGTGGCTGTGTTACATTTCTCTATCCTCACAGTTCACTGCACTCTAACAGAAGTGGCTGTCTGGATGAGTCAGGTCCTATCTTGTTAGCCCCATACTGCTAGTCCCATGAGGATGCACCCAATCCACTACCAGTACTCTATGCCAGTCTAGATGATGATAAGGATGGCTCCATTGCATTTGATATAATTTCTGATAGCAAGGGAGAAAGGGGGGGGGGTGAGGAGCTGAACAAACTACCATAGAGACAAATGGATAGAACTATATTGGCAAATGTGAAAGTAGAGAGAGGGAGAGAGACAGAGTTACATACCTGTAGGTGGAGGAACAGACTAGCAATTAGCAAGATAACATTGAAAATGATTTAATAGATAGAGCAGATGTTCAATATTCTGGGGAAAATGATAGTGTTAAATTGGCCGACAGCATGCTATTCTGCAATAGCTGGTGAAAGATAAGAAAAAGTGGTAATTGAGGAAAAGCTTTTATCTGTATCTGTACATATGATGATTAGTTCTTTTTGTATTGTACCTACACAAACGTGAAGTAGGCCCCCCTATGTCTATTGTCACAATCATATTCATTGGTAACAATGCCCATCTGGCTGTATGGAGACATAAATGAATTGCCTTATCATTTGTGTTTCTGAGATTCTATTAAGCAACTGTACAATTAACTGCAAAAACAATGCTGCGTGATATTGCCAACCCGTGCATTATTGTATGTGGGAAACAACAGGAAACCCAGCATTATATTCACCAATGTCCATCCCTTTTTAAGAGATACCGTTAGCATTTACTTATATCTAAAACCTAAATGCATAATGATTACAACAATTGCAAGGGTTCTTACTCAGGACTCATCAATGTAAGCCCTCAAAGGGAGCTTGTTTAAAATATACACAGCACTCAATAAAATTGCCTCATCTTTTTTAAGGGGAGAAAACCCAGATTAAATTCCATACTACAAAATATTTCATGGTGTATGCTGTATGAAAACCTGAAATCCTAAATGTGCCTAATTATGACCAAAATTCTCGGAACCATCAACCTATCATAGAAATCCTAGGGTTCATATAAACAAAAACTAAAACCATTGACTTCTTTATTGCCTCAAGGTAAAATTCATCAAATGCATTAATCCCAAAAGGCACTGCTCTGCCATTGAATATGTTGATATTGTATCTTGAACGCAGAAGGGTGATGGCTGTTACTTAAAGCTCGGAAATGGAGCTTCTGTATACTCTGCTCCAAAAAAACGGTTGGTGCCATATCTATAGGCCTCTCCATACACCCACCATAGAATACCTTAGATGGATGATTTAGATGAGTGTTGATGTAGCACCCATAACCATATTTCAGCAATGGGTTTTCATGTGCTGCATAATTTAATACACTGTCCACCTTTACTGTGATGATGTGTATGTAGCCCTGACGAGCTAAACATATGACCATTCCTCATGACACTCTGGTTCGTATATATAAAAAAAAACACCTAAAAACTGGTGGCCGACTGACAGCCTTCAGTCACTGATGGGCGGCCTAGCCCTGTATTCTTAGGGTTGTTGCTTTTTTCTAGTTTATTAGAGCTTGGAGTATGTTATATTGATTCCTAATTCACCCCAAATCTATTAAATACCATTATCACTGCTTGCTTGCAGACGATGGCTGGCCGCCATCATTGCATCTGATATCATGACCCATGACCTCATTTAACCATATATATGGGGGTCACATTACCTACCCAGCTCATTAATGGCTTAAAGACCACAAATGATGAAAAATCCCATAGCCTTAACCAAGGAAGATCGTCACTTCTGCTGGCAGTAAAGCTGTGATGATTGTTCACTGGGCTGATTACATTACTGTAATTATTGGTCAGCATGATGAAGTAAAACTTGCTTGGCCTGTATTTGTGCTTCACAGCAAAACAAACAACTCTGAGGATTACACAGCCATAGTGAGTTTAAACCTGTGATAGGCATGCCCTCTGTCCTTTCAACAAAGATGCGCTGATGATTGTAGCCCCGATTTCCAGATTTCAGCTCATGTTCTACAATTTTCAGCATTCACTAAAGCATTGAATTTCAGAACATGTTCTCAATGTCAGAATCAGCAACTCTTTGAATACCTGATTTAGAGAATAACAGGTGGGATTGGGGCTACTGCCATTAAAGAATTACCCAATCTGTGCTTTATTGAGGATTATTCTTTTTTTTTGTGAGTCATCTTCATACCTGATATACCCGGACTACTGCAATAAAATTGCCATCTCCTGAGATTGCCTGAGCAAATATGGATGTACTTGATATCCATGCAGATGTCATCGCTTATTTTTCTGAAGCCTGATATGCAATAGAATTATCCCATTTCTTGGGGGTCATGTCACCCAAAAGAACAATGTGTAGCTAAAAAGATCAATTTTAATGGCACTGCTGACATTTATTGGATTCCTCAGCTGGCATGTAATGATGCAAAACGTATGAGAAGGCATTAAAATAATCTTCAATCTAATTATCTGTTTGATTTTTGCCATTGACAGATGATTCCTATTACCAGTAACGATTTCACGATAGAAGTTGCCATGGTCTTATGCCAAAATCCCAGCATTAATATGACAACATGTGTTATAATTTTTATTATGAATTGATGAAAGTGATCCCCATTAGAACTTGTTCAATACAAATTATTCAAATGAAGATGTCTGGCACAGTTGAGACATTAACCTCACTTGACTCACCTTACCCCATAGCAGCTTAGATTAATGTGAAAGGGCCTATATACCAGAATCCTAAGCCTGGTAAATCTAGTGGCTTCCACCAACCTTTCTTGATAAAAGAACGACAAAATAGCAGCACCTGCATTGTAAAAATAAAATCCTAAAATGGCTGAGCAGGTCTACTCCCCTGGTTATTAAACTAATAATACCACTATGGCTTTCCTGACACTTGGATAAGAAACCATTGAATCAAAGTTGTTGAAAAAGACAGTCATTATACATTTTTACTAGACTGCAGCACATCCTCCCCTTCCTCAGTAACCACATTCAGTGTAAATCGGCGGATGGGATAGAACCATACAATTACCCTTTCACTGGCCTCAACCTGATATACTGGAGTAACTGCTGCTGGACACTGTCAGGCCAGAGAAAACATATGACCCAGGGCCTGTGTTGCACAACTTCAAATCATACTTCAGTTAGTACCAAGAGATATAGTCTTAAGTCATATAGACTTTGTTAAACTGCCTTCCTCTCTGTCTATCTCTGATTGCTAGTTTTCTCAAATCTCTTTCTTGCACCTGGTGCTCCAGGGAGTAACTGTGGCTGTGGGTATGGTTACCATTCATGTTATCGATATTTATTACATGACTTTTGTGAATTTGTGTTCTTTTTGTGGATATTCCCATTCTGATACCTGTGGATATTGTATGCCATGATGCATGCATCATGACCTTTGTAAGGTGTGCTGTTATCCATGGATAACAGGCACCCATTGCTGTTATCCATGACTGTTAAAACCTACGAGAATTCTATTGCCTAGGGCAGGGGTTCAACCCATACCCTACTGATCCAAAATCCAACTTCCTATGCAGTGCGCCACAGGGACTGATGAGAGACAGAGTGTGTTTGCCAGTATATGTACAATGTCATAGATTTGGCATGGTTAGTAGTGGCCCCTAGCTTTGTCACATGCGCAAGGTGAGAATGGCATTATGGTTATAGTCTCTCACTGCTCTATGGATGCCTTCAAACCAAGCAAGCAACTCTCGGGTGGCAAGTTGTGTGTACTGATATATTGGTTAGCGAGTCACACTCCTAGCCCTAGGCACAGGCGTTCACGTCCAGGTCTGGTTCATCTTTTTCGCAGTGCAAGCTGTCAAACCTTGTGTGTACACACACTATGGCAGGCTTAAAGTCCCATGAGGAGGTGAAGAATTTTTCTTTTAAATTTAATTTATTGATATTCTATTGATTATCTATTGATCATGTAATACAATAAGTAGTTAATGGATATGTCATGACTTTGCCCCCTCGTTGCATGTTATTGTTTGATATCAGTCACACGTCATGACATATCCATTAATTACTTGTTCACTAATTCCTTACTCAGCCTGATCTCATCCTGTCACTTATACCTCATTAATTTCCCATCCATATCTCACCTTGCCCATCCTTAAACTGAGATTAGTTCTGTAACACAATGTGCAACAGAACCATGAGTCGATAAGGGTGATGCTCCCTTAGAGTTTATAGGGTTGTCCATTCCTGCCCTCTATACGCCCCTGCCTACTACCCACTGGATACTGATCATTTCCCCTTCCTCCATGTAATCTCCCCCTAATACCTAGCTGAGTGGATCATGCTAATACCTGCCCATCTGGAATTTATGGTTTTAGTTCCTAATTTAGCACTTGTCAGAACATAGTATAATAGAGAAGGGTCTATTTGGAACTTCTAGCGTTATAATTACTTGCAAAATGAAAGGAGGAAAGGACCGGAGGAGGAAGCTAGAGCCTGTGTCATACACACTGAGTTAGAAAAAATGCCCCCTAAGACATGTCAAAGGGACTTTGAAAGCCATGCAACTTCTGTGGTTAATTCTGAAGAGCGTGGATTAGCACTGTGCATCATTGTGTGCCCTTGAAAATTATGCCCCTGCTACCTAAAATTAGAACCACACAGGTAGGCCTTCACCAGTAGAGTGGTTTGAATAGGTTTTAGAAGGCCTGTGCAATGAAGGAAAAGCCAGAGTTTGAAAAGATAAAATAGATACACGGGGATTATCCTTAATGAGTGAACACCTGTGGAAGCGGGAACCACCTTGATCTGCTTCTCAGACCTTCTTCAATATTCTACATTAATAAAGTCTCTTTAATGCGTACAATAAGTATGAAGTTACTGCTAGAATTAAGTATTTTCTATTTCCTATGTAGTACACATCTTAGTGAAACATGTCATGTAACACAGATACTCATCTAAAGGTAATTCAATGGCCCTAGACCCCTGAATTCGACATGGCCATTTCTTAAAATCGACATGCTGACTTGGCTATTTCTGAAAATCGACATGGGACATGACTATGCTAGTGACATGTGACAGGGGCATTTTTTTAAATTTGACATGTGACATGGGGCCTAGTGACATGTAATTTAAGGCCAAAAGAAGGCCTCGGCTGTCCTTAGATTGCATCTTTTGGCCCCACAATCTTCAAAATTTTCCAGGTGGTGCCACACCCCCTTTCTTGTTGTTGTTTACATGTTTTAAACAGTTTTTTCATTCTTTTTTTTCATGGACTTTGCAGGTGTAATTTCATCAGATACCCAGAATGTCCATGATCTAGATGAAAAGAGAATCCATGAACATTACCATTTACATGTATACTGTTATGATAAGCCCCAGAGATGAGCTCCATAAGTCTTACTTGGATTATAGCTACATTAGTGACACTAGTGACAAGGGCTTTTGCTAAGTAACATGGGACATAGGCATTTCTTAAAATCGACATGTGACATCGGGACTCCCCATCAAGGGCCTCAATTCAAAACATATCTCACACATACCAAAGAGTGAATGAATACATTGTAGTAGACCAACAATAGGATCATATTCATACCCTGCTCTTTATTGATATAACTACGTGGTAACTATAGTGATGATAAGGAAGGATAGGTTGGAATGAGATACAAATGTGGTAATGGATCCTTTCCCTCTTGTCGGTTCTAACACCCACAATATTGGCTGTTCTGCATGTCTCGGTGCCCCATTTATATCCTCATTGAGGACAGACATCTACGTCTTTCCCATGATACAAAAGAACCTAACCGCCTGTTCCCTTAGCTACCCACAATTGGCCTTAATGAGGCACAGCAGTGCACAAAACCTGGTAGCCTACAGAACAATTTTAGAAACCATTGTACTATGACAGAAATCATGTGGAAGTATGGCATCTGTAGTATTTGAAAATATGGTGCTCGGGCGTGAAATATGACACGAGCGTCAAATACATGATAGTATTGTGAAATACTATACCTCTTTAACATCATATAATGCATGAAATGAGCTGCTACATGTATCATGCTGAATCTCCCATATAATTCGACTTTTAAATCTCAAGTCGTACAATGTTTAGAAATACCCCACAGATGTAAAATCAGGAAATACTGCACCTATAAGGTGAAGCTCCATTAGACGATTCTTACAGAGAATCTTAACTATTCTCACAAAATGGGACACAAACACAGACTAAAGGCTACTATTTGTTATCATTGCAAGGTAGAGAATGTATATTGAGGGAGCTATTTGTTTATTTGAGGATAGCATTGTGTGCGATCTCAGGCATGCTTATGTTGTCATTATTTACCAAATCAAGCTGATGTTATGTACATATTGCAGAATTTCATACTGGGGAGTCTCTGCAATTCATGTCAAACAGGTTTGATTTTTTCCAGGATTTTTCCAATTCATATCAAACAGGAGTTAGGGCATCAACTGGCGAAAACCCTTTCAGCCATTCTTCTCTTCAATCTGAGAAGAACTGTACACATCCAGCTGTAGCCACCATATAGCCTTTTACCATTTGGTCAGTCCATTATATGCTCCAGAAAGTAGCCGCATTCTGATATGGCTATGTGTAAAGGGCTATGGTTCAGTACCAGAACCTTTTACCACATAAACGTCCAGTTCACCAGGCACTTGTGTATAATATAGGGTTGTGCCTCAGCTATGGTAGTAGTACCCTAGATAAGAGGAATGCTGCAGCCATATTACCAAAACCTACAATAGTTCCTTACAGAAAACGTTCACTTCACTCCTGCTCCCTCTGAGGGTGCACGTTCCAAACCCAAGGTATTTCTTTTAAAATAAATGATACAATGTGCGTAATACAATGCAGTTGAAGGATTTATATTTTAAGTATGTTTTGTAACGTTCACATCAAAGCCATCTCTGGGATAGTGTTATAAACTAAGTCCCATACTTTTTTTGTAATCCTCATACAATAAGTAAGTGTAGCAGCAAATTTGGTTCAAAGCTCAATGGTTGTTGCAGCATACCCTTCATGTTCAGGAATTAATTTAAAAAATAGTGCTCAATCCACCACCATTTTGAAACACCGACAGGCTGGCGAGGAAAAGATGGTTCATGAGGTCACATGTGATATCCACAATACTCAGATAGCTCATAGAAGATTAATATTTGTTTAAATTAATGAAATGGCTTGCATGTGTGGAATGCTAACATGAAAACTACATTTCTTGTGACTGCCTCATCAGATGTTCATCCCTGCCTCCTACATACCCTTAACCCTGTTACAAGCTGACTACACTGGCCATTTACTCTGCTGCATCATCAATGTAATCCTAGCCTTATACCTGGCTGATTGCATCCTGCTAATACATATCAATCTAAAATATGTCTCTGCTGTACTGAATGTTTTTGATACAGTGAGGAAGCACACTAAGGGACATGACATTTCCAAGCTCAAAACCATTATCTAAGGACAACCATGGCAGCACTGAGAAAATTCTTCCTGACAAAGTGACATGTATACCCATGTCAACTTGATTTGACACAGAGAGCACAGGTCATTGGGACATGTGCACATATGTCACCATGACAACTGTAGCACACAGTAATCCTCATATGATTTGACATGCCTTAAAATGCCATGTCATCTGTGAGTTGACCAGGGTCACGGCCATGTCGAAGGCACTTGACATGTGATGGTTTGACATACATAATTGTTCTAGGATATTCCACTAGATGGAGCAAACAACCATTTTGGTACCAGGACTAATCACTACCAAGAAGTACTACCAACACTTGAGACATTTGATGTATCTGTGTCATTTTGTTTTCATGAAGAATAGATCACTAAGGTCTGTAAATACTATCAATAAATGGTAGTGAATTCTATTTCGTTGTTAAATCTGCATTTGTTATTGAATATCAAAATAGACACCCACCATCCTGAATACTCCAACTGGAGTGGTTAGACACCTTATGTGTGGGTCAGTGAAAATACCAAAGGACTGTATTCTAACCCACAATCTATAATCTCAGTATCTACAGTACAGGGAGACATATGGCATTGCCATGCACCTCCATGCCCTTGTCTTATGGACTGCATAGAGGTCCTCAGTCAAGTAGGAGTTCTGTAGATAGGAAAAAGTGCCTTAGTGTTGCAGGCCTGTGGGACTATGATATCCCCTGCCTTCTATTATAGGCCTCCCTTGATTGAACCATTGGTACATAGTTATTGACTGCTCTTGACCCTTACATAATTGTCTCACAGTATTACCTAGCACTCAGGTGAATGGATCAGAAATATGTGACGTGTCTTTATTACGCATGTCAAATGGAGTTGACAAACCAAATATGAGAGGGTCAACCTCATTTGACATGCCTTCATACATGTCATCTGGGAGACAAATTGTGACCTGTGCAGTATGTGTCAAAGCGATCAGTGTTCTTTCCTCTGTGAGGCTTTCAGCACCAGTGTGAACAAGCAGTGAATCCTCATAGAGAGAGAAGTCCTCCCCAACTATTTCTAGGCTTCATATCTAAGGCCCTTTCAGATGCTCTCAAAATGATGGTCAGTGTGATGGGCCGGGAAGGTTTCAGCCAACTGTGACGAGGCCATCTTGTCTAAGGTGGGACATAACGGCAGGTCCAGTGCTACCGGTAAGACATATCTATTACAGTAGGGTGGCGTGAGTTGGATGATAGGTGTCACTGGATGCTGGGGTGCCTGACATCATCATGGGCAGATGGTGATAGTTATTGGTTTCAAAATGGCATCTCCCATTCGTTTAGCTAAAGTGGGACAGCAAAGACATTATGGGCAGAAGACTTCACCTGGTGATACATTGTCTAGAGCTGGAGAAAGCTCCACTATAGGCATTCTGAGATACTTCTATCAGACCGTGATGCCTTACACATCATTTGTAAATACACATGCATGATATTTTGGTCCAGTTTGGGCATCTGCTATACTGTATTAGGCATCATTGTGAGGCATCCGGCATGAGTGCACTTATGAATATGAATCGTACATGAATCGGGCATATGGAGCTATATCTAGCACACAATTTTTATAGGCCTACCCTAGATATAATTCAAAACCAATTAATAATACACATGCAATTTTGAAATACCATGGAAATTGTATTTTTACCCCTTTCAAGGGCATCATAGAGTTTCTAATTATAGTGCAAGGATAAGTGCTTATGAGTGACTAACCAAAGATACTAACCATAAAGGATAGCCAAATGATATGGTTGACTGATACAACATCGCTATACTTGCCAGTGTGGCATCAGTCTGGTAGGAAGTGCCATCCCCGAGGTGCTGGTACCTTGCTGTAGGCCTAGAACGTGATAGAGCTAGAGGATATATCCTCAATACCCATGTCTATGCACATAAGTGTTATTTCCAACCGACTATACCCCAGTGGGCACACAATGTTGTATCAACATTGACAACCAGTTGATGTTATGTTGATGGTGTTGATCAACCTGTTTTCAACACTTTTTCAATATTTGTATTTCAACGTTGTCAACCATCACCATTTCAACATCCAGTCAACAGTTGACATATCAATGTTGAAATATTGTTGTCAACTCAACGTTGATTCAACATTGATTTGTCAATGTTGAATCAACAATATTGATTTCAATGTTGATACAATGTTGATTCAACATTGATATGTCAACAAAACAACTGTCAACGTTGTTTCAACATTGTTGAAACAATGTTGAATCAACATAGAAACACAAACATTGAATCAGCGCTGATGGTTAGATGTTGAATCACTGTTGATTTTGAGTATGTTGTTTCAACTTTCAATTTCAACTCTATTTCAACCCTAAATCAATGTTGATATGCAAACATTGCAAACGTTGTTTCAATGCTGAATCAACATTGATGTGCCCAGTGGGACTCAGACAGCTGACACACCTCTATACAAAGGCCTATACAGCCATGCTCTAGAGTGTTCTGAATAGGGCTTTGCCTATGGTGTACAGTAGGTCTACTGCATTTCCATTTTCACTTTTTACCCAGAAAATGGCTACATTATGATACAGCCTTAAATCATGGACAGTCTACCTCCCACACCTCATATAGCTGTAGGTGTCTGCTTCACCATTCACTATTTTAGAGTGTCATTTGGTTGGATCTCATACTTTGGCCCTACTTTGGCTGAAGAGTTATAAGAGTGTTAATGTTTTAAGCTGAGTAAAACAAACATCACTAACGGCGTTTTGACAAATATCGGAACACCAAAGTAAAGTGATGACATAATTCCACAGAGAATCGATGTGCCAATACAAACTGACTCACACAGTCTGGATCTTTACCTAGAAGTACTTGTATGCTAATGTCTGTTTAAATTTTTTCAATGGGTATTGTCAGGTGAAAATCAGCTTCTAGGGTCATGTTAAGGAGTACATGACCCCAGCATGGAGTGTTATATAAGCAAACAACAGGAAGAAAGATAGTATGTGCATCCTCTCATGGCTAGTCATTACTTCTTGTGCTCTCACAAATGCACATGGTTATCTCATTTTACATAGACAGATATATTCAGCATCTGTTTAGTTTGGCAATGTAGTCACTGTGTAGTGTGAAGAGATATTTATCCATGGGATAGTCTGTTGTTGAATGTCATCATCATATATACCAATGCAGCACATGCAGGAAATGACTCGCCAGCCACACCTTATGTTGGCCATATCAAGGTAGGTCTCAGTCCTCTTAAAAGGTAAAATAGAGATAACATCGAGAGATGTTCCAACAGCATGCATCTTTTCCCATTACAGGCTGACAAGAAAACACACAGGGAAGTGGATAGACTAAACCATTTATGTATGCGATGAACAGCTGCAGCATTAAGTAGGCCTATAGCATGCACTCCTTTAGAAGTAGGATAAGGAGGGTAACACATGCTTCGTGCTTGGTTACTTTTAGAGTCCTATCGAGTGCAAAACAATAATCTGAAATTCGCAGGACAGGATACGTGTCATGTCTTTAGCACTAAATTGTAATGGGATCTTCCCATGGAAATGGGCACTCTCCAGTGTCAGACATATTATATACTGTCATTGTGGCTTTCAAACTCTATCCTTGGACATTTTCAAAATACATTAATTATTTGCATGAAAGAAGCAAATTTTCAGCAGACCAATGTATGGTGATTTAGCTCTTGGGGCCATTTAAATACACCCTACTATCACATCCGTTCAGCCCACCAAAAATGCAATAGTACAGAATTGGCTGAAGCAACTGGTCAGGGCGCAATCGTAGGGAGCTGTGGTAGGGTAGAGCTACCATTCAAACATTGCTCAAGTACTTGGGATGCACTTTTGTATCTCTTTATGTATCATAAAGACTGGGCTGTGGTTGTGCTGTAAACTCCATAGTCAAAATGCACGTTCCCTTTGCCCTCTCTGTATTATCTATTGGTAGGCAATGATCCCTGTTCTGCACACATTCCCTTTTGAATAGCAGAGTGCAGATTGCCAAGATTGCACCAATTCCATACTACACGAACCCCAAACTTGTGGTGACTGCTGTACTCAATCTTGCAATTTTATCATCACATCCTTCTTTATTTATAATAGGGTTAATATAATTAGGTATTCTAAAACTCTAAAACAATTATTTGTATAAGGATTGCAATAATATTGCTGCTTAAAACTGCCTGAATTATGGCAGACATACAATTGCTGTGGGTGCTGTATTGAACCGACCTCCCAAGGTCTTTATTGCCAGTGTAGAACCATGCATATAAAGTCTGTTTGTAAGATAGCTAAACGCCAGGGAATCCATCCAAAGACAAAAGTAGAGCAGTCCTTTTTATCTCTCATAAACCTCTCCAAATCCATAAAATTGGCCATGTTCATCGTGTCCTATTATGTCATAAATCGAAATGGTTGTGGCCAAACTGCCAAGATTAATCATGTAAAGTACCCAATCCCTACTCGGAGAAGTAAAGTATCCAATCCCTGCTTTATGGAGGATTATCATTTCCTCCTATTTACATCATATCCGGAGCGCAGGGAATACTAATATAAAATTACAATTTCTCTGAATTCCTCCATAAGTATGGGTCTCTTGGTTCGAGTTTCTCTATGCAGGATATGCAATGAATAATTGATGTTTCCTTTACTTGAAATAGAAACGAAGTTGTATGGCAAGGTGTAGTCGTGTAGGATTTACTAGATGCTGACGTCCTGTTCACTAAATCTAACAAATACCATTAGGTTAAAAAGAGAACTTTTAGCAGACAGTCCCTCTAGTTCACCGAGTTCAATGGTAGCATGACTCACTGTGAGGGATGCACATTCGGAAATGGCAGTCAAGCTCCGAACCCAAGCACATCCTGAGTAAATCCAGTGGCTTTCCGACCAAATTGTCCCAACAAATGGCCTCTGTATGACGTGGATTTGTGTCTATGTGGCAGACTAGTTTATCACCAATGACAAACTGGGTGGCTTTGGGTGCAGATGATGCTCATAGGTTCTCAGCGACGAGTTCGCATTTGGATAAGGGTCATGGCAGTCATTTTGTAAGTAATACCTATTGTATAGGCATTGGTTCTGATTGCAAAGTAGGCCACATTGACACACAATTAAGTCGCTGCCTCATAAATCTACTCAACATGAGGCATTAATTGTCATTATAATAAGGTAAACATAAGTGCAGTGTGGGCAGCAGCGAAGCTATATATTAGGATTTCCTACTGTTGACATAATGTCATGCATAATAATTAAATTTCACACTCCATTTTCAAGGTTACCTCATTCCAACTGGTAACTCATATGATTACGTATAATGTGGTCACGACCCCGATCCTATGTCTATCATTCACTACTGAAATTTGATTTTAGGAATATGGGGAATATGGAATATTATTAATAATAGAACACCCAGAGTTTGTGATATCTAATCTTGTCTCTAATACCTGGTCTAAAACCCAGTGACGAATCATGAGTAACTGACCCCCAGGTTCTATACAATTATTACTGTCCAAGGATAGGATAGATGGACGAGTAAGACATAGACCTGCAATTATCCTCTCACTGCCCTAACTTGGAATTACTGAGGAAGAACAGGTGCTGGACTCTTGTCAGGCCAAAGACAATATACAACTTTATTATGTTTTCATGTGGGATGTTGATGCTCTGTTAAGATAAGTATACTAGTGATTCGGTCTGGTCCATCCCAGTCATCACTCAACTTTTAGTTATCCCTCAAAGGACTAACCATTAGTAATTGAAATTTCTTGTTCGTCCTCTACTTGTCTATCACTGAGGCTCGTAAGGCCCTAATCCCTCCATTAGCCCTCTTTGTCTCCCTAAAATGCCATCTGCCAATCTCCCATCAACCATGATCAACGGTATTTCAACCTTGCTGTGCCAAATGAGTATTGACCTTTTGCTACAGGGCCCAGGGTCCGGCAAGATTATAGCCTGTATAATATAAGGGTAATCCCTACCTGGCCCAAAATTGCCCTCTTATACACTGATTACTGGGCATCTGCCTTTCCTACATCATTTAAGTAATCTCATCCCAATGCTGAATGATTACACCATGATTACACCATGCCATGTCTCTTGATGAATGACCACAAGAAGACAGCTCTACATGATTATGACCTTAGGTGAATACACCGTAATGGTCATGAAAACACCATAAGCCTGCAGAGTAGCTTAACCATGGATGTTCTGTATCTGTATGTCTCTAGTTTACTTAACTGAAGACAAAAGATCACTGCCGCTCTAGCCATCCAGCTGTCAATGCACCTTCAGTCCATCTCTTTCTAAGATTTGCGACTCCATACTTCTAATGATTGGGTTACCCATGAATCATTTATACTATAAAGGAAGACCTCTGTTGGTTAATATTGACACCTACATTGTTCTGCACATGATAATTTCTAATAATTTCAATAATTTCCCTACACGTTCTAATATGATATTCTTCTATCTATTTTTGAAACTTTTTTTGCTGCCCAGAGGTTTAGAACCAAAGTGTCCTGTATACTACCAACATCCTTGTGCGGACAGCTGTTACTATAATATCTATTTTTGAAACCTTTTTTTTCTGCCCAGATGTTTAGAACCAAACTGCCCTGTACACTGCCAGGACACATTGATTTATGCAGATCACTGCAAAGTTTGTAAACAAAAACAAGGGATGTGGTATCTCAGTATTTACTTGGGTTTATGAGCTGAAAAGCTGTGTGATGGAAAGTATAGCCATGCATGAAATTATGGGCACATTACCAGGGGTTGTTTTGGTCTAGATAAGCAGTAATCAATGGATAAAAATTCCAGATGACTATTCTAACTCAGTGTGTATATATAATGGTAAGTGCTATACTAACTGCAAAGCTAGGACTATACTAACTCTGCTTTTGCTCAAGAGGGGAATTTGGATATTGCTGATTAGTTTAAAAAGGCATTTAGAGTGCTTTCCTGCTGTGCATTTATGATGCTAATGTACCTTGTACAGTGTAGGGTCTATAAAGTATCATGGCAACACACCTTGAAGTACAATTGATAAAAAAGTATTCCATAACAGAGGTCATCTGGTTGGAACTAAACTAATTAACATGACTAGGGTAACTACTAAATCTTGAGTCTATAGCAATTAAACTGACAGAAGGTCTACGAAATTGATCATGGACAGGAGATCATGGTGCTGGTTGTAGGAAAAAAAAAGTTGATAGTGGCTGACCACATGACTAGCTAGCTGTCTGTATTATTACCACTCCTCTACTTAAGTAAATCATCCTACCTTCCTGAGGGGGACACTCTATAGATAGCTCATAGAATAAAGGGGAATGATTAATTATGCCCTTGAAAAGAAGTGTTCCACAGCTATTGATTTATTTTGTGGCTCTTGCAATAGGCCTGGCACTGTGCACAATATGTTTCTTTTGTGACAGGTCTATGCAGGGCTCAGCCTACCACCACCTAAATCAATAGCACTGTCTGTTTCAATGCGTGTGAGATACACACTTATGGCAAGCTGATTGGGTAAACTTGACAAAAACCAGGTTTTTTATTCAAAGTCCCGGTTTCTACTGGCAAAAACTGAGTTTTTGGACCAAAAACTTGGACTTAGCAACAAAAACCACTTTTTTGCTGGCAAAAACCTGGTTTTTACCAAAATCTAGGTTTTCAGGACAAAAAGGAGGTTTTTGCATTCATAAACTCAGTTGTTGACCCGGGAATACATGCCATGTGCATAAACTTGGTTTTGCATGTGAAAAAAAGAATGTCCATGACGAAGCGTGAAGAAATAGAATCATCAAACCAGTATTTAAGTAAACAATGCAAGCAGCAACTTCCAACATCGTGTTGCGTTACTTTAACATCACTTAAGATCAATTAAAAATATCCTCAAATGGTCAACATAAAGTGATATAGCACCATATCTTCCAGAGCTGCATTGGTGTATTATCGAAAACGATAGTAGGCCTACTGGCTTGAGAGGACATGGCCTTGTTGGTTCAATATCAGAAATAGAAGATGCCTGTCCACTCTCTATATATGTCTATACAAATGAATGATATTTCCAAATGTCGCCAACAGCAGGCCCTTCTCTACACAAACACCTATTCTGTAGTGCTTCAAGATGATCTAAATGGGGCTGTGCTTGTGGTTGAAAATCATAAAAGTGAGCCAAATACAATTTTGTGGCCATTTTGGGGGTCGCCAAGCCCCTGAGCTTGGGATTTTGATATTTTTGCTAAGTTTATTTGACTTGATAAGTTCTTGATGTCGTATAATTATGGGTTTAAGTGGTCCAAAGTTGATAGTTTGGCCTCCAGATGGCTAAAACTGCCTAAAATTGACCCCTTTTTGCTTGGAAAATCAATAAAATTGATATTTTTTTTGTGAAAATATATCTAGGTATGTGTCTGTCTACTTTTATTATGTAAATTATAGAGTCTTGTGATGAAATGGGACCAAAGATTATGTTCCTTGGTGGAATATTTCTATTCTCCTGGAGCATTTTACTTTTTGTAAAGTGGACTGTCTGGGCAATAATTTGGCCACTTAGCCTCCCCCCATAAAATATCTAAAAGTAAAATGGGTCCAATTTTGCCTTAAAGGATTTGCTACAGGTGGGGGGTAAAGCATGTTAAAAAAATAAATTGATATTGTTCATGTATGCTTCACCCTGAAGGAGCAATGAGTGTTTTTCCTTAAAAATCTACTTTTTTCCTTGTCTGAGCGAAAAATCATGTTCCTTCTTCTTCTGTGCAGGATTACTATATTTAACTATCCTAACCATGTTAGTTATTAACCCCTCACATATACCTAAGTACCCAATGGATAGCATAATGTATTACTGCCCCTGCTTTGTAGTAGCAGGGGTGAGAATTGATTTTTGTCCAGGCGAAATTGTGTCCAGGTGAGTGACCATTCAATAACATGCCATGTTGAGGACTTGATTTTCTATAGAAATAATGATAATAATCTAAATGAAAAGTTCAGGTCTAGACCATTTTGAGCTGTGGATCATGGAAATTAAGTTAATATTCATGTCAGATGTCTCTTTGATACCACAAAATGCATTTACTTTTGATGAACGTTTATCACGATTTCTTGTCTGGACAGACAAATAATGTTCCTGCCCCTCCTAGGCACAATTAATATATTTAACTATCCTAACCATGTTAGTTATTAACCCCTCACATATACCTAGGTATCCAAAGGATAGCATAATGTATTACTGCCCCTGCTTTATAGTATCAGGGGTGAGAATTGCCTTTTGTCCTGGCGAAATTGTGTCCGGGTGAGTGACTGTTCAATAACATGCCATGTTGGGGACTTGATTTTCTATAGAAATAATGATAATACCTAAATGAAAACCTCAGGTCTAGACGATTTTAAGCTGTAGATCGTGAAAATTAAGTTAATATTCATCTCAAAGGTCTCCTTGATACCACAAAGTGCATTTTCTTTTGAAAAACGTTTATCGCGATTCTGCTCATATTTCTTGTCTGGACAGACATTTCATGTTGCTGCCCCTCCTGGGTACAATTACTATGTTTAACTATCCAAACCACATTAGTTATTAACCCCCCACATGCACCTAAGTACCGAATGTATAGAACCTTTGGTTAAGGCTATACTCTGCATCAGTAGGATAGGAAACTCTTTATAGTAGCAAAGTAAATGTCTGGGCGAGTGACCAACTGCAAATTATAAGTTGTTTCCAATGGACAATTTAAGTTACAAATAGATTTTCCCTCCACTATACCTATATATTACCTGAAAGTACATAATCATGAGCCTTGTCCTCAAACTAATTGATAGTACCTACCTAACTCTGTTTGACTTTTATGCAGAATAGCAAGTAATGGACATTTAATGATCTGAATTTACTTAAAACTCAGTCTAGGCCCTGTAGGAAGACAACACATGGATAAGACAAAAGCTCATGGAATCTGACTACAGCTCTTTAAGTTGAACCTTAGACCCAGTACAACAAAAATGTAATATAACAGTGGACAATTAACATTTTCCAACTCACTTTGGTAGGCCTGAGGGGAAAAACCCTATCCCCCCAAAAGTCACTTGGGAGGACATCCTTTCTTAGGTATATAAGTTCCAGATGTTGCCATAGCAACGGTTTTCATATTTAACTCATGATATTTGGTGGGTATTTACCCCAACACCTATGGACTATGCACAAGAAATAACTTTAAGATACTACAAGGTTTCTTTCTAAGACCCCCAAATTGGCCACGAAATTCTATTTGCTCACTTCGGTGATTTCCAACCTTATGGTGTACTGCGGCTCCAGTGTGGGTACTTCACATTCGTCTGGCCTATTATCTACCTCAGACAGTGGCTGCATTATGATACAGACTTATATGGACAGATGGTGGGGTACAGTTCACTACCCACACGTCATAAACACTAATATAAGTTCACCAGGCATTGGTGCCTATATAGTGTAGGAGCTATCAGTCATCACTTAAATCATCACAAAGGTGATGCACTAGCAATTTCATTGTAAGGTTCCACCTGGAAGTAATGTTCGAATGTTGATAATGCTTCAAAGTATTGTCTTTACTCTATTTTCAGTGGTGAGTTACTCCTTTGTGCAATTGAGTGTATCGGTGTAGAAGCATCATGCTGACCAAAGAGCAGTCTGACTGAAGATCTAGGCAGTATGCATGCTCTGAGAACAAAGGTCAAAGAGTATGATGGTGCTTTGCATGCAACTAGACATATTAGAGACAGAGAGGAAGGCACTTAGGGAAGTAAAAAAGGCTTGGGAGGATGAAGGGAAGTGTATATATTTAGACATAGGGATAGGACATTACATGCTGACATGAAAAAAAACCCAGAAAATTACACCTGACTGCTTACTGAGAAAGGACCTGAACTGGCAAATCATGGTATTTCCATTCTTCTCTTCTCAATAATACTATGTACTTCTGTTGCTGTTCCAGTCTAACATAAAAATATAAATACTGTTTCACAGGTTTGCCTTTTTTGCTTTCTTGTAGGAGAAAATATGTGAAAGACTGACCAGACTCTACAGGTAAGTATTTTTTGTTTAAATATCCCCCTTCCTTACACATGAATATTATGCCATAGACATATCACCTATTGTTATTTTAGCTTTCGGACCGCCTTCCAAGAACACTTCAGTAATGCTGAGAGCATGTCCAAGGGGAATAGGCAGCTGCTGTACATACCCGGATATAGCTCTGCAGTGTCTTAGTAACTTGGATATAGTATTGTTTGGTGTGACTGGGAGTTGTAGACTATATAAACCTCAGACAGCACCACATTTATTCTCCACTTCTGGGCTGCTCTTACACCACCCTATAACTCTACTAGTTCATGGAGATAACGGCAATACACTAAGAGATAAAGGTCCTAAAGGCACTTCACCAATTTTGTGGGGAATGATTAAAATGTAAGATCTAAAAGCACTTCTGAAATATAGCATATCTTCAGTGCTTCAGATCTTAGAGGGGGTATATCACGATAAGATGCACCCGTCTTAACAAGTCATGTGACCACCCCTTGACCAATCAGAGTGTCGCATTTCTTCCACTGGATCCTGCAGTTTTTCAGAACGATCTTTTGGCAGGTACCGATGTTGAAATTCGCCGTGCTAGCCCCCTTAAGGCTGTGTTTGATACAAAAAGTAAGGGGCTTACCGGAGGGCAATATATCTAGATCATTATTTGTGACACTGGGAGAATAAGTCAAAATGGTATGGCTGTTATCACAGCCATATACATGACCATCAGGACCATGGCATTCAAAAGGTAAACTGCGCGGACACTGGTTTATGGCTACATAACCGTGTGTGATTATATGGGTGGTGGCCACGCTAGCCGCTGCTCCAATGTCAGATTACTATCTATAAAGCAGAGACTACACCTCCCATGGGGCATCCCTCTGTGTGCTATAGACACGCCATGTTCGTTTGTGGAGGGGGTGTTACTTTGATTTATATAAATGTAGTCAGAAAAGCAGAAAGTTGGTGGTTCCACTTACCTTTCTATGAAAAATTCATATTGTACAGTGTCAGGCACTATTGCTCAGGAGCTGTATCATTGATTTTACTTAGCACAGGGGAACGCGTCTCAGTGACAATCATATCTAACCCTTTCAAGGCTCGTGGGAACTATAGTTTACACAATATGTAAATTAAATGGAAACCTTAGAAGCAAATTCTCCACTACCAAAAGATAATTGTGTAAGTATCTTCAACACATTTTCTCTCCGAATTTAGTGCCTATATAATAGTTATCTTCGTAAGAAATGGTCAACTTTCCTCCTCCAAGAACCTATTTATGAGATTTTGGAGGAGGCAATTGCCCTCCCCCCTCGAGATGCCCAGCACTGCACGTGCCCCAAATGCAGTGCATTGCTGTGACGTCGTTTTAGGGATCCTGCCTTTCTGGCCTCTCGAGTCAGTGCTGTAGGGGCTAAAAGCCCCTTCAGACAATCTTCAACATTCTGCTTTGCACCGGATTAGGTTATTCATGTTGCAATTGTAGAATACCACAGGTGTTCTGGGGCCTGTTTCAAAACCTCTACCAGTAGACATATTAGTCAAATCTGTTTCCAAAATGCTAAATCAGCTTTTATGGTTATATTTGATATTTTCATGTCTGCTATAGTGAATTATGGCCTAATTATGGCCAATATATCTCTATTACAGCCAAATTTAATCTGTTTCAGAATGGAATTAATGTTGCCAAAGGTTGTTATATTAACTGAAATATTATAATTTTTGCCTGTTTCAAAATTGATTTCTACATGTACCTCCAAGGTATACATACAATATAGTGAGAAAATAAAAAATGTAATTCCGAGGAAATTATTCACATGGTAGTAAATGACATGTGTTACACATAATTATATCCACCAGAATTTAGTGACTTAATATCTTTTAGCTTAGTAGTTATTCCAATTCATTATCAAAACGCCTATATAGGTCTATTAGGGACGTAATAGCACAGAATTTGCCTCTAGTGAATGTTAATGGTTTAGAGAAGTTAGGAGCTGAAATATAACCACATTTTGAGGTTAGAAAAAGCATAAAAGGGCCAGTTTCCTAATATATCTATCTGTTTCCAAAGTTGCTAATATAGGCATCACCTATTTTTTTTTTGTTATATTCAGTTCTGGAACAGTTTGACAATTATGTGGTATACATGTACTGGGAGAAGTGGTCTTAGTACCCCCTGCGCTAAGACCCCTTTTTGCAGATCGTGTCACATATTTGTAAATTGGCACTTTTAAATCAGTTATACTACGGGTAAGCGCTAATAGCTCTATTAATATCTTTAAAAATTTGAAACAGCCCCCGGATGTGCTGAAAACAATTACACTTGCTTTTGGCCCTCATTTTCAGGGCGCAGTTTGAAATATAGTATTGTAATCCAGTGGAGGATGCATTGGCTTAATTGGTTTTGTCATAGCAAACCGCTGTTGTCAACTTGAGGAATCATACACTTTCCTGTAATCCTAATCTATTAATGATGATTTGGGAGGATATTGATGGAGATGAAATAGAAATAGTTTAGGAAGATATATTCCGTAATTCAGATGTCATAATGGCGATTAGATGCAATCAGTGATCTCTGAACAGATGAATGTGTACTAGGCCATATCTATAGCGTGCTATCAATTTACTCTCTATATAAGGATGGTGTGTCACCACAGAGTCTAGAATAGCCCGAAATCCCTGAAGTAGCAGGGTGTCTGCTCCAATAAATGTATAGTACAGGTAAGGGCCTAGGTGCACTTTATCATTATTATACTGGCACAGCCATTGTTTGTATGACGTACAATGATTCGGAAACAGGCAGCCATATAATCTAGTAAATTAGTAGCATCCAGCTGTCACAGGCTCTTATCAGCAGCTGCCAACAAAGTCCGATTAGATTTAACCAAAATGACATTTATTTTGGGCTATTATGCTGTGTACATGTAACACTCTTCAGGTAATTAAGGTCGAGGGGTATTTAATCATACCAAACTGTTATAGGTTCCGCACAAAATACATGTTTCATGTTGATATGAAGCAGTAATAATAAAGGTATCAGAACTGAGAGGGCTGCATACATATGCACAATAAAATAGCTATATGGGGTTCTAATAGGGTCCATCCAATTCAAGCCAAATGTGAAAATATTTGCTGCTTCACCATGCATCACTAGTCTGTTCCATCAGAACGTAGTGTGTTCTAGCATAATCATGACGTTACCATGCTGGCAAGTACACAAACCTCATCACAACCCTTTCTATTTAGTTTGTTAATAGCTAATATCTAAATTGCTGGTATCTCACTGTGTTCTGCATGGTAACAAGGGGTAAAAGATTTCGCAACCATGTGACATACATCTATAATCATTAAAGCTTTGCTTTGCCCAAATGTGCAGAAACCAGGGACATTTTAACAAATAAGAGATGCAGTCGTCACAGTCAGATTTGATGTCATGGAAATGACCAGTGAATGTAAAGTGAAGGCAAGCTTCTATAATATCTAATTTAATATTTTGTTAATCTTTGCCCAAACATGCTATAGTGTATCCATCACTATGACTACCAAAGTCGCCCCTCTCTTCCTGTAGTGAAAAGACCAATTTCCGTTGTAACATTACTCCGTCAAACCTCCTGTCCTATAGTTTCCTTGCTACTTAATTAACATATGTCTGACCTTTCACACAGCTCTAGATTGATGGCTGTTTGCTGTAAAGCCTGGGGACTATATATATATATATATATATATATATATATATATATATATATATATACGTGATAATTATAGGTAAAATTGTGCCCATTTGTAAAATCTCATAGCGCAGTAACACAAAATGCATACTGCATGTCTTACACATGTGTATTAGTGATGCCTATTTATTCTGAGTTAGGGTTTGGGTACTGTTTTGGACATCATTTGATAGGGCATACAGTTAAGATATCAGAGAGTGTATTTCAAAGCTTTTTATGTTAAAGCTGAAATTCTCATTGGCGGTATGAGATTCAAGTCAGATAGCAGAGGTAATAGTGTCAGGTTATTCCTGATCAATTTTATTCATCTTTTCGTTTTGTTCTGACTATGCAGTATTTCAAATAGATTCCCAGCAAATTGTCGTCATCTGTTGCCATGATTGGTCATCAATGGTGACTCCTTTTTGAGTGATAACTCATTCCGCCATCTTTCGCCACTGTGTGTTAGACTCACATGGCATAGCAATTGCTATTCCTGGTGATCTTGTGCTATAACGATGTTGTGTTCCATCTAGCGACACATGTGAGCCACTTCACACAGGTTGACGAGGACTCACGACAATTTGCTGGGTTCCAACTTCGCACGGTGTCCATAGCATGGAGAAATAAACTGTTGGGTATGTATTAGAGCGGGTCATGTGGATGAGATATCTGAGGCTTTGACCCTTTTAGCAAAGTCATAGTCAATACATATCGTTAATCCTGAGAGGATTGCAGGCTCCTTCCTGTCATTTTACTATGTCCTGTTTAGATAAACACATGACTAGCAAGTTACTCCCCGTCACAGTACTTTAGGATCATGCCAACCCAATAGTATTAATGCAATAACAAAGAGTCACTTTTGCGCACCAATGATATACTGTCAAGTTACTTAGAAGGTTGTACAACTTGACAACACACCATTACTATACCATGCTGCCTAAAGAAGGTTACATCTGCCTCATTAAACATGATGTCCAATATGGTCGGGGATCCCCCAACTAGTTGAGTGGATTAGCGGGAGGTGGTAGAAGCCAATGGTAGCTCCCATAAATTTGGAACAACCCAATCTACAGATGGAAGGGGTGGCCAGGCATAGTGTCAAGGTTGGAAACTTGTTCTCTTCCAGCTCTTTTTCTTTTATCAAGAAAGTAGTTCTGGGCTCAACCCTACATGGTTTATGATGTTCTTGGTGTATCCCAGTCTCGTCCGGTCGGGATTCAGGGAACTCCCTCTCTCGTGTTTGGGGATTGTGGGTCCCCATATTGTGGGGAATATTACTACGCAGTGTACCAGCCTACATTTAACCACTACAGCAACCAGCACCCAGAACTACTTTTACCCAGAAACGCTGGTCACCAGAGACAACTCACGCTAGTTGTCATGCTGGGGCCAGATTGGGTGTATGTATCCATGTATACACAATTGTCTCACAAGCACTCTGCTTCAAACAGGTACTGTTAATGGGAGGGGGCGGAGTTGGTGAGCTTCAAGAAGATCAAACATAGCATGTCCTCAATCTATTACCCATAGGGGCGGATGGTTCAGTGAATTGATGGATGTTGGTTCTGAGAAATGCTAGAAGAAGTAAATACTAGAGTAAGACACTAACAGTAGAATGAATCAGAAACAATGTTTATAGGCCTAAAGTAAGAGTTACCAAGGAAGCAGATGCCAGTTTGGGATTTGGTCAAGGTTAAGAAGCCACAGCATTCCCTTTGGATAAAGCACTACCCTGAATAGTATAAAGACAGTTCGTGGCCCATGCTTACTGTCATTGTGTTTGTACTTTTCAAGAGGGGAGGGGTTTATATGGTGGCCAACTGGTGGATAGCTCTATGATTTCCTATACCAACTAATGTGTCGTTATAAAATGAGAAAGTTAGCCATCTTGGATTATTCTGTGTACAAGAAGTAAGAGGCAACTGAATGAAAGAACAAGTTCCAGCTTACTCATGTGAATGACATCCTTCTTGTGTGACCAAAATATGACTCAAGTATGACTAACCTAAAAAAAAATTAAAGAAATTGAAGAACTTTGATGCCCTTTCCATCCCATAGGCGGCAGTAACATGGACCTGACACGTTGACCCTGTCCCTAAAACCCAACAGTATCATCAGGGGCAGAGTCCCGTGAGCCCTAAGGTCCCCTTCCAACAGAACACTTCAATGGGACGGTTCCACAACTGTAAGCCAATCGGTTGGAATAGCCTAGATTGCTACAGTGGCAAGCTAATGAAGTGTGTGATAACATTAAAAAGAACAGTGACCACAATCAAATCAGCTTTTATATGAAATATCAAGTGGATCCTATACTGCAGCGTAGGCATTGTTTGCTACTGTAGCTACCTTAACATGTCATAGCAGGTATCTGTATTTTATTTCTTTATGAATCTTGAAATAATTTAGGCAATATAAATAAGAAAAAAAAGGATTGAGAGAGTCATTTGGCACCAGATGATATTAGTATTACCATTTTGAAAATTCTGAAACATTTTTCATTTTTATGAAACACAATGTTCTACTGAGGGTAGGTGCACTACCGCTCAGACAGCAAGGGATGAGCTGAGGGGCGAGGACTTCAGAACTGGGAGGCAGCAAGCCTAATAGGGCCCCGCCCCATAGCCTATTCCCACAACCATTTACTGATCGATAGAAAGGCCTTTTCTGCCAGTGTTGGGAGCGTAGAGGAGGAGCTCCCTGTGGGCTTTAGTGGAGTGTGAAGAGCAGCTCTCCAGGACTTTAATGTGGTATAGTTAGTGGCTCATCGCGTCTGGGAGTTCACCTCTTTAAGGACAGTATGATGCTACAATGCTGTATGTTCTATGTTTTGATGATGCTCCAAAAGCTCATTGTGGCAGTCTTATCTTCAAATGCATCTTTGAGAAGTTACTTATACCGGGTTTTATTCAGGATCTATAACGACAAAAAACTTAGCTTTATAGATCAATATGGGACCCTCAAAGGATTCAACATGGAGGGGGCATTGAGGGCACTACTGGGCAAGAGTAGTGACAGTAGAATGTCAGAAACATGAACCTGTATATGCTCCTTTAAGGCTGCTACTTAATACCTTCATATGAGCACTTTGTTGCCATGAATTTTCTCTTCTCGGCTGGCACAAAACGCATTTTGTACTTTGGAAGATTTGCATTTTGTCCGTTAGGCGTAATCAATGTTTCAGCCAATATTATAATAAGCTGAATCAACAGTAGCTATACTTAAACAAAACATATGGTAGAATCTGAACAGTTAAATTGCAATTAGAATCCATACATTCGCATTAGAAAAAAAAACTAATGAAAATTGTGCCCCTGACAATTTTTCTCTTGGATGGCAGAAAAGGGAAGGCAAACTAACATCCCCCGATTTTACCCATTCGTAAATAAAATGAAAAATTGCTCTGTAGTATAATCTTCACTTTAATCCAATCTTCATTCCAAACCGCGTTTATAGACACCGATATTCATTGCCAATTTTCGCCAATTTTCACCAATTCAATACAATACTACAAGGGGGAATCTGAGACCAGGATCCCGAATTGAATCCTTCAAAAGAGAATAAGGAGATCTGAGACGGTGCATTGTGTCAGGAATTGTCAATTATCATACTACACACCTTTGTGGCCACCCCTCAGATTCTCCTCTTAATTGGTTTCTATGACGAAGGCATTGCAGATCCGTCTGGCCTGTGCTAAGGTGTTTAAGTCACTGGATGATTGTAAAATCGATCACATGTTGTTATGCAATAAAACAGGCCCACTGAAACCAAGAGAGGGGAAAACAAGTTAAAAGGTATTTTCCAAGAATGACCTTGTTCTGCCAAGACCTCCCTTCGCCCACGACCGCTTTACGCTGATTCTGCTTGACCCTTTGTTTGTCGTTTTAAAACAGGGTTGACTGATGAGGTGGAGCGGGATAGGCGTTTCTCTATGGAGACCTTAGCTGCCCCAGTGCCCCTACCATAGGGTATCTAAGGGTTGGCTTAGAGACGTAAACCTGGGATCAATTCTTGTATCTCCTGAATGCTCTAAGGCACTGATCCAAGAAAGGGTATGGTGTGTGGCACTTGGGTTTGGAAAAACAGGTTGACTAGATGTAAATAAAAGCTATACTTTAAAAAAAGCTATACTTTAGAGTTCTTCTCCTCTAACCGATCTTTTTAAGATTGCTAGGACAGCGCGAAACATCTTGATATTAAAAAGAAAATCATCATATATTCTTTAGTCATTAGAGGAGAACTTCACATCTCTACAATCATATCAAATCATAGTGGATGGTTGTTCTGTTGGATATAAGAGAGCAGCCCCAACCTATTTTCAGCCTCCTTAAATCTATGAGCATATATATATATATATATATATATATATATATATATATATATATATATATATATATATATATACCAGGTGAATGACAGTCAATGTCAGCGTATGTCAGACGATTGATTATGATACAAAAGTAGCCTGCTTTAGAAAACCCTTTTAGCTGTGTGCGATGATCTCTATGTAGTCCTGTAACCTAGGAACCGAGCAGGGCATTTGTATGCTCTACCACGGAGTATCAGGAGATGAATTGAATGATTATGCATCACTGTAGATACTCTGTTTTTTGCCTGTCATTTCTCTTTCATAGGTCTCCAAAACAGGGAAATTGCATGTCCTCTTTCATAGTACACTGACCAGTTGAAATTGCAAAAACAAAGGTGGGAGATGGAAGTACAACTGTTGAACATAATCAAAAAATAAACCAGGACCATGTTCTCGAAATAACAAAGGATTCCTTGCACCAAAGTTGCCAGTGATCCATCGTTATTTTCACAGAGATGTTGTTATTTTCACAGAGATTCATTGTACCACTGCATTACCAGACGGATACTTTTGTAAAAACTACTGTGGCTCTCTTTTGTGTAATTGCGGTGGTTCACTGTTCAGTTTTACGAGGAACAGTTATTTATACAGTGTATGGAATGATTTTATTGTATCACATGAAATAGTAAATCCATTTCTATATTGTTAGGCCCCGTGTGGGTGACCAATCTCACCAAAAGACGTAATTCTGGCCTGAATACATGTAAAACAAAAGACAGTTTCATCCAGGCAATTTTAATAGTCCCATTTGCAAAGTTATAGCCTCTTCAGAACAAACATGACCTCTCGATTCCGATACAACAATCCATTTTATTATAATTCCAATGGTTTAGGTAGAGGGAATCAAAACCTGAACATGAGTTGCCATCGAGGGCGACCCTTAAAGGCGCTTAGATTTTTCACAATATTAAACTGATGCTAGGTATGTGATACTCCAACTAAGTGTAATCCCGAACTGTTCACACCTTATGCAAAAGCAGTGTTTGCAATGTAGGCCTTGTCTCCAACGTTATGTTTGTGGATTATGCTAGCAATGAACAGAAAACTTCAGGCATCATAACAGTAGGGTCGTGTTTTTCAGGGTTAGAAATGACTGGCTATTTGGGTTGAGGTGTCTAAGGCAGCAGGGAAATAAGTTGTTCTTGTAAGGCATTACAATATTAATTTTTGACACGCTCTTCTCTGGTTAGCAGTGATTTCAAGCAGAGGTATGCTTTAAATAGCAGCAGAGGTATGCTTTAAATTGATAACCGAGCTAGGAGCTAAGGTTTATGTTCCTGAAGGGTTACCACCTAGGGGCTCAGGGTTTAATGGGCATGTCTAGCCGTCAGATATATGGTCACTAAAGGGGAAGGCCTGTGTTCCTGATTTAATTCTAGATGCGCGCATTCGACAATGAAAGATAGACCTCGTGTGAAGACCTCAAGACTTCTTGTGAATATTTCATTAATTGGTTGTCACTAAGTTTATAGAGGGCAGGTATAGTTATCTTCTGATTAACATGATTGAGAAATGTCTTCAAGAGGAACGCAGAATCATTCAAACTGGTCTGACATAATTATATCAAAGCACTCCCATAAGGCTGTTGTAATTTTCATCAATTAGACTGTAAAAAGATGTTGTCAAAATAACAGCACATTCCACGTGCCAAAGTTGCAAGCGATCTGTCATTATTTTCACAGAGATTCCTTATACATTTGTGTACCAACTTACTGCCAGAGCTCTGGGGCTTCTTGTAAAACTACATGGGTTCAGTGCTTTTCAATTACAGTGGTCCACTCTTCAGATTTACGAAGATTCCTGCTGGTAGATTCAAACGTTATTTTTTACAGTGTAAATGATGAAATGGATACGGTTAGGGATCACTACAGTCTTAATGAGGAAGGTTCCCCGCCATAAAGGGTGAGTAATGGGGGTATTCCACCAAAACCGGCAGAATTGTTGGCCCGATAGTGGGTTTTTGCTATCGGCGACGGTCGTCGGGCGCCTGTCGGGCCGACAATTTTGTCGGCCCGATAGTCAAATTTTATCGGGGACAGTGAAATCGGGTCTCAAAATCACCAAAAAATTCATGACCTACATACTGAGCAAATCCAAGATGGAGCCCACAGATGTGCTCGTGGTCGCTCACGCCACTTTCATGCTCATGAAACTGGATGAGGAAGATGCTGACATACTTCAGGGCAAGAAGAGGAAGCACAAGTACCACGTGGCTCCATACTTGAAGGACCGGACAGACAATCTGCAGCGAAACACCTTCACTAAACTGCACAGGGACCTACTGGAAGTAAGTAGTACTCTGTCTTCTTTGTTTACTTGGGGGGGTAGGAGTCAAGGGGTACCGGTCTGTGGCTTCATGTTCCCCTGACAGGAGTAGAGCTCAATGGGTGGTGGTGTTTTCACTTATTTTAAAGAGATCAAGAGGAGAAGAGCAGCTCGTGGTCATAAAAAAACAGATGTGAGTCCTTATTTGTCCAAGATAGAATTTATCAGAGATAAAAATATTATAAAATAATTTCAGATGGACGAGGTGAATGAGTTTCGCCACACTCTGAGGATGGGCCCTGGAGAATACAAAGAGCTCCTGAGCAAGGTCTACCCCCTCATATACAGGCGTGACACAAACTTCAGAGAGTCTATAAAGCCAGAGGAATGCCTAGACATAACCCTACGGTATTTGGCTTTAGGTGAGCTTTTGTTTTATTTTCTATAAAATGTATGAAATATAAAAAGTATCCTGTGAAGTTACAAAGGTAGAATATCAATGATGTGTATTTTAATATAGCGTCTTTTTTATTGGGATTTCAACTATCTGAGACACCTGACTTAATTTCCTTTTTATTTTGTAGGAGACAGCAGTCAAACTCTACACCACGGTCATTTAGTGGGGGGGTCAACAGTCTACCCTATAATAAGAGACACCTGCATTGCCCTGACTGCCGTTCTTAAAGATTTCTTGAAGGTTTGTTTCTTTGTTTTCTTTTCTATGGGGTATCAAGTGTTTCAATTATAAAATCTTGGATTTCACCTAGCCGAAGGTCTTGTCTGCTACAAAAAAATCTGGGATATATACAAGAAACATATATTAAATAATTTACATCTTCTATAAGCTTCCCTTTCCTCCCTCCAGGTCCCACAAACCGAAGCGGAATGGAAGGAAATCGCAGATGGATTTTGGAAGGAGTGGCAAGTCCCTCACATGATCGGGGCAGTGGACGGTAAGCACATTCGTATTCACCAACCCCGGAAGACTGGAACAACCTTCTACAATTACAAGAAGTACTTTAGTGTAGTGTTAATGGCTGTCGTAGACGCCTACTACCGGTTCATATATGTAGACATAAGGTCAGAAGGCAAGGCAGGTGATTCCCGCATATGGAAGGAAGGGCCCCTCTACGCTGACCTTAATACCCCGGCGAACCCTCTGAACATACCACCAGCATCTAAGATAAATGGCATGCGGGACTTGCTACCTTACTTTGTGGTAGGGGATGATGCGTTCTCACTAGCAACCAATCTCATGAAGCCGTATGCGGTAAAAGACCAGGGAGATGAGCAGATAGTGTACAACCACAGAGTATCTCGGGGCCGTCTCATGTCTGAGAATGCTTTCGGAATTTTTGCTCTTCCTGCGTACACAGGACATGGAACCGAAGGGAGTTAAAATGGTAACCATGGCAGCAGTTTCCCTGCACAACTTCCTTCGCACTCAAGCACCATCAGAGTACATCCCAGCAGGATCCGTCGACTATGAAGGGCCAGAGCTCGAGGTCCATCCTGGACAGTGGCGGGATGAAGATCATGGCCTGGATGGCCTTGACAGGTCTCACCATGGGAGGAACATGCCTCAGAGTGCGAAAGCCATGCGGGAAAGCCTGTGCCGCTGGTTCAACTCCAGGCACGGTAAGGTACCATGGCAAGACAAGTACATGCGCAAAAGGCGGATGGAGGCTGTAGCAGAAGTTGAGGAAGAGGAGGATGACTAATCTCTGGCAAAAAACGTCCAAGATAATTTTATTGGGGACAAACAAATCTGTGATGAGGACTTTTGGGTTTATGAGCCACATGTATTGTTTTCTGTTATGGAGAATATAAATGTTATCAAAGTCATTGAAGGGAAGAATTAATTATAAAAGTAGAAACCTCTTTTTATTGAACACACCACAGTGGATGAACTTTTAACTTTTATGATCTCTTCCAGACGAAGCAACTTTTAACTTGATATAAAAACCATGTAGTAAACTAGAAATAAAGTCGTCTAGTCTGTTCCCATGATAACCAGACGGCTTTTTACTTCTCCTTGAAATAAAAAAAAATATTTTCCTTTTCCATGAGGTAATCGCCTACTACAAGAAAGTACAAAGCAGGTTATGCAAGCCTTGTCTTCAGTCCTTGCTGTTATAGTTCTTTATATCCTGATGAGATATGGTAAATGAAAAATTGTTGTCGCATATTGTTTTTTTATGCACCACAACAGAACATATAGCAAAAGGTAATATCAAGTCTTTTGAGTCAAGTGCACTTAACAGTAAGAATATTGGTTGAGATCATCGCTCGGATCCTATATAAAAAATGTCTGGGATATATAACTTTTAACTACAAATGTGGGATAATTCGTCGCGAGCAAAACAGTTTTTTTATGTCTTTTATGGGACCCAATCCCCATTCACAGCGTCTAAAGCCAAGCTGTGCATGTGTAGCTTAAACTTTTCTCGTACTCTCTGGTTCATTCTCTGACACTGGAACAAGATCATCTTACTCCAGTGGGAGTCCTCCGTCTCAGGTTCTGCCACAGGAGGAGGTGGAGGGGGCTGAGCATGGCGTGCTGCAGCAAGCTGGGTCAGCTCTACCACAGAGTTGCTGCACTTTTCAAAATATTGCTCTCGATTTTCAAGGACCTCGGTGACAGTCTTGTTTTTTTTTCTCTCGGAGATGCTGAGGCTCCTTGTTCCTGAAATATTCATTGGAAACCTCCTCATTATTTGCATAGAATTTATCTTTGTCAGGCAGGTAATCTGTCCTGTATGTCCTCCGGCCGTCAGAGGAGGAGGGTCGTTGTACCGTCGAACTGCCTGTGCTGCCAGCCCTTCTGGGGGGGGGGGGGGGGGGTTTAGTGGTAGCCTCAGGAGTTGGCTTTTTTGTAGAGCTTTTACCTGAACCTTTGCCCTTGCCAGAAGAGGGGGGGTCTTAGATTTACCAATGTTCTGTTTGTTGGGAGAACTACGCGTCCTGGATGAAATAGCTTCTTCTTCGTATTCATCTGGGATTACATGAGCTTCCTCCAACCCTCCTTCATCAGGCTCCAAGTTTTCCTCCTCATTACGGCCCTGGTCCTGGTCCTCGTTGTCGGACTCCTGTTCTGGTGATTCCTCCTCTACCTGGGTTTGCTTGAAAAAACAAGAAAGGGGGAAAAGTAAATGAGCAGAGAAGGTAGCCTGGTAAGTCTGCTATATTAATCAGGGTAATAGCAAGCAAAAATTATCCAAGATGCATTACTTTATAATTGTAGTTGATTGATTAATTGATCAAGGTAGCAGGCAAATAGATAATCAAATTTTATATTGGGGTATTTTGTTTGTGATTATTTTATTTGGGATTTTTTTTTTGTTGGGGATTATTTTATTTGGGATAATTTTTTGTTGGGGATTATTTTATTTGGGATTTTTAATCCATTGCCAGCATCATTGGCCTTAAAAATCAAGAAAGGGGAGAACCTACCTTCCTGTAGTTAGTTATGCTTGCTTCCTTCTTGCAATACGGATCCAAGAAGAAGCAAAGCCGCTTAATCTTTCTTGTATGGGAGCTTCCCGTCTGCTGCAGAAGAGCCCGACTTGACCTTGCCTGAGACTATTTTTTGATAGTCTGTCCTCAGCGAATCACCTTGTGTTCACAAAGAAGGCTGAAAAAAATAGAATTTTTTTTATTTTCATTGTAATTCAGATTTGTTTTAAATACAAGAGCAAGTAGAAATGAAACAAAGCTGTTTTTAATAATCAGAATTATTTCTCCCTTTTTTATCTTGGATTTTTTCTGTTGTCTAGGACGATTTGAAATATGTGGGTCTAGGATAAAATATATTTTCTTGAAAATCTTGAATAAATTACCTGGTATCCCTAAGTCATCACCAATTTTTCCCTTGCTGTCGGGTCCTTATACAGCTTGTGATTTTTGTCATACAGGTATGGAACAGCCTCCCATAGCTCACACAACCTTTCCAACACCGCATTGTCTTTGAAGTACTGTCGGCCACTTCCAAGGGCATCTGGTCTGGACTTTAACTGACCTATAGTCTTTTTAGGAGTAACCTGGCTCTTTTTAGGAGTAACCTCCCTAACAGTCTTCTTAGGAGTGACCTTGGTGACCTTGGCCTCCTCCTGGTTTCTTTTAGTCATGTCGAAGTTTGTGGGGGCTACAGGTCTTTTCTTTTTGGGTGGCTTTATGGTAGGGAGGGGATCGTCTTCTTCTTCTTCATTGTCCAAAGAAAATTCCTGTGAATCATAATCGGGGTCCATATACCAGGGATCATCCTCGTCGTGATCAATAATGATTTCTGTACCTGCAGAGGTAGGGGGGCTCTTTAGAGACTTGGCAGGACGAGGACTGCCTTCTTCCTCTTCATCTTCATTGTTTTCATCGTAATCAGGGATGAGTTTTCTCTTGGTTAGGCGGCTGCCACCCATACCTAGCCGTGAGTAGGGACCTTTGGAGTCAGAACAGCCTCCCCTGGAACGGGAGGAAGGTGTGCAACTGAGGTCTTGGGGCTCATCATTGTCGTCGTCTTCATTGTACTCCTCCACTGCCCCAGATTTACTACCGGTAGTACGGTCGAGAAGACGTCGAGCAGATTCTTCATCTTCCTTTGTTATTTCAAGCCTAGGCCTACCTCTTGCCGTGAAATGTGTACCCTGTCCCTTCCTCGAGGTATCCTCAGGCTGTTGGCCCTCATTCCCCTCGTCATTTGTTGTATTTACGGGTTTTCTTTGCGTCTTGCGCTTAGTTGCACGCCGTGGAGCCATCTTGGATGTTTTCCTCTAGTATGGCCGAACTGCAGGTCACGTGATTTCCATGTGATCGGCGACGTGTAAGGCCCCCTACCGCCTTCCCCGGAAACTAAAATTGCCGTGCCGACAAAAAATAGAAACGATTCCTGGCCGATTTTTTCTGCCTGAACAGAAAAAATCGGGTCCAAAGTGAAACCGTCGGCGATGATTCCCGATGCGTTCCCGACGTGATTCCGATGGTCTCCGATTTTTTCACGACCTCTTCCACTGCACCCGATTCTTGGCCGATGATACCCGATTTACACCCAATAAGGGTCCGATCGTCTCCGATTCTCTATTTCTGTCGCCGATGCATCGGAAATGCATCGGAGATGGACTATCGGCCAAGAATCGGTTTCGGTGGAATACCCCAATAAGGTTAGAAAACAAATCAGATTCCGTTCTAAACTTTAGAATGAAGACTTGATTACACACATTAATCAATTATGATAGTTATGTAAATTCTTAGATTAAGGGGGTTAAAAGGAGTTGAGGATGATTCACATTCTGAGGCTTTCAGAGGTACCCTACTATATGTGCTCAGGTGTCTCTGCTTGAGTGTCAGCTTCCATTTAAGTATAAAAAGAACCCCTCATGTCCTGTAATGATTATCCCTACCTCAAGTCCAAGGGCAGGCTGAGGGCGGGACGGGGTAAGTAGGTGGAAGTTCTGCACAGAAGGGGAGGACGGGAAGTCAGATTGGAAATGGCAGACACGACCAGAGCACAAGGCAATGATTTCATAGAGGCTATCCCTTTTAGAAGCATGCAACCCTTAAGGCTGGCTGGAATAGAAACTCTTGGAGTAGAGTACTGGGCCCTAATTCCAGACAGGCCCAAATTCCGGACACCCTGGCCAGAATAGTGATTAGGGTTATAATAGCTGATTGATTTCAAATCAAATAGTGCTATTCAACATATTTACATGTGTCCTCAACCACCAACTTTATAACTTTTTCTCACAAATCATGGGTAAAAGTGAGATTGAAATGGTCTGAGGTTCAGATGAGTGCATAAACTGAATCTTACTAACCATCCAGCTAAGCCCATACTCTCTGTTATATTGAATAAGATAGTGTCTAGAATGCTATTGACGTTCAAAATCTCAGTATCAATGCATCCATATAAACCATAAATTGAGTAATCTGGAGGACTTTTGACATTTATATCAATTATATTATATTTTATGAATCACTTAACAATAGGACCACCCTACCACTAAGGGGCACCTAATTCTGTAACCCTGTAATATATAGATAGATATTGACTTGACTTTTCTATACTGCTTATATGTTTGTTATTATATGTCTGTCTATCATATAAATTCAATTTTATGTCAATAACATCTTGGATTAGTTCATATTTGACAGATATTGCATAGGCAGCAATAACCTAGTCACCAGATCTCAATGATTTTTGTTGAGGCTCCTAAACCCCCATTAATACTACCAAGGAATGATGTATATTGAACCCAAAGTTTGTGTCCATTAGGATGATCTTGTAGGATGATAAGTTTCAGAGAAAACCTTATTATTTTACATTTGATATGATGGATAATTTCCCGGACTGGAATTACGGGCCTGTGTCCGGAATTAGGGGCCACTGTAACATATATATTGGCTAGATTTTCCGGGCACGTACAATTGGCATTTTTCACACTTTTGTATGCTTATGCACCTACAGAATAAAAACTTATGAACCAATATCCTGCTTTTTGGTCCCAATTAGAAAACCTTTCAAAAGCATATACTGTCTTGCATATCCAACTATAATATTTGGATTAGTTGGCTTCCAAAGTTTAAAAAAATGGTAAAATAAGGCAAATTTGACGAAAAAGCAGTTTTTTTTTACAGCCCTGGCATATATCCCAGAGCAGTTCCAGAACCTCAGATATGGCTTTTTCTCATTGATATATCTGTTGTGTTAATGATTCAGAAGGGTATTGGGTATTGTAGAGCATGAGTATTTGTTCGTGTAACATTCACTGTAAAATGACACTCAAATGTCCATCCGACAGTAAAACTAAAACCCTCCCATATTCTAAACTAAGACAGTTAATACATTATCCTTACTCTGCTCAGAATTGAGGGGCACTAGGGTGGTTAAGCTGCCACAAATGTTTTTGCTGTAGCCTGAAGTCTTCCTCTTATACCAATAAGTGCATCCGTATACATACACATTTTTCTGTCGGATGGACATTTTGCACTTTTGCTGTCGGAAGGACAAATCTCAAAGTAATGCATTTGGATGCATCCTTTATGTTTTAAATCAAGCATAGTCATCCCTTGAACACTATTAAATAACATTTGTGATGTGTTTTCACCAAACCAGTCATATCTTGGACATTCTAGAGCTGAGATAATGAGGTCTAAAGGGTCAGCTTTATTTGGTGTTTGAATAGATATATATCTCTCCTGCAATATTGTAGACGGCTTTATGACAGAAAATGGGTGAAAATCACCAAAATTAGCCATTTTATTTGCGATAATCAATTATTGTCACAAGAATTTTGGTAAGAATTTAGTTGATATATCCAAAATGGGCTGCACATTCCAAAATAATCCCTAGTTATTACCATACAACTCTTAATTCCATCACAGAGCCATGTCTTGTTACTTAAGTTTGGTACCAAGGTTATTAGGTTTATCCCTAATACATGGCAACTGGAAAGTAAATCCACATACCATGTACTCTTGTGTCTCTTTCTCGAACTGATAAAAGCCTTGTCTTTAGGTCTGTGTATCCAAGGTTCAGCTTTGCCTGATTTAAAATTTTGAAAAATTCATTAAAATTTCAAAAATAATGATATCTAGATGGATTAAAAAGTAAATTTTAACTTCTGATGTATTCAGTATGGATGCACAATAACCCAGGAATCTATTTTTGCGACTTATGACTGGTTAGGTGAAAACACATCACATTTGTACCATAAGACTTCCCATAAGTGTGTTTTATACACTGTAATATGAAAAAAAGTGTCCATCCGACAGATAAAGTCTGACTTTTAGAGTAATTTTAAGTTAATGCTGTGCCAAGTTGGTGGTCCATTAGCCCTTAGGTACCCAAGCACGCTTAAATGCGCGGTTTTGGGCTTAAATGCATGTATGAATTAAAGAATCAAACAAGCTGAAGTGAGTGAGTGGCTCATTTTGAGTGTGTCAGTTACATGGTTCAGTGAGCTACTGAGGGAGAAGCTCATGTGTCCCATTATGGAGCGCCACTTTGCACCTTTTACTATAAAGACACTCCTCATGTCCTGTCATGATTATCCCCTCAAGACTGGTTTGGGCCCTGGGAGCAGGGAGTGGACCGGGGCTAGGTAGGTGCTTGGAGGGTTTAAATAGGAGCATAAGACAGGAAGTGAGATTGGGGCTGGCAGACACGACTACTGCACAGGGTAAGGTTTCAGCTAGAAACTAGAACAGGCTGCCTAGAACGACAAGAGCACGAGGGGTTGGGAGGTCATCATTAGCTTTTATCTCTGTGATGTGGTTGTGTTATATATATGGGTCATTCCAGGTTTTACTGGTCAGGGGGGGCCTGGATCAAGAATCTACAAACTCAGTATTTCTTAATAACATTATATTTTATTGATAGCCCTATATCTTGGCTTATTAAAAAGTTTCATTCAAGGATCCAACTCCTAGGGGGTCAGTTTTTATCGCAGATGCCGTAAAACCTTCTAAAAAGGGGGTACGTTAATGATCGTAATCAAACAAACATGAATAACACCACTAATAAGAGGCCTGGAAACACCAAATATTGTGGCCAGACTGGTACAATACATGACTTTATGTATACCAAAAAGCTAAAGTGAGGCCCGAAAACTCTTGAAGTTACGCATAGGTGGATAAATTGGAAAATGTGAAAATTTGTGAATTTATTTTACCATTTTTTAACTTTAGCCTAGCTCATTCAAAATCCTTCATACAATGACTATATTAACTGTCCATTGTCTCTAGTAGACCTACTGTACATAATAATTAGAATTGGCCTGATATATCATACCTATACTTCATACTTGGTGCTTGCGTAGAGGCCATTATATTACACAAATTATCATTAACGTACCCTATTTGTTAACCTCTCACAGAATGGCCACAGCTCATCTATACATCATCATATGCCATTGTTATCACATACACCATCACAAGAGAGGTTGTACTACCTATCTAGAGTCATTTAACCCTGCATAAGGCCCATCTTGGGTGTTTAATATCACTTTGAAAATTAAAAATCACAAAATTTCTACACTTCTCGCAAAGCATGCATGCCATGGGGTGCTAAAATGCATCTTTATATACACCAAATAGTATTTTCTCATAAGCCAAACATGTCTATGATTGAATACAAATAATAGAAACACCATACAAGATGATAGGCTGGCACTATAACAATAGAACTTTAACAATCTCAAAATCCTCCTACTGGTCATTAACGTACCCCATTTGCTAACCTATCAAAGAATGGCCACAGCTCACCTATACACTATCATATACCATTGGCATCACACACATAATGAGTAAAGAGGTTGTACTACCTATCTAGAGTCATTTAAACATACATAAGGCCCATCTTGGGTGTTCAATATCACTTTGAAAATTAAAATCACAACTTTTTCAACACTTCCTGCGGCCTTCGCTTGCAGCACAGTACAAAAATATACACTTATATACCTTAAATACTCTTTCCTGAGGGTAAATGAGATCATAATACATATACAGTCATTTAACCATTGATAAGGGCCATCTTGGGTGTTTAATATCACTTTGGAAATTAAAAATCACAAAATTTCTACACTTCTCGCAACATCTGCATGTCATGGAGTGCTAATATGTATCTTTATATACACCAAATAGTATTTTTTGATAAGTCACACACCTCTACTATTGAATAGAAATGCTAGAAACACCATACCATGTCATAGGTTGACAAAATCCAATTTTAACTTTGTTCATCTCTCAATCCTCATACCGTCATTAACGTACCCCGGTCTTTAACCTATCAAAGAATGGCCACAGCTCAACTCTACACCATCATATACCATTGGCATTGCACACACATTGACAAAAGAGATTGTACTACCTATCTAGAGTCATTTAAACATGCATAAGGCCCATCTTGGGTGTCCAATATCACTTTTAGAATTAAATATCACAAAATTTCTACACTTCTCGCAACATCTGCATGTCAGGGAGTGCTAAAATGTATCTTTATATACACCAAATAGTATTTTTTGACAAACCACACACCTCTACTATTGAATAGAAATGTTAGAAATACCAGACCAAGTGATAGGTTGAAAATATAGAATTTTAACTTTGTTAATGTCAAAATTGCTCGTACCGATCATTAACGTATCCCAGTCGTTAACCTATCAAAGAATGGCCACAGCTCAACTCTACACCATCATATACCATTGGCATTGCACACACATTGACAAAAGAGATTGTACTACCTATCTAGAGTAATTTAAACATGCATAAGGCCCATCTTGGGTGTCCAATATCACTTTTAGAATTAAATATCACAAAATTTCTACACTTCTCGCAACATCTGCATGTCATGGAGTGATAAAATGTATCTTTATATACACCAAATAGTATTTTTTGACAAACCACACACCTCTACTATTGAATAGAAATGTTAGAAATACCAGACCAAGTGATAGGTTGAAAATATAGAATTTTAACTTTGTTAATGTCAAAATTGCTCGTACCGATCATTAACGTACCCCAGTCGTTAACCTATCAAAGAATGGCCACAGCTCAACTCTACACCATCATATACCATTGGCACTGCACACACATTGACAAAAGAGATTGTACTACCTATCTAGAGTCATTTAAACATGCATAAGGCCCATCTTGGGTGTCCAATATCACTTTTAGAATTAAATATCACAAAATTTCTACACTTCTCGCAACATCTGCATGTCAGGGAGTGCTAAAATGTATCTTTATATACACCAAATAGTATTTTTTGACAAACCACACACCTCTACTATTGAATAGAAATGTTAGAAATACCAGACCAAGTGATAGGTTGAAAATATAGAATTTTAACTTTGTTAATGTCAAAATTGCTCGTACCGATCATTAACGTACCCCAGTCGTTAACCTATCAAAGAATGGCCACAGCTCAACTCTACACCATCATATACCATTGGCATTGCACACACATTGACAAAAGAGATTGTACTACCTATCTAGAGTAATTTAAACATGCATAAGGCCCATCTTGGGTGTCCAATATCACTTTTAGAATTAAATATCACAAAATTTCTACACTTCTCGCAACATCTGCATGTCATGGAGTGATAAAATGTATCTTTATATACACCAAATAGTATTTTTTGACAAACCACACACCTCTACTATTGAATAGAAATGTTAGAAATACCAGACCAAGTGATAGGTTGAAAATATAGAATTTTAACTTTGTTAATGTCAAAATTGCTCGTACCGATCATTAACGTACCCCAGTCGTTAACCTATCAAAGAATGGCCACAGCTCAACTCTACACCATCATATACCATTGGCACTGCACACACATTGACAAAAGAGATTGTACTACCTATCTAGAGTCATTTAAACATGCATAAGGCCCATCTTGGGTGTCCAATATCACTTTTAGAATTAAATATCACAAAATTTCTACACTTCTCGCAACATCTGCATGTCAGGGAGTGCTAAAATGTATCTTTATATACACCAAATAGTATTTTTTGACAAACCACACACCTCTACTATTGAATAGAAATGTTAGAAATACCAGACCAAGTGATAGGTTGAAAATATAGAATTTTAACTTTGTTAATGTCAAAATTGCTCGTACCGATCATTAACGTACCCCAGTCGTTAACCTATCAAGGAATGGCCACAGCTCAACTCTACACCATCATATACCATTGGCATTGCACACACATTGACAAAAGAGATTGTACTACCTATCTAGAGTAATTTAAACATGCATAAGGCCCATCTTGGGTGTCCAATATCACTTTTAGAATTAAATATCACAAAATTTCTACACTTCTCGCAACATCTGCATGTCATGGAGTGATAAAATGTATCTTTATATACACCAAATAGTATTTTTTGACAAACCACACACCTCTACTATTGAATAGAAATGTTAGAAATACCAGACCAAGTGATAGGTTGAAAATATAGAATTTTAACTTTGTTAATGTCAAAATTGCTCGTACCGATCATTAACGTACCCCAGTCGTTAACCTATCAAAGAATGGCCACAGCTCAACTCTACACCATCATATACCATTGGCACTGCACACACATTGACAAAAGAGATTGTACTACCTATCTAGAGTCATTTAAACATGCATAAGGCCCATCTTGGGTGTCCAATATCACTTTTAGAATTAAATATCACAAAATTTCTACACTTCTCGCAACATCTGCATGTCATGGAGTGCTAAAATGTATCTTTATATACACCAAATAGTATTTTTTGACAAACCACACACCTCCACTATTGAATAGAAATGTTAGAAATACCAGACCAAGTGATAGGTTGAAAATATAGAATTTTAACTTTGTTAATGTCAAAATTGCTTGTACCGATCATAAACGTACCCCAGTCGTTAACCTATCAAAGAATGGCCACAGCTCAACTCTACACCATCATATGCCATTGTTATCACATACACCATCACAAGAGGAGAGGTTGTACTACCTATCGGGGTGGCGGCTCTCAACAGCAAAGACACACTAGACTTCATGCGGAAGGCCTTCCCTGAAACCAACCTTCAAGCAAAGGGTCTCACGACCCAGATGGCTAAGGACATTAAGGTCAACTCGTCCTTGACCAATGTGATTTTTTTAATTTTCAAAGCCACAGTGGCCAGACAAGATGGACCTTATGCATGGTAAAAACGACAATTCTACTAACATAGGGTGGATCCACAGAAAACACAATATCTGCACACAAGTGATTTGATACCTTTAAAGTGATCATAATACTTACACATAATCCTCCGCAAGGGCCAGGTTGCCCGGTGGTGGCGGCGAAGAGTCGGCCGGCCTCGATCCGGTCGAACGCTGGCTGCACCTCCTCTTGGGGGAGTCTTTCTGCGTAGCCTGACGGACCGGTCGAGTCGTCCGGCTCTCCTATATATGCCACTAGCCTTACCCTTCATAAAACATAGACTCACTCTTATGTAATGAAGTGTGATCAAGTTCTTGAAATTGTCACTTAAGTTACTATTAAAAGTATATCTAAAGCACCACTAATCCATCAAATTTACTTCAAAGGACACTGCTTCTTGGGCTTGGATATGATTTGAGCCCATGTCCTTGCACGATGATGTATTTTCAATTTGTGTTGATCGTCATCTTCTGTAGTAAGAGAGATTTCACGGGAACGAAACTGAGGTAAGATGCCAATTATTTTTCCAATACCCCCCACTGAAAAAAAAAGAGAGAACAAACTAACCTCACACTCACACCATCTGCGTCTTTCCTTTGAATTCCCTCACAATCTGGCAAACAAAGTGCGAGGAAGAAAATAACACAAGAAGCATCAGAGAAAAATGATAAAAGTGAAAATAAATTTGCAAACAAGCAATTATTACATGTATGCTTGAAATCTTAAATCTGATTCACAAGTGCAACCCCTCCCCCCCCCCTCTCCTACATCTGACTCAGAAGAGAGCGGTACAAAAGTGGAATTTGAATATTCCTTAAGGTTTGTTTTATGCAGCACCACGTGCCCCATTGAATATGGCACCTTGAGGTAGGGTGCACGAGTTTAATAGAATTAGCAGACACCTCAAAGGTCTTTGTATCCACTTACGTGACCAGCCTCCATCAGCTAACTACTTAACTACCACATGACGAACCAATGGTCCTTCTCTTTTTCATGACAGCTCTTTAGGAGTGAATCAATTCTCGATGGATTATTTTTGGTACTAATCACTATAGGCGCCTCACTATATTTTATTTACAAGGATAAACAAAGGGATACCAAACTGCATTTAAAAAATGTGAATATGTTCTGTAGGTATGTAAAAGAAAGAAAGAAAAAAAGAGAAATTTGCCGTCAATAGTCATCAACGCGAATGACCAATATGCAAGCTCGGGTCCTTTGTAGGATCAAACGAGTTCAGGACCTGCAAACAATATAGCCACAGGTACTGTTTTTTTTCTAAACAAACATAGGATGAATGTAGTCTATAGTCAACATGCTTTGTGTGATATGAGTACAGACATGAACTCAGAGCTGGTTGGTGATGTAGTCAATGTAGTTGGTTCCAGTCGACCGATCAGAATACGTTGGTCATGCAATAATGCCAAGAAGAAGAGATTACCCTGGAATCAGAGTGCAATGTGTTCACTTGGCAGAATCCATATGTACATGCAACATGAATCACTAGGGGAGAGAGTATTTTATCTAAGCTTGATGTTAATTTCAATAGAGCTTTAATAGATGCATATTTAAACATACGTTTTGTAGTAGAAATCAATGAGTATTTCTATAATATTGTTTATCAAAAAGGGTTCAAAATATGAGTTGTTTTTGGCATATGTTTGATGAAAACTATGAATTTTGGTCTCGAATTTAAGGTAACCCCCAGAAATGGTCTGCCCTTCAATGGATTTTGTTTGATAGTTTGTTCAATGTTTAGGTAGCTGTACAGAACCAGAAAAACTATAGGAAATGACATTTTCAATTAGACCTGTGTACATGCAGAATATGACTGGACTAATATGAAAAGCAGACAGCTTGAAGTTGCATTTAAGTTAATGTGAAGGAGACACAAGCTGTTGGTAACCTATTTTGGTTGATACCAAGGTAACCGACAAATCATATGTGCATTTTTAGATATAGTGTTGAAAGAGTTTGAAACTGTTAGTTTAAAAAAGTAAAGGAAAAATCTAAATAGTGTCACACTTTGTTCTTCTTATAAGGCCTGCACTTTTGTAAGCTAATGACATTTTTGCTGTTTTGGAGATATTTGTTGGAATCTTGACCTTTGCCAATGTCACAAAATCCCACACTGCAAAAAAGGTGTTTAAAGATACACACCAAATTTTCTCAACACCAACAATTAAACATCTAAACACTTGAAGTGTTTAGGTGTTTAGCTTTTAAACACTTATTCTCAAACACCTAAACACTTAAGTGTTTAAGTGTTTAGCATTTAAACACTTGGTTAAACACTTCCTAGTTAAACGCGTTTAAAATTGAACGCGTTTAACACTTAAGAAGCGTTGAGAAAAGTGGGACAAATAAGTGTTTAACCAAGTGTTTAACTTCTAAACACTGGTGTTTAATCCCTAAACACTGTTTTTACAGTGCATAGGCCAGTTGAATATGTGATATAATTGATATAGAATGCCAAAGAAAAGTTCCAGTAAAGGAAATTCCCTCAATATTCAATACTCAATATATTATAGGGGTTTCTTTTTTAATTGTAAATATATGCTTAATTTTGATAGATTCAATAGAATTTACATCATTTTGTGAATTGCATTTTTAAAACACATACCCTAGGTATGACCTGGATGTGTTATCTCATCTAAATTCACATATGTCTGGGCAGTACAACAATTGCAAAAATGCAAATATGGAATTATAATCTATTTTCTATGTTTGACCATGTAGAATATGACCTTTACATCAAAGAAACTCAAGTTTTCTGATTTATATATAGAAGAATCTATATCTCATATAGCAAAGCACTGGTTACAGAATTTAATGATTTATTCAAAAATGTAAGTGACCCAACCAGTTCAAAATTTATAACAATTCTCGACGTTTGACCTTGAATTTTACCCTCTGCCCCTTGATGGATTTTGTTTGATAGTTAGTATGATGTTGTAGGCATATCAGTGAGTAGAATGAGTAGAGTCTAGACAAATTTAATTTGCAGTAACTCCTGGGTACAGGCCCTTTTGGTGCCCAGTTGACTTGACTATTTACTAATAATGTTCCTTTTAGGTGCTTCATTCATGACATATGGAAATATGGTGTCTAGAGGACATAACCTGTAGATTACCCCCATGTCTAGCTCATATGCATGCAAAGTATAACAATTAGCATGCACACGGATCATATTTTGATAACACCTTGAGACGCCCACCACACTTATTGCCCATAGAAATCAGTACTGAATCACCCCTGAAATTTGGTTGATCAGCTTTCATCCAATCAGTTTGCTGGTTTTATCTGGTATATTTTGTTGAGGATACTATAGGACGCCAGTGACTCCTAAGGCTGGGGCACTACTATCTTTTTACACTGCTTTATTTTACTAGAGGGCAAAACCATAGATTTTAGAATACTCCTGGAACTGGCACCCACTATACAGCGAGGATACCATCAAACTGCACCTATATGATATATTACAAATCTATACCCATTCTGGCGTTTAAGAGAAAATGACACAGCGATTCTCGTTTTATGGCTTGGATAGTATATTCCAATAATTTCCTTACAATCATGACCTTAAGGAGTAATGAACTATAAATAACTTCCATCTGGATGATCTTTATGTCCCCTTTACCCTAACCCTAGTCCAAGTAATACTTCACGAGGGCCTACCCTGTCATGGAAACATTTCCCGTGGGTCTATGCTTGATATCATATATTTGCTATAAAAGACATTTCCATGGCTATAACTATATCACAGCCCCAGAGTGTGGGTGGGCAGACTGGTGGGAAATTACAGTGGGCATAGTCAGTAAGTGAACTGTGTGGGACTATGGAGGACGACACGTCCCATGACAGTTTGCCATGGTCATATGCACTCAATGCAGTGACCCTCATAATGCACGTAGTCCACTGAAGTGATCCGCAGGTTGTTTCCTAACATACTACATAGACCGGCGAATATTTTCAGTTAATTTCCTGTCAAACACCCATAGAGCCCAATATACAACTTTGACTGGCAAAATGCGACTTGATCATAATTTGGACCAGACGCTGATTCCCCCATATTGACGAAAAAATAGCTGTGGCTCGAAAACTGATGAGAATAGACTATCATTGACCTGCAGGGCATTTCAAACGATATCTGTGACACGATCTGCGAAAAGGGGCCTTAGTGCGGGGGGCTATAAGACCCCCTTTCCCAGTGTATTATTCTATAGCTATGGTTTTGAAATGCCCTCCTGGTCAAGATGGAAACCGGTTCTAAGTCTGCCCCTCTCGGTGGCCAGAATGTTAATAATGGCAGTTCAGGCTCTCCTACGACCCGACGTATTCCTTTTCAATAGTCCCAGCACCCTTTCTCTGTACAGGAGGCTGGGTTTCATTCGTTGCTGCTAAGTTCATCTTCTGCTGACCTTGTATCCTGCTAAAATGGGTGGCCTGCCACACTGTCTCAGATAGGGAATAGTTCTGGTGATATTGAACACCATAGTAACACATGCACTGGTAGTCTAGAGGTGTCAATGCGTATGTGCTACCAGGAATCATACCCGGATCTTTCAGCCTAGGAATAGACATGCTGATGCTACATTATGAAACCTTGTCAGACTGGTATCCCTTTCCAAACATATTTTCATGGTACATAGGGGGACAGCGAATACACGGTATCCAAAGTACATATATCAGACATCGGTACAGATGTGTCACTCATGGAACGCATGGTCAGAATTGCTCATTCCCCTACAATGGTGTTATTTGTTGGTCAGATTTGCTGCGCAGGATACACCTTGCTAGTCTTTTGACCTTTTGCTTCTGTTTGGGAGGGAAATGATGGTAGGTAGTTATTTCCCTTCACAAGCCTAAGGTCTCGGGAGATCCACCTCAAGCCAAAAAACAGGCTCTGGAGGTTAATTCAAAGGGTCTTGGGATCGCTACCTCAGCGATCTTAGGAATTATTCTGCCTTATCAAATTAAGCGATCTTAAGATTAGACTGTCTTGCCTTCTCACAGCCAGCACTAAGATCGCAGTGATCTTAGCATCAGCCCTACTACACCATTTCAAGTAGAACACACTGTGCACAGGGATAAGAGGCCCATAGTGAAAGAATAGCATTGTCCCCCCCCCCTCCTATATGAGCTATTTATACAGACTGACTGGCCTGCAACCACTGCATTAGATAGGGTAGACTGGCTAGGTCTTATGATATGTGCCTATGCTTAGATCACAGGGGTAGAAATCCCAGGACCTTTTGAATTAACCTCCTGCATCAATGTCTTAGATTTTTTCCCCTTTTTTTAATGCGCAATGTGCTGTGTTTTGTCTGAATCTCAAAAAAAGTTCAGGGCGAGTTTATCAGAGATTATAACTGAGGTAGCCCAGGAGAAACAATGTTAGTATTCTATGTTCTAATGTTCAAAGTTTTGCAGCTTATTAGAGATTACTGGAGCTTAATTCAAAACATCCTGGGATTGCAACCCCAGCGATCTTAGTGTAGGCACATATCATAAGACCTGGCCGATCTACCCTATCTAATGCAGTGGTTGCAGGCCTGCCAGGAATAGTAAGTCCTGGGATCACTTCACTTTTCCTGTTCCAGCGCTAAGATCACTGCAATCTTAGTGAAAGAATTACACAGTGAATTACATATAGAGGGGAGGGAGGATGTTTGCTGAGTGTCCTTGAGGGCTCTTAGGGCTACTCATGCATTGAGTGCACTGTAAGGTAATTCTTCCCTTCTCATTCTTTGTCCTGGGGGGGGGCAGAATGCTTCTAATAGGCAAACATAAATCATACATTCATGGGAACAACTCTTGAATACTGTACTGGGTAAACTGCACCCTGTGCTCTTTTGTTAGCCCATATGTGGACGGGGAACGCTGGTATAAACACTGTTGTGAAGAAGAGTGACTCCGCAGCTATTCCTTTATTTTGGGACTCTTACCCCTGTGCCCAGTCAGTACTTCTTGGAATAGTGTAGAAGGGCTGAGGCTAAGATCGATGCGATCTTAGTGCTGGCTAGGAAATGTGAATGCAGTCTGATCTTGAGATCGCTTAATAGAATAATTCCTAAGATCGCTGGGGTTGTGATCCCAGGATGTTTTGAATTAACCTCCTGGAGCTTAATTCAAAAGATCCTGGGATCACGACCCCAGCGATCTTAGGAATAAATCAGCCTTATCCTATTAAGCGATCTTAAGAGTTGACTGGGTTCACATATCCTAGCCAGCACTAAGATCGCATCGATCTTAGCCTCAGCCCTCCTACACTATTCCAAGAAGTACTGACTAGGCACAGGGGTAAGAGTCCCAAAATAAAGGAATAGCTGTGGAGTCACTCTTCTTCACAAGAGTGCTTATACCATCGTTCCCCGTCCCCATATGGGCTAACAAAAGAGCACAGGGTGCAGTTGACCCCCATACAGTATTCAAGAGTTGTTCCCATGAATGTATGATTTATACTATTAGAATGTATGATTTATGCCTATTAGAAGCATTGTGCCCTCCCCCCAGGACAAAGAGAGAGAAGGGAAGAATTACCTTACAGTGCACTTAACGCATGAGTAGCCCTAAGAGCCCTCAAGGACACTCAGCAAACGTCCTCCCTCCCCTCTTTATGTATGCAGCAGGCTATTCACTCTTTCAATCAGGAGTGTTCCCTGTAAGTGCTCTTGTACCCTGGTGAAACCACTATGCATTTCTTTCACTAAGATCGCAGTGATTTTAGTGGTGGAAATGGAATAGTGAAGTGATCCCAGGACTAGCTATTCTGGACAGGCCTGCAACCACTGCATTACATAGGGTAGACCAGCCAGGTCTTATGATATGTGCCTACACTAAGATCGCTGGGGTTGGGATCCCAGGATCTTTTGAATTAAGCTCCTGAGGTAGCCTGGGGAAAACAATGTTAGTATTCTATGTTTTAATAGTCAAGGTTGTGCGGCTTACATAAGAAAGCATTCGCAAATTATACCAGTACCATGTAAATCTTGTTAAATCCCACATGCCTGTCTGTTACCTTTACGTAGCGGATATGGTTAGTCTCTGGAATGATCTAAGTTGTGTAGTTGTCGCCTCGGTATCACTCTGAATTTTCAACCTTTTCAAGGAAGCTTCCAAATACTTTCAGCGGTCTATCGAGGCTAAATACGGTAAGTTACATATTGACTCCTATATTGTATTGTAGCATAATTTCCAAAAGTGCAATCCTACTATGGTCTCTTGAGATACCGTTTCCCTTGCAACGCACCATTCAGCCCGCGGCGTCAGATAACGGGAGGCAATTTACCCTGGTGTAGCAGTCCCATTGAAGCCAAATGGTTGGATCTTAACCTGATACAGTCAGCAAAGGCAAAGGTTCTTTTGTCAGCCAAGCCACAGGCAAATCACTTCTCTTTGTCAATTAACTGAATGTAGATGATGGTGGAGGAAAAATATTGGTAGATTCGGCAGGATGTGTGTCGCAAGAGACTGCTTTGATTAGCTTTGCACTGCTGGTTTCTTTGCTGTTGTAGACCATGTGCAACTTCAGAGTCCCCCTACTTTGTGGTGTAATCCAATATCTTCTGTCCTAAAGGAGCATGTAATACGATGGCTTCTTTCCGGTAGCCCATGCCAAGTGCTGTCATTTCCCACTCTAAGTGGCCCTAGCCTTTCATTTATTTTATCTTAGTAGACATTAAGTGAGTTAAGTTCATCATGGTTTATGATCAAGCATGTCAAACTAGAGTTCAGTGCACTGATGATTGAATATCCAATTTATATATTCTAGCCACTCTTTTATGAAAAATAATCACACCAAAGCTGCTGATGTTGATCATTCTAGTTGAGCAGCATATATATATATAAATGATTCAAAAGATATGTTCAACTAACGGACATTTTCAAACATTTCCTACGTTGATTATTATAAGTTTTGACGGATCTTTTGGGTTTTTTCTTGCTAAAAAGGGGGTACATTTTTACGCTTCCCCCAAACCAACACTGACGTCCTGGCTAAGCACATTGGAAATCACAAACTAAGCAAAATGGCATATAAACTCAGACTCGCGGGCATTTACATTTTTCGTGTATCTTTTGGAAGGTTGATAATACTATCAGTTTATAATTTAGTTTATAACTCTAGTACCCAAGCCTATTCTTTTAACCCCAAGCAGATTTCTAAGTGCCCACTAAAGATTTCAGAGACAACCAAATATGTACAGATTTCTGAGAAGCAGTAAACACGTACTGACCAACACAAGTTTACCCTCTACTTCTTTCATCCTCACATCCTCACCCGTTTTCAATAGTGATTGACAAAGGCAAATATATGGAAAGTTGTTGTTGTATGGCTGATTTCAGGCACTACATGGCTGATGTTTAATAGACATTCCTTTTGGTAGTTAATTGGAATGGAAATAATAGATTAATGGAGAGGGCATATAATGTACATTGTAATAATCCATTCATATAGAGGAATTGTAAGAAAAATGGACGGATAATTCTAAGAAAACTAAGATATGATTATACGGAGACAGGAAGGTAAAAAAGCAGCATCTTAAGGAAAGGGGTTCTGGGCAAAGAAAACTGATTTTGACCACTCAATAAACGTTTCATTTCGCTGTCCTTAAAGAGTGTGTAGGGGTCGGCGAAAACGTTTAGAGAAACCGGGAGTTGAACCCAGGACCTCTCAGCCTTCAGACGATTGCTCTACCTCTGAGCTACTTCCCCATACAACAATCTCTGTCTGAGATCACATTTCCCTACACATTTCCCTACAAGTGTATAAAAACGCTGTGAACAAAATGAAAAAAAAAAATCATGAAATTAAAAGGAAGAGCACTTCATTGGTCAGCCCTAAGAGGAGTGTTTTCCATGTGGCTGCTATTAGTTTTATGAAAGGTCGGAGGATGTCTCCAGGGGTGCTGGTAGCACATTGAGGCACTAATGTAACCAAGCGTAAACGCTTCCTGCCTTTATTCCATCACTTCTAGTGGTGAGTGAGAGAGAGAGACTACACCTTGGTAGAAGTGACTATTGATCAAACTGATTCCATTGCACCATCACCCTCGCAGCCAGCTCTAGCAGACTTCTTTTTTCACCCTTCCCTATGAAATACTTCGGGACCAAACGGTCTGGGGAAATTGCCCCTTTAACCAGAGACTTTCGTCCAGTATGCTTCACTGGAATCCCCTGCATTAGTGTGTGTCTATGTGTCTTAAACTATAAGTCTATATGTCACTAATCCTACAATCCTACAAGTCCACTCATTTAACAAATGAATTTAAGGGTAAAAGGACAAGACACCAATTAGCAAACTATTTTATCCAGAACAGTTTATCACCCCAACCGCTGGTGGGATTCTCTCCTACATTTTCATCTACATGTGCAGGCAGTGAACGAAAATGCCAGGTCATTACCTTCTATTATACTAGAAGCTATATCACAATTATTTGAGGAAAGCATAATATTATTCACAAAGAGTTGACTCCATTTGTTGTCCAATCTGCCAACCCTGATGAGTGGACATGCAGTAGTAAGCAACTAGCTTTGACTGCAATGCGAAACAATTGGCAGCAACCTCTTCGGCAATATTGGATTCTTAAAGATTCACGAGAATTCTTGGCTATCACTTACATCGCTGTAGAGTCTTGAGGCTCATCAGCTTCTGACTTCCCTCCAGTAGCTTATCTGATTCCGGTTCACTACTTTTCCCTCTACAGTAGTATGGTTAGGATAAGCAGTTTCTCATACATTGCTGCAGACACGTTCTCCAGAGTGTGTATGGGCAAATGTAGTTAGTATCTCTAGCAGTATTCCAACATTGACTTTGAAGGATACCATGTACATAAGAAAATCCCGGAGACTGGGTTTAGTATAGAGGTTTTTTTCTCTCTTGGATTTTCCCCAAAATATTTTGAGTATATAGTAGTGTGAGCGTATTTCTGATATTAATCTAGCAATGCAAACATCAGGGCCCGCCCTTGGTTCAGAAAGATGAGGAGTGCCTGGAATGCTCCTCTTTGAACCTATTTATAGCAGATCTGATTCCACCTCCCCACTTCTCACCCCCCTTGGTGGAACAAATAGGATGAATATAAGCTCATGTGATGCCAGACACACACTCTAACCTACTGTATATGCGTTGATAAATTTCGTTAGATCACCAAATCTGAATCTGATCAACAAAACGCTTGGACAATCTCTAGCCTAGTTTTGGAACAGCAGACAAAAGATAACTGTATGATTTTCGTATAAGTATGAAGCGTCCCTAATGTCATCACTATTGAGTTTATCAGAACTAAGTAACAGGCACTTGGACCTTTGGAGAATTCTGCCCAACTCACAGTGGTGAACGAAAAAATTAGCTTGATTCCTTAAAACACAGGCCTTCTTCTACCATAGTTGATGCAGTATTCCAAAGCTACACTGTGGATATTCTTCCCTATAGTTCATGAGATATATCCACCTGCCCCCCCCCCAATAAATGCAGCATCGTGAAGAAATCCATACAACACATTTTGGTATGATGCCAAGCTTGAAGTGCTTTATAGTTCCCAAGACAGCGTTGTTTAATGCAATATACTTTTTACCTATGCAGTAATGATTACCAGAGCAAACATCTGTAGCAGGGCAAATTAACAGTTCAAATCCCTTAAGAGGTATATCTGCTAAATGAATGACTCTTTTGTCCCAGGGTCACCCACTATGATTTAAGTTGCTCTCATGAGTACCTTACGAAGTGGTGCATAATGCCATACATCGTGCAGCATGGCTTCCTGCAAGGAGTAAAAAGCTCAATGTTGCCACTATACGCCCTGGAGGCTGTTGCTCCTATAGTAAAAGGAAGAGCTGGCTAAAAATGCCCTCATTTCCAGTCCTTTCTTTTCATGTAGCTATAACTTGTCCCTTTTGTTGCTCACAAGGGGTCATTCAAGTACGGTGCTCAAAAAGGGGGATTTGAGTAGGTACCTAGGTGGGAGAAGTCAGTCAGTACTATAAACTATAAATAAACTATAGCGTGTGTGACATGAGTAGGTACCTGGTAGTGCAGCTCTATCTATTTTAAACAAGGCAGTTGACTTTTCAGACTAATGTGGTGAGTGCAAGTACTTAGGTGAAGCAGTGCACGACTTGTTTAGACAAGAGGACACATACTCACAGCTCTTTTTACAATAGGAGCAACAGCCTACTGGGTGAAGCTCATGAATATGCCACAGACCACAAACAAGAGAATGTCACAAAGGTGTAGGTCAAATATGAATTTGAAAATCTTATAAGAATTAATGCTAGCTCAAATAAGATTCATAATGGAGATGAAAGTTTATAATCATATCATCCCAACCATATAATCAAAAAGTTTTTAAGATATTTTCTTGTTTTTCTGTGTTTTCCAGAAAAATGCATCATGGAAATAAATAAAATAATCGTCGATAACTTTTTATCTTTAAAAAATTGTTAAAAATATAAAGCAGAGAGAAGTGAAAATGATACAGGGCGATAGAAAATTTTCAGTAGATACAAGTTGTCATCTTTGGGGGATAAAAATGTGAATTTTTAACAAATTTATAGAGTTTGAAAGTCAATGTCACAAAACGACCATGTTAAGGGTGTCCGTTACGCGTCCGTTACGCCATTATGGGGTCATATGAGGTCATATGGGGCCATATGAAGTATAAGGGATTTAATCATATAGCAGGCCATAGCTTCAGAACTATCCAACATACAATGATTCTAACGTGACCTACCCCCCCTAAATCGATACCAAGAAATCCGATGGTGTTATTCATTTTATTCTATTCCAGATGGTTGCTTAGCAACCAGCCATTTTATATGAAAATATGACTTTGTATTGGGAATGGTTAAAAAATGCTTTTTCAGATGGTATTTTCATGGTATTGATATCATAAGAAATAATCATAGCTATATCATGAAATTTTATGAGTATACCCCCAAAGACCGATTCTTTCAACTGCAATTAAGATTGGATCACCAAACAAAAGTTTGATTTTTGCGATTTTTTCCCCTCAATCTGTTGCACATTCATTAGCTTGACCCTACTGTTCCCTCACTTTAATACGATGGCTTGAATTGGCTGTTACAGTATCAAGACACAAGCACATCATTATCACTTCTCAACTTGTATTCTGTACGGGTCGGGTCAGATTACATCTCATATTTCCTTGTCCTATCACCAACAGCCAAAGACTATAAAAAGGTGCCGCCATGCAATAATAGTAATCTGGATGCTAATTCACAGGATAAGCGCCAAGTCGTTTTACTGCTCTGCGGAATGCCAAAGTAATGCAGCCAATCAGAGTAGTGGTACCTCAAGAAGACAAGAAGTGATTTCGGTCTGTGCCATTGAGAAATGACAGAATTTCATCCTCCTGCTTCTCTTTATTTCTTTTGGCATGTTTGTGTCTGGACCCTTGCCACTTCCATAGAGAGAATAACCTGTAGATTATCTAGCTTGCAGACTAGACCTTATCAGGAGAGGATCCCATTAGATGACTGCAGAGTTCCGAAATTAACCTCAATATGTAGAAAAATATCAAAATAACAAGGAATGGACTAGCCTGTTTCTCTCCATAGCTACAGACCGCTTTAAAGAACAAATAAAAGGCATGACAATCAATGATAACTCATTCAGAGGTATGTAGCGTAATTATCATAATGAAAATTGACCCCAACAACATGACTCTTTTGGTTTTCCATTTGGAATGACATAGGCTGAATGATGATACAGCTCTAGATCTAACAGCACGTCTCCATGTTTAATATTCACCCCTTTCACTTTCTGGCCTGCTCCAATACCCTTAGGATATAAAAATCATTTTGCCATTACGCTGCTCCAAAATGGCCAGCATTATACGACCACAATTAATCGGGGGTAAGAAACTGAAGGCGGTGTAGTTATTAAGTGCGGGTAAGATGGAGGTTTTAGGGAAATGTGATTTGGAGGATAAGAGCATATCGAAAGCCTTTGATTTTGCATCAATTACCGACTGGTAGGAAGCGGTTCTTTGCATGGAGGGGGTGGTTCTTTGGGTGCACCCATGCTGACATAGTCACTGATCATTAACACGTTACAGAAACGGCTTCAGGGGAAGGCGTTTGATAGATGTTTAACGCTATTTCGACAGCTAAGGTCATATTCATGACAAGAACTACATTCCTCCATTTCACAGAGGAATGTTTCGGTGCCCACATATATGTGCACAACACACATTCGAGGGGGTAGGAAAGAGACTTTCAGATACAGACCCTTTTAAGTGGGCTAGGAAAGCCCGGTCGTACCTAATAATGTGTTGAAGGTCGTCTTCATCATTCTCGGAATGAGATGCTCCCTTCCTTTTTCATCGTAGGTAATAGTTTACTTTCCTATTCTGGAACCAAACGTAGGGGTTAAACTTCCCCATTTTCAAAATACAGGATGCACCACTGTACGATTTAAGCCCCAAGTTTAAAACGGACTATAGAGTCACAACCTTAGATAATTGGAATTATCAGCTTGGATCCCACATGGCGAAAGATTGCTAAAACATCTCTACAATTTTGAATCAGTTGCGATTTTGGGATCTACCCTAAAATTGCAAGGGATAGAAAGCAGCGAGTAAAGAACACAAGCACTCTTATGCGGTTTTAAAGGCAAAATATCACAAAGAGTACATGGGAAAAGCACCAGTGTCCTTGTATCCTATACAGCCTACAGGACTACATCGTCTGCCCACGGATGGACCATCCATGTGGTTTACCATTGATTTCTATGGGGATAATAATGAAATATAACAAAGATTTCATGCCACAAGGTTAGTATGTTGCAGAATATATAACGAGCCACGCAGCATGATATATCTATGTCCTATTTCATATATACCACCATCTCCCCCATAATAATATTGCATTACTACCTTATAACAACAGAATAAATGCAGAAGACATTTTCCAAGTGCAAACGATTGCCACCCGCAATGGCGTCTTGTTGACCGTGTGGAATAAGACCAGTTGTGACACATGCGCAGACATATATAGGTCATGGCTTTGAGAAAGGAGAATGCTGGCAATGGATTCGAAAATTCATTAAATCGTTCAATGGCATTATGTGTGGCATCATGACTAAGGCGCTTGCCTACCAACACTGCGGCTGGGGTTCGATCCTCCTACGAGTTTGGACGATTTTTCACTTTGAAAATATGGTGAGATTGACTTTGCATATCCGTCACCAATTTCCCCAAAAAGTCTATGTCCAACTTGACCTTAAAACTTATATCCAAAAATTGGATGTGCCCCTTACTACTGCTAAATTGGGGTAGATGGGAAGACACCAAGAATGCAACAGATTAAAAGGCGCAGTTCTAAAAGCAAGGATAAACCTGACGCCTCTATTTAAATTAAAACCATAAGTTTGAGCTTGAAAAAAGTTTTAATTACAACAAAGATGGTTGGTTCATATTTACAATACGCTTTTCATGTGTCACAATTATTATCCAAACTCCGAAATCATAACATAACCAACTGGCACAGCACTTTACAAATTGTACCACTTAGACATAGGGCATCACAGAAGTAGGCGACGAAGAATAGCATTCTACAGTCAAACACGATAAATATAACTGTACTGTTTCACTTAAAATGTTCCATGACCCTTTGAGCACTATGTCTCACCAGGTTTGGTCCCTTTTAATTCCACATTACATGAGAACATTTTTCTATCGGTGCCGCTCGAGGACATGTCTGTAATGGTATTACTAACAGTTCGGATATGATAGGATGGGCTGCTTCTTTGTGTGTGGGGTATATATGGTAATGAGGCTACAAGTATAGGAAGCAGCGAACAGCAGGGGTAGATTTTACAAAGTGAAATAAACCTGTCCTAAAAGGCATACTTTGACGTCATCCTCCTTCCAAGCATCAGTGTAATGGTGTAATATGCTGAGAATATCTCAAACTGGCAGGTAGTGCCGGGATAAATAGATTATAATTATGTGGCAGGTTAAGAATAATATCTGTACATCTGTCGCATGTTTAATCCCCCGGTTGCAGTTATCTAATACATTTGTTTCTCGGCAGATTGAACCCTCTCTCTAATCGACCACTACTTTTCTCTGCTTGCAGATGCCAGGGACTATTATATTGCCGGGAGTCCATACTGCTCGCTAGAGGTAAGTTTAGCTCGAATATATATTCATTGAATCTGAATCTTTTATACCATCAATCTCATGGCACTCACAAAACCTGGTGGCAGAAGGCTGTTACCAGACACGCTGTACCCACCTCGGGTATCTTTTGTCTCTGCCTGGAGGGTCTTTCCAAAAGATAACGAGGAAGAACCACTTTTTTTTATGGCCTAACTCGTGCATGCATGGATTGTTTTTTGAGGAAATACGCACGTTTCATTAAATGGTCATCTAAACAATTATTTAGCAATACAAAAACGTGCACATTTTCAGTTTTGGCAAGACCTTCCAGACTATGTTACTGTTACTGGTACCACTGCTCTACATTATGCTACACGGTATGAATGCATATGAATAAGGATGGTACTATACCGTATATAATGTAATTCAAAAGCAAGAATAAGAAAAAAAACTTTACTGTTCACACTAATAGCCACACTGGACCTTTCTAATCACCATAAATCTGGTTGTAGTTACATGCTCTGCCTACCTCTACTCACTAATTAGATAAAGGAGCGGTGCTCTCCTACCAGATCTGGATACTAAAGCAGCTCGTTTGAGCTAAAACTGCTTGTTTCTAATTCAACGTAGGATACAGAAGCCATAACTTTGCTTGGTCCACGGCCTCAAGACATTGGCTTGTGTGACCGTTGGTGTCCTTGGAGGGAACTTGAGATAAGGAAGGTGCTAACTGGGATGTGTTGCCATTTATGTCCTTATTAGATTAGTTATGGGTAATGTCATTGAGAGGATGGGTGAATAGTGATGAGTATGTGTAGAGGCTATAATATCTTTACTAATGTTTGTAAGCCAAAAAAAATTACACTGAAGAGGGCCGGAAGTTTCCGTGGATGGCTACAAAGAACATTGCGATTAGTACATATTATATAATGTTGACGTGAGTAGATCTCATTGTTCTCCAATCCTAGTTTTCATGAAGGTATGGGTGTATGGGTAGTTGTGGCTTTGGGTTGATCTGATATATGTTGGAGTGCCGGATCTATAGAGTCACTCCTATATGGGCAATCTTAGATAAGGGTTACTATGAAGAAGAGAGAGTGGGAGTTACTGAGTGCATCAAGATACGGTTTGGTAGATGGGAATTGGGTATCATAGGCTGCCTTTGGCTATATTGCATCTTTGGCTTACTGGTTATACCTGACAGGGCTGTGAGTTTTGCTTTGGCACTTACTTACAATCAGGTCTGCCAACTGAACCCATCTATCCTTCACTGAGTAACACCTCATTCATTCACAATTCCCCAATTGATTATGTACCTACCAAACAGTGACACCATGACCATAGGGTTTCCCTCTTAGCAATCATTCAGAGAACTATCCTATACTGCTAGGATCCAGATTTAAGTTTCTTGTTTGATTTTTTACAACTCTAGACAGAGGTATACAAAGGAGCCGTACTTACGGAGTTCTTAAAGGGAGAACTCCTAGGGCAGCTCTTATTTTAGCCGCCCTTGCATCTAGCATCAGATCACCGCAATTGCCAATTGCACCGGGTTGAACTATAGTGAATGCACTGATCAGTACTCTGGGCCTCAGTGTAGGGCAGGGTATCAGGAGAAGGGTAAGACTATATGGGATGGCTATCTGATCATATCATGTGACGGTAACTGCTATCTAACCATATTTACACACCAATATCCACCGTCCTTGAGAGTATTAACCACCTTTATAATGGAGTGCCTAGCTTGTTCCCGCCTGTGTAAATGACATTTCGCACGATCAATGATAACAGCTAGCTCGTAACAGATAAGGTGATTTAAGGTCTCCTTGGTAAAGTACTGAGCACGACATTGTGAAGGTATTCCTAGCACTCCCAAGCGTGGAATTCATTGTTTCAGTACAGTAAAATAGGGCTTTATATGCTGGTCTCTTCGTGAATCTTAGGATTTTGAGACTTTTAAGCAATAATAAAAGCAAGCGATGTTGACTAAACTTTCTTTTAGTCCAGGTCCTGGTCCTCTTTCTACCGCCCTTACACCGTTGAAGTTACTTACCAGGGTGACTTATTCAAAGAATGTTAAATAGAAATATTTTCTTCAATAAAAACAAATAAAAATTCCACTTTTCTAATAATCCTATTTTTGAATCCTCACTTTGAAATAAGTGACTGACTATACTAGCTTGTAGGTCGAATCCCACATGGCGATTTAGGGCTCAAATATCTCTGCGATTTTGTCCCTTGCGATTTTGGGGTCTTCCTGGGCTCCTAGATCGCAAGGATTGTTCAACTTATACCGAATCCAACACTGAATCAAGACCAATTAAGCAGTTATCCTTGCGATATAGGGGCTCAGGAAAGCCCCAAGAGTGCAAGGGACGAAATCGCAGAGATATTTGAGCCCTAAATCGCCATGTGGGATTCGACCTTGTATTACTGGTCCTCATTCGTCTGTTAGTAGCACCCTTTGGTGTCAAAAAAAGACATCATACACAATCTTCTTCAGCTTGATCCTATACTGAGAGTTGAATACACTGGAACCTAGAGCACAACAAGGTTCTAGTTAGAGGTTCTAAGCGAAGAGGTTGCCAGTTTACTCATTTTTATCGTATATTCTAAATAAAAAGAGATGTCATGAAACAAGCTGAAAAAGAGAAGAAACATGCAGAGAAGGACTTGCACCATAAGGTCATGGAGGTACTGAGATGTGGCGTTATGTGAATCGTGCATGAACCAGGAGGGCATTTGTCAAGATGGTACCAATACGACTGCACACATGTAGTAAGATTTGAAACCCTCAAAATTAGAGAGCATGATCATAGGTAATGGACTAGGACTACTCTGTATGATTAGCATTCAAAGCACTAATTGTATAGGGTTTGGTAGGGCAGTCGTATCAGTGTAATTGTTACTGGGTGTGAACACTAGATGCAGGGTTTAAATGGTGTTAGTTTGAGGAATCCCCACTACGATTTGAAGGGGGTCTAGTCCTACCATCTCGAGAAATGCCTTCCAGTACAAGGAATGGGGCGTATAAGAGAAATAGGACAGTTCGGTACATAAAACCTGAGTCTGTACCGGATTTTACACATTCATATAATGTGTGCGCAATTGAGTGGATTTTATGACAAGAAGGGGTGGAACATGTGGTATTTCAGGGTGACTGAGGGTCAATGGGGCATCCCGGTCACCAGGGTTAGGATTTACCTCCTTCTTGTCCTTCAGATGCTGCATAGGCCTAGTTGTTAAAAAGTAGGCCTAGGCAGCATCTGTAGGATTTAGTGGTGGGATACCAACCAGTATGATAGAGGGGGATGGGAGGATCATCAACATTAGAATGTTTCAAAGCCAGGGTATCATCCAAGGATCAGTCTCAGGATCTGCCCGAGTATCATCCAAGGATCAGGCTGAGTCTAAAATCATACTCATTTTGGCGACATTGCCTGAGTCTGCATCTAGACTCATGTGTGTAGCAATATTTTCTCAGTGTAGTCTAGGACCAGACCAAAGCAACAAAAATACTCATCTCTCAGAGACCCTTCATCGTGAGTCCATTTGAGCTAAAGGCTGGCCCCGACCTCTCTCTTTACCCAAGGTGCAAGAAGCCATTGCCACCATTTATAGGAATAACCCAAGTCATGGCAAAGTAAGGGCCCTGGGTCAAGGCCACCAACCCTATAACCGTAAAGCATGGTAAGCGGCATGGGCTGAGTGGAGGGCCGGGGCAGCACAGGGCCTATCACGGGGAATCCTCCCTTATTGGAATCAATTACTGTAGGTGGGTGGGCATGTTGGGGTGGTGTGTTAGGGGAGGGTGGAGGAATGCACTGTGGATGCAGATACAGCGGCAGAGGAAGGGATGGTCTTATGGCTGGATGGCACTGTCTTTAGGTTCAGGAAGAGATATCCATTTCCCCTCAGAACCATTTAAGTGATGATGTATCTAGATCCATGGTCATGTTATCTCGTTATGATGCAAAATTGTCACACTGACCAATATCTCACCAGCACTTTACTGGTAAATCATGCTAAACCTGTAGGAAAGTATTAAGTATTTTAAATCACACGAGGAAATATTTTTAGCATACTATCAACCACGACTGTGCACATTTTGTTTGACAATTAGAAATTCATAACTCTTACAAATTTACAGAAGTGCTGGAAAGGGGGGGGGCAAGGTTCATTTCTGTCAATAACCCCAGGGAATTGCAAAGCAGTTGCTTAGTGAGAGCAATCATTTACTCACAAATTGACCTTGGAAATCGAAGGAATCTCAATTTTCAGAGTTCCAGGCAGGCATACATCCATGGGCTCCTTAGATTAGGGTGATGTTCTGGCGTTGCTTAGAATCAATAGTCTGCTAAATGCTTTTGAGACACTTTTGCAGCAAGTTAATTTTGCTTCAAACACCCACGAATTTTGTAAGTCTACAGATAAAGAGTATCAGTTAGGGATTTTAACTGGTCTAATATATGCATTGAGAATCACTTTGCCAGTTGGAATCCATTAGAGAAAAAGAGCTTTAAAACATTGTCATCTTCCACCATTGTCCATGCCCCACCTGCATGCTCATTGTGCTTCTATTATCAGCATGTGATCCATAGAGACTATGATGATTCTGTAGTTAAACAATATATAGAAGCAATCAATTTTTGAAAGGAAAATAGTCGTGATTTATGAATCAGCCCCTCTAAGGTGATAGATGAATTTATATCAATTAGCTCTGGTTTAGTAATCTAATCGCTTCCTTTGTACATGAATATCTCACAGTTAGACCTAAAAGACGGTAACAACAGTGTCAACATAGACAATGAACACTAATCTACATATAGCAGTGAATGGGGCCACTAAACTATTTAGTTTGCAGCTGGTAACACACCACCGTTAGTATCTTCAACACCAAAGCCACACCAACACTAGATAGAACGAGTAGATATATCACAACTCACGATACAGAATTACAGATACTCCAGTCGTCAGCCACGGTTTCATTACTCTACCCTTCCAATAAATCAGAGTAATGGCAATGTGATAGGAGCCTGGGTGGCAGTGATAGTCATGGTTGTTGAGAACTGGGAATGGAAGCCACTTAGTTTGCCAAAATTGACCACAGTCCAGAGATTGAAGAGTGTCCCATTTGGATAGCATCCCTAGACCCTAGCTGGACATTAAATGAACAGGCTGGATACAGTCAGGGACAGTGTGTGTAGGCTATAAAATAGGCAGTGCTTGAAATGTTTTCAAAGTGTCTCCAAATAATTTCTTCTTTAGTGTTGGGTCTACTGTATTAAGAAATATTTTGTAAAATGAGATAAACCTGTACAGTAATATTTAATGGATCCCCAGCTGAACTGATTACTAGAATTACATTATGCAGACTTGGCAGTAACTATCATATGGAGAGGCAGGCAGAAAGGATAGCCTACGGTCTCTCCCTTGGGCTGTACTCTCTGCTTCCCGGCTCACGTATCACCAAATAGTCATTTCAAGGGGTCATTCTCATTGGGCTGAAGGGGCTTTCATTCCCCAGCCTATGAAACCCTCTGTATACCTACATACAAAGCCTTTCCGAACCCAACTGAAAAAGGCAGAGAATTCAGTTAGGCCGACAGTGGCACCTAACCCTTTGGGAATGACACAGCACCTTGGTGAGTAATCAGCTGGTGATTGGCTGGTGCCAAGTTAATATACTGTTGCCCTGTCCCTGCCAGGTAAATTATAATCATGCATCCATAAGGCTAGAAAACGGAGGGAATATTGCGCCAATGCTGTGCTAGTCAAGTATTCGCCGATACCATTATTATTACAGAAATGATCTCCCAATGGAATTACACCACATCATCAGAAAGTTGACCGGTGCTCCCTCGACGTGTATAGCCGTGTTCATTTTACCACTATATAGATAGGTGTCTGCCTGTCTTTAGATTAAATGTTAATGTATTGCATCTGTTTAGTTGGCTGGTAAAGTGAGTAGTCACTTCATTTACCAACGAGTATCGAACACCTTGTTTATTAATATAATGACTCTAACCAATGACGACAGAGATAAATACAATGATAATTGACACCTCCAGGTATTATCTGAAAGAAGTCGACAATGGCTTCGTATCACCTAAAATCTATATCCCGCCTAGGTGAAATAATTGCCTCGAGTAACAACTGTTTCCTTTCAAAACAGAATTAGCCTCACTCAAATGCAACTATTATGTGTCATTTCTAGAGCTTTCAGCCACTTAGTTTGCTGCACAAATGACGTCAATTGAACCCATGCATGATTGGCCCCTTTCAAGGATAATTATTTCAAAGTATTGTTGTTCATAGGGGACTATGGTTTCTTTTTCAAATTTCATCACCGTCACCTCGCGGGTATCCACCGGTAGTATATATTTAAAACAATAGGTTCTTCACTTTAATTATATGAACAACCAAGAGGCAGCTATTTTGTATAAATCTGCTTTTGGTGTGTGGCTGTAGCTAACCTTATCAGAAAAGTAGAGTATTTATTGTGTTCAAACTGTACGGATGACTGGTAAAGGCTGTGCAAAACTGGCAGGATTTGGCACATGAGTCTGTCAAGTGTGATTAAAAGCTTTAACCTTCAGGCTGCCACTGTCTGCCTCAAAGTCCCTCTTGTGGCCATTTCTTAAGGAACTACGACTACATACCACCACTACGATCTGAGACCCCTAGGAATAAGACAGGTGATCGTAGGTACTGCCCTACGACTGCTCTGTACGATTAGCACCTATGCAGTAATTACATAAGCCTTGGTAGAGCAGTCGTACTGGTGCAGGCATTAGTACCCATTAATGCATGATATCGTAATGGCCTTATTTTAGGGCCAGTCACTACGATTTGAAGTACAACAGTCGTAGTGTGTTAGGAATTGGCTTCCTGAGACCTGTTTCATAAGCATTCTTTATTTAAGATCGATCTTTCCACTCTATGAGTGACCACTTAAGATCGGTCATTTGGGAACAACTACTAGTGTTACAGAACAAGCTGTTACTCATATTGGAACATAAGACTGGTCCTTTAGAAACAGCTGTCAATCTTAGGATGACCCTATCAGTTATGTTGCTCATATACTAATCTTACTCGTATATGGTCCTTGTGAAACAGCTTTCAGGGCTCTTGTCCTGGAAGTAGGAAATAGGAAAAAAGCTTGATATTCCACTAGTATTAAACCTGAGCTAAAGTATAGGAAGAGATTGAGGCAAAAAAGGTTGCAGCACGGTACCATAAATTTGGTTTTGAATATGCTGCACCATACCCATTGTAGAACAAACACAGATTGAAGTTATATGCTTAATTAAATCTAGATACTTATTCACACATGCAATTTAGATGCCGAGCTCTGACAGTTAATGTATGTTGAATGAAATCAGGGTAATGGGCTCTCAACACGCATAATGTTGAAAGATGAGATATTGTTCGGTTTTCTAATTTGAATTCTGCAGATATTGAGATTATATATTTTGATGCTGTCGATTAATTAAACCTCATAAACCAACATCTCATACTGCATTTAACCTTTGTGGTTGGGAGGCAGGAGAGGCTACCATTTTCTCCAAAATTCCCTTTGAGGCACTTTATAATATTGACAACAATGCAAACAGTTCTCTGCGACACTGTGCCACAGCCATGAAACAAATTAAGACATATGCAATTGTTCCACCTATCGCCTTTAGCGAATTGCTAAAAGGTTCCATGATTAGGGACGAGTAATTATTTGTCCTTTCACTAAATAATGATGGTGATGAAAAATGTAAATAATGGAAGAACAAACAATATGAGAGCAAATACGCAGGACTTGGCACAAAGCCTGACTGGGCACGTAATCAAATGAGGCAGGTTATTAGGATTATTTTGTGGATATTTGTCACTCTGACGCAATATCCAGTTCCTGTTTCTATCCACTAGCACTCTGCACCATGCCAAACCCAGAAATTCACATTGCTTGGGGAATAATATGCATATGCGGTTATACGTAAAGATTCTTAGAAGAAAGGACGTAAGGCGGGCATTGAGTGAGAGTTTATTGTCTGAACCACTATCAATAGCAAGCATCTAATGGTCATGTTATCAAAAAGGCAAGAATTACCTTCATCAGGAGGGTGTTGCTCCTATAGTAAAAGGAAGAGCTGGCTAAAAATGCCCTTGTTTCCAGTCCTTTCTTTTCATGTAGTTATAACTTGTCCCTTTTGTTGCTCACAAGTGGTCATTCAAGTACGGTGCTAAAAAAGGGGGATTTGAGTAGGTACCTAGTTGGGAGAAGTCAGTCAGTATAATAAACTATAGAGCTTGTGACAAAAGTAGGTACCTGGTAGTGCAGCTCTCTCTATTTTAAACAAGGCAGGTGACTTTTCAGACTAATGTGGTGAGTGCAAGTACTTAGGTGAAGCAGTGCACGACTTGTTTAGAAAAGAGGGTACATACTCACAGCTCTTTTTACAATAGGAGCAACACCCTCCAGACTGCATCCGACGGGACAATTCACTGAATTGGACATATCACAGATTTGAAATACTGAGTAAATGAGCTATTGTGGAATATGCTTCTTCTGATCTGGGAAAACTTGTGGATCACGAGTAAAACTGGCCTACATGTATAACAGTGCATAGCTTTCTGGTTCTACTCCTGTGGTATCAAGCATGCTTGTGTGATGTGTGACATGGATCAAAATGCTGGTATATCATCAGGTGCGTTCCTACTATGATAGCTTCACGCCTAAAGATCAGGCTCATAGAGAGACTTTCTCTTAGGTGTCCGCACAGCATATTTCATATAGGAAATGATGTTTTTTCTAAGATCAGAGACAGAGCGTCCATCCAAGGTGAGGGTGGGTTATCACCGTTTGGAGAGTGGGACATGGACTGCCGTGCTGAGGTCGTATGAGCTGTCTGCAGCAGGGTTATAAACAGTGCCCTGATTGAACATAAAGAGACCACCGATAATACAGATACCAGTCATCCTGTCTCATTGCCTCTGTTATGGCTGTTACAAAGCATGTTTGCAACCCTGAGAGGTTATCCCAAAACACTGAATATTACATCATAAACTTTGTGTCGAATTCAACATCTTTAGGAGCAAACTAGATCTATTCAACAAGCAATAATGCAGGAGATGGACTAATCAATACTTACAGCCTAAAAGCCTGACAAGACACCAAAATTACCCTTGAGCTCGTTTTATAAAGCATTTCCCTATCTCTGTGACACTCCCAGTCAATTGAGGCGTGTGTCCGATACTAATATTGAGGGCAACATAATGCATGGACAAACCGTGGCTAAATATTTGAAGGCTCTGTAATAAAGTTAATGTTTATAAACAGACTCGTACCTGTCGTTAAAGAGACAGCTTGCTCCGGCAGAACATAATGGCATGTTGTATTCAACTCTGAAATTATTTACCAATATGGATCAAACAATTGCTGTACACTGGAGGAATCGACTTATCTAGGATCGATATGGATTAGCTTCATGATGGATACTCCTAATTGATTTAACAGCTTCCAATTTTGAAGAATCAACATCTTTTGGGCCTTGATCTGCGCAATATGCGAAATCTGTCACTTCCGAAGACGGGTCAGGAATTCTGAAACCATCAATAATCAGAGCTCAATCTCTTCTAAAGTGTGAGGCAACAAACAAGGCAATGGAGTCTTGCGTCAATATAGTGGAGTTTTCTGGGTTTTTTCAACATGTATTTTATTAACTCAAATAACTATAGCAAGGCCCAGTTTTAATGGAGTTTATCATTGTCTGTCACCAGGCAGGTGGGAATAGTATATCATTTTCAGTAGACTCCAGACTTTGCTGCATGAGAAACTGTCAAGGTCGAATCCCACATGGCGATTTAGGGCTCAAAAATGTCTGCGATTTTGTTCCTTGCGATTTTGGGGTCTTCCTGGGCTCCTAGATCGCAAGGAGTGTTCAACATACATATATACCGAATCCAACAGTGAATCAAGACCAATTAAGCAGTTATCCTTGTGATATAGGGCCTCAGGAAAGCCCCAAGTGTGCAAGGGACAAAATCGCAGAGATATTTGAGCCCTAAATCGCCATGTGGGATTCGACCTTCAGCGCATCACACAGTAGGACGACCAGGACTCATGGTACACATGTGCTAAGTGAATCAGATCATTCTCACCATAGTACAAGGCACGTACAGGCAAACCTATAATGTCCACTAAGACATGCTGCTGTAGACAATATCTGTAGTGAATCAAATAAGGACCAGACCTTACAGGATGTATTGTCACACGAACTGTTCATATACAGGCTGTGAAACTTTGTCTGGGGATGCCAATATGTGTCTCCATTAAGGCCGAATCCCACATGGCGAAATATGGTTCAAATATCACTGCGATTTTGAATCTGTTGTGATTTTTGGACATATCCCAAATTAGCCAGGGATTTAACTAAAGTAAGGTGTATAGAACATAAGCGATCTTTTGCGATTTTAGCAATTAGAATGCATAATGCACAGATATATAGACATCAACAAAGGCAAAATGACCAAAAGTATAGGTGATAACTCACAACAGTGCCTTTGTGTTCTATACACTGTATGGACTTATACACGTTGTGAATTTGGGGTAGGTCCCAAATTCACAACAGTTTTAAATTCCCAGAGACGTCTGAGCTATTTTTCGCCATGTGGGATTCGACCTATATATCTCACAATTGTATTTTGTATTCCTTACTACGAATGAAGACGTTTAATGTAAAGTGACCACAGCTGCTGTTTAGATTAAAAAACGGGCATGCAATTTAAATTCCATAGAGTTCCCCGTAAATTGAAAATCATAACGATGTAATGCTTATTGATGTTTTGATTAAATTAGATTTGAGAAATCAGATAACTCTTTCCTGTTCCTTAGTAGGCTTCAAAAGAATAGATATCTCAGAGGGTGTCTTTAGAAAAGGACAATAATTAAAAGAGTACTAAAGGTACCAGCTTGGGTAATCTTCCCAAATACAAACCAGATTCCTATTAGGCAACACTAGAAATGAGAATGATCTGTGAAATGTTCTATTGCATTGCTTTAAAATGTCCCCTCCTTGACGTCCATTCCCAATGGCGAGGGTCGTCTTTTTCATATCCCCCTCTCACAATGGCTCTTATTTCAGTGTTGCAGTTTGGCACATTGCTTTTGATTCACACGGATCTCATATCTGAGGAGATTTAAGTTTGGATATCTGCAGTGCTGTTCCCCAAAACAATTGAATGAATGTACATTTAACATATATTCTTTTACGTTTTGATAGACACAGTGGCTATTTGAATTTTCATGCAGGACAGACAAGGGAAACTCTTGAAATGTAAAAATTTCTCAATTTAATGGTCGACTCTCTTCTTTGGCAGGGCCCCTATACCACTGCTGAAAAGAAGCGTTCATATCTCAGTGAAAGCAAATCACTGGTGACTATGGGGCTATAAGAGCGCATGCAAACACGGTTCTTGTGTACAGAAGTGCTTTTGTGTAGACCAATATCCATCTTAACTTATTCTAATGAGTGCCAGTATAGAGCTAGTAAACACTTCAAAATACCATCCATCATCGATCCGAAGCTGTGTCAAACAGTAACGCCACAATAGAGGGCTCCATTTTTATCATTTTCGAATAGCCTAACCAATTTCTTTTTGAACCCTTGCCACAGACATAGATGATTACATAGGGAATAATTTGAGAACACAGCAAAAGGATACCCTTTTGTCTCATTTCGCCACTTTTGCTACAAAAAAAAAAGCCCCATAGTTAGTCTTAAAGTTAATGAAAAACCTCAATCCTGTAGTTGCACCATTTATTCTCATTGTGTTTTCATCCATAAGTCTCATTTGTATTCCTATAGTTATTAACTAATCCTTTCGGCTGAGATCCAAACCAATATATAGTTGGGTAGTTGCTATAATATCAACAGTCTAAAATCTGATTTTAGGACCACTAGAACTCCCTGGAATACAGATCCCCATTCCCAATTCCCTGAATGAGTATTTCTCTAATTGGCATAACGGTGCCCACCTGTTTGACCAACAGAAGCTAAATGCCAGAAACCACATCATTCAATTACCCGCGGTCAGAAAGGGAAGAAACTTAGTGGTGTAGGGGCCGGTATCGTCGTATATATATTAGTGCCGTTCATCCGAGAGACGTGTTCGTGTGGTGCTTGTTCCTTCTATGCCAGCTAGGTGTCGCTTTGTGATACTCCGTTGGTACAAGAGGGGGCGGCACCACGCCTCGCGTCCAGCTTCTACTAAGGAGCCGGACGAGCGGCAGAAGGGGACTGGACCTGGTCCAGTCCAGACGCTCAACATAAGCTACTGACCAAATTGAATAAAGTCCTACCCGAGAGGTAGGGGTTTCTGGGGCTTTGCCCAACCCGAACTACTCGTGTTGTGTTGGTATATCTAGTGGTAAGCGAGCCAAAGAGCCACCCAACATATAAGTCGATACGAACCATTACACTGGTGCCGTGACCAGTTGGTTCGGGGGTGGTGCGCGGCCACATTGGCCGAAAGCCTGGGGAAACCCGAAGCGGATCCCCCCAGCCCTGGGCTAGAGGGATTCGAAGAGGATGACTTCACATCCCAGCATCTGTTGTTAGACTGGAAGCCCGGTCAACAACAAATGTATAATCCAGAGGGTGTCCGAACTGTTTTCTCGACACCCGATCTGATGGACGGTGCCACCAGTGATGGTATCGTAAAATTGTATCCGGGTACACCTCAAACGGGAGTACCGGATACAGGATTGTTTAGGGGGGTATTAAGACCCCCAACTTTAGACTTGAGTGATTGGTCCCAAGTTATAACTAGCAGACGCCAGCTAGGTCCTATTGTACCAGCAGGCTCGGCTAGCAGCTTGGGTATCCCAATAGCACAGAGCCCTATGAAGCGTACTGCAACCCCCCCGGGAGCGGTACCAGAGGGTGCAAACGAAGTAGCCCCATTAATGACATCGTTGGACCATGACAGCGACGATGGTAAAGCCATAAGGGACCTAGTAGTCCCAGAAGTAAATGCGAAGACTAAGCCTCGGGATGCTGAACTGAGAAACTCGGAAAGGCATCACCTAGGCCGATCTTTGGACGAAGGCTTGTCTGACTCCATGTTCAACCCTGGAGGCAGCCGCAGGTCTATATACGGACGTCGGATGGGCCCCGGTATACATAAAACTACCCCGGCCTATTTGAAAGCCAAAGAACAGGTAGAGTTGCAGGCTAAGAGGCAACATGAACAATTCATGGAAGCCCAATGGAAAATTGAAGAGGAAACTAAATCACGGATTGGAAAGTTACGATCCGTTGAACAGGAGGCGATTCTAAAAGAATCTGACCTGAAATATCGTCTGACTTCCGTAACCCATCGCTTGGAGCGGAAGGAGAAAGATGAACGTGAAAAAGAGAAAAGATTGGCCGAGTTGGAACTCGAGGAAGCCAATAGACTTAGAGCAATCGAAAAGGCTAGAGCCGAGGAGGTTGCTAAGGCCCGGGATGTAAACAGACTACAATCCGAGTTGCATGCCATGGAGGAGAAGCTAAAGAAACTTCAACTCCGGAAGGCGGAGACAGAGGCCAAAATGGTCTCGGAACAAGCCGAGATCAGGAAAGAGACCAATGAGTACCAGAGGTCTCAGAAAGAGAAGGGTGAAAAGTACCGCCTACTTAAGGATACTTTTAAGCGAGAGGCGTTGGCCGCTCAAGAGGAACGAAACCGAGCTGTGGCGGAAAATGAGAAGATTCGATCCGAAATCCTAACAGAAAACGCACAGGACAAGGGAGGAACAGCGAAACCTGACTACAGATGTAGCTACCCTCACAATAAATAAGTCTGCTATGGAGAGTTATTTACAGGAGCAAGAGCAAGCGAATGCCCCTCCGGCGAGTAAGGACACAAACCCGAACTCGACGTTCGTTAAACAGGGTGACCCAGTCTCCTGTTCTACGCCGAAGCATCCGCAGTATAATCCTTTTGTCAATGATAATGCGACGCGGAATGTAGATCAAGGGGGAGTTTATATCAGAACCCAAGATAAGCATGGCCGAACTAGTAGAGTCCGGATAAGTGAAGTCCCCATAGTCCACAACTTGGACCCGGACTATATACCCCGGGATGCCTCCGACAGTAGTGCGGAGACTAGTGGATTCCACATACATGTGGATCCGACTGATAGTGTGGGGTTGGGAGCTGGTAATGACAGCGGCCAACCCAATCCATCGAACGATGGCAGTCAGCCAGCGGGAAACCAGCCGCCCGACGGTGGTTACCAAGGCGCTCAAGGGGGGGGGCGGTGCTCCGGGTACCACAGGCCACAGTAGTACCTCGGGTACCGGCCCTAACCAGGGTGGTGCGGGCTATACGAACCAGTGGTTTACAGTGGACGTATACACAGCCGCCGCCACCACCTCCACCGGGCAACACGAGCTTCGGTGGTATAGGGGTCAATCGAACCTTGAATGAAACCAAGGCGATTGAATGGAGCAAACAGTAATGCACTAGATTGATGTATGCTCACAATTCTGCCCGAAGGGTAGCCGTTATTCCTAAGGAATATGACAGTACTCGGCCATGGAAAGAGTGGTTTGAAGATTTCATCGACGTGATGAACTGTAAAGGGTGGACCCCATACGAGGCCAAGCCGCATCTAGTGAGATGTTTGAAAGGCGGGCCGGGTCGCATGGCCGTAGAGCAATGGCGGACCTGGTACGGTCTCGTAGGGAGTTTCGAGCAGTTAGTAGAATCTGCTAGCGGACTGTTATGTAACATGGTCAAGGAGGACCCGATGGTCCGTTTTAAGAAACGTACACAGAAGCCTAATGAAGCTTTCAGAGCATACGGTATGGAACTCCATGCCTTGCTAAGCAAGGCCAGACCCAGTACTGAAAACCAGGACTGGTATATGGACGATTTGATTACACAATTCGTCAAGGGTCTGAGAGACCGAGATGAGCAGATTGCTGCAAGGGATGCCTGGAAAGAAGGCATAACGCTACACGGCATATTTAATGGCATAGATATGGCCGTGAAGAAGCGAACGATGTTAGCTTGGGACATACCTAATGCCAGCGGCTCGGTTCCCCTGGCATCAGTAGTCCAGCAGTCTGAGATAAATATTCCCTCAGACGACTTCGAATTGATTGATATCGAACAGGAGGACGGTACCTTCTGTTCGATGCAATTAAGGAAAAATACTTCAGGTAGGAAGTATATTCCAAGGAAGGCGTTCAATAAGCCAAGGGACTCTAGACCATCATCCGAGGTCAAGAGTGACCCGAAAGTCGGCGAGAAGGCGGTCAAGCCTCTTGTAAGCGCTGACAAAGCAAAGGGTCAGTCTCCGGACATGACCAAACTTATGGAGGACATGTGTAAGAAAATTACAGATGCCATCCAAGCCAGTCGGCAAAGACCCAGAGTGGATCGCCGAACTGTTAAGTGTTTCAGGTGCCAGCGCATGGGACACTACTCATCCGAATGTACCGCTGCTAAGCCGGTAATGGCTGCCTTCTATGAAGCCGAGGAAAACGGCGAAGGAAGGGAGAACTCTACGGATTCCACTGATGTGGAAAACTAGTGGGGGTTGTGTCAACGGCATCTGATATGACCCCGAGGAAGAACGAATGCCAAAATGCTACCGGGGGTGACCCGGTGGAAGATTTCGAATCAATTACACCTGGAGGCCGGGTGGCTGTGGGTGCGCACCCCTGCACCTTGGCCGGGGCCAGGGACCCTAGTGCTTATATGTACAGGAGTGAGCATATGGAGGCGAGTGGCCGCACTAGGGGAGAGGAAGGATGGATCAAAGAGTTGATCCGAGTGTGTGGGACACGCCTTCCCCCAAGTCATCCGTGTCTGGAATTCCTGAGAGGACTCGGATTGAATCTTGGTGATTCGGGAGACTTTCACCAGTTTACCAGTAACCCCTCACCTTTGGGGGGGAGACGGTGGTATGTACCCATATCTGTGGAAGGCCGGGTAGGGGAATTCTTGGTGGATACTGGAGCCAGCCACTCCTGTGTGTCCAAAAGATTTTTCGACTCGGTGGCCGGCAGCCATGAGAACCTCAAAACGGGGGTAAATGCTTGCACGGCTGACGGAAGCAGTATGCGTACATTTGGTAGGACGTTTATGCCTATCCGTATAGGAGGCAAAGAATTTGTTCTTTCGCCGACTATAGCAGAGGTTAGTGATGACGGAATCCTCGGACTGGATTTTGCAAGCTTATATGGGGCCGTCTTGGACCCGAGGGATGGTATGATGACCCCGTATGGCTTGCATGTCCAATGCGTATTGAGACAAGTCTCTTCGGTTGCATCAGTGATACACACGGTGAAGATCCCACCGGGTACCACTTGCGATGTCCTTTGTGGCGGATCAATGGCCCAAAGGAATGAAACTGGAGTCTATGAACCCGACACGGTGTATTTGTCGAGCATCGGGTTGGACTCAGTGGATACATTAGTGGCTAATGCAGCTTGGACTGTATTACCCATGACTAACCGAAGTGGTTCGGTGGTTTATCTGAAGCGAGGCGACAGTGTAGGTAGGATGAGTTCGATAGAACATGTCGCCGAGGCTAAGTTCAATAAACCACTAAACCCTGTTAGTAAGCATCCTTTGGATGAAGAATTCCAAAAGCTGATTGATCAGTCAGATTTACAGAATACGGAGGATAAGGATTGCCTAACGAAGCTCCTACAAAAGTACGAGAGTGCTTTTGGTAGGGAAGGAGGACCGGTGGGTAGATCCGATAAGGTGTTGCACACCATAGATGTGGGCAACGAGAAACCTTTCAAAATCCCGTATCGTAGACTTCCTCTCAAGAAGAAGTTAATTTGTGAAGAGGAAATACAAAAACAGTTGGACCTAGGGGTCATCGTGCCTAGCTCGAGTCCCTGGTCCAGCCCTGTTTGTATGACCACTAAGAAAGACGGTACAATCCGCTTTTGTGTTGACTACCGAAAACTGAATGGTATAACAAAGAAGAACTCATATCCTTTACCAAGGATAGACGTGACTTTAGATAGCTTGGGCGGAAACCAATGGTTCTGTACCTTGGACTTACAATCCGGGTATTGGCAGATACCGATGCACCCCGATGACAAGGAGAAAACAGCGTTCTCCAGTCATATGGGGCTATTCGAGTATAATGTCTTACCCTTCGGATTGTGTAACGCCCCCGCTACATTCGAGGCCATGATGGAATCCTTATTGAGTGATCTTTTGTGGAAGAAATGCTTGGTCTACTTGGACGACGTGGTCGTGTTCGGCAAGTCGTTCAAGCAATGCCTTGCGAATCTGCAATTGGTCCTCGACCGGATACTATCCAACGGTCTTAAACTCAAACCCAAGAAATGTAATTTGTTTAAGAAAACAATCACATACTTGGGAAGGATCATTACTCCTAACGGGGTGAGCGCAGATCCGGAAAAATTGGAAGCTGTAGAAAATTGGGAGAGACCCACGAGTGCTAAGGAGGTGAGATCATTTTTAGGATTTTGTTCCTATTACCGTGATTTCATACCGAATTACTCTCGTGTCAGCTTTCCCATGCAGTGCTTAGCTCACTGGACCCCGGGTAGGGCACGGGACCCATTCCCATGGACCAGCGAGCAAGAAGAATCTTTTAATAAAATAAAAGATTTGTTTAGGAATACACCCGTGTTGAAATATCCCACTCCCGAGGGACATTTCATCCTAGACACCGATGCGAGCAATGATGCAATTGGAGCAGCTCTCTCTCAGGTCCAGGAGGGAGTCGAAGTCCCAATAGCATTTGCTAGCAACACGCTAAGCAAGACCCAGCGAAATTATTGTACCACCAAGCGAGAACTCCTCGCGGTGGTGGTGTATACGAAGAAGTACAAGCATTTCCTTTGGGGGAGTGACTTCACTTTAAGAACAGACCATTCGTCTCTTAGGTGGCTCCTTAACTTTAAGGACGCCGAGGGGATGATTGGAAGATGGTTAGCTCATCTATCCGAATTCGGATTGGAGCATAAGCAAATAGAGCACTGACCCGGTGCTAAACACATCAATGCGGATGCCTTATCGAGACGACCTATCCGAAGGTGCCAAAATGCCACTTGTGAAGACTGTGGGGCCCACAATGCTGTGGTAGCCGGGTTGGTATTTAATTATACCACCCCCCGTATTCCCTGGGAGGAGGCTGTATGTAGCTATCTCGATTGGTCCCCGGAGACCATCAAGAAGTTCCAACAGTCGGATCCCACCACTGCGCGCATAATGGAATACCTACGGTCAGGTATTAAACTGGCAAGGCCGCTAGTATCTCTAGAAGATAGGGAAGCCAGGCGATTGCTAGCCCAATGGACCGAGCTAGAGATCCGAGACGGCATACTATGTAGGTGGAAGACAACTCCCACCAATGGTAGGCTGTTGCAAATAGTGATACCCGCCCCGATGAGGAGGGATATCATGTATTATTGCCATGGTCATCAAACGAGTGGCCATTTCGGTAAGAAGAGGTCAATAGAGCGCCTACAAAGGCGTTACTACTGGCCCGGTATGAGAGGCGACCTGCCCCGGTGGATCGCCACTTGCCCGGATTGTTGTAAAAACAAGCCGGGACCCGGCCTGGGTAAGCAACCCTTATCCCAGGAATTGTTTGGTATCAGATTCGCTCGAGTGGCGATAGACATCATCAGCGGAATTAAGACGACGCCCCGAGACAATACTTGTATGATGGTCGTAACCGACTATTATACCAAGTACACTCGGGTGTTCCCCCTTCCTAACCACAAAGCCGCCACATGCGCGGAGGCATTTGTGAAAGGCTGGGTGCTGCATTTGGGTGTTCCCCTTATGATGCACAGCGACCAAGGAAGGGAGTTTGAGTCGGAGCTTTGGCAGGAAATGTGCCATTACCTAGCCATTTGTAAGACCCGAACAAACCCATACCGACCACAGTCGGATGGGCAGGTAGAGCACTTCAACAGAACCCTTATACAAGTGCTAAAGCCCCTGGTTAATACTCACCAGGACGACTGGGATGAACAGTGCGAGTTTGTAGTACATGCCTACAACAACACTGTCCATTCATCCACTAATTGCACTCCAAACATGCTAGTGTTCGGCGAGGACATCATAATGCCCGCCGTCTTAGTGTATGGAGTGGTTGGGATAGACCCGGAGGCGCCCTGCACTGTGTTGTTTGTGGAGTCGTTAAGGGATAGGTTCAAACAGGCATACAAGGTTGTTCGGAAAGAACTGTTGAAGAGTGTGAAGTGGCAGAAGGTGGGCTACGACACCAATGCTAAACGAATTCGTTTTAATGTTGGGGTCAAAGTACTAAGGTACTACGAGCCGCTAGAAAAGCTGAAGCTCGTAACGCCTTGGGAAGGTCCGTTCAAAATTATTCGCGTCATTTCCGAGTCTACGGTGATGATGGAGGACTGCCTAACTGGCAGGAAATGGAAGACGAATGTCGGAAAACTTCGGCCCTGGAAGGGACGCGAAGAGGCGGAGAGGGAGTTTGGTTACAAACCACCAGCATCTGTCCCTAGCGGACCGAGCGTGGTAGTACCAATGAAGCGCCCTAGAGGCCGGCCGAGAAAGACGCCGGGAGACGAGGTTATGGTGAAAAAGAAGACGAAGGCCAGGAAACGACCTAACCGTAAGAAATGGAAAAATGTCTCGCTGAGTGAAGGCATTACGTATGGGAAAGGTCCCGCAGTGGCTAAGCGGAATCCAGAAAAGGCCGTACGTAAAGCCGGGAGAAATAAAAGGCTAACCGAAGGCGTTAGACGCAGTCCCCGGTTGAGGTCTGCCGTAACCTAACTCAGTACACAACGAGCTGCTGCGTGTTGTCCGCCGTAGGCGGGTAACATACGTTCCACGGCTGGAGATGCCGAACGCGCCCTCCCCGGGTGGCTGTATCCCGTGAGTGGCGGTCGGATTAACCGGTACATTTGCTTTGAAGCGTTGTATACACCGCCAAGCTCCAGAAGATAGCACTCGGGTGGTAGGCCGCGTCTTGCATGTCGAGTCGAATGTTAGTTCGGATCTAGTTCCCTAGGTGGCGCCGCGGGTGCGGCGGGAAAGCGTGGAACTAGGTCACCGGATAGCCACGGCGGGATCTCGCGAGACGAGAGGTCTGACGTCATACTGGTCATAACTAGGGCGGACTCGTGGTGGTTAGACGCCACCCGTTTTCGCTCTGGTTAGTGTTGGCGGTTTACAGCCTCTAGCTGTCGAGTTAGCTTGCTCTAACACACCCCTTTTGTTGGACGAATCCTTCGGGAGGAGTCCAACACATTTGCCAATTTTTATTGGAAGTCGCCCTCAGTGCCATGGCACAGGGGACGATTGACGCTGTGCGTCAAACTGCCAACGTTCTGTTGGAGCTAGACGAGGACCCGAAGGTCCCGTCTCGGGTCGTGGAGTCTATGGACTCTTCGACCGAGGAGGCCGCCCGGACGCTCTCGGCTATGGCCGAGGCCACCGACCGGGAGAGGATGCCACCTCCACCACGCCCGGAGCGCTCGTCTACAGCAGCAGCTTCGGGTAGCAATATAGATGTCTTGGACATTCCTATGTATCCTCCGGGATTCAAGACTCGCGTCAAAAGTATGGCACACGTCGACTGCGAGGCCGGTGTTGTATACACCTCCTGGGGGACCTACATCCCCATGCACGCCTCCATGTTCGGATACGGACCGATGGCAGTGAAGCCAGGCGTGCCCGAGGCCATACCAGACGACTTCAAGACTCTGGTTATGGACTCGTGCAGTGACGAGTTGGCTGACAATATGCCAGTCTCCTGGCTCCGCAACTACCTGAAGTTGGCGGAGAAGATGGCGGTCAACGAGAGCTTGGCCCGAGCCGTGCTGATCTCTGAGGGCATCACCTGAAAGGCCTCGGAGTTAAGAGAGTCTGAATCCGACATGGATACAGACTCTACAGTCACGCTTTCCTCGGTGGAAACCGACCGGGTCAAGCGATTGACCCACAAGCCTGCGCCGAAGGGTCCTCTCACCGAGAGTGACCTGGAGGCTGAAGATGCACGGATCGCCGTCGAGAGGTCCACAACCGAGGCAGACCCAGGTGCCGACATTCCTGACGCACCTGGCGAGATCTCGGAAGAGGACATCTCGCGCCAGCAGGCTGCTGTCGAGGCCAAGCGAGCCGAGCTCGCCCAGCAGCAGAAGCTGCGGTGAGCTGCGGACTCCCCGCTGCTTCGCGGACTGTGCCTATGACACGGTCCACTACATGTGTCTGGGCGCCGTCAATAAGGACGGTGATAGCGATGACGAGGAATGGATGAAATCCGGCCCCTCGGATACGCCAGTGGGTAAATTCTACCTCATTTGGATCGACCAGCTGAAATCCAAATTGGGGTCGATTTACAGCTATGAGGCCCGGACAAAAGTCCAGTGGGCGATGACCCAATGGGGACCAACCGGCAACCGCCGAAGGTGCCCATTCGAGTCGTGCCAGCTGGCTCTCACGGGTGAGAAGGTGTTCGAGACGAAGCCCCGCTTCGCTCGGCACATAGTGGAGCATCACATGCACCACAAACCTGTGATGATGTGTGTGCTCGGAGACCGTCCGAGCAAACTATGTGATGGCTCGTTCAACACTCACCGGTGCCGAGACATGGCTCTGCACTTGCAGAAAGCCTATGGTATCGGCCTGGAGAAGACGAGGAAGCGGGCCATCAAGTGCTTCAACGAGCTCCTAGCTAACTGGGCCTCGTTGAGCAGGCACTGAGACCGGATTCTGCTCGTGGAAGAGTGGCAACTTGTTGACCTTCTTCCAAATCAACTTCTCGTCCACGAAGTTCGGGATGCCCAGTGAGGTGCACCTGAAAGTGAAAAAGTGGAGAGGAGATGATAAGCGGGAGAAGGCCAAGGCCCGCTCGAAGGGTCCTAACGGAGGCACAGCCATGGCTACCGGTGCTTCCAAAAGGACCCGAGCATACCGGTCCGTAAGCCCTTTGGGTAACAAGGACCAGCCCAGACCAGCCAACCCAGCTGATCGTCGTGATTTGGGACAACAGGTCTCGGCTCTGGATATGCCTAGCAACCAGGCCCGTAGGACGGTTAGCCAGGCGGCCACCCCGGCCACAACTTCAACACCTGCACCCGCGGAACAACGCCCGGGCGAATCCTCTGGCAGCCAGGATGATGGGGGAGAACTCTTCGCTCCCCCATCCGGGTATTCATCTTGGTGGGCTGGAGAGGGATCTTCCGGCAAGCGCCCCACGTATAGTGAGTACGCGGCGAAGTTCCCTGCTATGGGACCGGCTGGACCCGAGTCGCAGGTCCTAACCTCCCTGGGCCGGACCAAACCCCGTGGTAGAGGCCGTGGTGGGCTGGAGTCCACCCGAGCTTCCCCGGGCGGTGGCCGAGGTCGAGGTGGTGTAACGGTTGAGGGCCCGTCTGCTCCTCCAGCAGGCACCCCGCCTGCCTCAGTGGATGCCGCCGCGCCTCCGCCAGCTATAGTTCCACCAACGGCCCCTCGGGTGCCCGTTATGGAGCTAATCTCAGGAACTCTGTCAGGTCTTCAGGATCCGAACACGTTTGTTGACCACCGCGATGTCCAAACGGCTCAGATCCAGAATGACCTGATGGCGGAATGGCAGGCATTGCACCGCCAGAAGTCGGTCGACTACTGGCGTGTGATGACTGAAGCCACCTTCAATCTGGTTTACGAAATCCAGAGGAGGGAGGAAGAGAAGATCAGGCAGCAGGAAAGGAAGAAAGTCGAGGAGGCTCTCAAATCCTGCCGGTGCCAGCAGATGGAAGCTGAAAAGCTTAAGGAGTTCCACCGTGCTGAGAACGCCGGGTACATCCACAGGTACAAGGAGGCTGACCTCAAATTCTTCCTGGCATTCGGGAAACACCTAGATGAGTGGGACGGCCTTCCGTCGTCCCTAATCTTCGTCCCGGATGCTCCACCGGTCCCGGCTGCTCCACCGGTTCCGGCTGCTCCACCGGTCCCGGTTGCTCCGCCGGTTCCTGCAGCTCCCCCACTTCTGGCTGCTCTTTTCGCCCAGACTGCCCCAGCTGCCACGGTTGCTCTACCTGCATCCGAGGCACTGGACAGTCCATCCGCGGTGATGAGCGCTTTGAGCCTGGGGAGCGACACGCCCAGCGAGGCTTCCACGCTGCTCTCTGTGAGCAGTTGCAGCAGCTCGGCTCCATCTGCCTCAGTGGAGTCGGCTGAGAAGATGGACACGGATCCGGAAGATCTCTAAGTGTCCATCTGATGGTGTTTTTTTTGTACCCGAGGGTAAAAGCATTTAATATGCCAGAGGCACTGATCCTTACACTGGACTCGTTAATCTGGGACGGAACCTGCAGTGAAGATGGACGCTAACCCGAAAACACCAAAAAGATTACCACACCTAACCGGGGCTCCATCTTCCCATCTTCATCAGGGCACAACATAACAGCAACGTGGCTTGCCACCACACACATGTCGCCGGGTGGAGCTGCAGAAACCAGTCGTTCCAGATTCGCCGGAAGTCCGGTATATTGTAAGGGCGATCCTGCTACCCTGGTAGGACGCCTATACTTATCAGTATTACTATTTTGTATAAGTCTATTTTTATATCATATTTATATTCTTATAATTAAAACAAACAAAATTTTTCTCGGGTTATCTACCCCACCTCGGGTCGGTTAGTTAATACTGTAAAATTTTATTCATATCATCTGACTACATGTCTACAACTTTTAATTGCGTCTCGTATACTATAATAACATTGTAACATTGTTACTATCTACCACCATAGGTCGATGGAGCATAAGGCGCCACTTCCTAGTTGTTATTATTAGTTATTATTACTTCGGGTTATATGCGACGATGCCTCATTATGTACATATTATTTATAATGCCCCTTAATGTTCTATATTCTATACGAACTGTATATATAGACTTACCTATTTATGTATAATATTACTGTATAAAATTAACAATAGGTACTTGTTAATTACACCCAACCCTAGGTATAGTCTAGTGGGGGTGGTGTAGGGGCCGGTATCGTCGTATATATATTAGTGCCGTTCATCCGAGAGACGTGTTCGTGTGGTGCTTGTTCCTTCTATGCCAGCTAGGTGTCGCTTTGTGATACCCCGTTGGTACAAGAGGGGGCGGCACCACGCCTCGCGTCCAGCTTCTACTAAGGAGCCGGACGAGCGGCAGAAGGGGACTGGACCTGGTCCAGTCCAGACGCTCAACATAAGCTACTGACCAAATTGAATAAAGTCCTACCCGAGAGGTAGGGGTTTCTGGGGCTTTGCCCAACCCGAACTACTCATGTTGTGTTGGTATATCTAGTGGTAAGCGAGCCAAAGAGCCACCCAACATATAAGTAGATACGAACCATTACAGTATTATCTTCAGTCTTTGGAATGCTCAGTGTGCATTGAGGTCCTGAGTATAGAATGCGAAGTTGGAAAACGAATAAAGAGATTCTTTCCCCTTGCAATTGCACTTTCGGCACTGAGGCCTCAGGCATATTATGATGTAAGTGAAGCTGATCTTTATCCTGCTAGAACACAACATGTACCTGCAAACCTAGCCTGAACCAAGATATGCTGAGGTAGACAATAATATAACCGAATATAAGCAATTATGCAATGCCTAAGAAGAACAGCAAACCTTGTCACCAGCCGTTGATACAATATCTGATGATGCCAATACATTATGCCTACATGTATGCAGTCCTCATCTCAATATTGTATCGCCTACTATAGATGAAACCCCTGTTACCCGGTGTTCATAAATGCATAGATGATCGAAAGGTGGGTTGGGATATTAGTGGAATATCACTTGGGTTGTCTTAAAGTCATCGGTAATACAGAAACCCATTTTCGATGGCTGAATGGAATGAACAGTGCAGTAGAGCGCACTTGCATATAGATGAATAATGCACAGGTAAACTTACACAAGAGATAGTGATTTCCCCTACAAGCTAAAATATACAAAGGGAGGCACATGTGTTATACAACAGTCAGTAGATTGAATTAAATTAAAAGAGTTACCTGTTCTAAGTGATACAAAGCCATTGGCATTGAACGCATTTATAGAAAACCAAAAGATATATCACTACAGTTTCAAACTATTCTACCGGGGAGATTGATCTTAATCCTGCTGACTTTAGATGTGTCTGGATCCCTCTGACTGGCTTCATGTTTTAGATGAGGGGATCCACAATGGTAGACGACTGATTTCTGGAGTTTTAAAGTGTTCAGAGAGGTCAGAGACTGAGCTTTGAGAGTTTGAACTTTGATTAAACAAAAGTAAGAACGCATTCAGAGAGAGGAATTGCTGTCTCGTAGTGGAATAATTAAACATTATATAGCCTTACAAACATCCAGGTAGTCAATAGTGCTAATGCTGCCTCAGTACGATATCTGCCATGATGCACCTTCACTTGTTCTAAGGTTTTGATTAATTTTTATAATTTAATTCAAGATTCCACCTAAGATCGCCCTATAGAAGCAGCAGGTGGAGAAGCACCCAATGTTTTTTTATGAGAAAAACGGAGAGATAAGCCTATATGTCTATGGTTAAATACATTAGATCAGGACTAGCCTGCAATAAAAGATAACATGTAAAAGAAAAAGGAAGGATGCTGCATGGTTTTAGCATAGTGCAACGTCAAAACACCTATGACTGCGATCCCCGTGCCACAATAGTGTTTTGTAGAAGTGCATCAGTAGAAAGACGTATACATGTTGTTTTCTCAATCTCTCACATCAAAGGAACATTTTAGGATGAAATACTGCAGGCTTAATGCCTACTTACTGTGGTGAATATGGATAGTGATCTGGCATGTCAGATCATCGAGTATTCAGAAAGCATACCCAACAACAACTAAGGAGATTGCAGCTGAATCCGTAGGATATCTATATGTTATTCGGCCTGTTATTCTACTGCTTCACTGGAGGCCAATGTGAGGATTAATATAGTACACTGAGTAAAATGAATTGGGTGTGAACCAGGTAACGTACGTATTGCAAGAATTTGGAATGTGTTCCAGCAGTCCACAACTTTGAGATTTTCTATCTGACTAGTAGTGAAGCTTGGTAATTACTAGATGGAATGCCAATACGCCTAATGAAAATTAAAGGCCAGATTAGGGTTCAGGGCAAATTGGGATTGAGGGTAATTTGCCCCTGCGGTGAGACCACACTGCACAGTGTCCCAAATGGCCAAGTGCAAAAATCACATGCTTCTCAATGATTCAACTCTCCTCGTATCTTATTAACCTGGTGTAACTGTTCTGCCTGCATTTATCCTGGGTTAAATCATCTCTTTCCCCTTACTCCAATGACCCGCTTAAGCGCCGAATAAGCACCGGGTGAAATCAGGCTTAACACTAAAAACAGTATCAAAATAAGTGCCTGTCTCATATAAGCGCCATGGGACAGTGTGATTGAAATCAATCAGTGCTTTGGTACTTATACGGGACACTATGGTATCCACTGTTATACATTATATTTACAAATAAATGCCATGCTCAATAGCAAGCCTATCACAGTCTCTGATTTGCATGGTACGCTCTCTAACTAGGCTATTCCGTATCGAAAAACATCTCTCTATGTCCTTATCCAATCATTGCTACTGCCTGACCATTCTCAAAGCATTTTCTAGTCATACATCCCAGCAGCACCATTCTAAGGTGGTCTTGTAGGATTCCCTAGAGAGAGGATTATTACGGATCCAGTTTGTACAGTGGACTGCAGCCCTAATAACATGCGTCTATCGGAGATTGAAGCACCGCCCCTCTACCTATTTGTGCATGCCCACTCCTTGTAAGCAAAGAATTAAGATGGGAAGTAATTATAGTAATAGGAAACAGAAAACAGACTATGTCTCACAAGGCACAGTGTCAGAGCCCAATGTATTTAATTGTTAGAAGAGGCTCTCACTTAAGTACCCAACATACCTACGGACAAAAGATGTCAATCTAATGAGTAGTCAGGACAGAGGAGAGGCACTAATCATTATCTACAGCCTCAAGGCCTGAAAACGACCCTCCCTCTCTGCCAGGGGTCTGTTACACAAAATTAATGGTGCTCGTTAATTTGAGCTCTTAACTACAAACATACTTGAAATAACGATCATGAAGGACAGTAAGAAAAACTGTGTTTCATAATGTGTATTCTTCCAGATGAATACCAAAAGCATTCATATTAGTTATTTTTCATGTTCTTTAATTATTTCATATTAGTAAATATTTGTGTTTGTCCAGTAGTGGTCAGGTACATGGTAAACTGCACATATCTGTGTACTATGTCATCACAGGGCCCTATGACACCTGTGAAATAAATGCAAACCCCATGATGTTAAAAGTAATTGAAATAACAAATACACATTTAAGTTATATAAAGATTTAAAGGCCCTCTACAACAACAGAAATCCTGTTAGATGGCCCCTATAGGTAAATGTAAATATACCCATAAAATTAACCATCATGACATTAAACAAATATTAAAGAGCACAAAAAATGAGCAAGATTTAGGTGCTTTTATAGTGCAAAAACTATATTGGAATAATATCCTAATTAAACAAGTTGTTATCTTTAGGTTTGTATTTAGCGACCACCTGATGTACTATATCAAAATTACATTGTTTTCAGTTCTTTTTAAAAACTTGGTACCCCCATTTAAGTCTGTATAACTTTGATTCATGTAACACTGGTTAAAGCACCAGAAATAAATTAAAGAACACCATAAAAATATTAAAGAATAGTCATGAAACACCTACCAATTTCTATAGAAATAACTGGCTCTTGCTCATCTACTAAAGAGCACGAAAAATTAGTGAATATTAACCTTGATTTATACAATGTAACAAATTTTTCTAATATGTGACATGAACTAGGAATAGAGACCTTAATGCACCCTGCACTAATTGCCCTGTTCGCAGATCCTGTCACATATATCAAAATTAGCGACCACAAATTCTGATTGTGCAACAGACCCCAGCACAGGCCAGGCTAGGAGGGCTTGTTGCACAAACCCAGTATTGCTTCAACTGGCATAGTCTGATAATGGGGGGCTCAAAAATCAATCTTCTTAAAAATGAACCAGGATGTTCACACAGCTCCCATAATTTAGCACATATTTGAGGGGATTGCTGGATTTATACCAAATTTCCTACTTTAAGAGTACATGCTAAAAGTCCGTCCATTGGAAATACATTGTTTGTAAAATGCCTATGGCTAGGCCCATTAGACTTTCTTCTTCTAAGCTTGTATGAGATAAAGATACCAATAAATGGTCAACAAACGCCTAAATATTGTGTTATGTTGTGGGTGGAACACATTGAGATAGGATTTCAAAAATGATAAAAATCGGACCATGTCACTTTAAACATGCATGGCTGTCTAAGCATTATGTCTAAGCATTTGTAACCATAATTATGGCATAAACACAGGACGATATTTTTGTTTTCAATAAGAATAGAAGAGATTTATGACTAATATGTATTGCATACATGTTTACAAAACATAATACACCTTAGCATAGAGACACCAGAACAGGAAAATATACCACACAGGTCCCGTACATAATGTGAAAGGAGACAATGTCAGACAAAGGACCACAGTGTAGAAGGTAACACACACTGTCAGACTGTCCCAGGCTATTTACAATACATTGCTTTTATTTTTGGAAAACAGTAAGGGCTGCTGTTAGTACACATCCAACGACCCTACAGTAGCTTGTTGTGTATGCAGTACAGTGGCCTTTACTGCCTATTTACAACTCGGGCTGAGAGTGCATACACCACTTCAAAGTGGGAAATATTGGTTCCATACACGGCAGAACAATGATATTTTAACCAACCACTAACCTTGCAGGTGTGGATAGCTAGAATGGCCCAGAACAAGCCCGAGAAAATTAATCCCCACTCTGATCGTGATGGAGCTATATGAAAGAAGTCATATCCCAGGGTGTTGCCTGTACCAAAGCATGACAGGAGGGTATCTCAAAAAGATTGGGAAACCAGTTCTCACCGTAACTATTTGATCCTGCAGTTCTCCTACATTTCTCACCCTAAGAACAGACTTCCCTGCTTGACTTCTGCTACAAGTGAACTGAACGGAAATAGTTCGAGTTGCAAAATAAGAGACTGGACCCCTCCTATACCACTCCTATAACTGACTCCCTCTTTACAATACAAGAGGGAATCCACTCCAGAAGGTCAGTGAGTTCAATTTTGGAATTATCACCTCCGACAGGATCAATTCCAAATCTTTTTGAGATACCCTCCAGCTGAAGAAACCTTCTCAGGTGCAGACTTCAAATAGGATTCCTCATTGATGTTCGTATTCTTGTTCTTCACAATCTATTTCATTTCAGAGAGCCGCATGACAAGTGAGAATTCTTTGTGAAGTGTTGGATGCCAGTGCTATCTAAAAATGCCTCCTCATTCACTTCCACCCACAAAGGGGTGCTTGCGCTATTTACACCTCTCACCCTTTATCATTTTTCCACAAATTTGTTCCTTTTCAGATGCACAACAGGGTCCGTGAAAGACATTTCTCTTGTGACTCATCACCCTGGAACCTCTGATTGTGATTTACTTTTTTAAAAGTAAGTTAGGGGTGTGAGCTATATTGATTAGGGTTGATGTTTGGTATGAGGAAATGTGCGGTGAATAAACAATATATCGGAGAAAACATTATCTATATTCAGTCTACTGAACCTATTCAGAAATGTGTGGCATAAATACAACGCTGAAATAACCTATAGTATGTGCAAAACATGGAATTTTCTTCTGTCGGTAACTTCTTAGATCACCCGAAGAGCATTTAAAAATTGGAACAACTCTTATCATTCTGACCTGCCCTCCAAGTATGGCACTACAGCTACGTATCTCTACAGGTCTACAGAAGTGCACTGCATGGTGTTCAAAGACAACTAACAAAGCCCAAGAGGAAACACTCAATACTTCCACATCCAGCAGATTGAACTCAATCCTGCTGGCACAAGAAAGCAATTGGATATGGCAGTTTGAATCGCCCTGACTGCATCCAGGATTTAGATTTAGATTTAGAATGTCTGTTGGCTGATTTGTCTTGTTTCCAATTATTATGAGAATGACAGGGAAAAAGGTGTGAGATGGTTTATTGGTTTGAATCGGGTGGGGGTTGCTGAGGGATTTGTCTGTCTAGCAAATGGAGAGCTGCCTCGAGGCAATTGAACATGAACAGCTGAACATAGAGGAACATAATATTATATTAGTGGCAATACTGTCACACACCACACTGTATACTTCAATGACACATAGCTATGTCCTCATGGTGTAGCAGTAGGCCTCAACAGCTGCTACCTGCAGACGATGGGGCTTAAGTGCTCAATTATTCATTAAGGTCCACATATTTCTTATATCATGCACAGCATGCATCCTGTAGACTACGTGCGACTGTGCTAATCCTGCAGGGTTGGTGTGATACAAAAAGGCAGCACTGGCGAGATACTCACTGCTGCATATGAAAACCAAATGGTCTGGTAAATGAACGCACTGAATGTCATCGCAACATTATACTTGTTGGAATACGGTGGCTTATCCCTAAAAAACGTAAATATTCATTTGCCAAAGCATAAGAGCCCTCACAAATAATGACTGTTCACTTCTCATGAACCCCATTCCCCAAAAAAAGAGTGAAGACCCTTGTTCCTTACAAGGAGCTTTTGTAGAAAACACCAGCATCTAATGATGGTTCCCCAAAAGTAGGGAAAGAACAACAAAGATTAATCACAAATAAGTCACTGGATAGGCATGGACTTAAATAAATACAATTGGAAGTATATTTACCTGGTTAGCAGAATCAGATACCACAGTGAGGAACCCAGGTATTAAATATGATATCTGTTTGGTATTTCTCAAGATGATACGGTTGAACATAGGCACTAGTGATTTGAAACCCTCAAAATTAGAGATCGTAAGTAATGTCTTAGAACTGCTCCGTACAATCTGCACTTAATATGTTATTTACATAAGGTTTGGTAGGGCAGTCGTACCAGTGTAATCATTAGTGACCACTAGATGCGGGGCTGTAATGACATTTGATTGAAGGATCCCACTACGATTTGATGAGGTCTAGTCATACCATTTTGAGAAACGCCTTCCAGGTGTATATTCTGCTGGCCAGCAAAATGGTTAATGCTTCAATCCTACACCAACATACCACATCCAACATAGTGTTTGCACTGAAATAATTCCTTTGCTGATAGCTTATGAATATTGAAAGCGGACCACCCCCGCTCAGCATGTGGGTGGGCCCTTTATTATGTGTTGCAGTTCAGTCAGCTGTTGGTAGTAATTGCTGTGGCAGGCATTGCATGTTTGCTACATGGGATTTGTATACACTGAGCCCATAGCCACACCAAGAACCATCAGCTGGTAGTGAATGGTTTCCATTTACCGATTTTCTTTGATATCTTTGGGGGGTGCATGTTGCATCGGCGCCCGTAAGCAAAGTGACCATGGGACAACCTACCAGGAACTCTCTCAATAATTTTGTTTCACCTGAATTTCCATTTCCAAATGGCCCAACAAGAAAAATTCATTTTGAAAGAGATATGAATTTTGATATGGTTTATGAGTGGCGGGTTTGGGGAAAGAATATGAACTTTGCTGATGTGTATGGCTCCCTTCTTCCTGCATGTCTCTATACTTGCTCAATGATATCATTACTTGGCCGTCGTCCTATTCAGTCACTAGACAGTCAGGCAGATATTTTATTAGGGAAAAATAAAGCAACAAGATATCGGAATACTGTATTTAGCAAATGTACAACATAAAAGTATCTCAGTTTAGAAATGCATCAGTGACAACACATATATCTCATTGTGAATGATACAGGGTGAAAAATATGGTAATTAGTGGATACTGATTTATTGATACATTAAGGTGGTGTATGTTAATCAGTTTTTTTTATCGATAATATAATAACTGCCAAAAATTCCTGCAAGAAAGGACTTGGGGGAATGAAAGCAAAAAACATTATGGTGATTTAGGGTTTTTCTTTTGGAAAATTATTTTTTTCCAGTTTTATCCATTTTGGTCGTATTTCTAATAACATGAGCTATATACATTTATTGCTGCGTCTCACCTTTCCAGGCAGTCTCGGTCTGCAGCTGGATGGGTTCAGGTTGACATACTACACTGATGCACTAGCCCAGTGTCAGTCATGATAATTTCCTCACCAGGATTTTAAGGAAAAACCGTGTTGACACCATATGGCACTGAAGTCTGATATTTGCATATTTGATAATCTTTGATGAACGGTTTTCACCGAAATACAAGGTCTAGTTTGTGTTTCAGTGGTCCGTGCCTTCCATTCCTGTCCATGAGCCAGGCCTTATGTATAAAGGTCAGACACTGAACCAACATGGGTGTTTGCACCTGGCAGAAATCGATGAAGAAAAGTAAACACATTTGTTTTACGTCATTAGATGACCCTGTCGGCCCCACAAAGGCAACATTCTTAGCGGATACCAGGATCCTTGTTCTTTCACAAACAGTGGTTGATGATGGATGACTTAACCCTATGAAAGGCCGCATCCACCGGTCCACCCCTGGGCTCCATTTTATCTACCATTCATTTCTATGGGGGAAAACAGATGAAATGACAAGGAAGGTCCATCTGTGGGCAGTGGATAGAGCCCTTATATGCCGCTTGGTGCACAACTCTCAATTGTAGTTTTACAGTGCAATGGTGCAGGCAGTCCTGGTAAGTGACGCATGAGGGTAGCATAAATGCATCCTCCCAAGTCGAAAATAATCTGAGGCAGAAAATGCTTAAAACCTTACTCTTTAACACTTTTGTATTAATGATTATTCAAATGTACTGACCGTTCTCCAAGCCATGAACGTGCTGAGAATTAGGGGTAAACATCATTTCTAAGAACCTGTAATTTCCTTGCTAATGTGACTGGATGTAAGGCTCTCACCCTCCCTTATTTAGGCATCTATTTACTGTCTCAAACCGCCTTTTTGTATGTGGATTAACGCCTCCCACATACCTCATCGCCAAACAGAACAACATTCAGTTCCCATAGTTTGTCCCCAAAGATATCAGAAGCTTAATTTAAGAGATACTAGGATCGTGAAATACATTGCATTTGTTAGGTATCTACTCCAGATCTAATCATATTTCAACTGTTTATAGATCTATCAGGATGGCCAGCATGGTACATTTACATTTAACACTAGTAAGGACATAACGCATGGTTGGGCTTCCACTCGGTCCTTTATCTAAGGGATAAAAAGATCGAGTGGAAGCCTAACCATGCACTATGACGTTTATACCATGGTTTCCACCATTAAATTAAATTATTTTTACCTTATAGAGCCATGAAAATCAATGTTTTTGTTGACATGAAGAGGCTGGTCCTCCACCATATTGGTTTCTTGTCAGGTCATCAGAATGCGATCATATAATTACTCTCCATGTACACTGTAAATACAGCCCAGGTGGAGCCTTTGACAAGAGAGGTGAATGTAAACACACATATAAAGGTCGTGCTGGGCTAGAATCCATGATGGCATATGTTAATTTAGACATTTTCCGTAGACAACAGGGCTCCACTTTGAATTAAAACACGGTGTCTTCCTCATCGAGTGGACCGGACAGCGCTGACGCAAAATGTTACGTCGATGTGTGTCCCAGGGGCATTTTCCTAGTAGAACCGCTGGTAAAGAGTGCACACAGCTGCCGGAATGACCTCAGATCATATGCCAACGTAACAACTTGTATCAAGATTTTCCACTGTGCCTTTAGTGCCTGTTAAATACATTGACTTATCAGGGTTCGACACCGCAAACCATTGCCTAAACTCAATAACCATGGTATAATAGGGACTAAGGAGCTAGTGCATAATGCTCCAATTACCCTTGTTTATAATGATGATGGCAATAGGAGCTCTAGACATTTCTATTTATAGCAATTGTCTTTTACAACAAATCATAGATTGAGTAACAATTGCCATTTCATATAACTGAATTAAATGTGAGAGTGCGATTGTGAATTGCTAACAGACAAGTTAGCAGCACAGCTGGTTTGCCCTAGATATCGAACCTTCCCCCTTTTCTAGTGTTCTATTGGTTTTCTTTCATCCATCAGGTAAACCTATACTGCATTAAGGACGGGGCGGGGGGATATCCATGCATATAGCAGAAAGGGGACAACATCTACAGCTTAATCTGTGAAGTACCTTTCATAGTAATCCTATAGTCTTGACTATGGGTTGTTCTGTTTTGACTCCTGTCCGGACTGCACTATGTACCTTTTATAGCATCCCTTATAGACCCGTTAATGGTTTTTCTGCACTGCTCTTCTTCCAAACAAAATCAGGAAGTTATTCAATTTCGACTTTTATAAGGGACCCTATTTCATGGATTTTGAAACTCCAGACAAAATCATTTGGATCAATTGCTAAGCTCTAGAGGTAAGGTTACCATTGGGCACCTAATATCATTCTCAAACGAGTCTGGACAATACTACAGGGGCGTAGGAAAAGAGGGGGGGCAGGGGGGCCTGGGCCCCCCCAATCATGAAGGAGGTGGGGCCTGAGTATGTCTGGGCCCCCCCAATATTTACCAAGAACTCATAAACACAATGGAAAAGAAGCTAAAACTTTACATCATAAATTAGATTATTATGGTAATGTCATAGGGAAAATGGGGTTCTGAGCCTAAAGTCAGATCCAAAATTTACCAAAAGTTACTTTTCTATATGAATTCTATATACGCATTATATAGATCACGCATCAGCCGACAATTCAAGGTGGTTGCGACGGTACCCTCGCAGGGCCCCCCCAATGAAGATTTGCTTCCTATGTCTCTGTACTACACTGCAAAAATGGTGTTTAGATCCTAAACACAATTCTAAACATATTCTTGCAACGTTTTTGTAATCACATTAATTTCCTAAACATGTTTAGCCAAACAATGTGCTTAGCTCAAGTGTTTAGAAATGTAGGTGTTTAGGTTGAAACTTTTGTGTTTATATTTATGAACTTTTGTGTTTAGGTGTTTAAGAATTTTTGTGTTTAGATGTTTAAATGATTTGATGGAGAGTTAAGGTTTGCAGACATGTCTGCATTAAAAAACAGAGATATATTGTGTTTTTTTCCTCATTTACTGGGGAGGGGGGCATCAGCAGGTATTTACTTGTCAAAGTCTCCAAAGATGTCAGCCATACCTAGATATGTGTACATATATTACACACTGCATCAGAATGAGAGACTTGAGAAAGTACAACAGCTTGGCAGGAAGGACATTGTCTTATCTATTCCAGAATAACATCAAATAGGTGTCAGTCATGGAGTTTATTGATTATGTTATGGTAATGATGGTGGCATGAGGTGAATCTAGTCAATTTTCTATTGCCCTTTCTATTCACATTACATGAAATGAAACCATGATAAACATGGGATTTGGGGACATTTGTCACAACAATTGTTTATAACTGTGTGCAGATAGTCCAGTCAAAGGTAGTGCTGCTACCTGGTGTGGATTCAACATCCAAGTATCTAAACATATTGATGTTTAAATCTAAACACCTATTATTCAACTGTCTCAACTCTAAACATCTAAACATGTTTAGCATAAATGTTTATGTAGTTAGAATAAAAGTGTTCATTTCCTAAATGTGTAGTCGATGAGACACCTAACTGACCTATATGTTTAGGTTTTAAACGTGTTTAGACCTAAACATGTTTAAAATCTAAACACCATTTTTGCAGTGTATTAACTGTTGAGACACTTATCACATAATGAAAGGGGTGTAGAACGCTTATCTAGTTAGGATGAACTGCAAACATCTCTAGGTACCATTGGAACCCTTATCAAGGCCCAGAACATGCCTGGCCATCATTAGCCAGCATTAGGACCATCTTCACATTCCGGAAGTGGTCCACTACTAGACTATGCCTCCAAGTAGGCCTGTCTACAAGTAATAATGGATGACACCCTGAGTGGTTGACATGACAACTGAGTGTCAGGTCAGTCCCTGAGCAGCTCCCTACCCTCCATCCATCAACTCACTCTCTCTTACCCCGCCTGCTGATCCCGCCCCGCTCTGGGATCAACACCATCTAATCGACTTAATTACAAACTTACAAACTTTGGCTGCCAGGCCACCACAGCTCTCACCCCTAGCTGTATAGTGCATCCAGATGTACGTGTATGTGCATGGAGGTATTGGGTTAGAAGCACATGAGCAGGGCTGCCAGCAACCAATTAATGGTAGACCTGTGTTTACAGATGAATACTTCAGGAGTTGGAGGTTATTTCTTCCATGCTTTGATTAGATATCGTCAGTTAAAAAGAAGCATAAAGCCTCCAGTCCTACAGATCAACCTAAAGTCTATAGGAGTATGACTGGGAGGCCCTAATCTGTACAACTCAACTGTAATACATACAGTTTGTTCCTTGTACAGATTGAACAGCTCAAGAAATGCTCCACTGACATCTTCTTTATTGCAATCCATAGTGAAACCACTCTATGACAAGATATGTTACCAGGAGATTCACTATATGATAGCATTTTTGAATTGAAAGGCTCTTCTATCATAAAGGACATAAGTACAATAGCAGTCTATTCATAGAGGACCCATTCATATGTTTGGCACAAGGCAACTCTTTGCCATTTTCTAAGGTAAGGTAACCACACAATGAATTACCATCTACGTTCTGTGAAATACACCGTGCACAGACTGGTAGATGAGGAATACCTACTTGGTATCTTTTCCCTGGTAGCTATCTAGATAATCAGCAGCTTCCACTTAAAGAAGGCAAGCAGCGGTATCCATCAACATATCCCCAGGGGGAGGAAGAGACTAAGAACCACAATAAGGTCTCACGCCTCAATGTAGTAATGCCTTTTAGTATAGGAGGCATGGCTTAAGGTTCTGCAGTTACCATTGAGGGGCTACATTGCAAAGTATTTTCATATCATGCTTAATCATTGTTGTGTGCTGCATGTCATGATGATGCATTAATACACAAATGCTTAGTAGGAGCAAATCGACGGTATTACATGTCTTGATTATCTCCTTGTATCATCGGTCAGTTTATGAGCACCTACACTGAAAAAAAGTCTTCCTGACAAAGTGACATGTATACCCATGTCAACTTGATTTGACACCGAGAGCACATGTCATTGGGACATGTGCACATATGTCACCATGACAACTGTAGCACACAGTAATCCTCATATAATTTGACATGCCTTAAAAAGCCATGTCATCTGTAAGTTGACTAGGGTCACGGCCATGTCGAAGGCACTTGACATATAATGGTTTGACATACATAATTGTTCTAGGATATTCCACTAGATGGGGCAAACAACCATTTTGGTACCAGGATTTATCACTACCAAGAAGTACTATCAACACTTGAGATATTTGATGTATCTGTGTCATTTTGTTTTCATGAAGAATAGATCACTAAGGTCTGTAAATACTATCAATGAATGGTAGTGAATTCTATGTCATTGTTAAATTTGCATTTGTTAGTAAATATCAAAATAGACACCCACCATTCTGAATACTTCAACTGGAGAGGTTAGACACCTTATGCATGAGTCAGTGAAAATACCAAAGGACTGTATTCTAACCCACAATCTATAATCTCAGTATCTACAGTACAGGGAGACATATGGCAGTGCCATGCACCTCCATGCCCTTGTCTTATGGACTGCATAGAGGTCCTCAGTCAAGTAGAAGTTCTGTAGATAGGAAAAGGTGCACCTGCATTATTGGGATAAGGCATCAAATCCACAGACACCCAAGTGAGGTGCAGCCAGCTTCAATAACACCGTTACAGGCTGCACCCCTGTGTCTACAGCACAGGCGCAGAACTAATCTGCTACCAGATTCTTTGTGTTGTTCATGATATAGGTCCAGGGTCTGCCACTGACCATGTACCCTCTCTCCCCTGTGGGTAAAAGTAACCCTTCTCCTCTGTGTCAACATGACTGCGGTCCTCAAAGCACATGGCTATGGCTATAATTAGCAGCATATGTCCCAAGCTGCCAGCTCACCACTGAGGTTACACTGGGGCCCTTGATGGGGGGGGGGGGGGGTCCTAATGTCATACATAGGATTTAAAAAAAAATGCATATATCAAGAGCAACTCCCAGCATAGCTAATCCAAAAAGAGTACCAGTATGATGATGTGGATTCCCTTTTTTGTCTAGATCATGGCCCTATCCAGTGAAATACCTATTTTCATTATGAATTCAGTACTCTATATTTTGACTAAACTTATTCTGACAAAATCTGTAATACATCTGCTACCATGAAGGCAGGCATTCATCTTATATACCCCAAAAGCTTCTTTTGGTGACCTCTCTATGTATAAAAAAAGACACCTCCCCTTTCCTTTATACCCCCTAATAAAATAAGTAATATGCCCTATTTTTTGTCACTCAGTCCCATTTCACATGTCAAATTCAAACAATGGCCCTGCCACATGTTATAGCATAGCCTCCCCCTCCAAATGGGGCTTGGAGGGTCAACAAATTCCGCCCCAGCTTATGTACTGATCAGCCTGGTCCAAAGAGTACCAAAAGCAGGACAAACCTTCAACAGGACTTAGGAGGTCCATCTTATTCATTACTTTCCCCTCTCTGTTTTATACGGGCTTCCCTAGCCCACTTAAAAGGGTCTATATCTCCTCTTTCCTATCCCCTCAGGATGTGTGTGGTGCACATATGCGCGGGCACTGACACATTCCTCTGTTAAATTATCAACCTGTGAAGCACGGGATAGCCACTTAGTGCCGCTAAAGTGCTGTAAAACACAAATCAATCAATCAAACTAGCATAGCCATGTCCCATGCCAATTTTAAGAATTGCCATGTCAACATGTTAATTTTATTGGTGTAGGGCCACAACACTAGCTTGTTAGGCACTGTCAGTAGTCAATTGGACTCAAGGCAGCACCCACAGAGGGTGCAGTGTTGGAAATTGGTTTAGAATAAACGGAAGCTGTGAAATTATGAAAACCTTACAAATAATTCCCATAAATCAGAATACTTGCATATACAAATTTCTGATATATTTCAGAGACCGGAAGATTTTATTCATGAGACAAGGCAGAAAATAATTTACTAGAGTTCTGATAGATGGCAGCAATAGGAAAATGACTAGTGTCACACACTGGGCTCTCTACACCACCTCTCAGCTTGGCGATTGTACTGACTTAGTTCTTGCGCGTGGTCTACAGAGAGCACTATTTACCTGACTGACAGGTGACCCCTTCGGGCAGGGTTAGCGCCCACGTGACCTGTCAATCACGCGGTTTTGACTTTTGGACGATTGCCTTGCCTATATTTCTTCTTACTTAGAAGTTCATAATACTCCCAACTGCCATTTTCGTAGACATAATGGGATCTTACTTTGCTCATGAGCTCACAAGAAGAGGTAACAATGGGTTAGTTGAAGACATTCGTAGCAAATGATATTGGCACGTACACTACATCTATAGTTCCTCTTTGCCAGTAGGAAGTGCCATCATTGATGCTGCATGATGGGCGTGGTTCATGGAGAAATGGAGTATTGGACTATGGTTTGGTCAATTTAGGTCAGTAGAATGGTGGATATTGGGCCAGTGGTCAATTGGCCCATTGTAGAAATGTTGGGTTAACATTGGTGCATTATTGTGCCAAATGTGAATATCAACCGGATGTAGCTCATGCTAATTGTGACCCATTCAATATTAATTTTGCACAGATATGGCTCAGCAGTCAGGCTAAAGTATAGTTGCCCCAATATATATGACTGTCAATGCTGGCTCGATGTTTATACCCAATTACCACTGATTACATAATTATTACCAATATGTTGCCAAGGATGGGGCAGCATTACATTTTCAATGTTCCAATATGTCCTTTCCCTTTCCTTCCTTGGGCCATGGTTAGTATATATCTATTACGATGGTGGCGATGATGGTTGATATTGACCCAATATACCCTTGCTACCTGGGGCGTAACTAGGCGGGAGATGGTAGATGTAAAGCCAAGTTGTGCAGGTGAAGGTATTAGTTTGAAGGTGTTGAGGAATGAGAGTGTGAAGGAGTGGAATGTTATCTGTCACCACCTGTACAGTCCACAAACCTACGCCCGGCAGCATCTGGCAATCTGTCTACCTATCAGATACAGCCTAGTGCTTTGATGCATCATGGTTTCTTATCCTCGTCTGGAATGGATATAGCTTCATTCATTCAAATAAAAAAGAAATAAATAAAAAACAAACAGCTGGCATCTTAAATTGATCATAATGATAGGCTACGCGAACCCAAGTTCAAATAGTTGACACTGTTCCCATAAAAGACCAAATCTGAAACCAATACACGCTCTCCCAGACATGATAATAGATTATACCTTCGCTGTCCCGAAGTAGTAAATGCTGATTGGGCTAGTGACCATGTGCTATTTATCGTAATCATAAAAATAACCTTGATTACATCTGAAATGCTCTAATCTAAAATATCTACTCTTACTCATTGACTTCAATTTCGAAATGACCAAATGGTTATGTCAAAAGGTATGACAAATTTGCAATGTCAGCCGCCATTTGTTGTGCATTTTTGCTTTCAGATACAGCCCTTATTCACTACGTGAGACACGTTTCCTGAGTAATGTAGATATGACAGGATCTGCGAAAAAGGCCCTTAGTGCAGGGTACATTTAGGTCCCCATTCCCAGTACATGTCATAGATGACTCCTTCTGCAATCGTCTACATCAGAAATGGTTGTGCTACCTTTAGTCCTTTACATGGCCATGTGATTCTACTAACATTTTCCTTGGAGGACTGAGCACTATATAGTACCTACATATGCGAACATATGAGACAGGGGTATAGGGGTGAGGACAGTGGTAGTCTGGGTAAACATGAACCATTGGGATGTGTTATTTGATCAGTCACACCGCTCAAAGACTCAGCTTCCTTTTCTATCTCAGCTTGGCAAACATGGTGCATAGGCCGAACGTAAAGCCCCTCACAAGGTGTCCCACAGGGTAAAGGGCAATTCCTATGTCTCACTTCTCAGGCTGCAGGAATAGAGGAGCAAGAAATGCAGATGCAGTAGGAAAGGAATGATGGATAGACTGTAAGTGTTAGAAATATAGTCTAGACATGTTTGAGACATTTTTGCTAGCTGATGTAATAAGGACTGGGTTGAAATATGACTACACATGTTTTGAGTATTTCGTTTTCAGAGAGATGCGATTTACCAGATATGCATGCCATTACATGGATATGCCTCTATTTCACCAAGACTTTCCTACTAGACTTGCAAACTGCAATGATAGCTCGATTTCTTAGGAGTAATGTAGTTATATAAGATATGTCTACCCTCATCCTCTTGCGGTTTGATCAATAATTCTTATCTATTCTCTCATAACTCCTTACCAAGGGCTTATCAGCATATCTAGGTCGCCTAGCAGCCCTGCATACTTAAGGGTTTCCTCCAATCATCGTCAATCCCTTGAAATGGAAGCAATATTTTGTCATGCGCAGTCAAAGTGTCTCTCTGAAACCTAATCAGAAAACGGACTAGGATGCTATTGCCAAGTAAGAAGGAGCAATTTCTTAAGGAGCTGAGTCTTAGATATAAGGGAGAATCTGCTATGGCAGGTAGGTGGCAGACTGTGCAATGGAATCAGTTTGATCACTAGAAGTGATGGAATAAAAGCAGGGGGCGTTTACACCTGATTAACTCACTGCCTTAATTTGCCGCCAGTTCCCTAAGAGACAGATCGGTTAACCCTTCATAGGGCTGAGGGTAGACCAATGTCGTGGAAACAGATCTACATTGCATATATATTCACTTGCATTTTATTTCTCTTCAGTAGGGGTGTATATAAAAGCATGTTTCTTGGGTGAAACTGTGATTAACTGCACATAAAGGGCTTCACTTTAGCCGGACCCCCATTTGGACCCTCACCCTTTTATTCCATTTTATATTGACAAATGCAACGTTGCCACTTCAATAGAAATGTTTTCCTACTTCATTATAAATAGCTTTAAACTTGATTGGTTCTGATACTCTGGGATACCCAGAGAATGGCAAGAGCACCGTGTAGTAAAGGGACACTGGATTGACAAAAAAAAGATAGATTCAGCTGCATAGCTTTGGTCCAAGGAATTGGTCTGATCACTATTAAGACCATAAACAATGATACAATCTGCCCCTTGCATTTTGAGATGCTTATTTGCGTATGACCTGACAAAAACGTTTAGTTGCTATTTACAAGTGACCACACTGCTCTATGTTCATGGACTTTATTCTGAATAGACATCATTGTCTACTTCTGAATGGATACCATTTTCGTTTTAAATTCAAATCTTAGATAGCATGGTCGCTATAAGGACAATGTCCCACAATCTGACACAGATATTAGCTATTCAACAGATGTAATATAAGTAGTAGTACCAACTTGAGTCCACTGCTAGGGAGGTTTTGATGCCATCTTTCAAATATTCTGCCTATATAAGGTATGTTTGGTGAGATTGTTGTTTGTGAATGGCCTGCAGCAAGTTTCCTGCATCCTCACAACTGTGATCACCTGGATTTCTAATGCTCCATCATTACCCTTTTCAATCACACTGCCATTAGTGTCATGATTAAAAGCCATTAGAAACCTAATACATTATTCCCCTCATTTCCAAATGCCTTGTTTTTGTATGGCCTCCATTTTTATCTACCCTGGCGATTTTTATGTTGGGCGATGGTGTGTATATGATTCTTACAAAGTAGTGAGTATTGCAGGTATTGCATTAGAAAAGGGATTATCGTGGTCTCCAAGTTGCCGTTCAGAGTGCTTCTTTGGTGCTGCACTGACCACACAGCATTAAATCTGTGAAGCCGTAAAATGACTAGAGAGACATGCAGTTACACCTTGAAGGGGTAGGGGCGGGACCATGGACAGAAAATGTAGTCCCTTCTTGCAGCAGTTATCAGTGGTGTTTAGGGCGATTTCTGAAAGGGAGCACTGAAGTATGCCAATATTCAGAAGGCTAAGCTGGAAAGGAAAATCTGCTTTGGAGGATCGGTGGCAAATTGTAGAAGAGCATATCCTGGCTAGGCACTGGACAGTTTGATAGTGTATCAGAGGAGCCCTGTCTGTAGAGACAGCTGGATAGAAGGTGATGGGGAGATGGAATCATCCAGGTGAACATTGCTGCAAACTCACTTACCACTTTTACATAGAACTGATGGAATAAAAGCAGTGAACATCGATGCTTGGTCAGATCAATTAAATAAGCAGAATATGCCACCGATACCCTCAAGGCTTCAGAGACATCTCTTACTCCATCATAGATCTTAACCTAAGGGGACTTTATCTGTATATTTACTGTAAAAGAATATCGCTAATTTAATATGACAACAGTTCTCCTCTAACTTTGGAACGAAACTCTCACAATCTTTTTTCATAGAGATTCCTCATAACACAACCTGGTTCATGGGGCTTCATTGTAGAAATTACACTTCGACTGTGCATCACAAAATTACAGTAAACGTATTAATTTTCACACAGTTCATATTTTCGCTATTTTCACACCAAAATACACTGGAAAAATTGATTGCGCGAAAAGGTTTTTCTAGTCCAGGTGCGCGAAAATTTAGCTGCGCAAAAAAATATACGTTTACAGTATGCGGTGGTTCACTTAACATTCCATGGGTATGCAAGGTAGTTTCCACAGTGATACTTTAGTGTTCCCTTACTTCATTATCATGATTGATATTTACATTTATTCAATTTGAAATGACCGTCAATAAAATGGTCATACGCAGCATCCCCGTGGCCATGGCATGCCCCAATACATTTTTCCTCATCTTTATCTCTTTCTCTATAAATCTGGATTGTTTGCATTTGCATTTTATTTCTCACTGTTATTTTCTAGTTCTTAGTTACTGTTTTGTTGAAGCGTTTTTGTTTATATCTTCTCAATTTTGCAGATATTAATTATTGATAAAGAAAAAAGCAAATTTGGGTCACAAGATGTTGCTTCCCTTAGCATGTTTCATGCTCTGTTGTCTGCGAATCCCCTGGCCTCTTAACTGTTCAATGGCAGTATCTTGCCTCAAGCATCTTGTTCAATTGTTGTTGTGGCGATCCTTTATGATTGCCGGGAGTTGCCTTGAGTATTTAAGCACTTCATGCCTCACTTCACAATAGAAAATTATGAAAATACTCAATTAGAATATCGTCACTGGCCCTGTGATGGTGTATCATAAGGTATTAAAAAGGGATCCTTTAGAGAGGAGCTAATCTGTTTAACAAGGTCAGTGTTCCCAACTTATGTGTCTGTGAATTTAGAATTTCACACAGGTATGTCACGTGCCTCCAAAATTGGCTTGTGAATCGATCCAGGTCTAGAGCACTGTGTCAAATTTCGACCACCCCCTCTGGAGGGGGGGGGGTCGAACTTTTTGACCCCCCCCCCCCATCAGGGACGAAAACTGCGCAGGAACATGCCCTTTTAGGCTTAGTAACGCACAGGGTTTTCCACTGAAAACAGGTGAAATTATTTTGACCCCCCCATCAGAGGGGTTGAAAAACTTCTGACCCCCTCTCCCCGGTCAAGGGGTTGAAAAAATTCTGACCCCCCCTCAAACCCACCAGCCCCCCCCCCCCTGTTGTTATAAAATGATCACTCCCTTAAGCCCTCTCAGACCTTCTTCCAATGCCATAAAGTAGGTATGTCCGGAGGTTCTGTTTGTGTTGTCTGATTTGGGATCTGAGACTGGAAGCTCTAACCACGTTTGTCAATGCACCTACTATGTTTAGGATGAGTGGGCTGGCATCATATGAGGTTATTGTTAGCCTCTCAATGTCATCGAGGAATGAGAAATATTTGACTAGAATTGTAATATACTACTGCAGGAGAAAAAGCTAGCGTGGTAGTTGTCTCGTATTTTTGCACTAAGAATGGGCCCATTATGAATGTAAAACGCCTGAACACTTTTTCCTGATAAGGAAAATCCAAATACTATTAGAACTGTCCATGCAGTCATTAAATCCTTTCAATGTCTTCTCTGTCTTGTCTGTAAACGTAAGAGTTTACTCAGTCAGGAGGTTGCTACATCAGTCATTATACTTAGTATAAGTAAATACACACTGGGTACAAAATAGGTCACCAGGAAGGTATCTATGAGGCAGAATATATGTCTTGTAATTTTCTGTGATAGTTCAGCCATCCAAAACTGTTATCAAGGAAAATTTTCTCTATTAGATCTTCCGCATAACTTAAGATCCAGTATGGTGTGATATAAACCAGCGTGGAATAGAAACGGCAATGTATAGGTAGATATATACACTCCATAAATAGGCCACTTGACGTGCACGCCCAATTAAACAGGACTCTGTTTTTTCTGCAAGATAACCTTACTAGATTGTACTGAGAAGGCTATTGCCGGTAATTTCTACATGGGTGAATCAGTGAGGTGTTTTTACATTTATTTTATTTCAGTCCGATTAATAGCACTTCCTAAATCCAGATCTACCCATATCTGTCCCATAGCTTCTCTGTGAGGCATAACTTAGGGCCTTGGTTGAGCATGAAAGCTCCCCACAGGAAAGGATCAGATTATTCTAGTGGACACAGGACACTGAGTCAATGTTAATAATTGGTTGATCAATGCTTCAGCATTGGTCCAAAGTTCACTACGTGCCCTTTGGCCAAGTTTGGGATGTATACATAACTATAACAGGACCTCTCTGTTGTAGCTGGACACTAAGGGAGTGGTCATTATTTATCAACAGGGGGGGGGTGGTGGGTTTGAGGGGGGGGCGTAAAATTTTCAGACCCCTCCCGAGGGGGGGGCTAAAAAAATTTTGACCCCTCTTGAGGGGGGGGGCTAAAAAAATTCACCCTCTTTTTAGCAAAAAAGCCCGCGCGCTACTATAGATCAAAGAGGGGGCGCGAAAACTCTCCGCGCCTCCGGCGGGGGGGGGCGCAAAAAATTTTGACTGCCGTCGAGGGGGGGGCGTAAAAAATTTTCGCGCGTCCGCGCGAAAACCCACCACCCCCCCCCTGTTGATAAATAATGACCACTCCCTAAAGGAGTACCGGTATTACAAAACATATGAACCACACCCATGGGACTGCATCAAACTTCAAAGAAGGATCAATCACAGAGGAACTGCATCAACTTCAAGATGAATCTGTAAATTGCCCCCTGTCATCTGACACTTTGTAGTAAATGACATATCCTCCTCTGAGGTAACGCTCATATCAGGACTCGACAGGAAAATTGTACGTTTGACAACTATGTACATTAGCATAACCATGTCAAGTATATGCCACATGCTTTTCTTCATTTTGATTTTTTCCTTTGAGAATTTTCTATAACCAATGCAAAATTAAACAGCTTAAAGATCTATAGTGTGTGTCACTCCTCTGGCCTCATTTACCGTTCTAATAACACTTGGGATATCTCTCTAGATAGTTGCATATATAAGCAGCTCAACAGCCTCAAGTGTCCCATATAGCTTAAACAACCTGGCAACACAGAAATCCATCTATAAGGGAACCCATGGTTGGCAAGCCAGGTCTCTGGTATATGGGTGCTTCTGGTAAAACTATTTTCTGGTTCCTCAGCTTCATTAATAGTCCTTGACAGAAAGGAGGAGGTTGATTTATTGCCGAGGGAGCTGACAGTGAAGTGGCGGCAAACTGACAGCTGCCGACACCCGCTTACAGCACTGAATAATCAAGTGTCACTTCGCACAGTCACTTGACACTGAATAGGAGGGGCCGCCACACAAAATGATCCAACGCCCATGGGGAAGAAAGTGCTTGATGTTAATTCATGATTTCAAAAACTTAGTATTCTTATCGCAACAGTGTTTCCCCATCGCGATAGCATCCAGGTTGTTTGGAATCAAGTTAGATGGATGACACAAGATATTGTATTAGTCAAAAAGTATTTTGATATTATCTTTGTTGTGTGAGATTTCCATTCTGCAAACATAGTACAGGCTTGACGAAATGAACCATGTTTCCATGTCACTTTGATCTGTGTTGTAGCTACTCACCCATTATAATGGAGAATAGAATTAATGAGTTACAGACATGGGCGTGTACTAGTGACTAGGTTGAGTCTGTGTAGGTGTTATCCCTATACTAAGACAGGGTTGGCCACTCAAGGACATTTTGCTGCCCTCTGGCAGATACCCTTTGAACTATTTCCTATACATATAGCCATAGATGACAAAGGTGAGAGGGGACTTTGGCAAAGCCCTCACCTCTGTCACCAATGGCTATGCATAGGAAAAGAGCTGCCAGAGGGCAGCATCAGTCCTAGAGTGTCGCACCCTCTCCTTAGTACATAGATAAGAACAACACAGACTCAGCTTGGTAACTAGTACACGCCCATGGTTATAGGGGTGAACCCTTTAGTGGCCACATAGGTACCTACCGTCATGAGCTTATTTTTTTCGACAGGCATAATAATTAGGAATTTACTCTCCTGTTGTTCGGCCAAAGGTATTCCAATAAACGCCATTTAAGATGGTGTCCATGATGAATAAATTAAGATAGGCCTTAAGGAAATGATGATTTGGGCAATTCCTAATGTATGGTGGAAGTGGGAGGCTCAAAAGCTGAAATTAAGAAGTCTCGAATATGTTTTATGAGAACGCATTTCATTAGAAGTGTTATCAAAGTGCTTATTTGAGACCTTGGCACTTAAGCGGGCCAATAAAGTAGGTCTTATTCTTAATGGCCCATGTACCTATATATAGGTACATGGGTCATATATAGGTATATCCTCAAAACATGGTGCTAGTGTGAGTGGCACATCAGTAGGCTGGCCATGTCATCCCCTCTAGACTGCTCCCACTATAGATGGAAAAGCTCTATAGGGCTAAGGCAGAGATCTAATGTATGGCTGTCCTTTACAATTCTTTGAGGCTTAAACCTGTTGATATTTGCCTTATTCTACATGAGCCGTCCTTGTCTTTTTTCTGTTAACAACGACTGTATGTAGCATTGATCAATGAGTAGCACGTTTATTTTCTTATTCAAAACTACGTGGACCTATCACTGGGATGGACACTTTGAAAGTTTCTTTGAAGGTTTTCCCTTTTCTCCACCCACCTTTTCCAAAAGAATAAAAGAAATCTCTTAAGATTGATGAGTGGCTTCATGTTTCACGATTAAAATGCAGTTTGCTGCAGAAACCTGACTCGTGCCCTGGTTAAACAAAAAAACACTCATTATTCCTCTACAATTTCCTCACACAATTACACGGAAAGGAAAGGGTCTAGAAGTATTTCTGCGTAGGCCATCTATGATAACCTTGATTGAACTTCATAGCAAATAATGATATCACGGGAATGATTGCAACACATGGTTGCATTTATGGCATAGCGGCCGCATCCACTGCACTCCCTGCCAACAGATGTACTATCCGTGTCATTTCATCTGTACCCCCCCCCCCATAGAAATGAATGTAGAATACAATGGATGAAGCCCACGGATGCCCCATCCGTTTGCAGTGGGTGCGGCCCTAAGCTAAGATACTGGTAGATGTGGATGTTGCAGACCCCGACTCTCTAGCATCATTTGGAATCATTAAATACCATGTGAGATGCTTCCCAATCATGCTGATAGCTTTTGAAAGTCGTGTTTTAGCTTTGTGTTCTTAATAGAATGTGTTTACTCGAATAAAACTAATACGTTTTGGCGAGAAGGCCTCTGCTTATTCATTGAAGGGGGCGGGGGTTACATAATACATTTATAGCACCATAGGATGGTTTTAAGGTTTAGCATGCACACATCGGTATCAGTATGGTTTATACTCACACTGGACCCTATTATAAGGACTGGGAGCTACACCATGATGGGAAAGTCGCGTCACCTTATTTCCTATTGCCAAGTAGGCGTTTATTGGAATGCATTTGTTAGAAGATTTTGACAACAGAGTAAATTATTAATAATCTTATGTCTGTCGAAAAAATACACTGAAAAGTTGTCCACGATGTATAAAGAGATAGGAAATGATGATTGGGCAATTTTGAATGTGTGGCGAGGGGAAAGAGGCTAACAATAGAATTAAGAAGTTCTGAACGTGTTTTATTAGACGGAGATGACAGTGTTGGCACGCACCTTCATTTTGCATATTGTCTTCCTCTCCAGTAGCTTTAGTTCCCGGCTTTAGTTGTACAGTACCGCTGTCTGGGCGTCTGTGGCTGCTGTCCTGTATTGTTTAAATTGAACTGAATCTTTTACTCACTTGTCTATTTACCACTAGTTGTAAAGAACCTATTCTATAGACTTCCTGTAAGCATTATTCCTATGGCATGGAGAGGATATACTAACAAGGAATACTCATTTATAGTCTTTTGATTACATGGTGCTTTTACTCGTGGATATTTCTTACGTTGAACTATTTTTATGTGCCAAATCTCTTCTACTAATTCTATGGTTTCTTATCAAGGTCCTTAAAGGTAATTTATCCATGCGTGGTACCAGTGGTATCCTAGTATGTTATAGAAAAATGAAAAGAAGGAAACAGAGAAAGCAAATTTAAAGAGGATGGCTGCACAGTGGAGAGAATGGAGTGAGTCAGGGGACTTTATCTGACTTCTGCCATGTGCAGCCTTATGACGGCAATCAATGATCATGCCTAACTCATTAGAGCTTATAACCTAATGACTCTTAAGATCTTGAACCAACTGATTTAAAACCTGAGCTGATGAAAATACCAATTGACAATAGCCCTCATCCTTAATAACCACCAAACAGGCACTATCTATGCTCCACACCCCTCAGCTATAGAGGGGAATTAGCCTCGGATTGAAGCAAGTTTGACCGTCCTGAAAACATCTTTTTTTTTTTAAGATCAGATGAATTCATCTTGCATGGAGTCCGTAGTAAATCCAATATCTACCATCCAAAATTCTATTTTCCACTGGATAAATGTTCAACCATCCATTTCCAATCCACAATTTTCCTTCATAGAATATGACATTAACTTGAAGCCCATTATAAAACACATGTTTTGAAACGTTTATATTCTCAGAAGCTTTTCCTGAACCAAAACTATTACAGTTATCAGTCCGATTCATACCCTTTAGTGTTTTATATGAGGATTCTTTTTCGAATGTGTTTTATTTTGGATGTTGAGGTCAGATTTTAAAAGGCTCAATCTTTTCTTCTATCACGTTAAATGTCTTAAGGAAAGTGTCCTCGATAGTTCCTTATGGGGTTGATGGCTTGTCCAGGAGCAACTTTTGAGTTCGTTTATGGGCAGATACCCATACTAACCTACTGTACCAATATTCAAAACGTACAACAGAATCCCACCATTAGGGGCCTAATTATAATCTCTTGTCTCTCCTGAACATTAGTCTGTATTTTCTAGAGATGAAGTTTTGATTATACTTAATGTCTGGTTACAGCTTGACCGCTGTAGGAAAGGCAATGGAACGTGTTTTCGTCATTATGCAGAACTACAATATGTAGAATCATCATCATGCATTAATGCAGAATGAGCAATTAGCACTCTATGGCGGTTCACATCATGGCAATAAAATACATCACACATCCTCTCCTTCACGAATATGCAATGCATTTATGCATAAACCTGTTTTAACGTAACTCAGGGTGGATTTTGTATGAAACCATAGAACAGCTTCCGAAGACATCCAAAACCCAGGTTTCCGTGACTGTCAGATTTAGACTGGACGGACAAAAACATGTGTGGGCCTCGGATCAGATTGTATGCATCATCATATACTGTATATGCAAGGCAACGATCCATTGCTCTGTGGGGAACTTTGGTCAAAGAATCGTACATATCACCCAACCTATTGCATTGATACTAGGTCAGTACTCCTTTATGGCACATTTTAGCCACATTCATGAAAGCTAACCATGTGTAGGCGGACAGTATTTACAATCACAATATTGAGCTCCCAATGTCAGTGACATGGAAGAAAGATAACCCCGTCCAGATTTAATCAGTTTGATATGATTGATTTGTTTTATCCCAAATTGTCTATTAATTTCAGCAAATTAAAAGCCTACACTCGTTTGGAAATAACCTCTCCATGCAATGCCGTATGCCTGTGCCTATCTGGAATCTGTGCATGCCTAATGGTGTCACACCAACTACTTTTGTTAATATCCATTTGTTGTTTGCTTTGATGAATCACAATAGCCCAAAATATCCAGAATGGGTTGATGACCAAACCTTGTTGCAACTAGAATTTGCACTGAGTCTTCAGTTGCAACACTCTAACTCCCCTATGATAATTATGGGACATGTACTGGGAAAGCAGGGCATTGTTATGACGTGCACTATGATCCCTTTTTGCAGACTGCTTCAAATTTTGCTTTTCAGGCGATGCCAGAAATGACAATAGCAGGGTCCATGATGCAACATACCATACAACTGCCTCCATGTGTATAATATATTTCTATGCAACTTAACTTATTAAAGGGGGCTATACCCAGAGTTTATACCACCCATTATTTGGTGAGTTGGTTAAAAAGAGTAGAAATATGTATTACTGTTCTTAATGCTTCAGGAAGCCGACACCCTTGAAGCAATATGACTGGGAGCCGACCTTGGTAGGATGGCTTTTAACACGGCCTTGGTTTGACCTTTATTTAACCTTAAGGCGACCCTGACAGTGACCCACAGCAATCAGCAGCTGGCAGGTGGACACGGAGTCTACTGAGCGAGCTGTCAGTCAATTAACCCTTTAAACGCGTGTATTCGCATTTGTACATTTGGCCTAAGGAGAGGCAGGTCTGTCAAGTTATTCCACTGTGTTGCATTCATGAATGGTGCCATACAGGTATAAGAGACATTTCTGAATGGTCGGCATGAGAAACCAATTCTGTTGGTATATATCATAGATACAAGTAATTTAAAGCATCATGCTCTCATTAAAGGGTCAGTTAGCTTGAGGCAGGGTTTTCCTCCAGGGCTGGCCATAACTCAGCCAATAAGACCCAGTAGTTGTACATAGACCCACTTAGTGACTCCATCTATGTTACAGCCTTACAATAATAGTATGTTAGATTGATGTATAAGACGTAGGACCATGGTGTGTCAGGTGGTGATGGAAGTTGGGGTACATGTATTATTTATTACCAGAATCTATATGGGGACATTTGAAATATCATTGACCCTTTAGGGACCCATGTGAGCGGTATACATGCGGATCATGCATGGTGACGCTTTAGGGCTGTATTAACCACAAAAGACCTAAACTGCTATAAACTGTTCTTCAATATCCCCCACATATATAATATGAGCTGCTTCCTCATTTTAAGTTTTTTTCTCAGACTCGAATATCCCCACCTTGAAGTACTCCTTCAAAAAGATCACAACTGCTCACTTCAACAATAACCTCGCTTAATGTTTAAGCAAAGTATTGGTACAATGATATTTTTTCTGTTGTCACCATGCAATTCAGCAGAGGTGTGGGCTAATTTGCTCTTTGCTAAAGCAGAGATGCCTCATATATGGCGACAAAATTTAATTAGCATGAAAGTTAAGCCTACTGTCCCTTCAGAAAATGACAATTCTTGTCAGAGTGTGCTAAAAACTGATAGCTGAGTAACATGACCAGAGTCTAATAGATATGCCTAGTACAAATTTTCGGGGCTTTCCTACATAGTTGAATCCCACATGCATCAAGTATCTCTGCGATTTTGAATCTGTTGGGTTTGTGGTACCTGTCCCAGAATTGCAAGGATTATAACTACAGGAAGATGTATAGAATACAATCATTTTTTTTGCGATTTTAGGTCAGAGGATATTATAATATAAGTATCAATAACGGCAAACTATCCCAAAGAGTACAGGATAAAACACAGCAGTCTCCTTGTGTTCTACACAACCTATTGTTGGTATATGCCTTGCAAATTAGGAGTAGGTCCCACAAACACAACAGATTCAAAATCGCAAAGATATTTGAAATATGTTCCCCGTGTGGGATTTGACCTACAGGTTGTGAGCTATGAGGGCCTATCTACATATGAGAGTTGAACGTAGCGCTATTGTCTCTTAGACCTACATTGAATGTAGTGTTTTCCGATTGCCCTGGGAATAGCAATTCCTTTTTGAGTGTGCTGAAAACTGAGAACTAGGCTCTCATATGACTAATTGTACCCTGCTACAAAACTTCTATAGAGCATTTTTGGATGCATGGGATCAGGAACTCTATGATACAAAATTATACTTTCATCGATTCTACTTTTGGACGTAAACTTCTTCTTATATTTCAGTCAGGTATCTTACATGTACGATACTAGGATAGTATGTAATAAATAGTAAAAGGGAGGCATCTGTGAGATACCAACCGCTCCCAGTGACCGAGATGCTCTTTGGTGACCAGACACCTGCACTTGCCCCAAGACCTCCTTTTGGTAGATTTCTAAATCTGCAGAAGAATTCCCTCCATCCCAATCTTTCTACAACCACCTTCAGACTACCTTTACCAAAGTCCTTCAATCAGAATCCCGAGAGGTGGGTCTACACAAAGTTTCAAGAAATGGACATCGGCGTTCCGCGAGACTAGAACACAAACCCAGACTCTACTAGGAGGCATTGTGATGATTGTGGCTTGAAAACTCTCACCATGAAATCTGTCAGTAATCTTGACATGGGCAATATGTGTAAGTGAAACCTGAGTTTATATATTGAAAAACATGGATGATATGCGTGAGTGGGACCTAGGATTATATAAAAGAAAAAGCTCTGTGTCAGATTCGTGTTGAGGCACCTCTCAAAGATCAGCCCCCAGCCACATGTTTAGCTCACTTCGGTACCAGTGAGCAGCTCACTAAGCAGCTAATACTTGTAGATCATGCCCAGGAAGGAACATGAACTGAAAGTGATTATGTCATCTTAAGAGGGTTGACTTTCCTCTAATTCCTCCTACCTGACCTAGTGTACCCCCAAACCAGCTACCTTCACATCCCCCCTTGTCTGAGCCCCTCCACTGTAGAACTGTTTAGACCAGCAGGTAACATTTGTTAGGGTTGTGGTGGTCTGCTGCCAGAAGTCACTTGTATCCTGAGGGGCTACTTGGTCTGGTATTTAGATGTCCATTTAGTTCTGAAGTGAAAGGTCAGTAGTATTGCTGAGGTACTACCAAAGTACTATTTGACATCTGGGATATTCTCAAATAACTTCTTACTTGGTTTTACCTATCATACATTTATTACACTACATGAGAAAAGCAATTGCTCAATGCTCGATTCTTACATCCTGCACTAAGTAAACTAGTTAGTTCTGCTGTAGAGCGAGGTCTCACAATAAGGTACATTGGAAGAAGCATTATTATGAACATCACCCCATTGCAGCCGTGCATCCCAAACACATATATTAGTCCAGGAGATTCTGCAACAGTTACCATTGAACAGCTGTTGAATGGAAACCACAAGTTGTTGTGCTATATGTTAATGGACAAAACTTGCTACGACCTCTCTACCTAGCTAACAGTCATAACACCACACACTGCTACTCAGGTGTTCAGCTTGTAATAACTGTGAGTGTGAGCTGTCGTAGCATCTTTTGAGAAATAACACCTGGCAGCTTCCAGGTGCCTCAGTAGCAGCCTGAGCCGTGTTATGCTCCCAGTTCCCCTGCTAGGTGAGAATTATGTAATACCCCCCCCCCCGTGCATCTCACGGCACGTGGGGATGGCCATTGCTGCAGGAGCTGTCCATCAGCTGAAGTAACCCACCTCCCTACCACCCCAAGCTATCCTGCACACTTTCCGACTTCTCTCATCTCAGACCCACCTGCCCCTGCCCTTCCAGGTGGTCATTTAGCTCCTGCTGGCAATTGGCTATACTAGTAGTCGAATTCTTCCACGCTTTTTCCTTTGCTGGAGAGGAGCAGGCGAAAGAACCAGTGTCTATGGCAACTATAGTTTAGCAGTTTAGTGCTCAGACACCCTAATCAGTTTGGAACCCATACAGTGATCTACGTTTATATGATGATCAACAGACACGATGTAGGCTCATGCAATGCATTGCCAGCATAAGTAGTCCCAAGGCACCAAAGGTTCTGCAGTGGCATATAACAGGCTTACAACTCTTAGTTTAAACATGATATATTCCTCAATTGCTCATTCAAAATAAGAAAAGACATCGTCAGAAACGTGTAAATGAATTATTAGGAGAGAGGCAAATTGTTAGACCTTCCTTCATTTTCCATTTATATTGAGCCAATACCTTGTCAGGTACTGTTGCTCGCCTGCAAACACAGTCAGCCTATTAGATGGAGCTTTGTGTCTGTTGGGAGGTGATGTGATTACCTCAGTAAGGGCCTAAACCCATTAGACGATTGTAAAGCTGGCCGATTATTAGGATGCACATCAAAATCGGTTGCAGAATAGACCATTGTAGGGGTTTAGAAGAACATACATGGTGCCAGATGGTACAAATCTGTTGGAAATCATTGCTATTACAAAATAATTCCACAAAAGGAATGGTACAGCTTTGAAGATATTGATAGAATCCAATACATTACCTACAACGAGTTTCTAACATGTTTGATGTGCTGAAATCGGGAATGGAAACAAGAATCAGCAGTGTGTATGCATAATCATCCACAGAATTGGTTGCTTATTCCTAGATTGCACTAGATTGTGTATTATGCAATATTTGGCCAATAATGGTACCACTTATTGTAAATTCGGGTAATGGGTTTTGGCCCTAAGGCCCGAGGTGGGACTTTTAACCATTGTCTGTATCCCCATGGCCTGATGTATCAAAGCTGCATACTTGGCAAGTGGCTTGCTAAATTGCTGCATCCCAAAAAATGTCTGGGAGTAAACAGCACTCCTCTAGGACAGGACCGATGTATGAATGCATCATTGGAGTCTTCACTGTCAGGGCTCCAATCAAGCATCATAATACAAAGGTCCCAACAAACTGAACATGATCTTAAGAAGTCTGAGGAATGTCGCGACTTGTGATACTACTTGTAACGATTGAGAATGTGATTATTTTGGTAATGTGTTACAGTAAATTCTTGAGAAACTCTCGAATTCTTCTTGAAAACCCCCCAAAATTCAACCCAGTTGCCCTTGTTCCCAACCCGAGTTCTATTGAGTGGGAGAGTATTGAAGTACTTTGTGGCCACAGAAGGGTTAATAGAGAGGCCTTTTTTGGCTGTGCAGTAATGATTTAGTTGACAGGTTGATATTAGAGTTGATGTATTATTGGACACTCATGCTGACAGTTATCTCACTCTTTTATGTCGGTGATAATCTGCCATCAATCACAAGCAGAGATAAGTCTATCCCAAACCCTATTTCATAACATTTCAAGGACAGTAGACCAATTCAATGATACAGTATGAGAAGTCAGTTGGGCGCCGTCAGCTGATTGGAGCTGTCAGCCACACCACGGTTCAACTACCAAAACCACAAAAAAATAACCTGAAGGTCTCACCATGCAATATGGTAATACAATACATAAGTTAACAATCTTTCAGCTGAAATCAACGTAATCCAAACTTTGATGTTCGTTAAGCCAGTCCTTTCTGATGCAGGGCACTATATTCTTACCTCTTACTCCTTGGTAATATCGATTCTGCAAAGGTCGTTACAGTGTTCCAAATGAAAGTCAAAGTATTACTTTGCCCGCCATATCTCCTATACAGACAACATTATGACCCAGAGCCAAATTCTGGATCTAGCATTGGAAGTTTCCTTTTCTGTGTTGGTCTAATACAATGAATGAATGCTTGGTTCTGGTAGATACGGCATGGTGGGATCACATTGGACACAGTTGAAACGAATATTTAAAGAAACTAGAACATCAATTGAATCAGACCATATCGCAAAAAAAAAAAAAAAAGAAAAGAATAGATTTACAGACAATTTGATGAGTACGCCTAGCTTTCTTCGTTCTCTTCTCCCCTTCTATTGCAATGATAAGACTGCGACACCACCATACTGGTATTGATCTGGAAACATAGTATTAGATTGTTCTTTCGTGCCCTTTCATCCTCTAGTTCCTTTCCCCACCACTACTACTGTTACTATGGTGATGCAGCTTACCTGATGCACCGTACACCGGCCCGACCCCCTGTGGTGCCCCCTGGTGGGGTAATCTGCACCTAATCTAACAGAGATAAGACTAAATCCATGTTTTGTTTGTCTTGCAGGAGACGCGGTGTGTCAAACCAAGGTCCAGCCCTCAGACTCCACCCGAGCAAAGAGCAGCACAGTGAGCAGTTAATCACCGGGCAGTACACAGAGCAGTGCACGGGGCAGCACATAGAGGGTACACAGAAAGGAAGCAGGTCAGGACAGTAGTGCATAGAGCAATACATGGAGCAGCATGTAGAGCCATTTAGAGGAGCACAGTGAGTACCTAATCACAAGGCACTACACAGAGCGAGACACAGAACTGTCCACCAAGTAGTACAAAGAGAATCACACAGAGTGCTCAGCAGATAGAGCATAGTGGCCCACAGAACAATACACAGAGCAGCACATCGAGCAGTACACAGAGGGGTTCACAGAACGGCACATAGAGTCACCCGTAGAGCAGCTCAGTTCGTACTTAATATCCAGGCAGCACACAGATCAGCTCACAAGGCAGGACACAGGTCAGTGTACAGAGGGTACAGATCAGCTCAATAAGCAGCCCATAGAGCAGCAAACAGAGCAGTGTTATAGAGCTGCTCAAGGAATAATACACATAGTAACACACATAACAGCACACAGAGCAATACACAGAGCTGCTCAGAGAGCAGTAGGCAGCGTAGCACATAGAGCAGCTCACTATATATATATATGCAGCACCGGATGTCACGAGGTGACCCAAGCCATATCGCAAAGGAGGATCCCCGAGAAGCATCTCCCATATGAATTCAGAGGGCAGTGGTGGCTGAAAATTCCTTCAACAATAGTTGCTTTTTGTGGTTTGTTGTGCAGCTGATCATGCAGGGCACTAAATGCAGCCTATCAATGTGGTACATGAGCAGTTCGCATATATTATGTCACTACCCTAAGCAGCTAATTGATTGACGATCGTTGCTTCTCTCACATTGAGCTGCCAAACGAGCAATTCGCTGATTGTACCCCCAACGACCCTGGACATTAGCGTCACAGCACACTACCAGTGGTCCAGCTCCCAGAGTTCAGAGAGCAACTCCGAGAGCTGGCTGCTCACATGGGGTCGCTGCCATTGCCTCTTACAGACGAGCTGATCGACGAGCAGTTTTAGTCCTAGCAGCCCTCAACATAGAGCAGTGCATGGTGGCAGTGTCGAGGTGGGCTGCAGAGGGATGGGTAGAGTTTATCTACCAGCTCACTGTACAAGAACTATGTGATCCATGGAGTAGCACATTGCGATTGTCAAAGGCAACACGTGGCATCTGCTATAAAAGGAGGTAAATGGTTCTAAGGTCCCCAGACATCAGTGGATCTTTTAGAGTTACCTGTGAGATCATTCTGACAGTGAGATCATACGGCCAGACGGAAGTCTCTGATTGGGTCAAGGTTCTGCTCAAGGCACTCTCCTAGCCTTTGCTGTGGACTTGAAATAGGGAACTTGTCCAAATATACTTAGGCCTAGTAGCAGCTGCTTAATTTGAATGAGGATGGCGTCAAAGGGACAGAGTCTTTTACCGACATCGCTGCCACGTAGTCTCTTATTACCGAAGCATGCTAACAGGGAAATTTGGTGTGAAATTGGTGTCATCACCGCTGGTTAACTACTTCTATCCGTGTGTTATAAACACTGGTACCTTCTCTGGATATGAAAACACGCAGGGATGTGTGTATCAATACAAGACCACCATAGTCCAGAGGGCTGAAAGCTACAGAAAAGACCCGGCTAAATGAAATATAGACTGATGGGCTGACTCTCTGAATTTCTCTCCTAACATTTGACTTGATGACTCGTCAAAGGCTTTCTTACATAGACCATAAGGAACTCACTGACCTTTGGATTTTTAGACTGTTAATATGACGCATGGAACTCTGGCTCTATGAAATATTGAATGAATAGTCTATTGGAAACAAAATTCACATGGGCTAAAATCAACATAATGAGTCTCCTGTTCCTTGCCGAGTGACTCTGAGCCTCTCTGTCCAATACATGGTAGATTCTGACTGCTTGAGTAAATGACTGACTAACTAGCAATTGACTGACACAATCATCGACAGACTGGCTGAGAGATATGATATGACTGACTGACAGACATTATGATTGATTGTCTGCTGCAATGACTGCTGACTGACAGATACTGACATATTTGATGACCGACTAACTGACTGACGCCCTCTATGAAGCCCAAGAGTCAAACCAGCAGCAAACTCTTATAGATATATGAGACATGAAAAAGATATCTATAACAGTGACTGCCGGTAATATATGAACCAAATGTAACTCTCCAAGATCGAATTACAATCACTGCATCTGCCTAAACCACCAGGACCACAGGTGATACGACTACACCTCCTATCAAACCTACACCCATTACTGCACCATAATGCTGCTATTTGGAGTATATTTGCTGTTGGTTCTGCAGCTGCCCACGCTCATCCTGGCTGGAGGCGCCCACAGTGAGTACATATTTGTGTTTAATTACCCTTAAACCCTTCAGGATTCAAACTAGTTAGTCTCATAGTCCACTTTCATTTGCCATCATGATTCACTGATATTTCTTCAGGTGGAAGTGTATCAGGGTTGGCACTATGTCATGTCAGCGCAGTTAAGACGCTACTGACGCGTCTAACTCCCCAGCATTGCGTTAATACAGTTCAATGATACAGAGCATAACACGGGGTACTAATAAACATTATGTGACCATTGGATGGTTACAATGCATGTTTGTGTTTAATTTCACACTAGTGTCACTATGATTTATGTATAATTTAAAAGGATATTGCAGTCTGTGGTATGATTGTGTGGTATTCAGTGTATGTCAACGAGAAAGTCAAGTATACGGCTGTGTCGGCCATCCAATGGAGTTTGTGGTGTGGGTTTTTGTTTTCAGGTTTTATTCTAAATATTAATATATAATGTGAAGTTACATCATGCATATTTACTCTGGTCCAGCATGTGGATCATATGTGTCCAGTTATATGTCCTGCAGGGATGTGATCTATTGTTTGAGTAAAACCTATACAACATTTTTTTTTTAAATTCTGATATAAAATTATATATGGGCAATATCGAAAGTAATTGAACATTATCTGTTATTTTTTAGATTCGGTCCCAGGCTAAATGGTAATTTCATTGCAATATAGAGGCAATTTGGCCGTTGCTTTATCAGGTCACTCCAAAACAAAGTGATATCAAGAATATGAAATAAGCTCAAATGTCCAATAATGAACCAAAGATCCCAAGGGAACGTTCATTCAAAACACATTATAAATGATGCATAGGGACATTATGATATTTAGTAATGTAGGGGCCGGTATCGTCGTATATATATTAGTGCCGTTCATCCGAGAGACGTGTTCGTGTGGTGCCTGTTCCTTCTATGCCAGCTAGGTGTCGCTTTGTGATACCCCGTTGGTACAAGAGGGGGCGGCACCATGCCTCGCGTCCAGCTCCTACTAAGGAGCCGGACGAGCGGCAGAAGGTGACTGGACCTAGTCCAGTCCAGACGTGCAGTTTAACCTGTAGACTAGAGTGCAATAAAGTCCTACCCGAGAGGTAGGGGTTTCTGGGGCTTTGCCCAACCCGAACTACTCGCGTTGTGTTGGTATTTCTAGTGGTAAGCGAGCCAAAGAGCCACCCAACATATAAGTCAATACGAACCATTACACTGGTGCCGTGACCAGTTGGTTCGAGGGTGGTGCGCGGCCACATTGGCCGAAAGCCTCGGGAAACCCGAAGCGGATCCCCCCAGCCCCGGGCTAGAGGGATTCGAAGAGGATGACTTCACATCCCAGCATCTGTTGTTAGACTGGAAACCCAGTCAACAACAAATGTATAATCCAGCGGGTGTCCGAACTGTTTCCTCGACACCTGGTCTGATGGACGGTGCCACGGGTGATGGTATCGTAAACTTGTATCCGGGTACACCCCAAATGGGAGTACCGGATACGGGATTGTTCAAGGGAATAATAAAACCCTCAACTTTAGACCTGAGTGATTGGTCCCAAACTATGACTAGCAGACGCCAGCTGTGTCCTATTGTACCAGCAGGCTCGGCTAGTAACTTGGGTATGCCAGTGGCACCGAGCCCTGGAAAACGTACTGCGACCCCCCCAGAAGCAGTACCAGATGGTCCAAACGAGGTACCCCCATTAATGACATCGTCAGACCATGACAGCGACGATGGCAAAGCCATAAGGGACGCAATAGTCCCAGGCGTGAATGCGAAGAATAAGCCTAGAGGTACTGAACCGAAAAGCTCGGAAAGGCATCACCTAGGCCGATCGCTAGACGAAGGCTTGTCTGACTCCATGTTTAATCCTGGAGGCAGTCGCAGGTCTATATACGGACGTCGGATGGGCCCCGGGTATAAAACTACCCCGGCCTATTTGAAAGCCAAAGAACAGGTAAATTTACAAGCTAAGCGGCAACATGAACAATTCATGGCGGCCCAATTAAAAATAGAAGAGGAAACTAAGTCTCGGATCGGAAAATTACGTTCCGATGAGCAGGAGGCGATTCTAAAAGAATCTGACCTAAAGTATCCTCTAACTTCGGCAACCCATCGTTTGGAAAGGAAGGAGAGAGACGAACGCGAGAAAGAGAAAAGATTGGCCGAGTTGGAACTCGAAGAAGCCAATAGACTTAGAGCAATCGAAAAGGCTAGAGCCGAAGAAGTTGCTAAGGCCCGGGATGTAAACAGATTACAATCCGAGTTGCATACTATGGAGGAGAAGCTAAAGAAACTTCAACTCCGAAAGGCGGAGACAGAGGCCAAAATGGTCTCGAAACAAGCCGAGATAAGGAAGGAGACCAACGAGTACCAAAGGTCTCAGAAAGAAAAAGGTGAAAAGTACCGCTTATTAAAGGATACTTTTAAGCGAGAGGCTTTAGCCGCTCAGGAAGAACGAAACCGAGCTGTGTCGGAAAATGAAAAGATTCGGTCTGAAATCTTAGCAGAAAACGCACAGCTGAGGGAGGAACAGCGAAACCTGACCACAGATCTAGCTACCCTCACAATAAATAAGTCTGCCAAGGAGAGTTATTTACAAGAGCAGGAGCAAGCGAATGCCCCTCCGGCGAGTAAGGACACAAACCCGAACTCGACTTTCGTTAAACAGGGCGACCCGGTCTCCTGTTCTACGCCGAAGCATCCGCCGTATAATCCTTTTGTCAATGATAATGCGACGCAGAATGTAGATCAAGGGGGAGTTTATATTAGAACCCAAGATAAACATGGCCGAACTAGTAGAGTCCGGATAAGTGAAGTCCCCATAGTCCACAATTTGGACCCGGACTATGTACCACGGGAAGCCTCTGACAGTAGTGCAGAGACTAACGGATTCCACATACATGTGGATCCGAGTGACAGTGTGGGGTTGGGAGCTGGTAATGACAGCAACCAACCCAATCCATCAAACGATGGCAGTCATCTGACGGGTAACCAGCCTTCAAGCGGTGGTTATCAAAGCACACAAGGAGGGGGCGGTACCCCGGGTCCCACAGGCTACAGTGGTACCTCGGGTCCCGGCCCTAACCAGGGTGGCGCGGGTTATACGAACCACAGTGTGCCACAGTGGACGTATACGCAGCCACCACCACCACCTCCACCGGGCAATACGAGCTTCGGTGGTATAGGGGGCAACCGAACCTTGAATGAAACAAAGGCGGTCGAATGGAGCAAACAGCAATGCACTAGATTGATGTATGCTCATAATTCTGCCCGAAGGGTAGCCGTTATTCCAAAAGAATATGACGGTACTCGACCTTGGAAAGAGTGGTTTGAAGACTTCATCGATGTGATGAATTGTAATGGGTGGACCCCATACGAGGCCAAGCCACATCTGGTAAGATGTTTGAAGGGCGGCCCAGGTCGCATGGCTGTAGAGCAATGGCGGACCTGGTATGGTCTCGTTGGAAGTTTTGAGCAGTTGGTAGAATCTGCTAGTGGACTGTTATGCAACATGGTCAAGGAGGACCCGATGGTCCGTTTCAAGAAACGTACACAGAAGCCTAACGAAGCTTTCCGAGCATACGGTATGGAGCTCCATGCCCTGCTAAGCAAGGCCAGACCCGGTACTGAAAACCAGGACTGGTATATGGACGATTTGATCACACAATTCGTCAAGGGTCTGAGAGACCGAGATCAGCAGATTGCTGCCAGGGATGCCTGGAAAGAAGGCGTAACGCTTCACGACATATTTAATGGTATAGATATGGCCATGAAGAAGCGAACGATGTTAGCCGGAGACATACCGAATGCCAGCAGCTCGGCTCCCCTGGTGTCAGTAGTCCAGCAGTCTGGGGCGCAAGTCCCCTCAGACGATTTCGAATTGATTGAAATCGAACAGGAGGACGGAACCTTCTGTTCGGTTCAATTAAGGAAGAATACTACGGGTAGGAAGTATATTCCAAGGAAAGCTCTCAATAAGCCAAGGGACTCTAGACCACCACCCGAGGTCAAGAGTGACCCGAAGGCCAGTGAGAAGGCATCCAAACCTTTCGTAAGCGACGATAAAGTGAAGGGTCAGTCCCCGGACATGACCAAACTTATGGAGGACATGTGTAAGAAAATTACAGATGCCATCCAAGCCAGTCGGCAGAGACCCCGAGTGGATCGCCGAACTGTAAAGTGTTTCAGGTGCCAGCGCATGGGACACTATTCATCTGAGTGTACCGCTGCTAAACCGGTAATGGCTGCCTTCTATGAAGCCGAAGACAATGGCGAAGGAAGGGAGAACACTACGGATTCCACTGACGTGGAAAACTAGTGGGGGTTGTATCAACGGCATCTGATACGACCCCAAGGAAGAACGAATGCCAAAATGCTACCGGGGGTGACCCGGTGGAAGATTTCGAATCAATTACACCTGGAGGCCGGGTGGCCGGGGGTGCGCACCCCTGCACCTTGGCCGGGGCCGGGGACCCTAGTGTTTGTATGTATGAGAGTGAATATATGGAGGCGATTGGCCACACTAGGGGAGAGGAAGGATGGATCAAAGAGTTGATCCGAGTGTGTGGGACACGCCTTCCCCCAAGTCATCCGTGTCTGGAATTCCTGAGAGGACTCGGATTGAATCTTGGTGATTCGGGAGACTTTCGCCAGTTTACCAGTAACCCCTCACCCTTAGGGGGGAGACGGTGGTATGTACCCATATCTGTGGAAGGCCGGGTAGGAGAATTCTTGGTGGATACCGGAGCTAGCCACTCCTGTGTGTCCAAAAGGTTTTTCGACTCGGTGGCCAGCAGCCATGAGAACCTCAAAACGGGGGTAAATGCTTGCACGGCCGACGGAAGCAGCATGCGTACATTTGGTAGGACGTTTATGCCTATCCGTATAGGAGGCAAAGAATTTGTTCTTTCGCCAACTATAGCAGAGGTTAGTGATGACGGAATCCTCGGACTGGATTTTGCAAGCTTATACGGGGCCGTCTTGGACCCGAGGGACGGTATGATGAGTATACGGAACCCGTATGGCTTGCATGTCCAATGCGAATTGAGACAGGTGTCTTCGGTCGCATCAGTGATACATACGGTGAAGATCCCACCGGGTACCACTTGCGATGTCCTTTGTGGCGGGTCCATGGCTCAAAGGGATGAAACTGGAGTCTATGAACCCGATACGGTGTACTTGTCGAGCGTCGGGTTAGACTCAGTGGATACATTAGTGGCTAATGCAGCTTGGACTGTATTACCCATGACTAACCGAAGTGGTTCAGTAGTCTATTTGAGGCGAGGCGACTGTATTGGGAGGATGAGCTCGGTAGAACATGTCGCCGAGGCCAAATTCAATAAACCACTGAACCCTGTTAGTAAGCATCCTTTGGATGAAGAATTCCAAAAGCTGATTGATCAGTCTGATTTAGAAAATACGGAGGATAAGGATTGCCTGGCGAAACTCCTACAGAAGTACGAGAGTGCTTTCGGTAGGGAGGGAGGACCGGTGGGTAGATCCGATAAGGTGTTGCACACCATAGATGTGGGCAACGAGAAACCTTTTAAAATTCCGTATCGTAGACTTCCTCTAAAGAAGAAGTTAATTTGCGAAGAGGAAATACAAAAACAGTTAGACCTAGGGGTAATCGTGCCCAGCTCGAGTCCCTGGTCCAGCCCTGTTTGTATGACCACTAAGAAAGACGGTACAATCCGCTTTTGTGTCGACTACCGGAAACTGAATGGTATAACTAAGAAGAACTCGTATCCTTTACCAAGGATAGACGAGACTTTAGATAGCTTGGGCGGAAACCAATGGTTCTGTACCTTGGATTTACAGTCCGGGTATTGGCAAATACCGATGCACCCTGATGACAAGGAGAAGACAGCATTCTCCAGTCATATGGGGCTATTCGAGTATAATGTCTTACCCTTCAGATTGTGTAACGCCCCCGCTACATTCGAGGCTATGATGGAATCCTTACTGAGTGATCTTTTGTGGAAGAAATGCCTGGTTTACTTGGATGATGTGGTCGTGTTCGGCAAATCGTTCAAGCAATGCCTGGCGAATCTGCAATTAGTCCTCGACCGGATACTATCAAACGGTCTTAAACTTAAACCCAAGAAGTGTAATTTGTTTAAGAAAACCATTACATACTTGGGAAGGATCATTACTCCTAACGGGGTGAGTGCGGATCCGGAAAAATTAGAAGCTGTAGAAAATTGGGAAAGACCTACGAGTGCTAAGGAGGTGAGATCATTTTTAGGATTCTGTTCCTATTATCGTGATTTCATACCAAATTACTCTCGTGTGAGCTTCCCCATGCAGTGTTTAGCTCACTGGACTCCGGGTAGGGCACGGGACCCATTCCCATGGACCAGCGAGCAAGAAGAATCTTTTAATAAAATTAAAGATTTGTTTAGGAATACACCCGTGTTGAAATATCCCACTCCCGAGGGACATTTCATCTTAGACACCGATGCGAGCATTGATGCAATTGGGGCAGCTCTCTCTCAGGTCCAAGGGGGAGTCGAAGTGCCAATAGCATTTGCTAGCAACACGTTAAGCAAGACACAGCGAAATTATTGTACCACCAAGTGAGAACTCCTCGCTGTGGTTGTGTATACGAAGAAGTTCAAGCATTTCCTTTGGGGAAGTGACTTTATCTTAAGAACCGACCATTCGTCTCTTAGGTGGCTCCTTAATTTTAAGGACGCCGAGGGGATGATAGGACGATGGTTAGCTCACCTATCCGAATTCGGATTAGAGCATAAGCAAATAGAGCACCGACCCTGTACTAAACATATCAATGCGGATGCCCTGTCGAGACGACCCATCCGAAGGTGCCAAAATGCCCTTTGTGATGACTGCGGAACCCACAATGCTGTGGTAGCCGGGTTGGTATTTAATCATACCACCCCCCGTATCCCCTGGGAGGAGGCTGTGTGTAGCTATCTTGATTGGTCCCCGGAGACCATAAAGAAGTTCCAACAGTCGGATCCCACCACTGCGCGCATAATGGAATACCTACGGTCAGGTATTAAACCGGCAAGGCCGCTAGTATCCCTAGAAGATAGGGAGCCAAGGCGGTTGCTAGCCCAATGGACCGAGCTAGAGATCCGAGACGGCATACTGTGCAGGTGGAAGACAACTCCCACCAACGGTAAGCTGTTGCAAATAGTGATACCCACCCCGATGAGGAGGGATATCATGTATTATTGCCATGGCCATCAAACAAGTGGCCATTTCGGTAAGAAAAGGTCAATAGAGCGCCTACAAAGGCGTTACTACTGGCCCGGTATGAGAGGCGACCTGCTTCGGTGGATCGCCACTTGCCCGGATTGCTGTAAAAACAAGCCGGGACCCGGCCTGGGTAAGCAACCCCTATCCCAGGAATTGTTTGGTATCAGATTCGCTCGAGTGGCGATAGATATCATCAGTGGAATTAAAACGACGCCCCGAGATAATACTTGTATGATGGTCGTAACCGACTATTATACCAAGTACACTCGGGTGTTCCCCCTTCCTAACCACAAAGCCGCCACGTGTGCGGAGGCATTTGTGAAAGGCTGGGTGCTACATTTGGGTGTTCCCCTTATGATGCACAGCGACCAAGGAAGGGAGTTCGAGTCGGAGCTATGGCAGGAAATGTGCCATTACCTAGCCATTTGCAAGACCCGAACAAACCCATACCGACCACAGTCGGATGGGCAGGTAGAGCGTTTCAACAGAACCCTCATACAAGTGCTAAAGCCCCTGGTCAATACCCACCAGGACGACTGGGATGAACAGTGTGAGTTTGTGGTACATGCCTACAACAACACTGTCCATTCATCCACTAATTGCACTCCCAACCTGCTAGTGTTCGACGAGGACATCATAATGCCCGCCGACTTAGTGTATGGAGTGGTTGGTATAGACCCGGAGGCGCCCTGCACTGTGTTGTTTGTGGAGTCATTAAGGGACAGGTTCAAACAGGCATACGAGGCCGTTCGTAAAGAACTGCTGAAGAGTGCGAAGTGGCAGAAGGTGGGTTATGACACTAATGCTAAACGAACTCGTTTTAATGTAGGGGACAAAGTCCTAAGGTATTATGAGCCACTGGAGAAGCTGAAGCTCGTAACGCCTTGGGAAGGTCCGTTTAAAATAATTCGTGTCATCTCCGAATCCACGGTGATGATGGAGGACTGCCTAACTGGTAGGAAATGGAAGACAAATGTCGGAAAACTTCGGCCCTGGAAGGGACGCGAAGAGGCAGAGAGGGAGTTCGGCTACAAACCACCTGTATCTGTCCCTAGTGGACCGAGCGTGGTAGTACCGACGAAAAGCCCTAGAGGCCGGCCGAGAAAGACGCCGGGAGACGAGGGTATGGTGAAAAAGAAGACGAAGGCCAGGAAACGACCTAATCGTAAGAAAAGGAAAAATGTCTCGCTGAGTGAAGGCATTACGTATGGGAAGGTGCCCGCAGTGGCTAAGCGGAATCCGGAAAGGGCCGTACGTAAAGCCGGGAAAAATAAAAGGCTAACCGAAGGCGTTAGACGCAGTCCCCGGTTGAGGTCTGCCGTAACCTAACTCAGTACACAACGAGCTGCTGCGTGTTGTCCGCCATAGGCGGGTAACATACGTTCCACGGCTGGAGATGTCGAACGTGCCCTCCCCGGGGAGCTGTATCCCGTGAGCGGCGGTCGGATTAACCGGTACATTCGCTTTGAAGCGTTGTATAAACCGCCAAACTCCAGCAGATAGCACTCGGGTGGTAGGCCACGTCTCGCATGTCGAGTCGAATGTTAGTTCGGATCTAGTTCCCTAGGTGGCGCCGCGGGTGCGGCGGGAAAGCTTGGAACTAGGTCACCGGATAGCCACGGCGGGATCTCGCGAGGCGAGATGCGTGACGTCATACTGGTCATAACTAGAGCGGACTCGTGGTGGTTAGACGCCACCCGTTTTTGCTCTAGTTAGTGTTGGCAGTTTACAGGCCCCTAGCTGTAGGTTAGCTTGCCTAACATCAACCTTTTGTTGGACGAATCCTTCGGGAGGAGTCCAACACAGACGCCAATTCATTTGGAAGTCGCCCTCAGTGCCATGGCACAGGGGACGATTGACGCCGCGCGTCAAACTGCCAACGTTCTGTTGGAACTAGGCGAGGACCCGAAGGTCCCGTCTCGGGTCGAGGAATCTATGGATTCTTCGACAGAGGAGGCCGCCCGGACGCTCTCGGCTATGGCCGAGGCCACCGACCGGGAGAGGATGCCACCTCCACCACCACCACGCCCGGAGCGCTCGTCTGCAGCAGCCGCTTCGGGTAGCAAAGTGGATGTCCTGGACATTCCAATGTATCCTCTGGGATTCAAGACTCGGATCGAACGTATGGCACACGTCGATCGCGAGGCCGGTGTTGTGTACACCTCCTGGGGGACCTACATCCCCATGCACGCCTCCATGTTCGGATGCGGACCATTGGCAGTGGAGCAGGGCGTGCCCGAGCCCATACCAGATGATTTCAAGACTCTGGTAATGGACTCATGCAGTGACGAGTTGGCTGACAATATGCCAGTCTCTTGGCTTCGCAACTACCTGAAGTTACCGGAGAAGATGGCGGTCAACGAGAGTCTGGCCCGAGCTGTGTTGATCTCCGAGGGCATCACCCGAAAGGCCTCGGAGTTAAGGGAGTCTGAATCCGACATGGATACAGACTCCACAGTCACCTTGTCGTCGGTGGAAACCGACCGGGTCAAGCGATTGACCCGTAAACCTGCGCCTAAGGGTCCTCTCACCGAGAGCGATCTGGAGGCTGAGGATGTCCGCATCGCCGTCGAGAGGTCCACAACCGAGACCGACCCAGCTGCCGACATCCCGGAGGCACCTGGCGAGATCTCGGAAGAGGACATCTCGCGCCAGCAGGCTGCTGTGGAGGCAAAGCGAGCCGGGCTTGCCAAGCAGCAGAAGGAGCTCACCGCAGCTCGCCGGGCCCATCGCAAGCAGCAGGCCCAACAGAAAGCCAAGGTCTCTTCCGACTCTGACTCCCCGGTCAGCGGAAGGAGGAGCCCTCGTACAGAGGAGAGGAATCCACGGGAGTCGGATTCCAGTCCTGAGATGCCGGGGCAGCCCACCAAGGTTCAGCGCTGGAAGAAGAAGAGCGGAGCGAAAGCGTCTCCGGCAGAGCCCACGCCCCCCACCAAGCCGAGGGGTAAGGGTCAGCCGAAGGCGCCCGCTTCCACCACCACACCCTCAACCACCACAGTAGCCACCTCGGCTGTAGCTTCCACTGCCAGCACCAGCGGAAAAAGCGCCAAATCCTCTGCCAAGGCTTCGGCTGGTACCACCACCACCAGCCGAGCGAGCAGGGGAGCTGGTATCTACACGGACAGTGAGGATAGCGACAGCGATCCAGAACTGCCCGAGTCGGCCAAATCTGATTTGGAGTCCGTGACAACGTGGGAAGAGATGACCAAGGATGTCCCGAAGGACGACAATCAGAAATGGATGTGGAAGAATGCAGCCGAAGGGTTCAAAGAACGGACTCCTCGCTGCTTCGCGGACTGTGCCTATGACACGGTCCACTACATGTGTCCCGGCGCCGTCAATAAGGATGGTGATAGCGATGACGAGGAGTGGATGAAATCCGGCCCCTCGGATACGCCTGTAGGTAAATTCTACCTCATTTGGATTGATCAGCTGAAATCCAAATTGGGGTCGATTTACAGCTACGAGGCCCGGACGAAAGTTCAGTGGGCAATGACCCAATGGGGACCAACCGGCAGCCGCCGACGGTGCCCATTCGAGTCATGCCAGCTGGCTCTCACGGGTGAGAAGATGTTCGAGACGAAGCCTCGCTTCGCTCGCCATATTGTTGAACATCACATGCACCACAAGCCTGTGATGATGTGTGTGCTTGGGGACCGCCCGAGCAAACATTGTGATGGCTCGTTCAGCACTCACCAGCGCCGAGACATGGCTCTGCACTTGCAGAAGGCCCATGGCATCGGCCTGGAGAAAACCAGGAAACGAGCCATCAAGTGCTTCAACGAGCTCCTAGCTAACTGGGCCTCGTTGAGCGCTAAAGACGTCAAGGAGCAGGCATTCGAGACCGGATTCTGCTCGTGGAAGAGCGGCAACTTGTTGACCTTCTTCCAAATCAACTTCTCGTCCACGAAATTCGGGATGCCCAGTGAGGTGCACCTGAAGGTGAAAAAGTGGCGAGGGGATGATAAGCGAGAGAAGGCCAAGGCCCGCTCGAAGGGTCCCGGCGGAGGCACAACAACAGCTACCGGTGCTTCCAAGAGGACCCGAGCAGACCGGTCCGTGAGCCCTTCGGGTGGCAAGGACCAGCCAAGACCAGCTAACCCAGCTGATCGTCGCGAGTCGGGACAACAAGTCTCGGCTCTGGATATGCCCAGCAACCAGGCCCGTAGGGCGGTTAGCCAGGCAACCACACCGGCGACTCCAGCCACCACCTCTACACCTGCACCCGCGGAACAACGCCCGGGCGAAGCCTCTGGCAGCCAGGATGATGGGGGCGAAATCTTCGCTCCCCCATCCGGGTATTCGTCTTGGTGGGCCGGAGAGGGATCTTCCGGCAAGCGCCCCACGTATAGTGAGTACGCGGCGAAGTTCCCCGCAGTGGGACCAGCTGGACCCGAGTCGCAGGTCCTTACCTCCCTGGGCCGGACCAAACCCCGTGGTAGAGGCCGTGGTGGGCTGGAGTCCACCCGAGCTTCCCCGGGTGGTGGCCGAGGCCGGGGCGGTCTAACGGTTGAGGGCCCGTCTGCTCCTCCAGCAGGTACTCCGCCTGCCTCAGTGGAAGCCACCGCGCCTCCACCAGTCATAGTTCCACCAACGGGCCCTCGGGTACCCCTGATGGAGCTAATTTCGGATACGCTGTCAGGTCTTCAGGATCCGAACACGTTTGTTGACCACCGAGATGTCCAAACGGTTCACATCCAGAACGAACTGATGGCGGAGTGGCAGGCATTGCACCGCCAGAAGTCAGTCGACTACTGGCGGGCGATGACTGAAGCCACCCTCAATCTGGTATACGAAATCCAGAAGAGGGAGGAAGACAAGATCAGGCAGCTGGAGAAGGACAGAGTCCAAGAGGCTCTCGAATCCTGCCGGCGTCAGTAGAAGGAAGCTGAAAAGCTTAAGGAGTTTCACCAAGCTAAAAATGCCAGATACATCCATAGGTTCAAGGAGGCTGACCTCAAGTTTTTCCTGGCATTCGGGAAACATCTGGAGGAGTGGGACGGCTTACCGTCGTCCCTTATCTTCATACCGGATGTACCCCTGGATGCCCCACCGGTCCCGGTTACTCCACCGGTTCCGGCCACTCCACCGGTCCCGGCTGCTCCGCCAGTTCCGGCAGCTCTCCTGCTCCCGCCCCCTACTGTCACCCGGACTGTTCCAACTGCCACGGTTGCTCCACCAGCATCCGAGGCAATGGACAGTCAATCCGCGGTGATGAGGGCCTTGAGCTTGGAGAGCGATACGCCCAGCGAGGCTTCCGCGGCACTCTCTGTGAGCAGCTGTAGCAGCTCGGCTCCATCTGCCTCAGTGGAGTCGGCTGAGAAGATGGACACGGATCCGGAAGATCTTTAAGTGTCCATCTGACGGTGTCTCCTTTGTACCCGAGGGTAAAAGCATTTAATATGCCAGAGGCACTGTTCCTTACGCTGGACTCCTAATATCTGGAACGTAACCTGCAGCGAAGATGGACGCTAAACCCGACACGCCAAAAGGGATTACCACACCTACCCGGGGCTCCATCTTCCCATCTTCATCAGGGCACATCACAACAGCAACGTGGCTTGCCACCACACATATGTCGCCGGATGGAGCTGCAGAAACCAGTCGTTCCAGATTCGCCGGAAGTCCGGTATATTGTAAGGGTGATCCTGCTACCCTGGTAGGACACCTATATTTATCAGTATTATTATTTTTGTATAAATATATTTTCATACCAAATCTATATTCTTGTAATTAAAACAAACAAAATTTTTTTCTCGGGTTATCTACCCCACCTCGGGTCGGTTAGTTAATACTGTAAAATTTTATTCATATCACCTGATTACTCGTCTACCACTTTTTAATGCGTCTCGTTTATAATAATAACACTATTGTAACACTGTTACTACATATCACCATAGGTCGATGGTGCATAAGGCGCCACTTCCTATTCGTTATTATTAATTATCATTACTTTGGGTTATATGCGACGATGCCTCATTATGTACATATTATTTATAATGCCCCTAGATGTTCTATATCCTATACGAACTGTATATATAGACTTACCTATTTGTGTATGATATTACTGTATAAAGCTAAACAATAGGTATTTGTTAATCACACCTAACCCTAGGTATAGTCTAGTGGGGGTGGTGTAGGGGCCGGTATCGTCGTATATATATTAGTGCCGTTCATCCGAGAGACGTGTTCGTGTGGTGCCTGTTCCTTCTATGCCAGCTAGGTGTCGCTTTGTGATACCCCGTTGGTACAAGAGGGGGCGGCACCATGCCTCGCGTCCAGCTCCTACTAAGGAGCCGGACGAGCGGCAGAAGGTGACTGGACCTAGTCCAGTCCAGACGCGCAGTTTAACCTGTGGACTAGAGTGCAATAAAGTCCTACCCGAGAGGTAGGGGTTTCTGGGGCTTTGCCCAACCCGAACTACTCGCGTTGTGTTGGTATTTCTAGTGGTAAGCGAGCCAAAGAGCCACCCAACATATAAGTCAATACGAACCATTACAGTAATATCATACATTAGAAAGGGATCGTTTTATTTGTTCATCTACAACAGCCAATGGTTTAACACTTGGATGTGAAATAACTTGAAATAAACTATATTTCTTTTAGACATAATGCAGATAGCTCCACGGTTACATTATCAAATACAACTAATAAGCTAAAAAAGCTAATGCAACGGCAGTGAGTATTTTATGACATAATCACACATTTTGAAATATGTGGAGAAAATGTCTCTTCAGTTACAGTGATATCAAAGCTGTTTATGATTCTCAAAATGCCATTTTCTCTATCATAAAATCAAAATCCCACTGAGGAAGAAGCAAAATGAAGAAGCCTGATGCAGGAAGATAATGAATACACGTGTGGCAATTTACACAGATAATGAACACAGAAGTAGAAGTTGATGTTCGCTTTAACCAGAATCTCAACACACAAATGCGTCTTGTAGTGTTGTACAAAGCGCTATATTCTTACAAGTTTGAATAATACATGTATCTATTCGGATTGTTTGCATGTTGGATAGGTAATAGCAGTAGGTGTACACACGCTTACATTCATTAGTGTCGTGACACAAAATTTTTTTCTATAAAATTTTTGATACCGAGAGTAGTTATCATGCTTCCCTCTACAACGCAAACTCATTCAAAGCACTTCCGCTGTTCTGCCACACGGAAACCGCTTAAAATCACCAAACTAGTCTTGGGACTGATTCAAATCTTTTTCAAACAGGCAAAAAGGATAATATTTCAGTTAATATATAACAGCTTTTGGTTACATTAAATCCATTCTGAAACAAAATAAAATTGGCTATGGTAGAGAGATATTAAGTACTAGATCATAATTTACTATAGCAGACATAAAAATATCAATTTAGCACCAAATGTTGATAATAGCAACTTTGGAACCAGCTTTTGCTAATATGTCTGCCCTCTCTCTCTCTCTCTCTCTCTCTCTCTCTCTCTCTCTCTCTCTCTCTCTCTGTTTAGCACGAAGTGAGCATGCACGTGGTGTTCTAGTAGTTTTCCACACCATCTGTCTCAAAGATTCAAACAGGTCCCAGTGCTGACGACTGAAGTTCTTTTCACCCCTCTGGACACAAATCACATGCCTCTGGCTCACGAAATCATGCGAAAGCACCTTCTTGGAGGTGTGTGATAAAACACTGATTTCCTGCTTGAGGGCAGTGATGCTGGAGAGCCACACTCTGGGTAGAATTGAGTTGGGAGGTCATGATGTCACAGCGGTGATGGCGGCGGATGTTCAGTGTTCAGTGGTAATGTTATTTAAAAGATTCAGGATGAATTGTGAACCAAGCTCTGATAGAACTATAAAAGTGAGGGAGGGCTAAGGATAATGTTCATACGCCATCTGTCAGTGACTGACGGCCATCAGTTAGGTGTCTGATTACTTCAGGCTCTCCAGAATCACTGCCCTCAAGCAGGAAATCAGTTGCTAAATCACACGCCTCCAAGAAAGTGATTTCACGAGCCACGAGCTTAATTCAAAACATCCTGGGATCACGACCCCAGCGATCTTAGGAATAAATCAGCCTTATCCTATTAAGCGATCTTAAGAGTTGACTGGGTTCACATATCCTAGCACTAAGATCGCATCGATCTTAGCCTCAGCCCTCCTACACTATTCCAAGAAGAACTGACTAGGCACAGGGGTAAGAGTCCCAAAATAAAGGAATAGCTGTGGAGTCACTCTTCTTCACAAGAGTGCTTATACCATCGTTCCCCGTCCCCATATGGGCTAACAAAAGAGCACAGGGTGCAGTTGACCCCCGTACAGTATTCAAGAGTTGTTCCCATGAATGTATGATTTATGCTTGCCTATTAGAAGCATTGTGCCCTCCCCCCAGGACAAAGAGAGAGAAGGGAAGAATTACCTTACAGTGCACTTAACGCATGAGTAGCCCTAAGAGCCCTCAAGGACACTCAGCAAATGTCCTCCCTCCCCTCTTTACGTATGCAGCAGGCTATTCACTCTTTCGATCAGGAGTGTTCCCTGTAAGTGCTCTTGTACTCAGGTGAAACCACTATGCATTTCTTTCACTAAGATCGCAGTGATCTTAGTGGTGGAAATGGAATAGTGAAGTGATCCCAGGACTAGCTATTCTGGACAGGCCTGCAACCACTGCATTACATAGGGTAGACCAGCCAGGTCTCATGATATGTGCCTACACTAAGATTGCTGGGGTTGGGATCCCAGGATGTTTTGAATTAAGCTCCAGAGGCAGGTTACTAAGTGTTCAGAGGGGACTTCTTTTGGTCTTACATGTAGAGGGTAAGGTGGGGTATGTATGTAAAAAAGGTGCTTAGGGTTTAAACATAATGCTAAACACTTTCTTGTTCCGTTGTTGAACACACTTTAGAAACCTAAATATGTTTAGCCTCATAATATGATTAGCTTTTTTGCTTAGATTTTCGTATGTTTAGGTCTGTGTTTAGGTTCATATTATGTTTACTATGGTTAGGCTTATGCCTGTTATGTGTTTACATCTGACAAGTGCAAATAATAGTCAAATCTTTAGTGTTTAGCATTATGATAGTATGTTTAGATAATAAAGCATCCAAGAATATTAAACTTATTTTGATCATTCCGTTCATTCCGTATCTATGGTAGGTAGAGAGAACTTCTCCCAGGGAATATCATCACATATATTATCAACCATAGGGAGTAACCCCATGTAGCTTTATATTTTCTTATGCTACACACATGCAGTATGGGTGTCTATGGTTAGCATTGTTCCTTAACCCAAATGATATAGGATCCAAGTGACCAATCTAACATGTTGAATTACTTATGTTAATGTACTTGAACATAAAAATACTCAATGTTGATTTACAAAGTGTTTTTTTATCAGATTTTAGATGAAAGAGAGCATATGTGCTCTTATAAAGTACATTTGAACACTTAAACATATATGTGTTTATATCCTAAATACCTAAACGCCATACTGCTTAAAAGCTAAACATCTAAACATGTTTAGCATTGGTGTTTAGGCATTTAGAATAAAAGTGTTTAAATCCTAAACAGATGACCAAGAATGTTATTAACTAGTCTATGTGTTTAGACTTTAAACATATTTAGACCCCAACATGTTTAAAACCTAAGCCCCTTTTTTACAGTGTACTAGTGTGATACAGTGATCGTGCCACAGGTAGACAGAAGTGTCGAACCAGAATCAACGCTTTAAAGCCAGCATGAAATAAATTGTAGTACTTGCGGATAACTCACCAGACCTGTATTCATGCTGATCTGTCAGGTTTGATACAATCTAGGAGAGTCTACATCATGCATGATCATGCATTTCTCAATGAATTAGGATAAGAAATTATGATGAATATTAGACATATTGATATCATTAAGAAGATTGCTCTATGATCCCCAATCATTGTGCATCCCCACGTAATAAGAGCAGTGCAATGTAGTCATATACTGACCTATAATTATGTGTGCACGGGCCAGGAATAGGTACAGTCTACATTGGAGTATTAAATACAAGCCTCTTTCTGACCATAAGCTCTAGTCACAATTATTTTATAATGGTTAATTAAGGCCATGTCAAACTATTTCAACACTGGAGATGTCTTGGGGGTAAATTCATAAAGTACATTTGAACACAGTGCTGCCACCTAGTGTGTTTTTCATATAACACTTAAACATATATGTGTTTATATCCTAAATACCTAAACGCCATACTGCTTAAAAGCTAAACATCTAAACATGTTTAGCATTGGTGTTTAGGCATTTAGAATAAAAGTGTTTAAATCCTAAACAGATGACCAAGAATGTTATTAACTAGTCTATGTGTTTAGACTTTAAACATATTTAGACCCCAACATGTTTAAAACCTAAGCCCCTTTTTTACAGTGTACTAGTGTGATACAGTGATCGTGCCACAGGTAGACAGAAGTGGGGGATTGGGGTTCAAAATGCTATTTTAAATGAGGAAACTGGTATTTAAAAGGGTAATCAGGGAATAGTAAAATGACCATATGGTCAATGGGCACCACTTGTCGTGATTTGGCTGTTTTAACTTCTATGCTGGATAGCATCGAGCCTATATGTGTTATTATCATTTATTCTGATAGCCCTGTGTTAGAGCTATGTGGGGAGCCCTGGTTTTACATGTATCTGATGCATATTTTGGGAGTGAGAGGCCTTAAAGTATCATAAAAGACTCGTTTTTTCTCAATGAAATCTAAAAGTGCACATAATATATTATGGAGGGGAATAAAAAAGAAATAAAAGATGGGAGAGCAGATCTATATTTCTAGGTATGATTGGTATTAGGTAAGGCATTTTTTAAGACCATTTGGACATGTATAGACTGATTTATTATTTCGCTATATGCAAAAACGTGTTTGTGTAATTTTGAGGAGATTCGTCTCACGCCAAAAAATGGTACTAAAAAAATATGGGATGTTATTCTTTCATATGTACCTGTATATGTATAAAAAAAAATTGGAAGACTCAGTTTTACATAGAGCAGCTGAGATGGATTGATGTATGGTGGGGTAGTCTGAGGGGGAGATTCGTCGAGCCCTGTGTAAATACATATGCTGATATTACTGTTAGAGTTTTTATATTTAAGTATCTTTATGGTTATCCCTAAATACCTACATATGAAAGAATTACAACGTATGAACAGCATTTTCCTGCTACCACCTTGGCCAGAGATAATGACAGAACACGGGAAAATGTGACATTATGGGGATTTAGTGCTATTTACAGAATCTAGGTGGCAAAACCAAGTGAAATATGATGTCATTTTGCTTATAATTTTTCAGAAACATTGAGCAGGTATTTGGGACATATTCTAACAACAATGGACCCAAAATAATAGGCACAGATGTCTTTTACAACACAAAAATATCACCATATCTGTCTCTGACCATACCTGTGGAGGTCAATTGACTGGGACTGGGACCTTTGCTGATTTAGGGATATCTGACTGACACCAGTAGCAGTTGATCAAGACAATACTGATGGACACATTAAACCAAATCCATTTGAATTGGAATGAGATGGTCTTGGGGATCATTTTGGTATGTTGCTTATCAGAATTGGACAAGGAGAAGTGGACTAAAATCCCCTGATAATGTATGAGGATACAGCATGTATTGCACTTATGGGGCACCTAGTGGCCAAAAATGACACCAATCCCCGTAATGTTAGATTTTCCCAAGTTGTGTCACAATAATATCTATCTATAACTGGAAGGAGAATCGTCTCACCTACCTCCATATATGGATGTTTTCGTCCCATTACTGTAGTTTACACCCACAATTATTTTTACATGTGCTATCATATTTATTTTTTGAGTCCAATCCAGCCCAAATCACGACAAGTGGTGCCTATTGACCACATGCACCATCATTGGCTGACCCTGTCATTTTACCATTCTAGGGAACAATAGACTGATTTCCCCAACCTGATTTTAACAGTATCATATGATTGTGACAATACTGGTACTTGCATTTACACCTTTTACCATCAGGTTAATGAGGCATTAGTGGTAGCAGGGTACTCAGCAGCATGAACAAGTGGTGTAATATGCACAGCCATGTGAGTGATGACTGCTGCACTAACATTCCTGGGTATTACAGGGGCTATTAAATGACAGAGTACCACACCCAGAACCAACACGATCAGTGTGTGCTGAACTAATGTTGTGGTTGGTATTCGTGCACTGCTGTCGGCATGTGCATGCTACCCCCATACATCACACCCATGTACACCATTAACCCTTTTAGGACTCACATTTATGTGATGTAGGTGCCACTATAGCCCTCAGAGGGTATTTCATGAGGAGTGATGCAAACCGGGGATGCAAGTCCTTCAGCGAGCAAGGCTCCCTTGTGCATTGGTGAGTTACTCACGAGCTACTCACAGAGGTGCACCCGTGCATCATGACTCCACATGGGAAGAGCACAATAAACCAGTCTGTTATCCATTAGGGGGAAATGCTGTATAGGAGAATAGCTGAGTATATGACCCCCACTACAAGCTATTACTACACATGATTTCCTCTGAAGTCTTGTGTCTACAGGGCAACATAATTGGTGAGTGACAAAATTCCCAACGACAAAATGGCTTTTGTCGTCCATTCCCAATAACAAAAATCAAACATGTTAGATATTATCGTCGGCAATGGGCGACAAAAGTGCTTTTGTCCTCCTGTGGACACACAGCTTGAGTCGAACCAGAATCAACGCTTTAAAGCCAGCATGAAATAAATTGTAGTACTTGCGGATAACTCACAAGACCTGTATTCATGCTGATCTGTCAGGTTTGATACAATCTAGGAGAGTCTACATCATGCATGATCATGCATTTCTCAATGAATTAGGATAAGAAATTATGATGAATATTAGACATATTGATATCATTAAGAAGATTGCTCTATGATCCCCAATCATTGTGCATCCCCACGTAATAAGAGCAGTGCAATGTAGTCATATACTGACCTATAATTATGTGTGCACGGGCCAGGAATAGGTACAGTCTACATTGGAGTATTAAATACAAGGCTCTTTCTGACCATAAGCTCTAGTCACAATTATTTTATAATGGTTAATTAAGGCCATGTCAAACTATTTCAACACTGGAGATGTCTTGGGGGTAAATTCAAATGGAACCACTAGTTAACCACTGTGAAATCAGTCAGATCTATGCAGGTATTTCAATACTGTTAAAAATAAGGAATTTTTTTATTCACAGGTAATTAACTGCATTTTTCTTTATTGAAAAGCATAATGAAGTGTAGGGGCCAGCTCTGGCTGTAAGTCCATGGCGGTAGGCCATCTGCCCTGTTCTGGTTGCACCAGCCCTCAGGGGCTGGTCAGCCGGTATAAGCTGCCCCCCTTGTGTATTATACCGATCCAGATGTAGGTGGAAGGTAGAGAATGTCAGACGGGGAAGTAGCTCAGCGGTAGAGCTTCCGCCTGCAGGTTGGAGGGTCCCGGGTTAGACTCCCGGTTTCTCCAGGACATTTTCCTCCGACCTCTACAGAATGAACAAAATATTCATTTAATTTGGGCTGTCATTCTATTTCAAATGGACAGGAACTGCTTGTTTTACTGCCCATTTTGACCACAATGTCTTTATCAATAGAATGATGTAAAATATAGGAATTTCTTCTTGTATAAGACCAAATCTCCAATGTAAACTGGTAAAATCAGACACATCGAATACACATGAAGAGATATAATTGAGTCACTTGATGAGTGGACATATATTGCAAAGAAAAATCAAGGAGATGGCATAGGACTTTACATCACCGATCCCAAGGCCAAGATTAAAATCATACTAGCATCAAGGAGGAAAATAATGAACAAGTATATAAATCTTTCTATTCAACACTACTAATGATCTATCATGAGTCGCACCGGCTGAGGTAGAGTTGTCTGGGTCGCAACATTGGTTCCATGGTGACACTTGTTGGGTCCTAATGGCACTGGACAACATGCATATTTGATTGCACCCAGATGGAACACCTACATTACCCACAGTGTGGTGTTTCACAAGATGGCAATATTTACAACTGGTTATAACTAGATGTGATAGAAGTTTTAAGATTGGTTTTAGACTTACACTAGCAGGTGTTTCTACAAAGGCCACCAGTATATTCTAATATATTTCTCAATATGACCTGACCAAGATAGGAGTGGTTGTAACTTTACAATAGTCATAATATGGTCATAGAAATGGCTATTCTATGACCATTATTATCTTTGGCTTGTGAAACACCACACTGCAGTCCAGCTTCTACACAATGTTAGAGTTAGCTGTGAGGTCCATCCCGATGTAGGCTGAAGGGGAAATGTACAAAAACACAAAAGTGCACACTACTTTATAGATTCAACATCACAGCACAGCGTGCTTATAAGATAGCTACAATAATCTCTATGATTTGGGTTCTCGCAATATGCTACCCAGAGGTATCCAAATGCATCAATTTATATGTTTTATATTTCAAAATGGTAACATAACTTTAGAAGTTATGCATGCAGCAACACGTCCCTGTAGGGAACTGGCCTGGTTCATCATGACTACAAGTATACATGATGCTTAAAGCGTTGCAGGAAATAAAATGAATTCCCAGCAAAAGGGCGTGAGCAGTGGGGGGTTTCAGAAGCAGGTAATGTTTAAAACCGGTCATAAGGAGATATGATAGCAGTTTTAATAGTGATTGTAGGCTTATAACTGCATGTGTTTCTAAAGCATTACCATTACCTTACTGTGTCTATAACTATAATGACTGGCAAGAGATGATAATGGTTGCAGTTGTAAGTTTTGAATCTAACAGTTTTAGAAACAGATATTTAATGTTCATTATCATGTCCAGCTTCTGAAACACCCCACTGGAGAACCCCTGCGCAAAAAACAATCACCAGGGGTTAGAATCGTTCACTGGGCGCGAAGTGACGTGGGGGTGAAAACGCCAAGTTCACACCCGGTTTGTAGGTGTGGGCAAGGTCACGTCACATAGGGGAAGTGGGAGGGGGAGAGGGTTGGCTATATGACGAAGTCCAGTGAAAATGATGCAGGTCTGAAGTGCGCAGACTCGGTCTGAGGAGACACCATCCAAGCAGACACGGGACAGATATTTTTCCATTATTTGCTAATGATGGCCACATATGTTGAACATATGGGATAAATATTCGTACTGTGGAATAAGTGTTGCCTCTGAAGTTATCAAATCATTACTTTCAGCTTTGTAATGTCCAGAAACAGAGAGTTTTAAATGAATTCACTCTTATGTCCCGTGTCTGCTCATTTGCTCGGACCGCATCTGCTCATTTATGGAGCAGCTCATCAGTTTTTAGCCTATTACAACAATTTATTATCTATGGGGTATACATGGTATCAAGGAATATAACAGAACCATATTTATTCCTTATGTTCAAAATATGTGGCCATCATAGGTAACCAATGGAAAAATATCTGTCCTGTGTCTGCACGGACTGCGTCTGCTCGGACCGCGTCTGCTCACTTCAGACCTGTATCACTTTCGCTGGACTTGGTCATATTTAGATGATGATGCCTCCCCCACCCCTTACCCTGTCCACCCCAATCCGACTCCACTCCTACCCTGATACCCTATCCTTTTATTTTGAGAATTTTTATTTGAAAAGAATCATCAATTAAGAGCCATCTTCCAATGTACAGTTTGTGATCCCTGTTGTCTAAGCAGAATAGGGCCTGTCCACAAACGTTCCCATCTGAAAATAGAAAATGATCATAGGCCTATGATAAACTGTAGTTTGCATGCATGGAAATGGAAGCAAATATGACAGAATGGTTATGAAATGCATTGCTAAGATATAGAAAAAAATACAGAGAGATATGTTTTATTTCATCATTATATATCTTTCCACTGTTTTTGATAGCTTGCATCAACTAGATGCAATGTAGTCAGGAGATCTGTGTAACTAGTTCAATAAAAATCAAATAGTTCTGTCATCTACTTCCAGTAGAGTCCCCTCAAAATTAGGAATATTTATGTAGAAAATACCAGATTGATAGTAGAGAGTCCTTCCTCCAGTAGTTGGCCCTTGTAACTGACCACTGCTTCCCAAACAAAGAGATTTCAAATTTAAACATTGACCAATCAGACGAGAGGAAAGTATCATGCCATCTTTTCTGTGTGAGCATGGGGTGAGCTGGAGTGAGCCAGTATGAGCTCACACACCAGTGATATCTCAATGAGCATGCCTAAGCGAGAGTGGGTGGGATGTGTATGGGCTCACCCCAAGCCCACCCCCTCTCACCCCACCTCAACCACTCTCACCCCCACCCCACCCTATCCCACGCCTGGCATCTTGGCGCCGTATAGCCTCACCCCGACCTTCCACATGCAGAATCAGCCACTACCCATTTAGCTGGGTTAGCATTAATATTACATAAAGCAATTATATCAATAGATAATATACCTGCTGTCATTAAACGATGTGATTAAACAATAAAAGCACCACATTAATCCCTTGCCTAGCTATGAGGGATAGTTATAATGCATGATTATCATTTGTCTAATCAGTGAAGCCTATCACATATCCCTCTTCATTATCATTACCATCATCGTTATCTAATTGATAATGAACGCTGTTGGCTGTTGTCTTTTTTCTGAATATGCTCATAATATTCGCTGATAATCACGGTGATTTAGTGATACGATGGGCTTTTAATCAGGTCTGTGTCGGACGTTCTTGGTTTATTACTGTAGTGGATTAAAGGGACGGAGAAGAGACCATCTTATTTAAGTAACTATAAATCCACATGGTACCGGTAAAAAACATTAAGGTGCCCATTAAGGGAGGATTCAAGTAGAGGAGCAATGCACGTCCATCACGTATTGGACTATGGTAGAGTTCCCATTTATAGTGTTGCACTTGCCATTCTTAACCATTCTCCTAATATGATCCAATCTGGCGAGAAAATGGAACCCATTTATTGCAAGATCCTGTTTGCACTGGAATAAAACCAAGGTAATTAGGAGAGGGATTTAAGCTGGGAAGATGGACAATAAAAGGAGATCTCTTATACTCAAAGGTACTTTTCAATCCCATAACACTCGTTGACATTTCCATATCACCTTGTCCAAGTCAGGGATGAAATCGTAGAGTAAGGATCGTATTGAAACAGAAATATTGCATTAGGATATGTCGGTTTCGATTGAAATGACGGGCCCCTAGTTTGTGGGTGAAAATTGAAACATGGCTGTACAAATCTGCAATGATGCTATAACGTTACCACATCTGATGTCTTGGACTGAAACGAACATTTTCCCTTTTATTCAAAACGAGCATAAATTTATTCATTAATTCCTTACTGGTCCACTAAATACATTAGATTAGAACGTGTTTTCTACTCCTTGCTTATTCTTTTCTTTCTGGAGTGCAACATTTCATTTTACCCCCTATAAATGGCAAATGATAGGTCTAAAGGTGCTACCTTTTGACTGAGCACATGCTTTCTCAACTCTAGGGAATTGCTAGGGATAATTCCACCTCTCGTAGGTTTCTGGAAACGCTTAGGTTTCCGAGGGATCATTACAGCTTATACTTTGCAGGAAAAGAAGCACAACAATATACTATGGAGGGAGGATCTTGATGACATATGCTAAGGCAATAGGCAGCCCAGAGGGCATGGGCATGTACTAGTTACCAAGTTGAGTCTGTGTATACATGTGTATCCACATATTGCGGAGAGGGTAAGACACTCGAGGCCATGTGCAGCCCTCTGGCAGCTCTATTTGCTATGCATAGCCATTGGTAACAGAGGTGGGGGGGGGAGGCTTGCCAAAGCCCCCCCCCCCCCACCACACTCAACCCTACCTCTGTCATCAATGATTATATCAGTATATATGTATAGGTAACTGACAGAGGGCAACACAGGGCCTTGGGCGTTTTACCCTCTCCTAAGTATATATAGCACACCGACTCAAATTGATAACAATAATTATGCCCATGCTTGTGGGTGTGACATGACCTGACTTGTACAATAGTGTAGGTGGATTTGGTGAAACATTGGGTATAACCACCAAATATGTCCATTCATGTTTAATACCTGCTAGTGACACATCTGGAATATTTGTGCTGGTCTATTCCCTACACAGTCTTCTAGTTCTGTCTGATGGAGTTAGCCCTCCAACCCATGAACTGCTAGATACCAACTGCTCGTCTACACAGTGTCTGAACCTATATTTTAACCCTGATAAATGCCTGTTATCAAACTGCTGATGATGACCTGAAGTATCACCGTGAGAAGTTACATGCCTTTATCATCAAACCCACAATTCCACGTATATTTTGCAACATCCTCCTGGGCTACTGCTGGTATCTTGACTTGGAAGACTTCCCGTGTATCCACCCAACGTTACCGTCTCCTGTTGCCTTAAGATACGCTACATTAACTTAATTTTAGACACTCTCCATCCATTCCACCTGGGTGACCCATACCAAATTGGATTTCCCTATCAGCACAAAACGTTCTAAACCTGTGTGACTGGGGTTTAGACTAATACAGTAGATTCGGTAGATCAAGACACAGCTGAGTGCATAGGTGATGATGCTGTTGGTTGAACTGGAAGTCTGTCCTGCCATAGACCATGTGGTGTTTAAATATGTTGTCAACTGGTAAGACACGAAAGGGGGAGATGGGCGACTTGTGTGAATCAGAAGAAGAGACAAAGGAGTGGGATGATGCAGAAGGAGGAATAAAGAGATCTGGAGGGTTTTGCTCGTATGCTAAGTAGAGCTGGGAGTAGGTTTCCTCTTTTTCCAAAGCTTCACAAGTCAACTTTCAATTGGTCCTGCAAGTGAAATGGCATGTGAAGACATGATATGGCCCTTAACCCTTGTCGAAAAAAATAATAATAAAAGATTATCTTAATGAGCCAGCAATAAAAGATTATCTTAATGAGCCAACATGTTTTCATCCTAAGCAAACAAGAGATCCATGATTGTACGCATAAGAAAGCCATTTTAGACTTAATTTTTACCAACATGAGACCTAATTTCTTTAGGGCAGGGGTTGCTAATAACCATATTTCTGATCATTTACCCATTTATCTAATCAAAAGAAAATGGAAAATCAAAGAAGAAAAGGTATATATTACTGGGCGTTCGTATTCACGCCTTGCTGATGATGTTTTGTTTAATGAATTTGACAATTATGATTGGAACATTTTTAATAACACAAATGATGTAAACTGTGCCTGGCTACAGTATGAAAAAGCAATATGTGATATTCTAGATAGACATTGTCCAGTAATTAAGTTCCTAGTTTCAAAACATAGGGATCCATGGATGAACCAGAATGTATTTGAAATAATTCGTGAAAAAAAGTACTAAATTATGGAAAGCAAGACACTTGAACCTTTTACCACAAATCTCCAGGAAGTCACACAGCTCATAAAAGATATTCAAGTGATTAAGTCATCTGCTATTAACAATATATCTACAACTGTATTAAAAAAGATATTTATGCATAATCCTGCTAAAGATATTCAACTTATCTTTCCAAACTAATACGGTCCCTGATTCATGGAAAGTGTCTAGAGTTACACCTATTCCAAAAACTGGTAATTTGAAACTGGTAAATAATTATAGACCTATATCCTTGTTACCTTTACCGTGTAAATTAATTGAAAAAATTGTTCATAATAGAGTCTATGGGTTCCTATCGAAAGAAAAAATTCTGACCCCTCACCAAGGTGGTTTCAGACCAGGTCATAGTACAATAGATACAATAGCAAGGTTCACGGATGACATTAAAAGGAATATTAATGTGGGTAAATCCACCTTAGCAGCTTTTATAGACCTATGCAAGGCTTTTGATACAGTAGACCACTCTATCCTTCTGATTAAATTCATTACGGTATAAGATCAGATAATTACCACTGGTTTCATGACTACCTCAATAATAGATACCAGATTACTCTAGTAAATGGCATACATTCTGAGAAGGATAGGGTGGTCTGCGGAGTGCCACAAGGCTCTATTTTGGACCCGCTGCTTTTTTTTACTCTATATAAATGATGTAATAAACTGTATAAAAAATTGTAAAATCAAGCTTTATGCGGATGATACTGTAATCTACTCTGCCCATAATAACTTTAATACCTCTAAGTGTGAGCTACAAGACGACCTTGAAATTTACCATACATGGTGTGCTCAAAACAAACTTTCTATCAATGTGGCAAAAACAAAAATAATGATTTTTTCATCAAGCTCTAAGAAATTGAACACATTATCAGCTAATATCATGTTAAATGATCATCTACTACAAGTTGTGCCTAGTTATAAATATCTTAGTGTACTACTGGACCCATTGCTACATTATAACCTACATCTGACTAACCAGATCAAAACAATTGCCTATAAAGTGTACAAACTATGTTTATTACGCAAATACCGAGATGTAAAACTTGCATTAAGAATATACAAAACCACTATCTTACCATATATGCAATATGCTGATATATGTTTTATGAATACCTTTGATAAATACTTAGACCCACTAAAGTACTACCAGAACAGATGTATAAAAATTTGTCTCCAGGTACCACATTTAACTAATACAAATCGTATTCACAACTTGAACAAAATCAATTTCCTATGTGATAGAAGATATACACACCTCCTAAATTACATGTATGCCAGGTCTCGTAACAATGAATATTTAGATAATAGACCTATAAGAACTAGATTACATGATGCCCCTACCTTAAAAGTTATAACCCCAAATTGCTTAATGTATGCAAGAAGTGTGGAATATCTTGGTGCTATCAGCTGGAATGAACTGAAGGCGGGTAGGAGAAATGCCCCTAGCTTGGCCCAGTTTAAAACTGAGTCCAAAAGCTACTTGGCAGATCTCTTCCCCTATGTCAGGCCATAGCGCTTGACCATTTCTTGGAAATATTTCAGTACAACCTGTTGTTTGTTATTACAATGCTTCTTATGAACTTGAATTAACAAATTCCTAATTTAATATAGTTATTTATTAGCAGCACATTATGCCTGATCCGTTAAAATAACCTGACCCCCCAAACGTCAAAACTTTACCAAATTTTCTTTGTGTCACCTGTGGGTCACCTGTCTTGCTCATTTTGAAAAGAGAAGTAAGGTAGAACCAGAAGAATCAACCCTTACACAGTTTTCTGTGGGGATGAGGTTCTCTTCCTTCATTATTATCTCGATTCTTGTCATGTTTTCTGTATATATAAAAACTTTGTTGGTATTTCGTTACGCTGTTTACCCTTGTTAAAAAATGTCATGTTCTATTTTCTTCCGGAAACTTCTATATGTAATTGTATTACTTATTACCAATGTACTGTATACCTATCAAAGAAAGATGTTTATTACCGGTCAAGTTATAGACATACATGTATATATCAGGGACGTATGTGCCAACAAAATCATGAAGATACAAAAATCATTGTAGCATTTGAAATAATAAAGTAAATTCAAACCAAAAAAAAATCTCAATAATTATTGCCCAGAATATCTTTGTAATAAGATAACTGGACTCTACCTCGAGCATGTGGGCTGTAATGGCACTTTTTTGAAGGTACGAAATTTAATGTTCATGTAATGTAGTTTGGACAGTTATAACCGATAAAGCAGGTACATAACATTATCGCAGATTCATTTAGCCATGATTAACATAAATGTTAGGGTCGTAGAGAACATTAGGCTTCACTGGCCAAAGCTTGCACGTCCACCAAGAATTTTGGATTTTAGAAAGGTGAGACCAAACATAGCAAGCATTAACCATTAGCTTAATGGACGTGACACTAAGCTGTTTGATGACAACTTCAATAACAGTACTAGTTGCCTAGAATATCAATCTAATAATACAAATGGGATCTAATGAGCACTTGCCACATATTAACTAGATTGAGGGAAATGATATGCTACTTTGTGCATTGCAGGACGTCGTTTGTCGGAACGTCTGCAGATTATATCATATTATCTGCAGACGTTCTAATCTACTATGTACAGCTAGACCAATGTTGAAGGATTGGCAAAACTAGGGGCCCGTTACAAGTGGTCAAATCTGAAAAAAAAACTCTCTATAGTATTCCTCTGGATGGCGTATGGGCCAAATTCTAAAAACATCTCTAAAAGACAGAGCTGAGGGGGGGATCAGCTTGGGCACTAACTAAACAAAGGAATAATCTATTTATTTCTCCTTTACCATTAGGGGTATATGGTATAGAGTATCAACGGCAACTATGATGCTAACATTAATGTCTTGTTGCCATGATGATGCCTTGTTGTTCTCATCTCATCTCTCAAATTGTCACAACTGCACAAGCTCCTACACGACCCCCACCCCACGAAATTAGGCATGTGATATCAATTAGTCCTAATCTCGTATGGGGTTTATCCCCCAAAGAATTAGGGTAATCACATATTACATCCCCTCATTTCACTAAGGTGCCAGTACTATTTATGGTCATTCAGCTTCACCTGGAGGCTGAATGACCATAAATCTGGAGGGTTGAAATAGCAGCTGATCTTGGCTCAACTAGCAACAGTGATGACAGGCTAGGCTTGGAATGCACATTCAAGGTGCCTTTAATCTGGTCTCTTTGAGACCCCCAGTTCATTACTGTATTGGATGAAAGGAGCAGAGAGAAGACTCTCTTATTTAAGTTATGGGAAAGTCATTAAGAGGCCCATAAAAGGCGCGCTTAGGCAATACTAGTAGAGCAATAGTTGCCCCCAGAGGGAGGAAACTATGGAAACAGTTGAGTCTTGTTTGAGAGCGTTCAGCATAAAAAATATTTTAGCTGTTTTTCTGGAACCTTCAGATTCATGCATTCCACTGTATTCAGAAATATAGTTCCTCACTCACTGGTTCTATTCGATCCATCTCCTCTGTTCCTAGTGGTGGTAACGATGATTGGACCCGTTGGCTGAAGAGAATCACCCCGAAATATTAAAAGTAGCAACGTTTTGTCAGAATCCATTCAAGTAAACCATGCAGCTTTTTTTTTGTCCTTTTCACTAAGTCGATAGCTTGAGTTCGTAAAACTAAGCCCGAACACTGGTGTTCCAAATTGGTAGTTTCCAGTGTAGCCACCCCATTAAACACCTCGAGGTTTTCACATTAATCTAATTCCAGACACTGTCCGGCTATTCCAACTGGATGAGCAATACAAAATTGGATTCCCCTATCTAAAGAAAAGGGGAGCAAAACATAGTCCAGTGGTATGCAACCAGAGTGTGGCCTAATGTCATAGATTTGTTACATTTAGGTGGCAGAGTGTAGAGGTCACGATATCTTTTGATTGTGATAGGAGTGATTTCTGCTTTAGAGCATCACAGGCGCATCTGACCTGGAGGGAATTTCTCAACATGGTACGACTGCACCGATCAACTACGACTTGAAACCTTTAAAATTAATGTGGGTGATTGTAGGTAATGGCTTTGCTATGACTGCTCCAGATGTACGATGAGCCCTTGTGCCCAAAAACCCATTACCCGATTTTGCAATAATCGACACTTAGTTATTGCTCAGTTTGAGCTGATAAGGTAGTGAAAGTTATAAGCCACCGATTCTGTGGCTGATTGTGCATTGTTAGAAAATCCTGGTAGGTAATATATTGGATTCCACCATTACCTTTTGAGGAATCATTTTGTTGAAGAATTGATTCCCACCCGATTTGTATCATCTGGTACATATGCCAGTACACTGCAAAAATGGTGTTTAGATTATAAACGTGTTTAGGTCTAAACACGTTTAAAACCTAAACATATAGGTCAGTTAGGTGTCTCATTAACTACACATTTAGGAAATAAACACTTTTATTCTTACTACATAAATGTTTATGCTAAACATGTTTAGATGTTTAGAGTTGAAACAGTTGAATAATAGGTGTTTAGATTTAAACATCAATATGTTTGGATACTTGGATGTTGAATCCACACCAGGTAGCAGCACTACCTTTGAATGGTCTATCTGCACAGAGTTATAATCAATTGTTGTGTCAAATGTCCCCAATCCGATGTTTATCATGGTTTCATTTCATAGAGTGTCATGTGAATAGAAAGGGCAATAGAAAATTGACTAAATTCACCTTACACCACCATCATTAGCATAAAATAATCAATAAGCTCCATGACTGACACCTATTTGATGTTATTCTGGAATAGATAAGGCAATGTTCTTTCTGCCAAGCTGTTGTACTTTCTCAAGTCTCTCATTCTGATGCAGTGTGTAATACATGTATACATATATATGTAGCTGTGGCTGACATCTTTGGAGACTTTGACAAGTAAATACCTGCTGATGTCCCCCCAGTAAATGAGAAAACAAACAAAATATATCTCTTTTTTTTAATGCATACCTATCTGTAAACCTTAACTCTCCATCAAATCATTTAAACATCTAAACACAAAAATTCATAAACACCTAAACACAAACATTCATAGATATGTAATGGTTCGAATCAATGTCTTGACTAGTTTGAAGTGAAGACCAGACAAGGGATCTCGGGTTAGTGCAACTGGTACATATTTATTACAGTATATGTTTCACATCTACCTCGAAGTATACTGCTTAACTGTAGTGTAAGCTCAGGTAAAAGTGGTCCAACTCCGTTGGCAGCTAGAGCCAGACTAACGCCTTCCCCGGCCCCAGGTAGGAGCTGGGACGAGGCGAATAGTGCTGCCACCACCCTGCAGAGACCAGGGATCGAGGAGACCTCTAGTGACTACCGGTGATGGGCGCACCGCTCGAAACGCCCTCTCTATACCTAAACACCTACATTTCTAAACACTTGAGCTAAGCACATTGTTTGGCTAAACATGTTTAGGTAATTAATGTGATTACAAAAACGTTGCAAGAATATGTTTAGAATTGTGTTTAGGATCTAAACACCATTTTTGCAGTGTACGATTTTAAAGCAAAACACTTTGAAAACCCCTCAAATTTGGCTGATTCTGCAACCAATTTTGGGGTATACCCTGATAATCGGCCAGTTTTACAATCGTCTAATGGATTGAGGCCCTTAATGTAGTATTTACATTGGGTGTGGTAGGGCAGTTGTACTAGTGCAAACATCGGTGACCATTCGTTGTAGGCCTCCAATGGAATTGGAGTGAGGGATCCCAGTTCGATTTAAAGTACTCTAAACGTACCATCTTGTGAAATGCCTTCCAGGCCAAATAGCTGGCGAAATAATATTCTGTGTGAGGTAGTGGCTGAAAGTGTTGTTAGGATGAGTAGCAGGTCATTTCTTAAATTACTACTACTACACCCTCCAGGTGATACCAAGATTCCCATAGGAATAGCATTGAGGTTTCAGGTCGTTATGCTGTATGCGATCGTTGTGCATTAAGAAATGACCTCAGAGGGGATTTAAGTTTGTACTATTCACTTTTTAACCTTCTTCAACAGATTCCCAGCAAAAGTAGTTGCTGGAAATGAATTGCGAGCTATTTGCCTTGGCTGCATAATTATGTGCATCAGTCAACAATAAGATGAAAAGTGATGAATTTAAGCATTCTGTTCTGCTTCAAGGGCTAAACAATGCTGACACTTCAAGTATCCAGTGGCTGTTGTACAAACACCCACAGTTCATGAAGTCCACATTGACGTTACAGCCTACAGGCTCTCTAGGGCTGTTTCAACAGGCACAATGTTGAAGTGTGGACTCATTGCAAATATGCAGCCAGGATATCTCAATGATTTTGGGCCAACACGGATATAGCCATGAGAGATGTGGTATCAAAATAAAATAGCAGTTGGTCTATTAACAAGTATTTGACATGCCGTGCACTGCTTATAGTGTTATATGCATTAGCCCTGGCGCACTGCACCGCGATCACAAGGCAGTTCTTCTCTTATTTAATCTTCCTTGAATGAATATCCTGTGCCAATCTTTATACCACCCACACCTCCCACAGCACCACCACCTTGAGGTGTTATAGTTGTGTCGAAGCCAAAGCAATGAAACCTTTATATACTAAGGTAATTAGGATACTGGCCCCATGGCTCGAGGCCTGATGGTAGGACCACCAGGACCAACAACACGATGGGCATCACAAACTACTTATGCAGACAGTGGAAGCCATGAAGGCAGTATGATAAACAATATATTACTGCATCCCTCTTAGACCTGATACTGGCACAAAGGACTGTCTGTGAAACGTCCGCAAAACAGAGAAAGAAGAGACAGTGGGACATGCAACCAGAAAGAAATAGAAATTTGGAAAGACAGAGACAGGATGTTGCTAATCGGCTTATCATATTTCAGACATTTCTGATCAAATCGTTTCTCCTAAGGTACCAGTAATAACTTGTGAGTAGGTATTCCAAAACAGTTCGACTTTGATTTAACGTTATTGTAGAGAAAGACATTGATGGGAAAAGCATCTCTGACATTGTGCTTCGGTGTATTTGTGGTTATAGGCCTGTGGTAATATTTGACAAAACAAACACAAAATGTAAATGTTAACGGTACCCTCTAGAAACAAAAGTAGATAATCATAGTATCTGAGAAAGCAGGGCTTCCAGAAAAGCATGCTCACTCTATTGCCATAGATAGGCCTACTGGCGACTGGCAGTCTGATCAGACATGATCCTGGAAAACACTATACCCAGTTGGCAGCTGTCTCACTAATCCATCACAGCCTATGGCTCCGTCTTTTGACTCTGTCAGGTGCTCGCCTACTGCTGGCTCAACTCACCCCTGAGGCGAAAATGCTGAAGTTTCTGGAACTAAAACTCACCAAACTGAACATAGCGTACTTAACAGTACGGATCACTGCTATTAGCACACAAATGGCACCAAGAAGCATAGGTACTAGGACATGTAACTGTGCCTGGCACCATATCATTGAATGTTAAAAGCATGCAGGGTGACCTATGAGCCTTATCTGTATGGTAGGAATAGTCCTTTCAAATGAATGACCCTTTTCTAATTGTAAAAGTAGATACCACAAAGAATCATACCAGGTACCTATCAAATGCAATACTGTAATCAATGAGTGGACAGTTTCAGCAATGTTTCCTGTGCTGTTTTTGGTGAGATTCAGCTCCAAAAGAGCTGCTCACAGGTGGCCTAGGCACTGAACTGTTAACAACCTTCTGCTCGATGAAACCATTCCCAGAAACGAATGGCGTCCGGCTTTTATATCCATGTATAATGCGTATTGTTCAGACCAAATGCAGGTGTTAGTAATGTTGTCTTCTATGTATGGCTTAGAACCCTAGGGTTCCACTATTCTCCTATTCAATAGAGTACATAGAATCTGCCTAAGGGAATTGCGTGGATTACCGGTATTGATCAAATATAAAGGACATGTATTGATACATTCCTAAGCTCTGCTGAAACACCTACATGACATTTATGTCTGCGTCCCTGGTGACAGAAGCTGCATACATAATGATATAAGGCTGATATGTATTTCGGGGAAGCTTTTGACGGTATGGTATTTGATAGAGGGTACTCATTTGTCAGTTTGTTGTCCTACTACATGGGGGTTTCATGCATTTATCACAGTATATGTGTGTGATATAAATTTTAGGCCCATATCGATTAATGAAAGCCAATAATACCCTGTCAATTTGCGATAGTGCCAACATTGTATTGCTTTTTTCAGACGTTTGAATTATCATTTTGAACATATTTTTTAGGCAGGCATGTCTTCTCATTCTGGATATAATTATGGCTGATTTAGACCTATAGGGGGGCTTTAGATAGAGGCCATCAAAATCTCCAGTAGTACTAGACCTGTAGCCACGTCCTAGTCCTGAGCAAAGCGATACAACTCAGTGAGGCACCTATCCAATCTAATAAACATTTAAATTCAAATCTCCTAGCAGAAATCCGCCCGATATTTTTCATTTTGGGTTCCCCAGACCAAGCAGATATTAACCATAGGCTTTCTCTCTCACAGACAGAGCCTGGATGTGGTAATTTCAACAAAAATGGGCACGCTGCTCTCTAGACCTTGGTCCCTAGTATCGGGGACTGGTGGACCAACATTGAATAGCTAGACAGGCCGACCACTAAGAAAGCAGACGGGTAGGGGCAGGGGGAGGAGAGGTGCTACCTGTATGCTGACTTTACAATATATTTTGATGCTTCAGCGTGATAGTGTCTAGAAAGTGTTATCCTCTGTTTGGCTGAGACACTTTGAAGACTCTCTGCACCTCAAGATTAATTCATACCTTCAATATTATCTCATTTTAACAGTCCTCTTAACATATTTAATTAACTTCCCGTATTGATCTAGAAATGGGCCGTAGGTCAAAGGAATGCGTTGCACTAAAAGATATTGATCATATGATACACATTTTCTTAAGATAGGCTCCTGTGGAAAATTCAAATTGAGCACTTCGTTTTTGCCTTCACGTAGTTCGCATGTCTTTAAAAATGAAAAATAGCAATTTAGAGCTTCAAAGTAGAATCCATCAAAGGTCACGCAGCAAACTAGAGAAATGAACAATAACAATATGGTTTAACAATAACCCTAGATGGCAAATACAATTTTGTCTATCATTTTGTTGATGCCTAAGAGTGTTACATCATACCAGGGTGTTGAATCATCGTTTGGTGGCTTGCTGGTTTGTCCTTCATCGATTCGCCCATTCACCGATAAGGAAGAAGTGTAAAGAAAGCCAAGATCCATTGCCAACTGCTCCTCAACCCTGTATGACCCTTTCACCATACCACCCTGGTAAGTTACACAGATTACCCACACAGCTGGTCTGCTGGGGATTACCTAGACTTACTAACCCTGCAAGGTCTGCAAAGTGTATTCCGTATTTCACCCTGTCTGATTACAACTTACCTTCAAGATGGTGCACAATACACTGAAGCACATTGCTTTCTTTGTCACTAGCTCACCTTCATTGCATCAATACACCATATTAACGTGTCAAGGTTAAGAGACCGTTATGGTCATCGTAAAGCAAAAATACAGTCATAGAGCGTAACCTGTTTATACTGCATTAAAGGAGCTAGGGGAGAAAGGAAGAGGGACATTATGCCAAGGTCATTGCATACACCTTGACTTAGATATTGGCAAACCATAGCAGTGGAGTCACTCAGGGGAAGTGCCAGATCCCATTTGTCTTCCTTGCCGCTCAGTCGCTAATCCCAAAAGAACCTGAGGCCAATTGAGACAAAGCAGGATGAGTTGATTAATGAGAGAAGATTGTACATCTGCTGATTCAGTGTGTGGGCTGCATCGTAAAGATGTGAGCACTGTTGTTTTTTCTGTATTGAAATCTATACAATGAAGTAAATATCCTACTAAATGTCACACTGATAAATCATCATGCTCTCTTTCACGTCCGGATCAAGCAGTTCCACAGGTTGAGTTAAAGACAATCTCATGCTCATTTCACATCATGTTGTGTACTTTCCGCTGGACATGTGCACTACACTGTAAATATAACTGTTGAATCTACCAGGACCCTCATAAAACTGAACAGTGGGCCACCGTAAATGAAAAGCTCTGCACCAGTGTAGGTTTTGCAAGAAGTCCCAGGTGGCAGTGCAGTGGTGCAGAAATGTACAAGGAATGGTTTTGAAAACAATGACGAATTTCTGACAACTTTGGGACAAGAAATGCGCCATTATTTCAAAGACATTTATTTTACAGTGTACATTTGGAGGATAAGCTACAGTATATGGAATTCGATCACCTCTAAATATTGATACAAACCCATAAATGTGAATGCAGACAATGAGAACGCTTAGAAAATCAAGGGACATTCTCAAAACAGATGCAAATTCTAAGAATGTCCCTGAAGACGTGATCGGAACCACTTCAGCTTGTTCTTAAGCTGCCACTCTTCTTATCTAAACCGTGGTAATAAAACATCCTCCATTAAACAGTGTTCCAATGGACAGCCTTTTGAGTGATGCAGCGGCCATGATGGGGATGTGACAAATTGGTCAGTATTCGCTTTGCCCCATGTGCTCCAAACCCTGAGGCCAACCAAACTGCCACTGTTCACCACTAATCCCTTAAGAATGATATGATGCCTTATGTTGCCATGCTCAATTGCCATCATGATGAATGAATACAGGGCAAGTGGATGATTTTTTGACACTTAATCAATACATCATAATTTACCGTTGAGAAAGTGTTGAACAAAGAGGTGTTTGGCAGACTGCCATATGATGCATGGATACAGCATGAATAAGTCACTTGCCATTGCCAGCGCTGCCATGTCGATTGAGGAGAATCTAGTATTTAAATACTATTTCGCCCTTGAAGGTTTCACTATTATCCATGGTTTGGGCCTGCAGGCTGGGGCTGAATGGCACCATTTGACAAATATCTGCGGGGCACTGATTCACAGTGCTTACAGTTCATGCAAATTGGTTCTGGTTTGTTGAGCCGTGATCTACGCTCTGTCAATCTTTGCTTACTGACCATTTTGGAATCTACGGAATCTCTCAGCTCATTTATTCTTCTCACGAATTTTGATATTTGATGATTACTTACATCGAGAGTCCACTTGGCCTCTGTTGCCAGATTTTATATAGGATTTGTATGGCTCAATCAGCCGACAGAGGCCAAGTGGACTATCGATATTATGGACAAAACACCAGTTATGATGCGGACAATGACTTAGAAAAGAAAGTGAAAAGCTTCAGTAGGGATCGCAGATAAGAAGATAAGCCAAGTCTTGGTTGATCAGATGTCTCCAGTTGCTGACAAACAATAGTTTGAAGTTTTCAGCATTTATCATTATGTCTATTTCAAAGAACGTGGCAGGAGGACGTCCTCTCTCCTCTGTGCTACCTTGATAACTGTGAGTAGACACAGTTAGACCAGACCTTAGTCTCCTTAGCAACCAGGTGTGACATCATCACTTCTGGAGTAGTCACCATAGGTACAGTACACAGATTGGTGTAGTAACCATGGAATCAATAAACTATTACATCATCACCTTGTGGGTTTTTGTGTTACACTCTCCCAGCTTAGGTTGAAATTGCCAAACATATTTCTAGCATAACAAGAATTTATTTTCAAGTGGGTGACAGGTCAAGGTTTCGATCCATGTAGGATCTCATCAGGCACGAATAATTAAAGCTAATCAAGGCCTGTAGTTTAACTACAGTCTCAGTTGTAATTTTTACTACCGGAACATATTTCAATCAACATAACCTGGGTATTTTCCCTTGGGTTGATAGTGGAGGCTGAAATAAAATAAATTATTCTATAGTTTATTTTCAGTGTGTTTGGGGTACACCTTTGAGTAAACATGGACGTCCAAAATAAAATCATTAATGGTATGTCCCAATTTTCTCACCTTGCAAGCAGCCGGTAACAGCTTCAGGTCAGTTTCAGGAGTACCAATGAACCTAAAAGTTGGGTGCATCTATTAGGTTCATGCCATAAGGTACCTGGGTACGGAGTTTGAGCATCCAGTTCCTTTCAATTTTGTTTCGCAATTTTGTTGCAAATTCACTGTGGGGGCTCTGGAAAATGAAGTCCACCACATGTATTTCCAAATCATCGAGGCCTCTATGGTCCTCTTATCATTATGTCTGTCATAATTCATGACGCATATCAATTGATACACATAACGTTTTGCTCTGTCACAATGAACCAGTGGCAATTCATGTTCTAATTTGAATCCACAAAATGTGGACCACATCATCCATTACTAATGCGCTCACCTTGACACCTGTCTCAGCCACAAACCTCTCATGCCCACTACTAGTGAAACGCCTGCTGCCAGGTCCTTCGGCGGCTGTGGATTCAGGGATAGTCTCAATATTAGCCGCTGATTGAAGGCATCAACAGTGGCTTAGAGGACGAGAGCAGGATTGCATGAGGCTGGCAGCCTATGTTTACCTACTCTGTGGGGGATAAGGCCTGTGTTAGGAGTACTGTGGGTGATGACCACTACAGAGAGCTGCTGATACACTGAGTGGGAGGCTGGAACACTCTACTTACCCCTCTATGGGCCATGGGTAGTGCTCAAATACAGTATGCCATGTCTTGTTAAACGAACTCTGCTCCCAGACTCTGCTCAATGGTTCATCTCATCAAACCAATAGGGGGTCTACTTTAAACTGTAATACCGCACCAAGCTATTTACAGCACTTTGCTTTTATTTTTAGGAAATAGTAAGAAGTACAGCCAGTGCAAACTTAACGACCCTACAGTAAATAGCCCCCTTCCCAGTACACGACAATGTGCTGTATAATTACAATTTGGGTTCAGAGTGTAGGAACATATTTATAAACACTATTTCATCAGTGACATAGTGTTATATCTATAATCAAAGAGGGCTTTGATATGTTATCCTGAAATTTGCAGTGCAGGACTATTGGAAAACTACTAGACGGGTGTAGACTAGGCCTTCTAACTTAAGGTTGACATGTTGCCTTAAGCCTGGACTTATAGATTTGACAGACCCATCATATCGGCATAAAGTGGAATTACATGCATAATCAGCAAGGATATCGATGAATACCCTACTAATTTGGACATTTATTTACCCTTTTAGCTAAAATGTGCAATGAGAAAAATGTCTGTCTAGTTGCATGGCCGATGGTTACTAGTGAAATTAGGTAATGGGTTTTTGGCTAAACAGGGAGTATGAGTGCTTATGATTTTCCAAATCGCGCTCTGGCTTATGCTGCCATACATAGTACCCATTAACATATTAAACTTTCAGTTCAAAGGAGAAACCCTGAAGTGAGAAATTAACTGCGAGAGGTCTAAACCTTGGAAAATGTGACTTGAATAGGTATGACTTATATATGTGTTAACTGTGTATACATTTGAAAAGGCCTATCACTCTACAACACAAAAAGACCGACGTTCAAGTGCGTTGGAATACAACTCGCTGTCCCTCTTGCTGCTTAAGGTCGAATACCACTGTGATAGGTTTTCAGGACCCATTTCCCTACTGAAAGGTGACCATATCATTAGGCATTCTATGTTCTTCACCATGTTCTTTTGACACTAGTGATAGACGCTCTATACCCCTCCGAGATGTCTCCATTTGCTTTGTGGCTATCTTGAGGCCTTGCAGAAATCCTGTTCTAGGACACAAGAACACAGGAGTTACTGATCTAGATCTAGACTAGATCTTAATACTTTGTTCTAAACCACATCGGGTTCAACCATAAATATAAATGGAAAATTTCACTTGTGTTAGATAAGACAAATCATTCAAACTATCAGCCAATCATTTCTATCCAGCAGCGAAAAAAACGTGCAGACTATCAGGTTTACCTTACAGGTTGAAGCAGAGTGAACTTATTGTAATACCTGCTGAAAGTGTAAAATTCAATTCTACAATCTTTAGAGCGGAATGTTAGATGCTGTTGTGTTAACCTAAAACCTAAACTACAGTAGCATCTTGCAGATGCTACCCTAAAATTGTGTTGCAGTATAAAGCTACTCGACACTTAGTGCTATGATCCCGGTCCCCGCACTCACATATGACACCATCTTCGTTAAACTTTGAAATTATGACCCTTTTCCACTGATTTTTGAGACAAAAAGCAACCCTTTTTATAGTGAAGTCGCTGATTTTGGGGTCCCTAAAATTGCCCCTTTTTCTTTGAAAACGCTGATATTTCTGTGAACACTATCTTTTTGATAATGATTTGTACATGTTTTATGAATGAATGTACATATAGATATATACCAAATCATCATTATTAGAATGCAGCAGGCACATGGACTGTCACACATGGATACAAAGCCCTATTTCCTTCATCATAGACAATTTGCTCTTATGCCCAACAAAGGCTGCAAGATACCCTTTTCTCCAGATTCCACTAAAAATAAACTTAAACTTTCTGAAATTCGCGCTTTTTTCTAACGAGGATGGTGTCTGAATGTGGCTAGGCCCCTACGACTAAATTCACTTGATTGCTTTTGGCCCACATGGTCCAATCCCAAGTCGTCTAACACTCTCACTTTACATTGCAATGGCATAGTAACTCAATACCCGTTTTAATGATGTCAGCTTAAAGTATTTAGAACATTTTAGTGGCCATGGTTGTTTTTGTTGGTGGTGGTGGTGTTTATTTTTTTGGGGAAAAGGGGTAGAGACCTCTCATGCTCCTTTGGAACTGTGTACAAACTGTGCAGAATACGACATGCATTAGTCTAGCTCTACTTTCTGTCTCTCTCACTTAAGGTGGATGGCACCCATATGCTAGAAGTAGCTAAATCTTCGTAAGATTGTCATCATAACTTTATAATTACGACTGATTACATTCTCTTTCCAATGATAGTAAGAAAGCAGTGGGTTCCCGGGCTATTTCATGATATATTTACCCATGAAGCTGCCAAAGAGTTATAATGTTTTACTATGATTTGCATGGAATATCAATAAAGGGTACCTAATTTTTTGTACAACCTTCCCATAATATTCACATCATCCTTCTGCACCAAGAAAATGTATTACGATGATGTGGTTCCGGACACTTGTATTGCTTTTCCACATTCAAAAAGAAATCTTATGGAAATAATCTATATAGAGTTACACCATGCAGGGCAAATACTGCTCATATAGGGTAGATTAACCTAAAGACGACCGTTCCTGTGCAGGTTTTCAATCAGGTGTTTGTAGTTGCTAATATCTCTGGAAGTTGTGGGTCTTCAGACTTCCAGAATACACTGAATGAAAGATAATTGTTTGGGCTTTTGTACCTGTTATATTTCGAAAATCCATTTATATATGTTATTTCTAATTCATCACCCTTATTACAAACATTCCATTTAGTTCAATTTCACCTTGAGGTGACCACTTTGCACCTAGAGTTAACCACTTAATATCCACCCTTTTGATAAAGCCCTTTTGATTAAAACATCAAATTAAGGATTAAACAAGTTCCTTAAATATATATGAAATAAAATAGCACCGTTAAAGATACTGCACCATAAGGAAAATATATGATTTAGAGTGGCTAAAATAAAATGAAAATTGGAACAATGGCATGCCCATTGATATCTTAAATCCCATCAAAACAAAGGTGATGATGCTAACCCTGCATTAAAAAAGCTTCATTTTAACTGTGCTTTAGTAAATTTGAAATATGCACTATAATAACCCAGCTCTTGATTCTATAATCATGCTCTCATTATCACAAACTTTCTCTACATACTACTAGTAGTAGGATTCCAGTAAAGGTTGAAATGTGTGTATTGGAACATCATCCAGAGATATTTTGTATCCAAAACTGTTCAGAGTATGAATCTTTGGATGTAATGCTATATTATAAATGGTATCTATTCAATGAAATGCATAAATAACTGCTCAAGGTGAAATTGTGGTCATATCAAGGTGAAATTGGTATGTTCTAGCAAATAAGTCCTATACAGAAAGTATTTAACTTTTCTGCACTTTTCCTTATGCTATCATTTAGCAAAGATATTTATCTATGCCTAGAGTCTAAATGTTGTATATATGTGAGCATTTGTCATTTTCAAATTCTAGAACCAAAGTTGGAGAATTCTGATGAAATGACCAGCTGGTCATGATAAAAAATATTCAAGCATGGGAACTTCAGTGTATTACCATACAATAACAATTACCTCTTATATTCCAGGACATCATTCTGTGGGGTATTATAACACCTCTATTTCAATAATATTAGGGTTTAAGACCAATGCACAAAATGTGAAAGTGAGAAAAACAAGCTGACAGGTGGTCAACTCTAGGTATGTGGTCATCTTTAGGTTAATCTACCCTATACCCCCACACAGCCAGTGGACTTCGTGGCCTAAGGGCCTGTCTCCACTATACGATCATCGTGACCGATGGACGTATCTGTCACGATATTCACTTTGAAAGATTGACATGTTTGATTTTTTCAAACGATTTGCTACCAATCTGGGTACCCAGAAGTCTACTCTAGAGGTACCCCACCCCCACTCACATATGTACATATAGTACTGATGGTCGCTGTGGATAATTGTCGCCTAGTGGAGAAAGGCCCTTATTGGTAAGTGTTCAGGAGGGTGTTGCTCCTATAGTAAAAGGAAGAGCGGGCTAAAAATGCCCTTGTTTCCAGTCCTTTCTTTTCGTGTAGCTATAACTTGTCCCTTTTGTTGCTCACAAGTGGTCATTCAAGTACGGTGCTAAAAAAGACAGATTTGAGTAGGTACCTACTCGGGAGAAGTCAGTCAGTATAGTATAGTATAGAATGTGTGACATGAGTAGGTACCTGATAGTGCAGCTCTCTCTATTTTAAACAAGGCAAGTGACTTTTCAGACTAATGTGGTGAGTGCAAGTTGAATGGTGAAGCAGAGCGTGACTTCTTTTGAAAAGAGGGTACCTACTGACAGCTCTTTTTACCATAGGAGCAACACGCTCCAGGTGTAGCCACAGAACATTGAGGGTTCGCAACAGATTCGTGCCATGGGTCTCTCAATAGCCATGTACACATGTGCATAAACCTGTGCACAGGATGTGTTTGGCATGGTATCCATCCACCTTTAAGAATAGGTCGAATCCCACATGGCGATTTAGGGCTCAAATATCTCTGCGATTTTGTCCCTTGCACTCTTGGGGCCTTCCTGAGCCCCTTTATCGCAAGGATAACTGCTTAATTGGTCGCAATTCACTGTTGGATTCGGTATAAGTTGAACAATCCTTGCGATCTAAGAGCCCAGGAAGACCCCAAAATCGCAAGGGATAAAATCGCAGAGATATTTGAGCCCTAAATCACCATGTGGGATTCAACCTTATACGCATAAAACAGATTTGCACAGTAAAGCGTCGACACGACCAGTTTCTTTAGTAGACTATATTCTTACCATGAAATAAATATGTGTATTTATGTACACTCTTTCCTCCCCTGTTCTCTTCATGATGACTAATTATCTAAGGACGCAGTTTGGTTTTAGGTCGAATCCAACATGACAAAAAATAGCTTAAATATCTCTGCAATTTTAAATCTGTTGTGATTTTGGGACCTACCCTAAATTCTCAAGGGGCATAACTACTTCAGGGAGTATAGAACACAGGCACTCTTTCGCGATTTTAGGCCATAGAATGCACAAAGAAATAAACATCAACAAAGGCAAGATATCCCAAAGAGTACATGAGAAAATGCAGCAGTGTCCGTGTCAGAGCTTTGTGTCCTATACACTCTACTGTAGTTATGTCCCATGCGATTTTTGCTTCAGATTTAAAATCGTAGAGATACTTTGGGCACTTTATTGCATGCAAAATCTTCTATAAATTTGGGTTTACATACATAAAACGTGTGTCCACTCCTGCAGAAATTATGCCACAGGAATATTGCTAGCTCATAACAATTTATTGATTTGTATAATGATGTTTCCCTATGGCCTGCAGGCTCTGACCTATCACGCTTCCTTTCTGTGGTGTAAAACTATAAGGTACTAACTCTTATCATGTGATGTGGGGTTCTCAGGGGACTCTTCTAAAGAATATACGCTACCAAGACTTCAGATTAAAGTGGTTTCCTCTATAAGCCTATGCCAAAGAAAGATCTTTTATATTCAAGGTCTGAGCAAATGCTTAATGTTAAATTAATACATATAGCATTTTTTCCTCCCGTTGTACATTTTCCAATGACGACATTTAGTCATTGCTATTATCCATTATTACTTATTGTTTCTTTTGCCCACTCCCAATTTCCTTAAATCTTTATCTCAGACAGCTTCCTCCCATCTTTCAACCACCACTCTGCTGATCCCCCCCCTCCCTGCCCCCCCCGCTCCTTCCCTTGTAGCCACTCCAGCTACCCCAGCATTGAGTAGAGTCCTGATGTACAGATCCATGTTGCAGCATACAGTATCAGGGCCCTAATCCATCTCCTTAATCCTGTAATAAACAGCTCCATATTCACCACACCCTATGTAAACCCAGCTCTTGTATATATATAGACCTGGTGTGTATAAACATGAGGCTAGATGGCTATAGGTAAGACACAGTGGTGTGATCTTTATTTAGGATTGCCTGTATATTTTATAGTAATCATGGCCTTGCATACAATGCACCTATCCTGTAGCCAGTACAGCGTATAAATAATTCTCTACTGTGGTAAGGGGTTCATCCACTGCCGATGGATGGACCATCCGTCGGTTTCATCCGTTTCATTTATCATTGATTTCTAAAGGGCTGCGTCCACTGCGACGGATGGACCATCCGTCGCCCTTCATCCGTGTTTTGCTCAATAGAAAACAATGATAAAATCGACGAATGAAACCGACGGATGGTCCATCCGTCGGCAGTGGATGCACCCCTTAAGGAGAACAAAAAACGGATGAAGGGAGACGGATGATTCATCCGTCACAGTGGATGCAGCCCTGTACTGGGCAGTATAGCATCTCGCGTGTACCGATGAGGCAGTGACACATAATTGGCCAGGACGGCGAATCATGATTATACTTAAGAACTAACATGGGTATTTTGAGTGTTGAAAGGTTCAGCCTGTTAACCGCTATCTCACCTCCAAAAGTGTCAACTCCGTGATTGCTAGACATAATTATGAGGTTTGGCAGTTTTAGAGAATAGTTTGGCAAACTTTAGAGAATAGTTCAACAGTAGGGGTGAGGGTGCACGCAATCATCCCAGTAAACGTTATATCCAAAATGCTAATTAGTATTAATGTAGCTGTAGGTTTATCTCCTACAAAATAGATTTGAATTGCGTTTTGAAGCATGGTACATATGTATGTTCAAACCTTAATGTTTATTTACGTTTTAGTATAGTTTAGTATAGCTGACGACATACGTTTTTCTACCTCATTTAGACGTATAAAAACGTAAATTGAAAATGTATTTCTGATGTCTACATCTCTAAAACGTAGATGAACCTTAACATAGCAGCGTCCTCATGCCATCATAAGTCTACGTACAAAACCGCTGTTCAGGTTTCAACTACGAATTTGTGTTTACTGGGATGATTTTGCCTGTAAACTTTAAGTTTATGGTAAAGTTCCCAAAGATGTACTATTTAAAAACTTCTCACAGAATTCTGAAAGAAGGGGTGGCTTTGGTCATGCCCTTTGGAAGTTTGAGAATAGTTGCGATGATGTCTAAGTTCTTTTCAAAAGGAGCATACTGTGAGCCAAAATGCGATTTCGCAGTAACAGGGGAACTTCAGGCAATATCAATATACTTATAGAATTGCGATGCTGGATGTGCTATGAGATATCATGTATGTTGTGTGTTGAAGCTAAGTTGCACATTATGCACGTCTGTCTAAGGTTGTATTATCAGAGTCTGAAGATGCTTGGTCTCATGCCGTCATCATGGTGGTCAGCAGAAGCAGCTTGATCCTAATTACCTACAGTGTGTATTAACCCCCTACCCCCAATCCCATTGGGTAGGTAACCCTTTCATAACCGTACATCCTTTAGGACACAATGTTGATACACCAAGGCAGTGCAGTAGAGTACACAATGTCCATGCACCGTTTGGGTGTCTATCAAGCCCTTAGAGTTGGCAGGGTGCATTGATGCAACACTTGCAATTGGCGAGTTACTCATGTACCCTGGTTGCATTTATAATAATAATATATTTGATTGACAGCAACAAAGAGGTCATTACTGACCTATGTGTCATTTATAGGTAGGCCTACATTATACAGAATGTGACACACAGAGGTTTAATTGATCACACCTGTGACAACAAACCTGAACCTCTGTTTGTTGTATGGAGGAACATACGGGTCCTACTGCACACGCAGTCTCGTCTAGGGCACGTGACTGCACGTGAGTTTAGATATTTACCAATTTAGCTGAGCTGAAGTTGAGTTTAACGGTTTTGTCAGTTATCCCAAAGTTTGCACACAATAAGGTGCCTTCAAATAGATAGTGTCAGTGATATCAGACACGTCTAAAAGAGATGCCTGCCCATGTCTATTCGATCCCACTGATGTACATCATTGAATAACCAATTTCGGTTTCCCCCGGGCGGTTTCCCCTAGATTATACTCTAACAGATATAAATGAGGAGAAAATAAAGTGCAAGATTCTAAGGCTTGTTCTCAGACTAAAAACCTGATTACTGACCATCATCAGAGCATTGAGAGCACAGCAGCGTACTTGTAACTTACATAGTTGGTTGGCTTGGAATTTGAAGAATCATTAGAATGCGGCCACACCCGATTTCTTAACGATAAGAAAGTGTTTTCTGATTCCGTCTTGAAGTGGCTATTATGAAGAGGAACGCGTTATGCTGGCCATCTCCCGCTGAATAGTACACCTTTGTCCAGATAACCAAATGATTCATCTGGGGAAAGTCAAACTTTTGATTGTTTTCATTGCTGCTGGCTGCCTTTCTAACAAAAAAAAAGTGTTAAGTCACAAATATTCAGTACTAACCCCGCGGCGTTTCTAACTTATTTGATTAGGTTTCATATCAGAGGTTGAAGAACATGATGTACTACAGATAACTTGCTCACTTACGACAGACAAGCTCCTGATAGCACTTGAAGCCTTCAGGCAACTTCTAGGGTATTATCAGCACTGGATTATTTAGTGATGAGTTGTTGATTCTTAACCCTTTAAATGACCGCACGTGGTAATTCTAGTGAACTGTGTGTTTTCTGGAGGCATGGATGCAGCAAGCGTGAGCTATCCCAAGTTGCCAGTGCAGGATTCATGCTTCAGCCTGACCCTACAGTATCTAACCATACATCATTCAGGTTCCAATATCATACAGCAATACGCCAGTAGCGATTTGCATTGAGAATCACTTTGGTGCTAGATGGCAAGAAGTGAACTTAACTTTGAGGCATCATGCTGCCCTTAAGGAACTAACCTCTCAGTCATTACATAACAGTACACAGTGTGGGTAAGGGGCATGCTCTAAGGCCACTCTCACATAAGTAAATAACCAACTAGAGACATGTATACCACCCAGTAGGACAACTGTAAACACACAACCTAACATATTAAGCCCAACCAGGTAAAGACAGGATGGTAGATCTGGTTAACGACTAGGGTGGAGACTAGAATGTCTAAAACCCTTTCATGAAATGTGGAGATGTCATAAGATAATGTGCTTTTTCAAAATAATTGGCCTTTTCAATGCCGACATGGAGGGTGCCAAAAGGTTGAGTAGTCGAGTCGGGGAAGGCTTACCCTGTATTCGAAAAGTGTATATGAACGAGGTCTTGAGACTTGGGCCTTCGGATAAAGATAAACCTTTATTTTTACATGTTTAGTAAGATTCTGGACTCCCGTAGACTAACGCACGGTAAAGCATATTGTGATTATTTACGATATATGGGTTCGTATTTGCCAAAAAGTTATTTGACATTTCGACTGTATTTCCCCTCCTTCCGGCCTCATCACTCGGCGCAGGAATCTATATCCAGCATTTGAATTTTTTTTCCCCACATACCTGATGTTTGCAGACCTCGTTAGCATAGATTTCAATGGAGCCTGGTGGAGTTATTAACAGAGAACCATCCTTAGATATCCTAGATGAACATGCCATGCCAAATTCCTCCATTTTCTTCAAAATAAATAAGAATCCATTGATTTTCCACATCGATACGAGTCGGGACCCGCCCCGTCCGGCCATTCCTTGCTCGACGCGTGGCTGACCTAGTCTCATCGCGCAGGAAACAAACCCATTTCCGGTTGGCAAGGGACTACTTGCGTCGTCTGCTAATTATGGCTTCGTATAGAAATTCTACCCAAGAAGCAAGAAATAATGCTGTAAAGGTGCAAGCAGTAGATATTTTTTATGATGTACTCCCAGATATGATTGCCAACATTTGTTTAGAAGTTATGGAGGAACAAGAAGCTGAAAATGACAGAGTTCTTCAAGATATGGGTATATTTGAGCTATTAGTAGCAGACGAACCCCTGGAGGAACAGGTAGTCCCACCTGCTGTACAGGCCCCTCAAACACCACCTGAACCTATAATTACCCCAGAAGAAGAAGAAAATCAAGATGAGATGGAAGAACTACATAGAGCTTATGTACTACATCGTAGAAATACAAACACAGTAAAAAAGACCGAGTCTGTAAGTGTAAACATTAGCCATTGCCACTTTGACAGGTGGGCGGGACGGGGAGGAGATGCAGGTTGGGAGATTTGACTTTGGGAGAATTTACTTTGATCCAATTCGGTTTTCTTGCTATATCTCGTAAAATAATGGCTGTAAAATTTTTTTCTTAGGTTATGAGGAAAGTACATGGCTACTTTAGAGAGAATTTGCAAGAAAATAGGGATGTTCTGGATATTCCCCCGAAAAAACTTGCATCATTGATGTCTGCGTTTGTGCTGGGAGTGAGGAAGAAGTTGCCCAAAGGCGTGACAATGGCAGCTGCTACCGATGAACAAAAATTCCACCAACCGGATACCCTCACATCATATTATACTGGTGTGGCGAGGTAAAAATATGATGAATTGATGCACTAAGACCCCCCCTACGATATTTCCCAAGCCCAAATAAAAATATGAAGCCTTACTATGTCAAATCTTACATTTTCTGATCGTCCCCAAAATGCTGCTAATACAAACTCTATGGCGCTACTCAGTCCTTCTACCGGTACAGTCCCCATAGACTTATCATTACGTGAACAAAGCTAAAACTAAATAATTTCTCCTGACCTTAATATTTCGAATTTCTGGGTGGGGTTTGCGCCAAATATTAGTTTAATTCCTCTAGTTTTTAGCCTCTTAAGGATTTTTAGGGGGTTGAAGCCTAAATGGGTAAAACGAAAATAAAGCATCTTGGTGTCTGGCCGAATCAGTCATTTCCATATACTTTCAATGCTAAAATAGGCCCATGTCGACCAAAACTAAAACGGCTATAACATATTAACCACTGCATACTTTTTAATGGGAATATGATGGGAACGAAGTAAAATATCCCAAGTTTAATGTGTATTAACCTCAGTGCTGAGATGTAGGCCTAACTAGCTTAAAAAAATTCGTATATTAAGTCTTCCATTCAGTGCTTCTACCGGTACAGTCCCCATAGACTTATCATTACGTGAACAAAGCTAAAACTAAATAATTTCTCCTGACCTTAATATTTCGAATTTCTGGGTGGGGTTTGCGCCAAATATTAGTTTAATTCCTCTAGTTTTTAGCCTCTTAAGGATTTTTAGGGGGTTGAAGCCTAAATGGGTAAAACGAAAATAAAGCATCTTGGTGTCTGGCCGAATCAGTCATTTCCATATACTTTCAATGCTAAAATAGGCCCATGTCGACCAAAACTAAAACGGCTATAACATATTAACCACTGCATACTTTTTAATGGGAATATGATGGGAACGAAGTAAAATATCCCAAGTTTAATGTGTATTAACCTCAGTGCTGAGATGTAGGCCTAACTAGCTTAAAAAAATTCGTATATTAAGTCTTCCATTCAGTGCTTCTACCGGTACAGTCCCCATAGACTTATCATTACGTGAACAAAGCTAAAACTAAATAATTTCTCCTGACCTTAATATTTCGAATTTCTGGGTGGGGACTGTGCCAAATATTAGTTTAATTATTCTAGTTTTTAGCCTCTTAAGGATTTTTAGGGGGTTGAAGCCTAAGATGTCAAAAAAAAAATAAAGCATTTTGATGTCTGGCTGTATCAGTCATTTCCATATACTTTCAATGCTAAAATAGGCCCATGTCGACCACAAGTCAATGAGCTGTCATTAAATAAATCCTGAATACTTTGTAATGGGAGTACGATGGGAATGAAGTAAAATATCACAAGTTTAATGTGTATTAGTCTCAGTGCTAAAAATTAGGCCTAACCCCCCAATACAAAAATTATTCTGTAGGTGCGCCTTATAGCTGTCCCCATAGACTTATCATTACGTGAACAAAGCTAAAACTAAATAATTTCTCCTGACCTTAATATTTCGAATTTCTGGGTGGGGACTGCGCCAAATATTAGTTTAATTATTCTAGTTTTTAGCCTCTTAAGGATTATTAGGGGGTTGAAGCCTAAGATGTCAAAAAAAAAATAAAGCATTTTGATGTCTGGCCGTATCAGTCATTTTCATATACTTTCAATGCTAAAATAGACCCATGTCGACCAAAACTAAATGAGCTGTCATTGAATAAATCCTGAATACTTTTTAATGGGAGTACGATGGTAAACAAGTAAAATAACTCAAGTTTACTATGTATTAGTCTCAGTGCTGAAAATTAGGCCTAACCCCCCAATACAAAAATTATTCTGTAGGTGCGCCTTATAGCTGTCCCCATAGACTTATCATTACGTGAACAAAGCTAAAACTAAATAATTTCTCCTGACCTTAATATTTCGAATTTCTGGGTGGGGACTGCGCCAAATATTAGTTTAATTATTCTAGTTTTTAGCCTCTTAAGGATTTTTAGGGGGTTGAAGCCTAAGATGTCAAAAAAAAAATAAAGCATTTTGATGTCTGGCCGTATCAGTCATTTCCATACAGTGCTTCTACCGGTACAGTCCCCATAGACTTATCATTACGTGAACAAACCTAAAAGTAAATAATTTCTCCTGGGCTTAATATTTCGAATTTCTGGATGGGGATTGCGCCAAATATTAGTTTAACTATTCTAGTTTTTAGCCTCTTAAGGATTTTTAGGGGGTTGAAGCCTAACATGTCAAACAAAAAATAAAGCATTTTGATGTGTGGCCGTGACATTGCTCCCATAGAGATTGCACTGAGGCTCAGATCAGCGGTACATTATTTGCAGTTTAAATTTTTATTTGAACCTTTTATGGGAAATTACACCACTATCATGGTAGATTTCATCATTTTACAGTGCTTGGGGGGGTTATTTTTTTGTTTTTGTCAAAATTAAGCCGGAAAATAATTAAATTCGTTGCCTTGACCCAGATTTTCACCGATCAGCTGATCGCCTACACTTGCCATACATATAACTTAATCTCCGAGCAGATGTTTTATCTTAAGCATTGAAAGTATATAGAAATGACTGATACGGCCAGACATCAAAATGCTTTATTTATTTTTTGACATGTTAGGCTTCAACCCCCTAAAAATCCTTAAGAGGCTAAAAACTAGAATAGTTAAACTAATATTTGGCGCAAACCCCACCCAGAAATTCGAAATATTAAGCCCAGGAGAAATTATTTAGTTTTAGCTTTGTTCACGTAATGATAAGTCTATGGGGACTGTACCGGTAGAAGGACTGAATGGAAGACTTGATATACGAATTTTTTTAAGCTAGTTAGGGCTAGATGTCAGCACTGAGGTTAATACCTAAGCAAATGTCCACGACCATGGGATATTTTTACATCGTATTCCCCGAGGTGGGACTGGCGTATTCACATCCATTATGGTGATGTTGCAAGTTCGGCTAGTACAAATACGCAGGTTAATAATAGCCAGTAAATTTTTTGCCCGACTTATGCCAGTATCCTGGATTAAATAGGCAAGATCTGGACATTATTTGAGTAATCTGGCCTCCTAGCATAATGAATTATATTAATGGCACAATCACTCATATTTTTCAGATATTGCCGAGAAAACGACTATCCGGTGTGCCTTATCACAGACCCTCACTTCAGCCTCTTTAAGAAGGTACTCGAGACGAGGAGGACCGAACTCAAGGAAATGGGCCTCGGGAACAGACCGAATAAGGCAGTGCCACTGACTGCTGAGGATGAAGAACTATGCTGGCAGACTGGTGCCTTTGGATACAGGTGCCCGCGCACTCTACAGCACACTATTTTTTTTATTTTTTCCAATGCATTTGGTTGGCGAGGTCGGGATGAGCAGTGGGATACAAAATGGAATGATCTGAAGCTCATCGATGAGGGGCTTCCGACAGAACACCTGCTGTGGAATGAAAGGGTCACCAAAACTCGCAAGGGTAAAGGGGCTCCGCGCCACTTTCAGCCCAAGTTGTGGCCTCTTGAAGATGAGGAACGATGCGGGGTGCGGATGTGGAAGTACCTCAACAAAAAGAGATCACCGGAACAGAAGGACGAGGAGTGTCATTTATTTCTGACACCGCAATATCACGCCAACTGGGATATGAGGTATCCATACAAGACCTCCAATATGTCTGAGGGATCAATCGGCCAGATCATGCCGAAGGTAAAGGAGGCCGCCGGATTGACCAGTGCTATTAAGAATCATTCGGTTCGGTCCACCGCCATCACCAAACTACTCCACGCCGGTGTCCCTCCTACCATCATCTGCCAAATCACCGGCCACAAAAACGAGAACTCCATCAACAACTATGGTACAGCCAGTGTTGAGCAGCAGATGGACATGTGTTCCATATTGGTCGGAGGAAAGAGATCTGCCCCTAATTCCTTTGGGAAAGGTCGATCACTGTTGAAGAAACGCCCTTCTGCCGCTGCTGGTTCTGCCGCACACCTTGAGTCTGAGCCGGAGCTAGAGCAAGAGCCGGAGCAAGCGTTTGAGCCTCCAGCTCCTGTCGTACAGCCTCCAGCTCCTATCGTACAGGCTCCGGCTCCTATCATACAGCCTCCAGCTCCTATCGTACAGGCTCCGGCTCCTATCATACAGCCTCCAGCTCCTATCGTACAGCCTCCGGCTCCTATCATACAGCCTGCAGCTCCTGTCGTACAGCCTCCAGCCTTCATGGTGGATGCGATTCCAGCACCAGCACCAATCATCCTGCACCAGCCACACATAGGAGGCCAAGTTGGCCTCCAGGCGGCCCACAGAGGATTCCCACTTGACGTGGCCAGCATGTTTGCTGGGGCCACCATCCAGGGTTCGGTCAATATTCACATCCATTATGGTGATGTTGCAAGTTCGGCTAGTACAAATACGCAGGTTAATAATAGCCAGTAAATTTTTTGCCCGACTTATGCCAGTATCCTGGATTAAATAGGCAAGATCTGGACATTATTTGAGTAATCTGGCCTCCTAGCATAATGAATTATATTAATGGCACAATCACTCATAATGAATATTGGTATTCACTTGACTGTCAACTGTTGCATTAATATTGTATGACTGATCTAGGGTTGTTGCCACGCCCACATGACCCCACATGACGTAATATGGTGTTTCTGTGCCACGGAAGTAAGTAGGTCATGGTTCAACCTGCACTCTCCACCAGATTCTTAGACCTTGTTGATAGAAACAAAGAGAGAAATGATGTGCGGTAGATTTAAACTAAAAATCTTTCCTGTAAGTGCTAAACTACCCTCATAAATTCTATTTTAGTGCAAATAAAAATTATTTTGAATTGAAAATTTATGAAAGTGTCAGTTAATCGTAAGATGATTGATTTTTGGATCAGAACTATATTTTCTGCGGTGCATTGACAAACCGAAGTCCGCAGTTGAGCAAGGTGTCATGGCGTCCCCCGTAGTGAAAGTTCAATTAAACAGTGAGTTTTTGTTTGATTTCATCGCTTCCCTGTGCCTAAACATGTAAAAATAAATATAGGAATGACGAATTTTGTGTATTGAATGTTTGTATTGACATCTCGAGCCGGTCACATTTCCCTCTCGTTCGTATAACTCACTCGAGGGAAATATGACCGGCTCTCGATGTCAATACAAACATTCGATACACAAAATTCGTCATTCCTATATACTTATATTTTCAGAATGAAAGGCGACATTGCCATCTCCAAACATCAACAGTGTATTTTGGTCAGGAGTCTGTCGGAAAGGGTAGACTGCTAAGAATCTAAGTCTGAACCGTACAGTAGATTTTGAATTAAAATCTGAGGAACCTCAGAGTTATGACACTTATTGCACCCTGGACTAAGGGCCCTTTTCGCAGTTTGTGTCAGATCTAATGGCAAGGGGATGACAAAATGATAAAAGAAGCATGAAATTGCACTTGTGAGAAGACGTCTTGCTGTCTACCAACTTTCAGGAAAGTCATTGTTATATCACCAAAGCAGTCTTGGAAGGGTTCATCATAGAATTTCTAATGGGTTCAGAATCACCCTTTGCAGGTTTTGCTATATATATATATATATATATATATATATATATATATATATATATATATATATATATATATATATATATATATATATAGGTAAAATATTGCAGATGTGTGAAGTGTGAACTCATCTATTTTTTTCAATGTCTACCATAAAGAAATCGTCTTCCTGCATTTTAATGAAGGTCTAGACTGTAACCCAGTGATATGACACACTAGTAGCACCCTGTACACGGTTGGGTAGACATTGTGACATAGCCTTTTTTCCAGCTTCCACCCTCCCGTCCCACATCATTCAGAAGCTGAGAGGCATTGGACGTCCAACCGGGGCAGCAGTTAATGGGTTTCTACACCCCTCCTCTCCCATCCCTTCAGCGCGACAGCTCTACAGATGGTCACTCTGTCTGGTCCTTTATTTTTACATGTTTAGTAAGATTCTGGACTCCCGTAGACTAACGCACGGTAAAGCATATTGTGATTATTTACGATATATGGGTTCGTATTTGCCAAAAAGTTATTTGACATTTCGACTGTATTTCCCCTCCTTCCGGCCTCATCACTCGGCGCAGGAATCTATATCCAGCATTTGAATTTTTTTTCCCCACATACCTGATGTTTGCAGACCTCGTTAGCATAGATTTCAATGGAGCCTGGTGGAGTTATTAACAGAGAACCATCCTTAGATATCCTAGATGAACATGCCATGCCAAATTCCTCCATTTTCTTCAAAATAAATAAGAATCCATTGATTTTCCACATCGATACGAGTCGGGACCCGCCCCGTCCGGCCATTCCTTGCTCGACGCGTGGCTGACCTAGTCTCATCGCGCAGGAAACAAACCCATTTCCGGTTGGCAAGGGACTACTTGCGTCGTCTGCTAATTATGGCTTCGTATAGAAATTCTACCCAAGAAGCAAGAAATAATGCTGTAAAGGTGCAAGCAGTAGATATTTTTTATGATGTACTCCCAGATATGATTGCCAACATTTGTTTAGAAGTTATGGAGGAACAAGAAGCTGAAAATGACAGAGTTCTTCAAGATATGGGTATATTTGAGCTATTAGTAGCAGACGAACCCCTGGAGGAACAGGTAGTCCCACCTGCTGTACAGGCCCCTCAAACACCACCTGAACCTATAATTACCCCAGAAGAAGAAGAAAATCAAGATGAGATGGAAGAACTACATAGAGCTTATGTACTACATCGTAGAAATACAAACACAGTAAAAAAGACCGAGTCTGTAAGTGTAAACATTAGCCATTGCCACTTTGACAGGTGGGCGGGACGGGGAGGAGATGCAGGTTGGGAGATTTGACTTTGGGAGAATTTACTTTGATCCAATTCGGTTTTCTTGCTATATCTCGTAAAATAATGGCTGTAAAATTTTTTTCTTAGGTTATGAGGAAAGTACATGGCTACTTTAGAGAGAATTTGCAAGAAAATAGGGATGTTCTGGATATTCCCCCGAAAAAACTTGCATCATTGATGTCTGCGTTTGTGCTGGGAGTGAGGAAGAAGTTGCCCAAAGGCGTGACAATGGCAGCTGCTACCGATGAACAAAAATTCCACCAACCGGATACCCTCACATCATATTATACTGGTGTGGCGAGGTAAAAATATGATGAATTGATGCACTAAGACCCCCCCTACGATATTTCCCAAGCCCAAATAAAAATATGAAGCCTTACTATGTCAAATCTTACATTTTCTGATCGTCCCCAAAATGCTGCTAATACAAACTCTATGGCGCTACTCAGTCCTTCTACCGGTACAGTCCCCATAGACTTATCATTACGTGAACAAAGCTAAAACTAAATAATTTCTCCTGACCTTAATATTTCGAATTTCTGGGTGGGGTTTGCGCCAAATATTAGTTTAATTCCTCTAGTTTTTAGCCTCTTAAGGATTTTTAGGGGGTTGAAGCCTAAATGGGTAAAACGAAAATAAAGCATCTTGGTGTCTGGCCGAATCAGTCATTTCCATATACTTTCAATGCTAAAATAGGCCCATGTCGACCAAAACTAAAACGGCTATAACATATTAACCACTGCATACTTTTTAATGGGAATATGATGGGAACGAAGTAAAATATCCCAAGTTTAATGTGTATTAACCTCAGTGCTGAGATGTAGGCCTAACTAGCTTAAAAAAATTCGTATATTAAGTCTTCCATTCAGTGCTTCTACCGGTACAGTCCCCATAGACTTATCATTACGTGAACAAAGCTAAAACTAAATAATTTCTCCTGACCTTAATATTTCGAATTTCTGGGTGGGGTTTGCGCCAAATATTAGTTTAATTCCTCTAGTTTTTAGCCTCTTAAGGATTTTTAGGGGGTTGAAGCCTAAATGGGTAAAACGAAAATAAAGCATCTTGGTGTCTGGCCGAATCAGTCATTTCCATATACTTTCAATGCTAAAATAGGCCCATGTCGACCAAAACTAAAACGGCTATAACATATTAACCACTGCATACTTTTTAATGGGAATATGATGGGAACGAAGTAAAATATCCCAAGTTTAATGTGTATTAACCTCAGTGCTGAGATGTAGGCCTAACTAGCTTAAAAAAATTCGTATATTAAGTCTTCCATTCAGTGCTTCTACCGGTACAGTCCCCATAGACTTATCATTACGTGAACAAAGCTAAAACTAAATAATTTCTCCTGACCTTAATATTTCGAATTTCTGGGTGGGGACTGTGCCAAATATTAGTTTAATTATTCTAGTTTTTAGCCTCTTAAGGATTTTTAGGGGGTTGAAGCCTAAGATGTCAAAAAAAAAATAAAGCATTTTGATGTCTGGCTGTATCAGTCATTTCCATATACTTTCAATGCTAAAATAGGCCCATGTCGACCACAAGTCAATGAGCTGTCATTAAATAAATCCTGAATACTTTGTAATGGGAGTACGATGGGAATGAAGTAAAATATCACAAGTTTAATGTGTATTAGTCTCAGTGCTAAAAATTAGGCCTAACCCCCCAATACAAAAATTATTCTGTAGGTGCGCCTTATAGCTGTCCCCATAGACTTATCATTACGTGAACAAAGCTAAAACTAAATAATTTCTCCTGACCTTAATATTTCGAATTTCTGGGTGGGGACTGCGCCAAATATTAGTTTAATTATTCTAGTTTTTAGCCTCTTAAGGATTATTAGGGGGTTGAAGCCTAAGATGTCAAAAAAAAAATAAAGCATTTTGATGTCTGGCCGTATCAGTCATTTTCATATACTTTCAATGCTAAAATAGACCCATGTCGACCAAAACTAAATGAGCTGTCATTGAATAAATCCTGAATACTTTTTAATGGGAGTACGATGGTAAACAAGTAAAATAACTCAAGTTTACTATGTATTAGTCTCAGTGCTGAAAATTAGGCCTAACCCCCCAATACAAAAATTATTCTGTAGGTGCGCCTTATAGCTGTCCCCATAGACTTATCATTACGTGAACAAAGCTAAAACTAAATAATTTCTCCTGACCTTAATATTTCGAATTTCTGGGTGGGGACTGCGCCAAATATTAGTTTAATTATTCTAGTTTTTAGCCTCTTAAGGATTTTTAGGGGGTTGAAGCCTAAGATGTCAAAAAAAAAATAAAGCATTTTGATGTCTGGCCGTATCAGTCATTTCCATACAGTGCTTCTACCGGTACAGTCCCCATAGACTTATCATTACGTGAACAAACCTAAAAGTAAATAATTTCTCCTGGGCTTAATATTTCGAATTTCTGGATGGGGATTGCGCCAAATATTAGTTTAACTATTCTAGTTTTTAGCCTCTTAAGGATTTTTAGGGGGTTGAAGCCTAACATGTCAAACAAAAAATAAAGCATTTTGATGTGTGGCCGTGACATTGCTCCCATAGAGATTGCACTGAGGCTCAGATCAGCGGTACATTATTTGCAGTTTAAATTTTTATTTGAACCTTTTATGGGAAATTACACCACTATCATGGTAGATTTCATCATTTTACAGTGCTTGGGGGGGTTATTTTTTTGTTTTTGTCAAAATTAAGCCGGAAAATAATTAAATTCGTTGCCTTGACCCAGATTTTCACCGATCAGCTGATCGCCTACACTTGCCATACATATAACTTAATCTCCGAGCAGATGTTTTATCTTAAGCATTGAAAGTATATAGAAATGACTGATACGGCCAGACATCAAAATGCTTTATTTATTTTTTGACATGTTAGGCTTCAACCCCCTAAAAATCCTTAAGAGGCTAAAAACTAGAATAGTTAAACTAATATTTGGCGCAAACCCCACCCAGAAATTCGAAATATTAAGCCCAGGAGAAATTATTTAGTTTTAGCTTTGTTCACGTAATGATAAGTCTATGGGGACTGTACCGGTAGAAGGACTGAATGGAAGACTTGATATACGAATTTTTTTAAGCTAGTTAGGGCTAGATGTCAGCACTGAGGTTAATACCTAAGCAAATGTCCACGACCATGGGATATTTTTACATCGTATTCCCCGAGGTGGGACTGGCGTATTCACATCCATTATGGTGATGTTGCAAGTTCGGCTAGTACAAATACGCAGGTTAATAATAGCCAGTAAATTTTTTGCCCGACTTATGCCAGTATCCTGGATTAAATAGGCAAGATCTGGACATTATTTGAGTAATCTGGCCTCCTAGCATAATGAATTATATTAATGGCACAATCACTCATATTTTTCAGATATTGCCGAGAAAACGACTATCCGGTGTGCCTTATCACAGACCCTCACTTCAGCCTCTTTAAGAAGGTACTCGAGACGAGGAGGACCGAACTCAAGGAAATGGGCCTCGGGAACAGACCGAATAAGGCAGTGCCACTGACTGCTGAGGATGAAGAACTATGCTGGCAGACTGGTGCCTTTGGATACAGGTGCCCGCGCACTCTACAGCACACTATTTTTTTTATTTTTTCCAATGCATTTGGTTGGCGAGGTCGGGATGAGCAGTGGGATACAAAATGGAATGATCTGAAGCTCATCGATGAGGGGCTTCCGACAGAACACCTGCTGTGGAATGAAAGGGTCACCAAAACTCGCAAGGGTAAAGGGGCTCCGCGCCACTTTCAGCCCAAGTTGTGGCCTCTTGAAGATGAGGAACGATGCGGGGTGCGGATGTGGAAGTACCTCAACAAAAAGAGATCACCGGAACAGAAGGACGAGGAGTGTCATTTATTTCTGACACCGCAATATCACGCCAACTGGGATATGAGGTATCCATACAAGACCTCCAATATGTCTGAGGGATCAATCGGCCAGATCATGCCGAAGGTAAAGGAGGCCGCCGGATTGACCAGTGCTATTAAGAATCATTCGGTTCGGTCCACCGCCATCACCAAACTACTCCACGCCGGTGTCCCTCCTACCATCATCTGCCAAATCACCGGCCACAAAAACGAGAACTCCATCAACAACTATGGTACAGCCAGTGTTGAGCAGCAGATGGACATGTGTTCCATATTGGTCGGAGGAAAGAGATCTGCCCCTAATTCCTTTGGGAAAGGTCGATCACTGTTGAAGAAACGCCCTTCTGCCGCTGCTGGTTCTGCCGCACACCTTGAGTCTGAGCCGGAGCTAGAGCAAGAGCCGGAGCAAGCGTTTGAGCCTCCAGCTCCTGTCGTACAGCCTCCAGCTCCTATCGTACAGGCTCCGGCTCCTATCATACAGCCTCCAGCTCCTATCGTACAGGCTCCGGCTCCTATCATACAGCCTCCAGCTCCTATCGTACAGCCTCCGGCTCCTATCATACAGCCTGCAGCTCCTGTCGTACAGCCTCCAGCCTTCATGGTGGATGCGATTCCAGCACCAGCACCAATCATCCTGCACCAGCCACACATAGGAGGCCAAGTTGGCCTCCAGGCGGCCCACAGAGGATTCCCACTTGACGTGGCCAGCATGTTTGCTGGGGCCACCATCCAGGGTTCGGTCAATATTCACATCCATTATGGTGATGTTGCAAGTTCGGCTAGTACAAATACGCAGGTTAATAATAGCCAGTAAATTTTTTGCCCGACTTATGCCAGTATCCTGGATTAAATAGGCAAGATCTGGACATTATTTGAGTAATCTGGCCTCCTAGCATAATGAATTATATTAATGGCACAATCACTCATAATGAATATTGGTATTCACTTGACTGTCAACTGTTGCATTAATATTGTATGACTGATCTAGGGTTGTTGCCACGCCCACATGACCCCACATGACGTAATATGGTGTTTCTGTGCCACGGAAGTAAGTAGGTCATGGTTCAACCTGCACTCTCCACCAGATTCTTAGACCTTGTTGATAGAAACAAAGAGAGAAATGATGTGCGGTAGATTTAAACTAAAAATCTTTCCTGTAAGTGCTAAACTACCCTCATAAATTCTATTTTAGTGCAAATAAAAATTATTTTGAATTGAAAATTTATGAAAGTGTCAGTTAATCGTAAGATGATTGATTTTTGGATCAGAACTATATTTTCTGCGGTGCATTGACAAACCGAAGTCCGCAGTTGAGCAAGGTGTCATGGCGTCCCCCGTAGTGAAAGTTCAATTAAACAGTGAGTTTTTGTTTGATTTCATCGCTTCCCTGTGCCTAAACATGTAAAAATAAATATAGGAATGACGAATTTTGTGTATTGAATGTTTGTATTGACATCTCGAGCCGGTCACATTTCCCTCTCGTTCGTATAACTCACTCGAGGGAAATATGACCGGCTCTCGATGTCAATACAAACATTCGATACACAAAATTCGTCATTCCTATATACGTATTCTAAACCTTAAAAAGCAATATCCTCCGGTCAGCCCAACACATTGCAGCGTGTGATTATGCATATCTTTTGTGACTATGAGTTAGTGGCTGCATTCATGCATTATGAGGCACTAATGCAATACTGGCGATGCAGCGCAGCATTGTAATTGGCCGGGGGCAATTGGTAAGTCATTTACTCAAATAGGCATGCGACCAAAAGAGTTAACAGATCTTTTGCTAATATGCATTAAATAAGTTCTGGACCTTGTTTCAACAGTGTCCAAGACAGGACACCCACAGATCGTAGTGGGAGGTGTATGAAATGGCTCCATAGCAATGACTAAATAGTGAGCTACAGTAAGTCCACAGACCTCAAAATAAGCCCTGCTATGTATTTAACTGCTGGCTTCATACAGACCACTATGACATCATAGCACCCAGTCGTACAGGCCAGGCACCCATACTCAATGGCTAAATAGTGCCCGGTCATACCTTCCCCATAGTACTATTCAAATGAGCATAGGGCTACAGTATCTATATATAGGTGATCCCACCTGGTTACAAGGGCACACACAGTCATGGTCAATTATAATGAAAATGGATCATATTGTTAATGGTGGTCAAATATACCTACAAATATCATAATTGTACAGAATGCTCCTATTTGGCAGCAGGTTCCTCTACCTTCAACGTGAGGTTGAAGATACATAGCCTCCTCAACACCTTGCTATATATAATTATAGTAAGGCCCATCGACCTCTATGAGTCCTGAGATCACCTGGTAAGATTTGTCCCTTCTCAAGTTGTAGGGGCCTGAACCTGTCGTAGACACTATTGAAACAAGCTCCAGATGAGGGAACTACGTCTGCTGCAAATATGTGCAATTGTGTATGATGGCAACCATAAAGGACTAGTGCATACCAAGAGAAGCGAGTGTGCGATGTACCCGTGCCATATCGCCCTACTACTGAGTGGCAGAGCGCCATTACATGGATGCATCATTAACATAAATGCACAGGAAAGCAAGAGGGATCATGCTGTCATATAAAGGGTTAACGTTAACTATACACTCTAAAAAAGCAGCCGTGTGATTCTGATTAGAGCTGATATTTACCTATGATATACAGGACCCTACGTGATTTAACATTGATATTTCCCATGCATGTTTCTGCAGGGTATTTCAAAATGATATCTATGGCTATGGTTTTGAAATGCCCTCCTGGCCGCATTCGAAAACTCAAAGTTCGTGCATCTGTAAAGAATCTGTACAGAGACATGAAAATCTCTAGGTTGAAGAAATGCTCTGAGATAAGATGGTTGATAAAAATGATCTACTACCTGTTTTCCTTAAACAATGAGCAGTTTAGTTTGCACAGGTTTTCCATGAACACAATGCTATTACAAAGGTCTTGTAATTTACCAAATAATTATGGATATGTAGGCTTCGAAGTTCCTCTTAGCGCAAGGCTACAAAGGTAATAGCTATTCTAAAAAGATGAACCTGCCTTCTAATTTTCAACCCATTCCTTTCAGTAATGGGTTACACGAGGCCTTATCTAGCTTCATAAGTCACTTTCAACTCCACCAAATGAACTATACACGAGGCTACTAGAACGCAGCTGCACTTAATTTCCCTCTCATTCCCAAGAGCAGACATGTTTGATTTTTGTCCCCAGGAATGGACGACAAAAGTGCTTTTACCGTCGGGAAATAATGTCACTACCAATTATATCGCCCTGTGGACACAAGGCTTCGTCTGAAAGAAGATGCCCCTTACCGTACTGCCCGTATAAGCGCCAGGGTGCTCATTGATTTCAAGTAGTCAACATCCACGCCCTATTTCAAAACTGATGCTCATTGAAAAGCACTATCATAGTGTATTTTGATATTCTAAAACCCTTGTACCCCGCCACTTATTTAAAATCGGCGCTTGTACAGGCCGATACAACAACTATACATGTAGATATTCATATCATATAACAAAAACAGGCTGTAGAGGGTAAACCCTAGGCTGAGATGATGTAGCACTTTCTACCCACACTGTAATCATTACTTTTTTTTCTGTGTGATGTTTTCATGAAGCCATCATAGTAATTACAGTTGTCAACTGACAGCTTTCTAGCAGAGCTCAATGCAATACTCATAGTTTACATGAGAACACTTCCACAAAATATCATACATGGATACCTCATACAATGGTGTTATAGTTAGCAAGTTTTCCTCCTTCTAGATGGTTTTCGACAGCTCATTAGATTTATGTCATTTTCCAACTTTCAAACATTTTCATTTAACTGAGATAATTAAAGTCATAACTAAGATTAACACATCAAATTTTTGAGAAAGCGTACTCTGAACTGAAGAGTGTAAATTTTCAACAGTTAACCCTTAGGTGCCCAAGCGCGCATTTAAGCGCGGTTTTGGGCTTAAATGCATGTATATTGAAAGAAATTTTCATCCAGATACTTCTACTGGTCCAATCTGCAAGGTTAGACCCTCTTTAGAATGCTTATGACCTCCTAATTACGATACAACCATCCATTTGGCTCCATCTCGATCATATCAGACACAGTGAGTCAAAACTTAAAAATCAGCTGTCATTTTATGTGATTCATTAAAGGGCAACCCTCCAAGGAGCTAAAATCTGACATGGTACCAAAATCATGATGAATCATACACACAGTTTCTCATACTCCATTCATATCTTACAACAACTGTTCATATCCATAAAGATAAGCCATACCTTGTTACTATCATAACATATTATGTTTCCTGTCTGACAGTACAGATGCAGGCAGAACCCCCTTTGAAAGTTCTGTTATGTCTCAGGATTGCAGGGATTATGGATATATATAGCACAAGAGAGACCAAATACCACTAAATTACAACAAATGGAATTTTTTGGTAACTATGGTTACCAGACATGCCCCAGAATGCCATGTCCTTAACTGAAAGCCTTCACTGAGTTATGAGTATTAAGAAAATGTAATGCCATCCCCATATCAAAGAAGAAGATCGAAATAACACATGGTTTTATCAACAAAATGATACAATCATGAAATAATGTAAAATAATGTAAAATCTTCAAATAATTCTGGGCACAAAAAGGTTAAGAGTGTCACTTCCAACAATGTTACCTTTACTGAAATTCCGACCATGGGGGCCACTAATGAGTCTCTGCTAAAGATGAGTACTTAATGCAGGATGAGAATGGAATTATACAGAATATTGATACTAAGGGACTCTCGTACTAATCATAAGGTGTTTACCAAAATGTCAAAAATTGTTTTAAATTTGGTGTGAATCTATGGTGCCTGTAGTCCTGATTCCTGTTCTGTTTTTCTGTTCTTGGTGTTATTGATGTCCATCTAACATATGTGATGGGATTTGCTGAAAGGGCCCTTTATAGTGCAGAAAGCAGTAAGGTCCCTATTCCCAGTACAATTTACACATACTGGTATATATAACCTGTTTAACGTTAAACTGACAAACCGCAGACCTGTTGTGTTTTATAAACATGTAAAATAACTCAGTTTTCTTGTGATGACTCTGAATTATTAACAAAGAGAAAAGTGCCATTTCAGTGAAATCTGAGGATGCAACCTGTAGTGTCCTTGGTAACCAGGCTTGGATCCCCTCAGGCATCATCACCTCAAATTTAGACACTTGTATGGTGAATATTTGAAATGCTGTCAAAGGTGAACTATACAGACAGGTGTGGATGTAGCATGGGGGCTCAGGGTGCATTAAAACGGTATTTTGTGTGTTGATAACTTTGTGGTTGTTAATGGGCTTTAACTAATCACTAACACATCTTTCCTATTTTCAGCGGCATCGAGGGAGCGGGCAGTTGACCGTAACTCGAATAATCCAAGGAGAGATAAAAAATTGTCTCATAAATCATCAGGTAGGAACACTAACAAGCTTTAACATCTGGTGAAAGTAAATGAATATACATATTTCACATTCTTAAAATCCTTAAAAGCAACAAATTTCCTCATCTTAGTATTCACTTGTCGAAGGGCATTACTGCATAGTGAACGAAGCCAATCTTCTTTCTCGTTGACTCTTAATCTGTCTAGTTGTCCATAGTCGTCCAAAACAACTGATTCCTGTGCAGAATGCTCCACCTGGTATTCTTTGATTCTCTTCTGGGGTTTTCCTTTCTTTTTACATTTCACATTTCATCTCATACAAAAAGCCTGATTGAGGGCATTGCATCTGATAGAGGTGGCCCGTGTTATATTGATCAATTCAATCAGTACCCTACACCCGCCACATGCCGTCGATACCAAACTGACCAATCAGATTAGACCTTCCTTCTCCGACAGCCAATGAAATGACCCATAACAAAAGTCGCACAGGAATCCTGCATCTAGACGCCATGATTGTCATGGAAACGTATCAGTGGGGAATCAGATCAAACCGTGTTGGCTTAAATCAGGTTTACTTCCAGTATGGCTCGCTGAAGGTGATCGAAGGCAAGTCACGTGACATTTCAGCTTAGTATCGACCGGGTACACGGTCGGAGTGAAAGGGTTTTCACCTTGCTGACTCTTGCCTACAGTTTGTCCGTGTAGTTGGTCATTGTGAGCTGGCATCATATGGATTTATATGATTTAAGTTAGGGCAAGATAGCACTGAAAAGCATAATCATGTTACTCAACTTTATTATTAGAATTTTACAACGATGCACATTTTTCCATACTTTATGTAATCTCCCAACAGAGGACAAATCCGGAGGACAAGATGGCAACCAACACAGAATGAATTCTTAGCCCATAGAGGGTTCCAAAGATAACGCCCATGCTACCTCCATCGGTTAACCTGAATCAATGCAGTCTGTCTTATCTCTGAACACCTCAGGGCCTTGTCCACCCCAGAGGTGTGGTAGATAAGCCGATGTCTCTCCTAGACCTCTGGTCAGCTTTCTATTATCAAATTATAACTTCTTCTCTTTTTCCCTTTTTGTTTGAAACCCATAAACCTATTAAGAACCTTCCCATGAGGTAAGCAAAAGATATGACAGAAATTAAGGATTATGGCCCATAGGTTTGGGCAGTGTACAGGGTGCTTATTCTACCATCTCCTATATAGCTGCAGCATATACCACTTGATTTGTGTTTCCTTAAACACAGAGATTGATATCAAGAAGTGTTACAAAATCTAGAGTGTTATATTGATTTTTCTCAAAAGCATCAACTGATGGACTGTACAGATCGTGGTACCCTATTTAAGGAGGTTGATAGTGGTTTTATCATTATTGTTTTATAACATTTCTCTAGTAATAGCCCTAAGACGCCTGACCTAAAGAAATCTGGGTTGCCCTACCCACTATTACATCGATTTTGGCCACTAAAAAGTTCGTTTTCAATTTCAAGCATAATGCAGCCATCTGGCAGCTCGACCTGTATTCATGCATGGTCCAGAGTGCATTGCCTGCATGTTTTATGAAGGTATATTTGGTAAAATATTACTTCTCAGTGGACCATTTGTGCTTTACATGACAACATCACGCCATGGTGAAACCCTACAAGAATTAAACCCCGCCTACCATATATACTGGCTAAATGTTCCTCCCCTTACCCGGCTACAATACTACCGTCATAGACGCACCCAGCCTGCTTTTGCTGAGGTAGGGAGATACCCTTTTGAAACCCCCATGAACCAAATTTATATGGAGCGGTCTCAGCATGTTGATATCTACCGAAGAAGTGATCGTGACATGGCCTCGTCCTCAATGATAAAGTGGCCTACAGGGCCCGATTCAAATCTCAAACCCTTCCAGTCCCTTTTCAATTGATAAAGTGATGATGTCTCTTGCCTTGGTGGAATTCAGTATCTACAGTAATCAGACCTCTGAACTTCTTTTTATTCACCTCCATGTGCGTGATGGTTTCCTATGGGGCCGATCAAAAATTATCAGACTGTTCCCTTTATTACATTCTTTGTCTCTGCTCTTTCTCTTTCTATTCCATTCCTGACCACCTATCACTTTATTGACTACAAAGTTTCTAAAGGTCGAATCCCACGATGCAATTTTGGCTGAAAAGTTTCTGCAATTTAGTCATCTGTTGCAATCTGGGGCCCTGTCCTTATATTGCAAGACCTATAACGGCTACAGGGGGCTTTAATGGCAAGGAATCCCTTGTAGATTTGCACTGAAGTTAAGATCTTTATATTTAGATAATTTTCCTTGCTTAAGTGAAAAGTTTCTGCAATTTACAGAATTCCATTGCAATTTACAGAAATGTGGATAAAGTCACTGACGAATAGGGATGTGTGTTCACTTCAACTGGCAACCCAAGTCCCACTATGCAATCTAAACTTGCCCCATACCCTGCAATTTGTATGTAAAATGTCTGTATAAATTACACACAGAGTTCAATTTCAGTCTCATTCTGCACTGTGCTTGCCTACAACAGCTTGCAAATTCAATATCAAGGAGAATGGCATTGTAATTTAACCAGCTTACAGATCTACATTGCAAGGGTTAGTGGTCAGTTCAATTGCAACAGTCGGATTTGTAAAATGCAATGGCATGTTAGAAGACTTGCAATTTGCAGTAAAGGCAAGTCCCCCTATCTACAAGAGTTCCGAAATTGCAAGAACTTTCCAGGGATAGATTGCATTGTGGGATTCGACCTTCAGGAAGATTTACCAAAAGCCATATGGTACCTTGTCATCTTAGGGGACGTTTTAAAAGTTCCTAACTTGACAGTTACTACAAGTCTATACAAGTCATAGAACTTTTCCAATCTATGGTGGCAGAACAACAAAGATGGTATCTTGTTCAGATGCACTGAAACTGGCTCACACCTATAAACTAACAAAACGGTACAGTTATGTGGTTGGTGGTGACTTCTTTGAATATCCCAGCAACACTGGCACAATTTACCTCTATTGCTTGCTGTAGAAATGAGGAAATGACATAAAAGATCGACATGAAAGCTCCTTACCTAGGTGGGGGGGGGCGTGGGATGGCGTTGTAAGGCATGGAGGGGTAGGATCAATCTCATATCTGTATCAAAAACCTTCATGCAACAACAGCCAGAAGAATAAGATGTAATTTGGAGTTTTCCTATACACATTCACTATTGTCTTTGATACCGCTGCCAAATGCTGCAGTTTTGGTCCTGTCTGGTCTCGTCACTGGGGATCAATGATGTGTCTCATGAGACTCCTACAAGTCTCAACATAACTCACCACCAGGACATTATAGTTGCTGTTGTAGCAGGCAGTAGTGTTTCTGTATTCTCTTAGAGCCTGTTAAGGTCGAAACCCACGAGGTGATCTATTCCTCAAACAGCAAATTGGGCCTCTAGCAAAGGGGTGCTTTGCCTATACAGATAAGGTCGAATCCCACTTGGCAAAATATGCCCCAAACATCTGTTGTTATTATGGGGTCTACCACAAATTTGCAATGTGTATAAATACATTAGGGTGTATAGAACACAAGTACATTGTTGTGTTTTATCATGTACCCTTTGAGATATTTTCCCTTTAGGTCGAATCCCACAATGCAATTTTGGCTGAAAAGTTTCTGCACTTTAGTCATCTGTTGCAATTTGGGGCTCTCTCCTGACATTGTAAGACCTATAACGGCTACGGGGGGCTTTAATGGCAAGAAATCCCTTGTAGATTTGCACTGAAGTTCAGATCTTTCTATTTAGATATTTTCTCTTGCTTAAGTGAGAAGTTTCTGCAATTTACAGAATTCGCTTGCAATTTACAGAAATGTGGATAAAGTCATTGACAAATAGGGATGTTTTTTCACTTCAATTTGCAACACAAGTCCCACTATGCGATCTAAACTTGCCCCAGACTCTGCAATTTGTATGCAAAATGTCTGTGTAAATTACACATAGAGTTCAATTTCAGTGTCAGTCTGCACTGTGCTTACCTACAACAGCTTGCAAATTCAATATCAAGGAAAATAGCATTGCAATTTAAGGCAGCTTACAGATCAACATTACGAGGGTGAGGGGTCAGTTTAATTGCAACAGTTGGATTTGTAAAATGCAATGGCATGTTAGAAGCCTTGCAATTTGCAGTAAAGGCACATCCCCCTATCTGCAAGAGTTCCCAATGTAAGAAGTTTCCAGGGTTCGACTGCATCGTGGGATTCGACCTTGTAAGAATATTAATCATGTTGTACATTTGACCTCATGGGATTTCAGACAGTAAGGATTCCTTGCCATTAAAGCCCTCCTTAGCCATTATAGGTCTTGCAATATAAGGAAAGAGCCCCAGATTGCAACAGATGACTAAATTGCAGAAACTTTTCAGCCAAAATTGCATCGTGGGATTCAACCTTTACTTTATTTGAACTCTTTATAGAAGTCTATGTTCCACTCATGGCTTTGGGCATGACAGGGACGGTATCTGTAGATGTGCTCATGAAGATTTAGGATTGGTCGATCTCACTTGGCGTTCTCTGTGTTTTGTCTGTTGCCATCTATGACCCTTGCTGAGGCTATACAGCTCAAGGGTTGTTAAACTTAGGGGTAGACACTAACGCTGGGCCGGGGGGCCAATGGCCCGTAATTCTGGCTGTTGGCCCGTAGTTTTCTTCATAAATACCTTCCAATGGGTCCGTGTGGCCCACAGGAATTGATGAAAAATGTTTGAGGAAAATTTTCCTATACCAATATGACCATGTTATATATCACTAGGAAGAAAAAATTACTAGGAAAACGCCCATTTGCATTCATTCCACATTAATTGTGCAGAGAAGCCATTATTTTGTTTAAAAAGCGAGTGAAATAAATTTTCCAGGCCTGCAGATTCATTTATGGGCCCGTATATTTCTGAAGCTGTGGGCCCGGATGGCCCATGACTGAAAAAGTTAATGTCTACCCCTGTTAAACTTATTATGATTCCAACAATATGAAAGAGACCAATTGAAATAACCCCTGTTTTCTTCAGGCCCAGCCTGAGCCCATAGAACAAAATAAACAAGGCCCAATAAAACACATGTCGAGATCTTGGAATCCTAGAACACCATCCTAATACACCATGTGGGATTTGACCTTTTCCTTTTCAACATGCTGGAGCTACCAGGTAAGAGAATGTAGTCAGGAACGCAGGGGGCCGTGAAGAGGACTAGGCACATCATGGAGGTCATGGTCAGTGGCAAATGGCCGGCGACAGAACAGGAATTGCTCCCTCTAGAAATGTTACAGAGAAATTGTTCCACGGGAATACCCATGGCTCACCCTCTGTCACTGGCTAGTCGATTCACCAGACGCGCCCATGAATGACAAAGTCAGCTAGGTCTGACCTGGCATGACTTCATTGAAGCTACTTAATCTTGATATGTTTATATGAAGACTATTGTGCACAGCAAAACTTCGAAATAATACTAAACATATGACAGAAAAGGGACTATTAATGAAATATCCATACTATTACAGATGGCAGGATGGAAATCACCCACATGCAAACCTGAGCTTTCTGAGTGGGTATGACATTATGCTATACCTAATGACTATATCATTTGCTTACCAGAACTTTTCACTGCACAAAGAACAAGAATTATACTAGCTGATTGATAGCAAATCTTTTGTGTGCAATCTAATGAATATGAAAAGCAAGATGATGCTACAATAACTGATCTTTGCAGTTCTTCAGAACTTCAACTAACAAACCAGAAAGAAATGTCTCTTTGTCACATAAGTTCGAATCCCACATCCATGGTGATCAGGGTCTCCAGAATCTCTGTGGTTTGGTCTCTCGCATTCTATAGCCCTGTTGTGCTCATAAATAGCAAGAATTATTCGACTTATATCGAGTCCGATAGTGATCGACCCAGTACACAGTAACCGTTCAACAAGGCCATAAAACTCGTCTCAAGGGTCCAAAATCGCAGACATTTTGGGACCTAGGTCGCCAAGTGGGATTCGATCTATGATAATTATGTTTGTAGGTTGTACAAAATCGATAATCCTGAGTGGGCGATCTCAGATACCAAGCAGGTTATTGGTGGAGTTTAGAGGAGTCTACCTTGGAGTGTGCACATAACTTATTAACCGTCAGTCAGCCAACATAGACATCACCCCTATAGGTACTAAACACAGTTAGACACTTTACACCCACTTAGTAAATTAACATCAGGCCCCCAATGAGGCCATCTACCTGATATATACTGATAAGAATACACACGTATCCCACATGGCGATCTAGGGCTCCAAAACCCCTGCGAGTTTGGTCTGTTGCTCAGCTTGCTTATTTCAAATCCCCACGGTCAGATAGGGCCAAGCGTCCATTGGTACTTGCATTCTAGGGGTTCAAGAAGTCCCCTTTAACAAAACAGACTAAACCAAAGAGATAATTATCTGAGGCCTGGGATCATACCTTCACTGTGACTGGTTATCGTGGAAGGGGTCCACAAGCCAAATTCGATGAAGAAGAGAAACAATTTAGGGCATAAAACAATTGTGTCCTATGAGGTCAAATTCCACGTTACAATCTATCCCTGGAAAGTCCTTGCAACTCTGGAAAATAGGGGGCCCTGTCTTTACTGTAAATTCCAAGGCTTCTAACATGCCATTATATTTTCCAAATGAACTCTCAGCCTTGCAATGTAGACTTTGTGAGAAAGTAAGCAGTTTTAAATCACTATGCCTTTATCATTGATATCAGATTTGCAAGCTATTATGTGCAAACATAGCGTAGAATAAGACTGATATTGAACTCTGTATGGGTTCGGAATAGATGAAATTGCAATGTATCATTAAAGGTCAGACTGCATAGCAGGACTTGGGTTGCAAGTTTAGATGCACACATATATACCTATTTTTCCAGGATTGTATCTAACTTTCTATAAATTGCAAGAGAACTCTGAAAATTCCAGAAACTTTTCATTTAAGCAAGGGAAAATATCTAAATATCTAAATGTAAAGATCTTAACTTGTGTCCAAATGTGCAATAGTTTCCTTGTCATTAAGGTCCCCTGTAGCCATTAAATACCTTGCAATATGAGGAGAGAGCCCCATATTGCAACAGATGACTAGATGGCAGAAACTTTTTAGCGAAAATTCCATCGTGGAATTCGACCAATAATGCTAGAAATAGTAGTAATACTGGATAAGCCTGGTATGTATTCATAAATCAGGAGCATGTACCGATGTGTTGTACTTATTAAAATAAACATCATTAACCTTATCATTATACAGTTATTTTTGCTATAACAAATACTGTACACTATAGCTTTTTCCTTCAGTTATTGGTGTCCTGGCTAGGTCTATGGGGGAAATATGCTTTAATATTCTCAAGTCGACCTATCTTGTCTCATAATACTGTATCCATGGAGTGTCTGACCTGAGCTAGGAATGGGTATATCTTGCTCTGGGGAATGATGAGCATGGGAGACGTAAAGCTTGAGGGGACCATGAGCAGTACAGAGCTGTTTGGTTATCTGTCAGAGGCACTCACCATCTACTGTATCATAATGTGTCTGTTTATGGTCGTCACGAGCAGTTAATTCTCACAGATCACAGACAAAGCCAGGCCTTCAGCTTCAAATTCAACAGAGTCCAGAAGTTACCAACAAGGACAAGAAATAAATGACTAAAATGAATGGCCAACCTATGAATGACTGTTTAACTGCAGGTTGATCCTTAAAAAGTGACAATTTCAAACTGACTTGGCAAAGCTCGTCTTATGATTTCTACATTTCTAACAGCTGAGGGGCAGAAGAAATCATGGTCGAAATCAAGTCTTTAAATGTACAGCCTGAAAGCATGCATACACTGCAAAAATGGTGTTTAGATCCTAAACACAATTCTAAACATATTCTTGCAACGTTTTTGTAATCACATTAATTTCCTAAACATGTTTAGCCAAACAATGTGCTTAGCTCAAGTGTTTAGAAATGTAGGTGTTTAGGTTAAAACTTTTGTGTTTAGATATATGAACTTTTGTGTTTAGGTGTTTAAGAATTTTTGTGTTTAGATGTTTAAATGATTTGATGGAGAGTTAAGGTTTGCAGACATGTATGCATCAAAAAACAGAGATATATTTTGTTGTTTTTTTCTCATTTACTTTGGGGGCATCAGCAGGTATTTACTTGTCAAAGTCTCGAAAGATGTCAGCCACACCTATATATGTGTAAATATATTACACACTGCATCAGAATGAGAGACTTGAGAAAGTATAACAGCTTGGCAGGAAGGACATTGCCTTATCTATTCCAGAATAACATCAAATAGGTGTCAGTCATGGAGTTTATTGATTATTTTATGGTAATGATGCTGGCATGAATTGAATCTAGTTAATTTTCTATTGCCCTTTCTATTCACATGGAATTCTATGAAATGAAACCATGATAAACATGGGATTTGGGGACATTTGTCACAACAATTGATTATAACTGTGTGCAGATAGTCCATTCAAAGGTAGTGCTGCTACCTGGTGTGGATTCAACATCCAAGTATCTAAACATATTGATGTTTAAATCTAAACACCTATTATTCAACTGTCTCAAATCTAAACATCTAAACATGTTTAGCATAAATGTTTATGTAGTTAGAATAAAAGTGTTCATTTCTTAAATGTGTAGTCGATGAGACACCTAACTGACCTATATGTTTAGGTTTTAAACGTGTTTAGACCTAAACATGTTTAAAATCTAAACATCATTTTTGCAGTGTAGTAATATCTATACTTAGATGTGAAAGAGCGGAGTCTAAGAGATTTTGGGTGTTGCCTATTGGTGATAACAATCATAGGATAAATTCCCCACGATGTTTTAAACAATGTTAATATATAATGTAATTTGCTGAATACACGAAAGTATGCTGCCCAAGCCAGTATTTCGCTATAGCTAAAATTACTACCCACTCAAAGTTGTCAGTCCTGTGTTTACTTTAGGTTCTGAAGGTCAAATCCCACGATGCAATTTTGGCTGAAAAGTTTCTGCAATTTAGTTATCTGTGGGATTAGACCTATACAAGGAGATTGCTCTGGATTCTAAGGCGTCTAGGTAGTCTGTATAATGTATATAATATATAAAGGTCAAATCCCATGATGCAATCTAACCCTGGAAAGTTCTTGCAATTTAGGAACTCTTGCAGAAAGGGGGACCTGCCTTTACTGCAAATTGCAAGGCTCCTAACATGCCATTGCATTTTACAAATCCGACTGTTGCAATTAAACAGACCCCTCACCCTTGCAATGTAAATCTGTGTTAAATTGCAATGCCATTCTCCTTGATATTGAATTTGCAAGCTGTTGTAGGTAAGCACAGTGCAGAATGAGACCTAAATTGAACTCGGTGTATGATTAATGCAGACATTTTGCATATGAATTGCAGGGTATGGGGCAAGTTTAGATCACATAGTGGGACTTCGGTTGCAAGTTGAAGTGAACACACTTCCCTATTTGTCAATGACTTTATCCATGTTTCTGTAAATTGCAAGCGAATTCTGTAAATTGCAGAAACTTTTCATTTAAGCAAGAGAAAATATCTAAATATAAAGATCTTAACTTCAGTGTAAATCACTTGCCATTAAAGCCCCCTGTAGCCATTATAGGTCTTGCAATATAAGGTGAGAGCCCCAAATTGCAACAGATAGCTAAATTGCAGAAACCTTTCAGCCATAATCGCATTGTGGGATTCGACCTTAAGTAAGAGAACCTGTCTGTCTCTACAGCATAGTGCTGTACGTTAAGATAAGAAGTAGATGGTAGGCCGATGTAATTCCCACCCTTCTTCTTGGTCCCCCACCAAGTGTATAGCCTAGAATGGAGGTCTTTACACACCAATCACCACTGGCATTTACTATATCGAGTAGTCTAAAGTCAATGAAGCTTTGACTCCATGGAGTGCGAAAACAAGCATTATGTGGATCTCACTCTCAGATTTTAATGGCCCTTTCAATCAACATGGGTTGTATATATCAAAACTGTTAAGAAGAATTCGGATTTCTTACAATTTATACAAGATAGATTGGTCCAACATGGATTGGACACACTTCTTTTCTGTCACAGTACCTACAGCTGTGGAAACTTAGGGAACAGACTAAACTATAATAGCTGTCAGACGTCTTCAGCCTCCAGGGGCTGGTGTCGGCAAGGGAAGGATATTTACAAGGGAAGGCCTGCCGATCAGCGTGATACCAAGTCATTGATTAAGGACACCGGTCTCCAGGGAATCACTTCTTCAATGCTCCAGAATGCTGTGAATAGAGCATTGAGAACAGATTGATTATGTCTCAAAAATATTTTGCAGTTGCTACAAAAGGAAAACAAAACAAGTAATGTTCAGGCCCAACTAAATTACATTGCTCAGTCTTTAACATGAGCCTCCACATTCTCCGAACATGCCTTTCAGTAGACCTTTTAACCAACTCATAATCGTCTGAAGTTTCAGTGTACACCAAAAGGGTTCCTCAGGTGTGTTTCTCTCTATCCTCTATCTTCACCTTTCATTGCCATCAAGGATGGAAAATAGGCTAAGACACTGTTACGTACACTCATCTAATGAAGGTCACCATTTAGTACTTGTGAGTTACTTACCAGCACTACTTTGGTGCATCGTGACATAACCCTTTGAGGATTATGACAAACATAATATGGGGTTATTTAGGCCTACAGCCCACTGGGCACATCAACGTTGATTCAACGTTGCGTGTTTGCATATCAAGAATTGAATCAGGGTAGAAATGTGGTTGAATTTGAAAGCTGACACAACATAACTTAATAAACAGCGATTCAACATCTAACCATCAGTGTACTTACATGTTGATTTAACTTTGTTTCAACATTGTTTAATGCTAATAGTTAGTTGACATGTCAACATTGACATGTCAATGTTGAATCAACACTGAATCAAAATTGAAATCGATATTGTTGATTCAATGTTGACAGATCAGTGTTGATTCAACATTGATCTGTCAATATTGTGTGCCCACAGGGATTATTAATTCTACCAGCATTAGTGCCAGCACTATAACAGTCTTTAATACTCTCATACTTCATTTGCAGGTCGTTCAGGTTCTTCACAGCGACACAGAAGGCCGAATGAAAACCCTAGTTCTGCAGAGGAGCGGTTACTTATACACTTATTCCGAGATTATGATACAGATGCCCGTGGAGTTACTGAAGCTAATGAGACGGTCACCGTCGTCATCCAATTCTTACTTTTACGGATACAAGGCCTGGTAGGTTTTAGCAATATTCAATCTTTAAATGTCTGTGTGAACTAAATGTGTTGAAGTGTAGACTATATACAAAATACCATTTGATGTATGTATGGCTGGATCCCTGGGTATATTTGCAAAACTAACTATTACTTGCAGTAAAAAAAATGTCTTGTATATATGTAAACTGCTCTAGGCCTTCTCTTGATGAATAATTTCACTGACGTCAAGTAAGATAAGAATTGGTTTCTGAATCAGTGCGTCTACAATATAATTACCATGTGACACAGTGAGATCACTTCACCGTCAGTACTTGGAGATTCTCGAGGGTATTTCTCAGCAATGTTGATCACCATTTTTGAGAATTCCCCTCCCGATGTAGAATTGCTCAGAATACTACAGGTAAAACTGCCTTTAACTATGGCGGAGACTTGGTGTGTTGCTATTCTTATGGATTTAGTTTGTAAGAAACAGTCACAGGGTTTCCCTTCTTGACACCAAGATAGGCCTTGCACGTCAAACTTGATTCAATTTACAAGCCTGGAATAACAAATTGTTCCATCAGGCAAAGACTAATTAAAGAAACCCTTAAAGGAGATTAATGAAGTGTTTTATTATTGCCATCAGTTTAAACAACCAGGTTTTAATGGTGACCTCAGGCCCCTGTCTCACAACCAACAACGATTGATTAAGACGAATTGGTTTGTTTTATTTTGCATAAAACCGTAATCAATTGTGTGAAAGGACAGATCAGTTGGTTCATAGTTAAATTGAATCTCGGAAAAGTAAAAGCATTTTAAGCAAAAGGAAAATTTACCTAAATCTGACCCAGATTTTAACATAGGGGGGTACAAAGACATCTAAAACAATTACAGTCGGTTCCACAACAAAAATCTGAAAGACATTTAGACAAGCTAACATTTTAATCTTACTTTTTAAAGGGGTCTGGAAATATGGCAGCTTGCCACATGGATTATTGGACTATAAGAGGTACTTCTTCTACAGAAGCTCCTACGACCTATTTGGGAGATGATAATGGCTCCAACGGTTCTGCTACTAAACGACATTAATGTCAGTGTCGACGTCACGAGACTGGCCTAAATGCCTATTTTACAAAGCATCCCTTCTGCTTTGGCAGACTAAGCAGTCATTTTCATACAAAATATCAAAGGTGGCAATGTGGGAAGACAAAGGCCTTAATGTGGCAATGTCTGCACACATACAAAGCCAGAAGAAAAACTATATGAACCTACCCGAGGCCACAAAGTACTTCCACATCAGCGTCATTATAAAACAGCAGAGACGCCAATATCACAATTCGGTAGTCATATCATGAAACATGCTCCGATCTGTTATGTTGTCACAGGTTGATTCAGCCTACCCTAGATATGGCGATGTGATAATCTCCATTGTGATGCTAGAGGTTGAGAATAGTGGCCAGCCTGGGTAGGAGGAAATCTGCTTTTAACCTAACCGTGAATATGCAGTGACAGAACTAACAATAGAGAAGATGGGGGAGGTCTAGAAACAAGATGCGCATATAGAGGGAACTGTTATGTAGAGAGAGAGAGAGAGAGAGAGAGAGAGAGAGAGAGAGAGAGAGAGAGAGAGAGAGAGCTGTGGTGCCTAAAATGCACAGCTTCATATTACATTGAATATTACATGGAAATTCCCTTCTTCTATATGAGCAAACATGTATACATACGGTATGCTTGATGGCCATATAAACCAGTTCACCTTAATGTAAACTATGAATTATTACTAATGTTATTGTAAGCCTACGCAATTCATGTCCATAGAAAAAGCTCTGAAATGCTCAAATAAGACTAGTAATATAGTACTAGTAACAGCCACAAGATACATAAGAGTACGTCTCATTTTTCATTGGAATATCTCATACCTTTAAGATGACACTCATCTTGCACCTTAATGCTGCCAATAGATATTATATTTTTATTGGGGTTTACCCACAACCAACAGTGTTTAGTTCTCCTCCACCCCTCCAGGGGTCACCAATTGGTATATAATGTGTCAGTCATGTTGGCCTTGAACATTCCTCCTCCTGTGATAGTATCGTTCACTTCGCTTCACTGACTTGTGGTTAGGGGATATCTGATATATTGCTGGTCATTAGGTACAAATGTTGGAGCTACACATATGGGTCACATCCCCCTCTAGATTATATCATTATCAAAAGCCTTACCGTGCTAACAAACATAATCAATTGATATAATTATCTCGACAACAAATGCATATCATATATACCTATAGAGTCAAGGCCTCATATAATATCAGACTAATTGGAACACGATAGAGATCAATATTTCTATTTTAAATCTCCACTATGAATTTTAAGGAAGTTACTACACCTAAAGAAAATGAACGTACATCATTTCTAATTATACCAAAATAAGTACTTTAAAGTATTCACATCGTGACATCATCTGGATAAGAAACAAAAAAATAAAGCTTGCATTTAGGCTTTCCCTTTCCGTCAGTTGATTTTAATTTCATTCTTATTTAGAGAAATAAAACAGACTATGCATTGATTTTCTTAATCTGGAAGATGAATACCCATATTATATAATTATTGCTTTCGACCACGACTTTTGATATTAGCCTATATCACTATGAAGGTTGTATAGATTAACCATTCCCCTTTCTCATCACAATTAATAACTGACCAAAACCTGCCACTTATAAGGCTGTTATTTTTTTCTAGAAGCAGATTCCCCCCATAGTCGTATCGAAGGATGGCCACGGCTCCTGAGCAATTTAAGCCCTGTATCATCTGACCATGAATTGTAAAGAAAACTGTGTTATGTCCTTTTGACTGGGGAAATTGATTTTGCCTAAAGCGTGACTGAGAGGCATATCTCAGCAGTGGTAATTGGAAAGTAATCTTAACGCTGATTATAGGCGGTTCTTAAAAAAGATGAATTAGCAGGGGAGAGACAGCTAAGAAATTATCAGCAGCGATGGGCTGTCATAGTAAGCTTTATTTTTGTTTTCCTTTTAGAGTATCGACTAGCTGGCTTCCTAATGATCAGTGCCTTTTATGATTGGTTGGTCTCATGTTTTTGTTAAAGGGGTTTTCCACCATCGATTCCATCACCACCTGGTGGCCAAAAACTGAAACTCCTTAATTTTACCTAAACTCATGATATATGCTTATATCCCTTTTGTATATGCCCTTATTACTATCAAGCTTTTGAATATCAGACTTTTGCATTTTTCCTGACAGAACGTTAAGATTCACTATTGGCCAACTTCATAGATTTCTGTAATCGAGGAAAAGATTTTTCTTTTTTCATAAATCTGTATCTTCTAGATTGTGCCATTAAACTTCCAATCCTTTGCTCATAAAATGTTCATAATGATTCTATCTTAATCCCTGCAAAGTCTGGTGAACAAATTCCCGCTAGTTTTTTCCTGGTCATAAGAAATGTAAAAAATTCTGACACTTTTCATTTCCGCTTTTTTCTTTAAATCATTCATGGTTCTTTTGTTTGTCCAATGACTACCTATTTCTATTGCTTGGTCATGGTACAAATGATGTCTACTAGACATAAGAAGTTAAGTTAAGATATTGCTGGTCAATTTTTCAATATTTGAGAAAATGTTGGAAAATGGAGGTTTCTCCCATAAGCGGCCATAGTTAACGATTCCCCATTTTCAGAAGTCAATAAATCTGAAACTAGCACAATAAACCATGTTTTTTTATTGCTTCAGCCACCTCATAATACATAAAACTAATATGATCCCAAGTGATTTGGAGAAATTGCTGGTAGTTTAGGATTTACCGAATAGTGAGAAATCCCTTTAATTGTGTGAAACTCCTTCTGATTAACAGCTAGTAGTGAATGAGTACATTATTATAATGACATATAATGAGTATTATATAATGCAAACAAATAAGTTAGAAATGCTTACCAGCAATATGAAATAAATTCTCTACCTACATTGCGCACAGTACAATAATACACAAAAGATATTTTGGGTATTTGCATGCCTACCATCAGGAGCCTGTAGAGATAGGACCTGCTCAAGCAAAGATCTCTTATTCCTAATTATCGCAGGACTATATGAAAGGCTAGGGACCTTAGTCATCTGTAGCAGGAGCTGGCCAACACTATTATGTACTAATAGGACATATTGTGCCAGATATTTCAATTGGACTACTTAGGGACTGAAACATATTGCTTACTTGTGACAGGCCTTTCTTTCTGGACACCAAAACCTACCTATCTGTAGATCACTTTGCAAAGACTCACATTTTAGCTAACTGCGGAACACAGCCAAGAAGACAACCAAATGCTTGATAGGATAGGGTAATATTAGAAAAAATGACAACTTACTTATCTATAACCATAACACAGCAATAGATAGGTTTGCAGTCTGTCTATGCCATTTTTTTCTATGCTGTATTGTGTGACAGAGCTATTGACTACGTCTATTATAACCTATCCTGTGTTGTGTCACCTCGGGCTGGTTGCTGCAGCATTGATGCAGTTCCACCAGGAATCCAGCTCCATCAGGGTCGTGTTTGCCGATTCATTTAGCAAATGGTGAAAACGTCGCAGCCCCTTAACAGGCCACATTTGTCACGGCCGTGCCTGGGGACTGCATCCTTACAGACTGCCTACTGGTGGTACAAAAGGGCAAAGGGTGATGCATAGGATGTGAGTGTATGTGGGAGGGACTGGGGAGGGGGTGGCTATCAGATCATGGAAGGAGTATGAGGGGGTTCCTTTTAAATATTCTGGTTTACTGTGAACTAAGACATGGGATGGGCCCGGCTAGGATAGGGAGGAGGGGAGTTTTGATAAAAGGGCAGTGGGGTCAGATCGACAGATAAAGGATGAATTGTGTTCGTGATGAAAAAAAATTCATTATGAGACACTGAAAAGTCAAATAATTATCCTATGTAGGCCCTGTTGCACCTCTGACTAAAATTTGATAATTTCGACAGGATTTTACTGTTCTGGTAGAATTCCTGCTCTCTTGCTACAACCTTCCTTTGACAGGAATTAACAAGAGAAAACTGCTGATTTGCTTCCAGAGTGCAATGTGTCATATCAGGATATCATTTGCAAATCTCAATGCAGATATTCAGACCTGATTTCTTTTTTACATTTCACGAACATTGAAATTAACTTATATGTGATGGTTTTGGAACATTCATAAGATGGTTCTAGGGAGTCATCAGTTGAACATAAAGGCAGGATAATATGTGTGAATAGGACGGAATGTGGAAGGCACATGAGAAAGCAGATTGCAAGAGTCTGTTGGGAGGTATGAAGCTGGCACCCAGGAATGTGACCGGAGCAGGCACTAAGCCCCAGTGCTGTATTTCCAGGGCTGTTGAATTACAGCAGCACAGGAAGGTCCATAACAGTCCTGGAGGCATTGACATCCACAGGGTCATCGTATTACTTGTACACTTCTTTGTAGGCTGCTCGCACTTCACATAGTCTTCTTCCATGGAGTATAACAAGAAATCTTTGGTTGAATTAGCATCCTTTCATATTTGAGTAGAACATTGATTTTTCAAAAGTCCACAAGGCAGCACAGATATAGATCTGATGAACGATATGGGTAGAAAAGGCATAATTGTGTATACCTCCTGCTGCTGTTACTGTGATACTAACTATAGAGCTAACTTGTAAAAGGAAATGCCCTTTTTTCTCAGATTTCAAAGTAGTTGGAAGTGGTCTGTAAGAGATTTTCTCCTCACTTTTCTGATTTGGAAATGGATACGTTTTTGTTCGGTTATAAAAAGGAACGTCGAGCTAAATTAGCTTTCAGATAAAACATCAATTGAATAATGCAGAGATCCCATTTTCAGGTTCAGTAGATTATAGAGTAGGGACCAGGAAACAACACCTTCCCCACTGAGTAGGTGAGACGTTGTCCATGATGGATGTCCACTAGAAGGACACCGGATGGACCCGGCTTTATACGGCTGTATAATCTTACCATAAACACAGTGCCAAATCACTGGGAAAATGCTGCATGGCATTGGTGTGGGCAGGTCTAGTGTTAGCCTATAGGCGGATATTCACAGGCAATGTCCTTCTGATATTAGTAGGGGGGACTGGACAGCCATGGTATCATCTGGTAAATTCGTTATATGGCTGCAGTAGGAGAATAAAAGTACCAGTAGGCTCTTTAGTGCTGTCATACACTGCTATTAAATTACATTTCATCGAGCTGTAAACAATAAATAGGAATGTATGAAGATTCCACTAAACGGCTAAGAATGTTAGCACTTTCACATTAAGTGCTTTTAACATTATTTCAATTTTATGCAAGGTCACATACAGCTCAAAACTTTCAAACTTCCTTAAGCCAATCAATTCACCGAGAACCAAATGTCAAGTGCATTACTGTTGCTGAACGAAAACAATGTCTTGAATCATATAAACTGCAATGGCTCCTTTAAGCATCAGGGTCTTAAATAAGTGCCGACTTCGAATAAGAGTCCCCTGTGTTTCCTTTAGCCTATCCATACATTTCAGGTTTTGGGAAGACCTACGCTTGCAATTGTGTGGCTTTCCATTACACACTATGGTTATAACTCCCTGTAAATACGTTCCATTCTAAATAATTCGCTGTTATGCTTTCAGGACGAGAGAAGTCAGGTATTGACAACTACAGGACTCGTCGTTACAGTAAGTCACATATTTTACCTCTGAAATTATGTTTCACATTTTGATACTTTACCAAAGTGAACTTGTCAACCCAACTGCCATGAGCTGCAAATGATATTTCAATGTGTAAACGGTATTCGGGTATGTCCTAGTTTTATCCGGGTCAGGTGGTCAGGATATATCTCAATTATTCCAAATATCTGTATGAATTACACACAGAGTTCAATTTTGGTATCATTCTGCACTGTGCTTACCTACAACAGCTTGCAAATTCAATATCAAGGAGAATGGCTTTGCAATTTAACGCAGCTTACAGATCTACATTGCTAGGGTGAAGGGTCAGTTTAATTGCAACAGTCGGATTCGTAAAATGCAATGGCATGTTAGAAGCCTTGCAATTTGCAGTAGAGGCAAGTCCCCCTATCTGCAAGAGTTCCCAAATTGCAAGAACTTTCCAAGGTTAGATTGCATCATGGGATCCGACCTTGTAGTACTTTATTGTTTTTTCATTCCATGTTTCAACCCAAAATTCATACTGAAAGCATTCGATCCACAAGAGCTCACCTTACTCTGTGTCCTTACAACCTCCCGCACACATGAACTCATCCCCTCATAAACTCTGATACTGGATTATTTATTGAACAATGATTCCACTCAATATCCCCATATTCATTCTTCATTATCTACATCACATTCATCAGCTAGTTGTAGAGAAGAAGACAGCATTAAAAAAAAGGTCTCATCCTTATGTTGCTGAATATCATTTTTTGTCCTCATTATTCATGGTGTTTTTGTTCGATAGCTGGGGTCCCTTGTAACTGCATGTTCTACTTCACAGGTTTAAGCTTACACCTAGTCAGGGGCTACAATATTAAGTAAGATTAAAAGTGTGCAAACTAGACCATGTTCTGCCTATTCTTACATCAAGGAAACCTGTCAAGATGAATGAACGAGAAACTATGCGATTGTAAGCGTTTTCTTTATGCTACATGGAAAGATCAGAAGAAAGATGGAACCATTTTGATGCGTCGTGATATCCTCAAGCTTTCATGGCAGTATCGGGTCTACAAGGGAAACTCTATAGATTTAGCCGTTATAGTTGGAGTTCCTAGAGCAGTGCCATATGATAGAGTTAGCAACAAGCTATTCACTCCACCCCTGTCGTTATCAGATTCTAGGAATACCCTCCCAGTTATATAATCACAAATCTACGTTTAGGTATAAGGAAAATTGATGGTTGGTTCGTGGCATCCTTTCGCGGCTCTATGAGACACCACATTTGAGCATCTCAAATGCCAAACGACCCTTGTTCACGAACACTGCTTGCTACAATGAACTATTGAAGTCACAATAGCTTATCTATAAGAAAATTATGAGCTGGACCTAAGTCCTTGCAGTACTGTATGGCCCTGTTTTTTTTTATTAAGCATTTATACAGATTTTACAGAAACCAAACAGTCTTGCCTTCATAGTTGTGTCATTCCGGCTACTGAAGGGTCAGCGTGATTTGCTAGTTTGCATCATGCTAATGAAGGAACAAAAGCCTTGATGCACAGTGCAGCTCTTTCAGGGTTTGGACTGATAGCCTCAGTGAGTAATGGGACCCTTTAACGCTCGGTACACAGGGCAACACATGGTGAACAGTCCCTCTATAACGTGAGCATTAAGATTCTCTAATGCCAGGAAGGAAGTGATTTGACACAGGGATCCCATGTAATAAATGGTGATGGTTTCCTCTCGATGTTTGCAAAATTCCCCATCAATGTTGGGATCTGGCTGTTTATCGACTTATCATGTTTGGATGCAAGGGAAAATAATACTTTCTTTTACAGATAACAACATGCTCCCGTTATATTGCATTGAATACTTGTGTATGTTACATCTATCATTCAAAGTCCAAATTATATATATATATATATATATATATATATATATATATATATATATATATATATATATATATAGACTGACAGTCGTAAAAAGTGGGTAGTGCTGTTTTCTTCTAGTGGAGTTGGGTCTAGCATACTGGTTTCACGCACTGCTCTGTATACCTGTATTAGACATATCGAAAACTTTGGTTTTGTGCCTAGCTGACTAGGGTCTAATCAACATAAAACAAATATCACATTGCTGATTCCATACAAAAGGCAGTCACGATGCTCTAACATAGCACTAGCTTTGGTACATCACAAGGAATGTGTGCAGCCCTAAGCATAATGTGGTCCTTGGAGGGCTAATGTAATTTGTCTAAGCTTCCTTCAGTGCTGATGATACGAAGCCCTTACGCTGGTGTGCCCTCTACAAGCCAACCACTCGCTTCTCACCCAATTCATCAACTTACCAATCTCCCATCCCTCTTCCTTATATTAATAAATCTACTATCAGTCATTACAATACAGGGCATCCATTCCAGCCTGGCCCCAGGGGCTAGTCACCCAGTTTGTGGCCTATTGATAAGGTATCAGTAATTGTAGACGTGTCGTCCTAGATAAACCTCCTGTCTTCTGACATGCTGATTGGGGACAGAATGAACCGTGGTGGTGACAGCTCATTATTAGCTACCCAAAGCCTCCATGGAGAGGTAGGGATAACTAGAAGCTGGATTTGGACAGAACTAGAGAGGATATGGTTGTCTTGAATGGGTTATGCAGCCATGCACGGATATCAGATGATATATACCAAGCTTGCTGGTGCAAGGGTAGGCAATCTGGTTTGAAATTGCCATGTGACTTCACTGTGAAATTTGACATTGAAATATCGTGGCAACCAAATTGTAGGCATACTTCAATGCTGAAATTAGCCTTTACCTTGCACATTCATGATGAGTTAGAGTAAGGCCTGCAAGCTTAACATTTGTGCTGCCCTTTCATTTTATGCCGCCACTATTATTCTCAGTGCGTTCATTAAAAGCGAAGAATACCCCTAATGGTTCTGTGCAATACAATTATATACCAAGACTGTCAAGCATATATAAATCATAAAACGTTGTGTTCCTAGCTTTGCTATCCGCCGCACTTGGGATCTGAAAAGTGGCATTCCCTAATGTAGAAACTGTAAAACCCCTTGTATAACATGATTATATATAGATCCGCCTTTAGCTGTATAACCTTTTACATACTAATTAATGTCTTCTTACCTTCCAGGACTGGGTAGATGACCGTCTCAGGTGGGACCCTGCTGACTTCAATGACCTTACTGATGTAGTGGTCAAACCAGAGAGGATATGGCTGCCCGAACTTGCTCTAATGAATGGGTGAGTCCACAGCAGTCACATCACTGCTTAAAAACATAGTACAGGCAGGAAAAGAAAATATGACTCCAATGAAGGGATATGTGAGCAGATAGAATCGCATCGTTAGGCTATTTGGTTGTTTTAACCCCCAAGCCATCCTCAGCATTGTTTAGCCTCTTATGAGACCACATGCGATGGCTACAATCTAAGTTTTCAATGGAGTTATGTCATAGATGATGGCTTTTGCAGTGGTAAGGTATACGATAGGTTTTAAAGGTAGAATGGAATTATTATGATGTAACTATAGTGATAATACAAGTTTTTGTAACTTGCATTACATACCTGTGGCAATTGAAGAATCATCCATCTGAACTAATGATATAGAACTAGTATGAAAATCGGAATTTAAATAGCTTTCTAGAAATATTATGTTATCCGCAAGGCCCGTATCAGCAGTGTTTAAAGTTTGCAGACAGGCTATTATTAATAACATCAATCAGCCACTGGGAGAAGCACAAAAAAAGACATAAATTAATCTTAAAAAAACACACGCTAATGATACATTACCGCTATCAAAGACCCACCAGCAGTCTATATCATTGGCAATCATCACTGGTTAACCCTGTCAGGATGGAAGATGGTTTGGTTGCATAGTGTTTTACTGCTCTATGCACTTCAGAAATGTTGACTATAATTACTTACTATAGTGCTGTATTCACCAAGGATGCAAACTCCAATTGTTGGATATGATGTCTTTCAAAATGTGTGATAGAATAGGCCAACGGGGTGTTATCGGTTTACTAAATAGAGCTTAGACCCTTTTGGGCATTCTACTTGAGGTTCTTAATGAGTTATTAGTATGTTAAGCCTCATTGACTTCTATGTATTTATAAGCTAATGAAGGGCATCATACTTCCTGTGATAGCCTTTCTGGTAGCAGGCCATAGAAGGGGTTGGGGATAGTAGTTTGTATTACATTGAAACTGTTTTATGGGGACAGGGATATATGCCCAAGAGAACTGTGGAAGGTGTGCTTTTTATGTTATAGGTTATTGAGACAAAGATGATATGGTGGTTGCTGCCAAACCTGGAATGATTTATGGTATTATGTGGTGAAATTTCACTAAGCCAGTATGTATATTGTCTTTGCCCTCCATTCACTATTTTGGATGAGCAGTTGGAAAATACAATAGGCTCGTGGAGCGAATGTTTTTTTCACAATTTTCTTTTCTCCTCCCCCCCCCTCCCCGTCCAACCAAGCTTGGAATGTGTACTAAAATTGGCACGTATTGCCTGGTCTAAACTTTCACAAATATCATGATAATCCATTCTTAACACTTCTGGGTTACAGGGCTGATGAACTAGCACCAGACTTCAAGAAGATCCGCGTACTCCTGATGCACAATGGGAGTGTACACTGGGAGCCCGGCGGCATCTTCATGACAACCTGTGACATAGACATCAGATACTTCCCCTTCGATGAACAAGCCTGCCTCATACAGGTACTGTTGCTGCATCTACAGTTCTATTATTAGAACTATGAATTGTATAATTGTACAATTTTCTGAGCAATATATGAAGTCTCCAGGTTCATTTTAATTTGTATTGGTCAAAGAAGTGTGAAGTGACCATCCTGAATCCAAGATATAACCATGCCACACTAACTAGGGACTTATTTCAATTTCCCTGACGACAACACAGACTTCATTGGCCAGGCCACTATCTTGCTCTCAGGGAATTTGAAATAAGTCCCAGATAGATTCGTCAGATGTACAAGGCACACGATTGTCCAATACTTTATGGACAGCTGCAACAAAGCTTTGCCGCCCTTTTATCCTGTAACCTTTATTTCTTTTCAGATCGGTGCCTGGGCCTATTCAAGCACCCGTATGAACCTCACAAACTTCGAAGAAACTGTGATGACCCACGACTTTAAGCTTAATGGCGAGTGGGACGTCTATGCCTCAACAGCCTATTGGAACGAGACAATCTTACCCTGCTGCCCCGACAAGCATTACCCCTATGTGGAGTTTACGCTGTACTTACGTCGCCGCTATACATTCTACATCATGAACATCATTCTACCATGTACCTTGCTATCTGTGCTCGTCATGATAGTGTTTTGTTTGCCACCTGATGCTGGCGAGAAGATCTCACTCGGGATCTCCGTGCTGCTGGCCTTCACCGTCTTCCTGCTTATGGTCGCCGAGAACATCCCGCGCACCTCCCTGCATATTCCAATCATGGGTGAGTAGAGTATGGTAGGATATGTCACATTGAACCATGAACATGTAGCATATCAAGTAGTCGTTAAATGGTAAGGAGGTTTGATGTGTTAAAGCTCAATACTGTGTAAAGGTATAACATGAACTAATCCTCCCCAGCTGGTCATTGCACCATGTGATACAGCAGGTCACAGCCCTTCAACTCATAATTGATAGACCTGTTATTGCAATGACATCGTAAGGAGCTGCTAAACTAGGCCGTAAGCATACCATAGGCAGAGCTCGAATGGGGATTAACTTCATTCGTGAGACCTCATGTGCTTCCGGCAGAGATTGCAAGTTCCAGTTCAAACCTAAAGAGAGCCTTTAGGCTCAGCCCAATGTCTTGATTGTAGCCATACCATTTCAATGGGGTTGGGACGCTTCGATGCTCTACGACGTACACATTATAAAGATTACTCGTGCTGTACAACCTCTGCAGGGTATTTCAAAATGATATCTATGGCTATGGTTTTGAAATGCCCTCCTGACAACATGAGAAGTGAGGACAATACCAACTGCATTTTGCATCAGATGTCAGAATTATCTTACCCTTGGCCAGAGGCTTTAGGTCTAGAACTATGTGAACTAGGGAAGTTAGAAGAAATGTATTCTGAAGTATTGCTCAATCAGGGTCCCCCAGACATTCCCAAAGAAGAGCCTTGATTTGGCTGATTTAGGAATCCTTAAGCAGGTTGCCAATGACAAAGTACATGACATATGCTGCATGAAATAAATGTCCTATCTCTATAGGCATTCACCCAAAAGTTGCTCACTTTCTTTTAACTAAATGGAACATGACAGTAACTGTGCGTTTGGTAGACTCTCTACGAGTGACACATTTTGATAGATGTCTTCTACTCTGCTGTATGTTTTAGCCCATGGCGTTAGCGCCAATGATTGATGTCTTCACATCATCACCAACTATAAAGCTTACTCACTCAGACGAGGGACACACAGACTTTGGGGACTTTTAATTTTGTTACTTTGTATTCCCTTTTTTTTAAATACCATATAGAGGTATATTTTGGATGAGAGGATGGAGAAGGGTCTGTCTTGTTAAAACCATCTTGTGAATAGCTAGTGTTCAAATATCTATATATATAAATTTTAATTTATTATGATTTTCTTATACTCTTGGGCCCATTTTCCACCATCCGATTTGATTTTTTTCTGTCAGCCGCCAGCCTCGTCGTACCACTACGGCTGCCTGATAGGAATGCTTACCATGGCCATAGTGTTCAGTGTTGTAGTATGGCTCTCTGTCGGAAGCATCTCCTTCCAGCCTATTGGCTAAGAGGGACCATTTCGGATGGGGAAGAAAGACCTTTACCTCCCATCCAATGTAATGATGAAAACAGCCGGACACTTGCCAATCACCCCTTTGTTACTTCTCTGACTCTGCTGAGTCACTCGTTTTTACTGCCTTTTCAACTTGATGGTTCTTTTTTTTTGTAATTTTCTCTAGTTCCTCCGGAAGAACTTAAGGCACCACTAGTAGACACGGCATTAAAGTGTTTGTGTAGCATCTCCTTGCATGTTCTGCCAGAACCTAGTGCTTAAATGGGATATTTCATATGGGACAGACATAGAAACACCAGATTCTGAAAATAATATAACTCATATGAAAAGAGGAAGTACTTGAATGAAATTCCGAATGGCCACTCCAGCAGATTAATCTAATCCTGTCACTGGCCATATTGGTTAGGGGCTGCTTAGTGAAGTTATTTCCACCTCAGAGGATCTGAATTGAGGTTATTTGCCAACTCATGAATCTGATAAATCTCCCAAACTAGACATCTGGGTACAATTAACTTATTACGATGCAACATTCCAGGAATGAAATAAATTTTCCACTGTAATATGATATTTGGAATGGATGAAAGACATTTTCGAGCCTGTGCTGAAACAGGCCAATTTGGGATTGCAATAACAACAATCGCACTATCAGAATCAGAAGTTGAAAGCACAACATAATTCACCCGCCTTGAAAACACATCAATGACAGAACTCAGGTGTGAATTTCACAATCTCACTTCACTCCTGCAAAAATGACAGATACCTGACATAATTTAATGTTTGCAGACAAAAGCAAACCGGCTCAGTGTGTGAGAGAAAGTTCATGGATGGCCTTAAGAGAGGGAAAGCTCTCGGTTTCCTGTCAATTTTATCTATTCTGTGCTTTCATTGCATTCCTCTCAAAGCGTTGACGAAGTTAGTGACAAATTGCATGATACCAAACAATCTCTATCAATGGAAACTCACGATTCTGTCAGAAATAGTTCATTAGTAAAGTGGGCATCTGCAGCAGAAGGAAATGTTGGAGTAGAAATCAAAGTTAATTCCCTTGGATCTTAGAAAATGGGACCATGTTAGGCCTTCAGTGATGGGAGAATAAATATCAGACTTACATCGACTGGAAGATGAGCAAACGCAGTTCTGAGCAGACAGAACCTCAAAAGTGCACATCGTTGCATGGATGAATCACTTACCAGTGCTGGAGAAGTGCACAAGTAGAACAGTGCAGATTGGTGCATACTGCCCTTGAAAGGTTCGCCTAACCTGCCTACATTTTGTTGCTCTCCTTTTTGAGATGTTTGCCTTGGCAAGACGCAAGAGGCTCGTCCAAGAAGAAGGAAAAAGAAATAAAAGTAAGAAAAGAAAACTGTTTGTGACCTCTGAAAGACGAGATAGACTCATTCAGCATCTGCTTTTGTTGTTTTGACAACCTGTCAAAAAGGCTCCTATAATCGCTTACAATATGAGGTATTCTAAAATTGTTGGTATTTCTTTTTCTTTCCTTTCCTTCTTCATTTTAAAGCTTTCTATAATAATGCTACCATGCTGGTATAGGATGCTCGAAATGTCCCCCTACTGGTCTCCCTCTCTCCGACCCACTCCCACCACCCCATACTGACCATCCTCCCAGAGGAGACATGACAATAAATGTCCCAGGCTGCCTCCCAGTCACCCTCAGCCTGATCCTGGGTGTGCCCTGATGGTAGTAGGTGACTCCAGGGTCTTGGCACGTAGGGTAAGGGTGGACCATTAAACTATTCAGGCACATATTCACATGACAATGCTTCCGGGATATTTGAGGCAGTGGGATGTACCGTCACCATTTTGTCAAAGTGTGTCTAGCGCTATGATTCCTTTAATCACCAGGCTTTAACTGGAAAAACCTGTATCTAGTTTGAATGTCAGCCAATACAAATTTATCTGGCACAAACGGGTATATGGTCCTATTGTAGTTTCACTCAGAATGTGCCAAGCTACCTTGGACCAGCTATAGAAGAGCTAGAATGGATACTAAAACCCATTTGAGGGGTATTTCTGAACATGCTAATTCAAGATTTTTGAGAAATAGGCCTACGCCATTAATAGCGTCTGGTACATAAAGGTAGATCATTGACATTGCAGAAACTTCAAATCATCTAAAGAGGAAAGGATCTGCAAAATGTCATATAATGGGGTTTGGCACTTTCAGCTCTCCATCGGACCTCCTTTCTGGTGCATAGAGAGGATGGAGTAAGGATGGACCCAGGCAGGGTGTCCTCAAACAGGGTCATAATGCCAGCCCAAAGTGTTAGATCAGCCAATCACAGGCTAGCATACCCACCAGCCAATCACATTGCAGCGCCTCCAACAGTTTATCAGAAGCCATCAGTGCTCTGCAGCGCATGCGGCGGGATTTACAGAAACTATTGCCCCAGGCACTTTATCTGGGGAGAACAGGCAGAGATTTACAGAGTCATAATGACGTCATTGCTGGGTCTCTTCTTGCTTGTGTCATTTACCCAATTCTTAATTCAATATGCTGTGTATACATACAGCCAATTCAGCAATGCCTAGCTAACTAGCCCTTTACAACACCACAGGGCTAGAGGGAATTAGGTCATTTTCCTGATAGGAAACGTGAATCAAGCAAAGTCGGCCAGTATCTCATAATAGCATATGCATTTATGGTAAGGAAATAGAGCATTGAATTAAATCTTCTAAGCTGCCCTAAAGCCTTTAAGGCCAGAACAAAAATGGTCACCCTGGCCATGGGGACGGCCTCTAAAAAAGTATAGTTCCTAGAGGACAAGCCTATTTTCAATTACATTACAAATCCTATATAATTGGTGTATGTATACACGGCATATTGTCGACTGTAAATTGATGTTAGGCCCACCATGATGTCGACTATAGTCAATGCTAGCCCTCAATTGGTTAAGGGTTGTAGGCCTCAGGCTTTTACACTTCATACTTACTTGTTGCAGCTGTGCATTAAATGTTCAGGTTCCTCATGATATCAGCAGTATATAATTGGCAGCCTCCCTATTATAGAAAGTACCCACCAAGTACTTGGGAGAGGTCTGAATGTTTAAGACATTATATAATGTAAATCTAAACAGTATAAAAAAACAGCAAGTGACTCATTACTTTGTGAGTTCCATGCTGGGCTTTTGGAGCTGTGTTATGACTGTACATCATTATAGAGCCCTGTGACGGCATGCCATCCTTAAGTTATAATCAAATTATAACACGTGGATGTTTTTTATTCATTTGTAGGTCACAGGGAACTTGTTAAGAAGACCAGTATCTATCATAGAGAAGTTTTTATGTGTGGAGAATTGGGATATAGCTTCAAAATTATTCGTCTCATATATACATAATTGTTTTTCAAGGTTAGATGTCCAGTGAGAGTACATGTGAAAAGAACCATATGTGACAGGATCTGAGAAAATGACCCTTGGTGCAAGGTGCATTAAGGTCCCTATTCCCAGTTTATGCCACATATATCAACAGTGCAAGGGCATTGGCCCACAGTACGTTGCATGACCTCACACAGATGCACAAGTGTAGCATGGGCCTGGCTAGTGTTCCATGTAATCAGGATTACTTCAAAATCAGTCCTGGTAAATAGGTTCTTTGCACCCCTGCATGCTATGGTCCCTAGGACTGTAAAGATAGATACCAATCATTTACGTCAATGTATAATTGAAATGGAGGCTATTGTACCAAAATTGGGAAAGAGCACTCTAGAAATCCCCTACTGCCTAGAAAATGGACTCCTCGCCATGCGGAAATCCCTTCCCCTTCAACAACGATATCACAACTCCACCAGCTCTTCATGGGACACTTATTCAGGCCCTAAAATCTAAGTGAAGGGGGGATTTCCCAGGAGGCTTCCTAACAGTTAGATGGTAACTCTCTTGTTACAAAAGCACGATTACTTCCTTTGGTATGATGCAGTAGAGCCAGCCCTCAAAGCTGGTATTCAATGGCCGTCAGTCGGACAAATTTTTGCTAATCTGATTATTTTCAATAATGCCAAAGTGTAGGGGAAAAAAACGGTCGGATCAGCAAATATTTGCCTGACCGATGGCAGTGGAATACCCGCATAAAGCATTGGTTCTACTGGCAAGATTTTGCTAATCAAATGCTTCATAATATTGAAAAGGCATAGAAAAAAAACACAGTCGAAAGCAAAGGTTTGGCCAACCAATAGCAGTGAACCCCTTTCAAGTCGTAGTGAGATCCCTCAGTGGAGTGCTGATCATACAGAGTAGTTGTAGTGTGTTACCTATGATCACGCACGCTGATATTGAGGGTTTCAAGTCGTACTGATTTTGTCTAGTCGTACCATCTTGAGAAATGCCTCCCAGTGCGTAATGCAGACAACAAGACGTGTCAAGCAAACCAGTCAGGTGATGATGCAGGCCATACAGCCATTCATTTCAATGTCATAATCCTCCCGGTGGTACAGTGTGGTTACACATAGGCCTGATGATAACTAAGGGTTGTTGTGTTTATGCATGATTCTTTTGTAAGATGATAAGGAGTTCTGCAGTAGAACCATTTCTTTTCACAAGATGTTGTGGATGTGAACTTGCTCAGAATAGCTCAGGGCAGCTCATGCAGCACACATACTCAGGCCAAATCACTATATCCGTCCTACTGATATCCTATATCAAGGAGTGAAAGGGTCATAAGAAAATGATTGCCTACACCCATATACGTGACAGTCTTGCGCGACAGTGTTCTAACGGCCCCATAACACATAGCTGGTGACAGCTTTGGTCCATAGCTTTTTCTGTCTGCACTTGCATTCCAACATACATAACAGCTATAGAGCAACCCATGGGTTAGGGCTGCATTGGCTGCATTATATATACACTGTACATGTCTACATATATTGGGAGTATTAGGAGGCTAACTATTTGGGAAAGCGTAACACTTTCAGTTGGAATATTCCTGACAAAAAGAAATACTAATGAGATCAGGAGGCCATTTCTTAAAGTACTACGATCAGTCACAGCCCTACGACTACAAAATGCCAATGCTATTCCTATGGGGATTTTGGTACGACTTAAAGGTTGCAGTCGTAGGCTGTTAAGAAATGGCCTCCTGAGGTATTGTTTAATAAATGTACATAGCCAAAATAGATATCGATGTAGATTCAAATAGAACTTTGACTATCATTTCTCCAAGGCAATTCCAAAAATAACATCTTTCTATATCTACACTGTCTGCCCACCACATGGGTATTACAGTAGATACTTATTTGGAGTTGCTTCCCGCGTAGCAGCCAGGAGCGTAGCGACCGTAACAACTCCATTATGTTTTTGGTTTTTGCCTTTAGGGCAATGACGTCATATGTGACGTCACGGGGCAGCTGTGACGTCACATGTGACATCGGAATGGAGTGGCAACTCCTGTCCGTGGTCCTTGCCTCATTTTTCTTGTTTTTTTTTTCTGAAGTACAAACAAGAAGGTGTAGGTATAAAACCAATGACCAGAAGTGCATTCTGCTGCAGCTACTACAGGAGTATGTATAGTCCATTTACAATAGTGGCTGAGAGTGTAAGGAATAATGCACAAGAAAGGAGAAGGGGTGTGCATCGATTTCTAAATAAAGACCAAGGGGGTAGACTCTGCAGATCTTTTTTTGGAAAACATGAACATCCCTTTCCCTTCTGAGTGGCCTTATTCCTGTTATATTACGGAGTGAGAAGATGGCTCTGGTGTTTATTATTCCTCAATTGTCCTACAACAGTTTCATGGCGTTTAGTTCAAATTTCCTAAATTGCAAAAGATTATTTGACGTTCACTTGGGACATGAATTTTAAATTGTTCCTAATACCCAAAGTCCACTGGGCTTGGTTCGACCAACTTGGCCATGCTAATCCTATATAACTTGGCCCAAGAGAGACCCAATGGATTTTGGGTATTAGAGCAGAGGCAATGTGCACCAACGTCATAGATATTCTTTTGCTCAATTTACAATTGTCCTGCTATTACTAATCATCCACTGGGCCCCTTCGACTGACTTTGGACATATGTCTCCTACAAAAAAGTAGGCCATAGAGGCACAGTGGACTATTGGATGTATACGTTTGAGCTTGAGTTTGTTCTTTACCCTTCTCTCCTAACATCCAACTTTTTTCTCTTTTTCAGTCGTCTACTTGACGTGTACAATGGCGCTAGGTACAGTTTCTGTATGCTTGACAGTAGTCATTCTGAACCTACACCACCGTGACGCCGAGCGGCCTGTTCCGAAGTGGGCCAAAGTCTTTGTACTCTCCTACCTCTCCAAGCTGCTGTGTGTTCGGGCTCGTAAGCCCAAAACCCTGGCTCACGAGATGGCTCTCTACGAGCCTGGAGGGACCATGAATCTACGAGGTGGGATTCGTAAGCTCGCCAAAGATGTTCACATACTCAAACCAATGCTCAAGCCCAACAACGTCGATAACGAGGTTCGCTACTCAAATAACTCTGATGTCTTTCCGACTTTTCACGATGAGAAGCCGGATGTGACTAATGACTGGAGAGAGCTAGCCCATGTGATGGACAGGCTCTTCTTCTGGTTGGTGTTTATATTCATGACTGCTTCCACTATGATTATTCTTCTTGTACCAATGTATCGCAACCCAAAATTCAACCCAGAACTTGCAGGACAACTTCAGAATGAGACGTGACCCATTCAGCAATCCTGAGAAGTTTTGATGTTGAAAAAAAGGAAATGCTACATTTTTGTGGTCTGAATCCTCTCCATAACTACTGGCTCACCCCCCTAAGAGACAAATCAGTATTGAATATGTTAAAATCATACTGATATATCATCATAATTTGAGGGTGCAGTGATTCAGTATTGTTGGAGTATAGGCCCAGAAGAAGATGTCATCGGCGCAGTTACACCGTGCCTATTTAGAGTCTGTGGATTTTGGTGACAGAGAGATTGTTGTGCTGGGACCAGCATTGGGCTGTTCCAGTGAACCTCATATTGGGGCTGCTCACGAGTCACTTAACTATAGGAGACATGATCAGGAAGGTGGTCCGTGGGATGCTGCACCGGGTTTCCCTGCAGCACTGTTGGGTTGACTCGTATCAAAGAGACTGACTGTTACTCAGGGGCATATACCTTAGCCCCAAACAAGTGCCCTAGCACCCTTATCTACATTTATGTGGAGACACAATGTGTGTGCTCCACACTGATTGCTATATTTCTCATACATGTAAAATCCAAAGAGCCATCTTTGAGCACTCAGCCAGCTCATCGCATCATTATGGCTAACGCTGGATCAGTTGGACCCGTTAATATGAATTGGCAATACACATGTATTTGCCTTGGGGACCTTAGGCCAAAAAGGCTGAAATTCACAATGTGTATACATGATACCAAGTGAGAAAAGGCTTCTCCATTTCCTCCTGCAGGTGGTGATCCGTACCATTTTGCCCGGGGAAATTTTAGATGGCAAAAATCTGAAAAAAGAACAAGTCCTCCCAAAGGGCCATTACTGCTGAGGTGCATAGTATATTGATCTAGTATTATCAAGGATTTTTTTTTCATCAGCTGAAGTTCATATTCATTAACTAACCAAGACTTAGCAAGCGGCGGGTCCCCAAACTACCAAACAGCCTGCATCTGGGGAACTTTGTTGAATCATTCATTCATCTATATTTGTTCTACTGAGGCCAATTTCAGCTAAGAGATATGTTTTGTATTCACTAAATCTGTGAATATGGGTGCTGGTGTGGTGGGTCCTTCACTGAATGGCTTATTCAGTTCCTCTGTATGTTTGGAAAGTGTGACACTATAATTATGGAGCATGAAGCTGGTAAAGGAAGGGTCTTTTGACTATAAATCAAAACTTAGGTTATGAAGAGTAGATGGAACCATTGTGCTAGTATAATCAAAAGATACCCTTCTCTCCAGTATTTTATTTTTTACACAGCTTTTCTCTTAGATCTGACATATTTAGTTATAAATCCGATTGGGCTCCAGAGATGAACCCACAAAAATATGATATAGATGAATTGACAAATGCACGTTCAAATTATCCGAGGTCCTATACCAGGAGGTTAATTCAAAAGATCCTGGGATTTCTACCCCTGGGACCTTAGTGTAGGCACATATCATAAGACCTGGCCAGTCTACCCTATCTAATGCAGTGGTTGCAGGCCTGTCAGGAATAGCCAGTCCTGAGATCACTTTATTATTCCTTTTCCAGCGCTAAGATCACTGCGATCTTAGTTGAAGAAATGCATAGTGGTTTAACCTGAGTACAAGAGCACTTACAGGGAACACTCCTGATCGAAAGAGTGAATAGCCTGCTGCATACATATAGAGGGGAGGGAGGATGTTTGCTGATTGTCCTTGAGGGCTTTTAGGGCTACTCATGCGTTAAGTGCACTGTAATTTAATTCTTCCCTTCTCTCTCTTTGTCCTGGGGGGTGGCACAATGCTTCTAATAGGCAAGCATAAATCATACATTCATGGGAACAACTCTTGAATACTGTACGGGGTCAAATGCATCCTGTGCTCTTTTGTTAGCCCATATTCGGACAGGGAACGATGATCTAAACACTGTTGTGAAGAAGAGTGACTCTACAGCTATTCCTTTATTTTGGGACTCTTACCCCTGTGCCCAGTCAGTACTTCTTGGAATAGTGTAGGATGGCTGAGGCTAAGATCGATGCGATCTTAGTGCTGGCTAGGAAAATTGAATGCAGTCTTATCTTAACATCGCTTAACAGGATAAGGCAGAATAATTTCTAAGATCGCTGAGGTTATGATCCCAGGATCTTTTGAATTAACCTCCTGGCTAGATGCGTTAGTATGATGTGCGTGATCTTACACGAAAATAGCATGATTGTACATGGGACATTATCACCCACTATGCCACAATTCCCATTTGTACCATAATGTGAGGTCCTGTAGCATGAAATGTCCTTGTGAACTGGGCAGCATGACTAACAATTACTTTATCAAAATGTGTGATCAGTGGAGAATCCAAATTGAGTTAAATTGTTCTCTGTTGTCTTCTCAACCGCAGTAATGTTAACAGGACAAAACTTGTCCAAAGCATCGACATACGAACGCATCATTGCATGCAGCATAATGTTTCAGTCGACTGTGTTTTTTCTTAGTTTTATTCCTTTCTTTGTCTATTTCCTTTAGTTTTCAGTGAAGGACTCGCAAACATGAGTTGTTATTTCTAGCAAACCTCAGACTAGTGACTATACTTGTTGCAATAATACCTTATGCATTGTTCCATCATAAGGATCTGTGTAGTCACCCCATCTGATGATTTGTATGACATGAGGTGATTTGAGAATGAGTATGGCCACCATGTTCATAACTGGTTCATATCAAAGTATTATGATAACATTCTGTGGTGTGATTGACACATACATGTGTATACGCATTTCTGTACATATTTCAACAGACTATTGTGTTAGTCCGAAATAAAGGGTTTCAGTTGCAGTGCATTTAAATGGTAGTTGATGATAAATAGACCGATTACAATCATCTGATGTGGAGAATTTGTGCCATGCTCTGATGATCAGTTTCAAAACTCTTGCCAGTGTAAGCTGATTGTTTAATTTGGGTTTAGTTATGAGATCTCTAATGGGATTAAATTGCATGAAGCCAATGATCCTGTCTAACAAAAAAGGTCTAAAACAGACCCAAGACTAAAGTAGTGAAAATATTAAACAAAAGCAGATACCTACACTCATTGTGGATTCTTAATTGAATTTGATATTTGGAAATCTTATGAATCCGTAATAATGGTTAACATTGACTTAACCTAAAGGAAACTTGATCATGATGTAATATGAGTACTTACGGTGTGATGTGCTGATTCATTAATTTGACATGAGCTTATTCGGCGACACATGCATCATCGATTTGATCATGACCTCACATAGTTCGCTGAACATGCCTGTTATCAACTGTTATTGTATATGGATTTATAAGTTTGGTATGTATAGAAATATAATAGTTCTGTGAATAAACTCGTACCATTACCCAAAATATAAACATAAAGTCAGTTGTCAATGTATTACCTTCAGTGGCCAAGGATTTTTATGCACCCTGCCCTTTGTCGTGTTAAAATATACATGCTGGGTAAACACAAAAGAGAATATTTTCTGTTATTTGGCTGGCAGAAACATTGACGGGTCACCAATTCACAGGACGAATCCTCTGGAAAGTCGGGCGAATCCCAAAGAACAATTTGAGCAGATTTTCGGTATAAGTAACATTTGTGACAAAACTTGGGAAAGCATAACATTAGGGGAGAATCCCTCTTTTCAAATTCATGTCTTGAGCTACATTTTGGTATTTTGCATGATGAAATACTCCAAATAGCTACAGAAATATAAGATCTCAAAGATGGGATGTCAGCAACGTGGAGAAATTGAGGATAGCCCTTAAGTCAGTTGCGTATTGAAATATTGTGGCATAACGCATAAAAAATGCCAATATTGGGAAAAATAACAATTTTCAAACATAATCATCCATAATTTCAGATCTAGAAGGAATAATCCAGTTTTGTTTTTAGTTATAAGAACCTTATGGACAGGTTATTAAGATTATTATTATTCAAAACAAACAAAATCATGGTTTCCATGGCAACCACCTATCAACACATGTGCTAAATCTAGGGGAAAACATTCTTTTTGGATTCTATTAAAATAAGGCTTTAAGAATTTAAATTGAGACTTGGCTATAACATAGTCAAATTCCTCAGAAAAGGTTACCCTAGACTTGTTTTTGCTTATTTTTTCACTCTTTTTGGTCATATCTCCTTAAATAACATATTTAGAGTATTTATGGGTATTCCCCTTAATGTTATGATTTTCCCTGTTTCGTCACATTTTATGAAAGCTTTATTATGGTATTCAGTATATATTCTGGATACCTCAGAAGCTTGGTCAATACTCAGAACCAACCCTGAAAAGTGTCCCTATTCATAAGTACACAGTTTCTTTTACATATGTATAGGAAATGTTAGGGCACATATTATCAATGGACGTATCAAATTCTTTGATTCCATTGCAAGATAATTATGGAAAAAGTTGACAACTGTGAGAGGGGGAAGAATATGAAAAGGAAAATGGATGAAAAATATAAAAATCCTCGACAAAGTGTGAAAACCTTCTAAAATTAAGAAATATTCCTGAAAATAATGACAAATTTCTTCAGAGTAAAAAAATCAAAAACGTTTTTTGCCCTTTTTTGCTAGGGTCGGTCGGGTTGCTGGAAACACAACTTTTTTCTTTGCCTAATGACAGTAATATTACTAAAACCAAAATGTTGCCAGTTACAGGTGGTAAAAATTCAAATGCCTTTAGACATGTTCCTAGTCTGCTTAGTCAATTACACATTAGCTTTATCGTTTTGCTTATGCCCATCTAAGATCAAAACACGTATGGTGTACGTATAAATGGGGGAAATGTCATCTTTAGTTTAATGTGGTTGCTTCTAATGATTTCCTAACCCCTCTGGGATTAATAGCCCCAAGAATAGGTGAAAAGTAATTTACGGTTACAAAAAGAAAGCCCCAAGTACATTGGGAATATAATTAGGGAGTCTGAATTTCCTGATACAATTTAAAGGACCACGGTGAAAGGACACCAGTAGCCATATATGACCTCCCAAGCCCTTGATTACTGTGCCTACTATACTGTGCCCATTGCAATCCTGGTTCCTGCTTTCCACAATAGGTGGCGTGGCTGTTCGAGAACACCCTCACACAGGAGTCGCACAGGAGTGAGCTGCAGATGGCGCCCAACCTGGACAAGATGCCTCCAACTATTTGAGAGATACCCATAAGTCTTAACTCTGGAACTAGGGGAATGTTAACCCTATAGCCGCCAGGATACAATGAGAACTGTTATCACAGCACCGACGTATAACTTCCGGGCAATGTTTTTGGAGTGACTCAATCCCTTAAAAGGCTGAGCAAATAATCAATATAACATTTCAATGCAAAACTTTGCAAGGAGCCATTACATTTTAACCTATATTGGGGTTAAAATACCCCTTTTTCACCCCCTAATTAGACTTTTGAATTTGTCCTTTTACAACTCCCCATGGTCATATATGGTAATGTAACGACTCTTTAACCAGATGCCTTAGTATTCACAAAGCATCATTATGGTGAACACGTTATAATGGGAGTAAAGATGGAAGGACTCCTTCCTACTTCCCTCCCCTGAATAACCATACTTACACCCCCCACGTTTCGTCTCACAATTTCCGAGCCCCTCAAAAGAAAAATGATAATAACATGTCAATTTGCCACAGTAAAGCATGAACCTTGGCATTTCAGTAATGCCATAATATGCCATAATATTTGCATATAATTATAGGGGAGGGTTAAATTCATCACAGCAGTCTAATGAGAGATTTAGACTCTCTCTCTGTAAATGGAAAGATGGGGGGTTTAATGTAAGGAAATACTTTGCTCAGATTTGCTTGTTGGCACACAATGTCACAATATTAACTAAGAGGTGGGCATATATAGAACCTCGTCTTCATGTCGATTTCATATGATTTGTGTTTGCATTGATAGGGAGTAGCAAACCAGCACCACATTGGTGCATCATGTTGACTCTCTGTGGGGGGTGCACGAGAAATACAGGGCTAAGGGTATGCTTTCTGCATTTGCTAGAGATGTTAGCGGGGGGGGGGGGGTCAGGCATTAATTGGTTTAACCTCATAGTTCCTATAAGGAAGAAATCTCTATGCCTTCCTGTAGGACAGGGTCAAAATATGTTGCCACATAAAAATACATTTTACACCCTCTTCCTCTGTTGCTAACAAAATGATCCCTAATCAATATAGCACTGGAAGGTTGCTCACTAAAATATGGTGCTTTGAGACACCACAGCATCATACCATGAGGAAGTATTTTCCAGCACAACCTGTAGGATACCCCTCCATCATTCCACCCTTCGATCTGTCCGGATGTTATTGTAAACAGCTGGTCTCCATAAGTTACCGACTGACTATTTGTATAGGTCTTGATACCAATACAACCTAGTTCTACATGTAAACCAGGACTGCTCCCATGTAACATGGCTTAATATCACAGCTGCGCTGTGGTTCTCTTCTTTAGCCAACAGCCAACAGCAGTGCTATAAACTTTGGTGTGTTAAGAAATCTGTTATTCTATGTATGACGCCATTTCGTATTAGTTCAGCTAACTAGGGGTTATTTCATAACTTCTTTCATTGAAATGATCAGGTGATATAATCGTGATCATTTCAATGAAAAAATTCTCTTCTAAAGTTTTCAATCCACGCATTGTTAAGCAGACAGTGTTATTGATTAATGGGTTACCCATAGCTCTTATGTTCTCATAGTGAGTGGTGAAACAGGGTTCTTGTAATTGTTTACTTCCTCTATACAGTGTGTGCAAAAAGCATTTCTGTCCATTGTTGTATCTATTAAAACAGCAGCAGGTTGTTGTGATTTTTTTTTTTACTCAAGACTAATGCTTTGGAATTTGTTCTGGGCTGCTCACTACTTTATAACGCAGAGATCAAATCAATTATCTCAGTGCTCCTAACACTATCTAGTGCTATCATAAATCTATTTTGCCTGAAAGTCTGCTTCAAAATTCTATTTTTATAACTCCATGGGGAATGTGCCCTCTGCACCGTGATGCAGGTAAGTATGTGCATATGTGAAATGTATAAATCATTTCAGGGACATCTCTAAACAGAAGCACATTGGTACGCCCCAAGATGCATACATTGCGATACTTTTGATTAAATAGACTCCTTTTCAAATTTCTCACGGAAGTAAGGGCCATTTTCCACCAAACGATATGTCCCCTCTATCGGCCGAGAGCTGCACCAAACCACCAACTCGGCCAACTGGGCTGCCATCGGATTCAATGGAGAGGCATGGCCTCAGTCGGCCGACAGCACCATCCACTGTGGGTCTATCGGCCGATAGGGGGGGCCCTGTCGGGTGGTGGAAAATGGGCCTTAGAATTCATTTCTAGTCAGCTGTTGAGGTCGCACCACTGCTCACGCCCCCCCCCACCACCACCGTGCACTTACAGTGCGGCTGTTCCATCCAGTTGTCCCCCTCCCTGTATGGACTTTACCCCATCACTGTTGATATTTATTACTCACCCTGTGCTGTTACCAGGTAGGTCTGGATTACTTGGTCGTTTTTACTACTTCTATTTTGAGCTTCTTTTCAGGTGAAGATTGTAATATGACATGTAATATCCTGCTTTATGAAAGGACTTAGCCACTTATAGACCTGTCTAGGAAAGTGAACTTTTACTGCATGTACAATATTGGCACTGCAGACTATTATTTGAACTTCTGGTGTGCGTTATGTACACTTTGAAACTCTGTGCAAAGGATGCAGATCGAAGCAAGCTAATTTGTAAATGGTTGAGTTCCCATCTGTTATTTTCTGTCAAGTGTCCAAGAGCGCTATAAAAATAAACAATCTACTCCTTATACATGTAAAGTTTCTCAAGTAGAGGTTTATTGCTTAGACCATTAAATCTGCCATAGTGGCTGAGGCTTTTGTTCTAGAGCTATAGGATTGGTCCAGTCATAAAGGGTAGGCATGATACAAAATCAGGGAGCTATATATACTCTTCGGTAAAAAGACAAATAAATGATAAGTAGAGTTGAGGTGATATGCCATCCTTAGACAGTAAGAGTGTTAACTCTTTACACGCTGCAGAGGCTAGTCCTGGGGGGGGGGGGCACTCAAGATGTGATGGTCTTTACAGACTGTCAACTACTGACCCCCTAAATCTAGGGGATTTAATCGCTGCTAGATTCGTGAAGCTACCTCCCCATCATGCAGTTTGGTCGAGTAGGCTCCCCAATATCATGGGCTTGCATGGACCTAATAGGCATTCAGACATAAAATTTAATGATGATGCGACCTGAGTCTCAAGGGTACCCCCCCCCCCACCCTTCTGAATACTTTACACGTCCATCCCACCTAGGGGCTTTAGAGATCGGTTTGGCGCTGAATCAAATTTATCTTCTACAAATTTACGCTCATCAACCATCTGGCAATGTTAAATCAGCAGCAAATCCATTTTCACAGTTATTTTGTGGGATGGACGTCGCAAGGTATACGGATGTCTCAAAGGTTAATCTACCTTAGTGCTATTGTTCATCAAGGCCATGGTCCATCTAATCACAGAGAAAAGTTTGTGTTCAGGCAAGTAAGACACCATCTCTTGCATACAGTCCAACCACCAGTCTAAAATGTGTGGCATACTGTTTTAGCACGGCTCTGGTACATAGATATAGAGCACGTCATTGATTCACAATGAAAACTTTGTTACATACCCCTTTGTATGATCCCACAGCTTAAATCTATCAACTCTAGACATAGTAATCTGTTTACGCCATTAGGTTCAACCATGGGTAAATACAGCGGTACAATTTGCTCAAATCCTCAACGCGTGATGACATATGCATTAAAGACTTGCATTGTACCCTAGGGGCCCAGGGATTTCCCATTTCTCAATGCCAATGTCATTGAATGAATGCTATATCTCAATGTGGCAAAGGCGTTTGACGATACATAGAAGGGCATCTAAACCACTTTAGACAAGAACTCTTCTGATCTACAGCAAAGGTCATTAGATGGACGTGATAACTTAAGGGGCTTAACCGATGCTGGGAACCTTATTGCCTTGAAATCTAATGCAAAGTATATTAATTTGCCTCGTACTATCTGGTAGTCGAGAAGGCAGGAAGCAAGTATAGAAGTCATTGTTAAACCTTTAAGGAAAGTAAGTCGTCTGGGGCTGTCAATACATTTGTGTTTATTCTACAAAACAATGCAGGCCACTATATCATTCCTAATTGGTGCGCCATATACTCAGGACCACAGAATGCATTTATGTCCAGCACAGGCATTTTAAGTCAATCAAAAGGATCATAATATATCATTATGATGACAGGCATAGTGAACTAAAGCACAGTTTTCCTATTGAATGGTTAATTACTCGTGTCAATATGACATTAAGCTGGTTGTATAAGTTGATAAGGTCTTAATGGGAATAAGGCGCTCTGAGACGAAACTAAGCCAGGTATGAGGAGGTATATAGCCGTGGGCAATGGCCAGGTCATGTATGTAACCCGCAAATCTATCTGTGTTGTGTTCTGTATTGCAAGTGCGCTATCGAGTCATGTTTTCTTCAAAATCTACTAATCACAAAGTATTTAATGAAAATGTCCATATATGGCGCAATATGGTGGTGGTATAGAAGAGAAGGAATTCACTGCAGTACAACTTAAGCAGTAGCAGTGATATGAGCAGATGCCACCAATCTGACGGCAACAGTGGCAGAGAAGTGGACAGCAACCGTGGTGTCATGAGGTTGATTCAAAGCAGTGTTAAATTAGCACTGTTTTGAACTCCTGGGATACTAGGCCTACATAAATAGTATGTTGCATAGTCACGTTTATCAAAATGGAACAAAGATGTTTAGATCAGTTATGTAGGCAAAGTTGATACCAGATAATACCAGAGAGGCAACTGGTTACACAGTAAAAGATTCATGAAGTATCGTATTCAGGTATGATATGCCTCACGTCGTTAGCAGACCTATTTACAGTCAAATTACAAGACGGCAGTGGAACACATCTTTTTCAATTGGTCTTGGGAAAATTATAATCCGGGGATTACAACAAAACACTTGTTATATGACAGTGTGCTCTATGGGTCTATATACGTGAACAGGTGCATATGACACACATTGATTGAATGAAGTAAGGAGGTTGGACACATGGCGCTAGTGACCTGGAATGTCATATTGCTATACCTCAAGCGTTTGGTCAAATGTTCACATCAATATTAAAGTTGTACATAATGGAAAGCCGAAGTGAAATGTGTATACCTGGAATAACCTATGGACGAGGTCTACAGGATCTACCTCTTTCATCACTGTAGAAGTGGGAATAGCTATGAAATAATGTAGGAGATAGTGCAAGGCTCATTGCCAGATGTGACTCAAATAGAATGTGACCAGGCAAGCAAGAACACCCCTCTGCAAGGAAATTCATTATCAAAGTTCATCTCAAGATCTTTAAAATGAGACATCATTGGCTTAGGTATTCCTAATCATTATGTCAGAACCCCTCCTTGAACATAGGTCGTTATTCATATCTGAAATCGATGATTAAGCTCTAAATGCATGATAAACCATAATAATGTCTAATATCACAATAGATAAGCTTTTTTTCTTTTATAAAAATTACATAACAATATAATGGTTTTATCATAGATTTTGATCTAGAAGGAATTTTCCATTTCTGTTTTCAGTTTTGGGATTTTGGTGTATATCCCCAAATAAATGGCATAAAAATCTGCAAATTTTGATTATTGGAATGGTTGCCATGGCAACCAGAAACAGGCATATAGGTTGATTTCTCATGAAAAATGTTCATTTCACCATCCAAATATGGGCCATTTCTACCAAAAATGGAGCATTTTAAATCAGACCATTGAAATCTACATAAAGAATTAGCTTATTGTATTTTTATAATGATTTTAGAATAATTTTACCCTCCAATGCCCCCTGGTGGCCAAATGGGGAATTGAAAATCCCCCCACGGAGGGGTGTTCTCCCTTGATGGGTCACAGATTTGCATTGTGAATCAAATGTTAAAAAGTTTCTTTTTGAATGAAATACAGGAATAATAGGTTTCTATCTGAATTAAATTCCTATTGATCCTATCGGTATGACACATGTTTTGCCTCTTTTGTTTGATAAGGTTTAGACAGAAATCTGCAAAATAATAGTTTTACTGAAGTTTATGTAATCACACATACACACTAAGGCACATTACTTTGTCTTGAGTTGGTGGAATGATCTCAATGCCTTAGAGTGCAGAATGTTGAGCCTACTTTGTACACTTGGCAGTGCATCATGCAGGGTTAAGCGTGTAGACCATCTCAACATAAGCCCATACCTCTTCAAACGACTATAGTGTATTATTCACCATTGGTATAATCATGCCTTATGTGATCCCTGCTAGAGGGATACACTACACGCCCAATTAAGTGGTTGTCATGCACTGGTAATAAAACCTATAGTCAGTAGTGACTATGCCCACATATTTTGAGCCCCATAGTCACATGACTATATACCTTAGTCACATATTAGTCAGAAAGATAGTCAATTTGACTATATGTAGAGCTCAAAGATTGATGATGTCACAGGTTTCTGTGCACAAAAACCGTCATCCAGAAAGAGGACATATTTTTGGTTGCCTGGACTAAGAGGAGACAATTATAATCAGGCAAACTCATCATCTTAACCTGACCATCCATGGAAACTCAATATGTCTGGCCATTAGTGGATAGGTAAGTTAACTATTGCAGTATAACAATAGTTATTGTGGGTTCAAACTGTTCATCAATGGGAAAGCATATGGCAGCCATCTTTGATTGGATGATTGTTTGCTTGCAGGTATAGTCAGTACTGACTGTATATATTAGTCATATTTACTAACTAAATGTTGCTTAGCAACAAAATGATAGTCATCTGACTAAGGACTATTTCACTAGATTAAAGGCATGACTATGTGTTGATTATATGACTAACTTAAGTTAGTCACAGGTGACTATAGAGGGATAGCCAAAAATCGCACTATCATTTGACTATCTTAAGTTAGTCACTACTGACTAAGCTATTAGGCTCTATTTTTATCAGTGTGATGCACAGATGGAAGCAGGGCAAGATGAGGCTGCATCGTGTCAATGGAATCTCACCTTTAGGCATGACATAATGTGGTCCTTATGAGGTTTTAGCAGATCCTCCAGACAGTACTTACCCTGTCACTAACCCCCTAGTTATCTCCACATTCAGCAAATTCAGGAAGCTCGAGCTTCATCCACTCGAGTATTTGGTATCCCAGCGTCATCTGAATACACGTGAACATAACCCTATTACACAGAGTAGATGTATACACAGCACCTTTCATCCCAAACTGAATCACGCTGACAATGGCCTGGCTGATGATGCATCAGTGAGTTTAAGCGTTGCCTTAAAGATGGCAAAGGAAGTAATTAGGTGACTCAGGAATTCTTAGGGGGTGATTGGATATAGAGAGTATAAAGGACGGGAAGGACTTATGAAAGAAAGTAACATACTTTCCTGGTGTTTCCACATTTTGCCAGCAGAGGCTCTTCAGAGAAACTCACTATTTGTATATGAGGGCATGTACACTGTAAAAGGTTTATGTATACATACAGCAAATTTTGCTGTGATCATACAGTAAAAGTTGCTGTAATCTAAAATACAGTAAGCTTTGCTGTACAAGTATCAACTTTGTTGCTGTAAATACAACATTACAGCAAGTGTTGCTGTAGATATACTCTCATATATTTGCTGTAGCCCCAAATACAGCAACACCTACTGTTCAGTTACTGAGTGTTTTGCTGTAGATGCAGGATTATAGCAAGTACTGCTGTAGACATTGTGGTTCTGTGCTTTGGCACCAGGTGGTCTTAGTATCTCTTTGGCAGATAATTTTACTCAAAGCTGAATCTATTTTCATCTATGAAAAGGAAGTGAAATGTGTCACATAATTGAATAATTTGCAAGAGTCAACATATTGTATTTTAGTTTGATAACATGTGACAATCTTCATTAAACTATGTAAACTAAAGCAGAAACTTCTACATTCTGTCACACACACCTTTCCTGTGGCTTCGAAGTAAATATGAGTATGGACACCAAGCTTCCTAGTGTATCAGCTAAAGTGCCAGTTGCAAAGATGATGTAATACACCACACTTGCCTGTTGTGGTTTTACACCCATTTAGTCATAAATGATGCTACATAGCTGGCTATCATGATGGCCCAACTATATATTTCTACTTGGTCAAGCCAACCAAAATGCAATGACCAAAACATTACAATCTTCTGTACATTTACAGCAAATTACAATCTACTGTGTATTTACAGCAAAATCTACTGGAACAATTGCTGCCAGCAACTTTTGCTGTTCAACAACAGTAGTATGATTTACAGTAGAACTAGCCCAACAGGAGATGTTGCTGTACCTTTACAGCAAGTCAGATTCTGTAGACCTACAGCAAAATCTACTGGAACAATTGCTGCCAGCAACTTTTGCTGTAGATGTACAGCATTTACTATTTACAGTGTATGTCTCACTGTAACTAGGTTTTCTTTTTAGAATTATTGAGCATGTTAAGATTATGAACTCTTTAATGTACAACAAGGTATGACTGAAGAACCCTTATACCACATTTTACACTAACATCTTGATAAAACCGTTTTCTACATAAGTTATTTGGATTATGTCCAAATATTGGAGAGGAAAACATTTTGTTCCATTAGGCAGTCATGTCGGGTCCATTTCCGCTAGTGGTAGCAGGTAATCCCATGTTAACCCGGCCATTATCTCTACTTGAACAGCTGATTGGTGACAAATATAAAGCAACACTTGACCTAAGCTGCACAGTCAATATACTCAGAACACACATGCGGTACGAGTTATAACCATTTGAGGACAGGCAATGCCATTCTGAAGCTCTCTGTTCATCTTTTCCCCCATGATGTAGCAACACAGCGTTGGTGAGCAGAGCAATGGTGTGTCATGCTCCCGCTTCAAGAGTGTAACGACCCTGGAATAATGTTATATCACCAAAGGAAAGGGAGGATTTGTATTAAAGCACTCTGGCCTCTCTAAAGAGCTCACATTGTTGAAGTTCAATTATTCTTGCTTGCCTAGCTAAAAGCATCAATTTGGAATACCTATACATGTTCCATTCCGAAAAGTTTGCATAGGCGGTGTCAGAACATGCATAAATATCTCACATGAGATTTGTGGTGGGTAAGATTTGCATTGACAACAACTCATTATCAAGGTAAGGTGGACTACTGCCCGTTTCTTCATTTTCTGAATTGAATTTTCTGAATTCAATTTCATTGATCATCCCTTGTGACTAAACTTCACATCACGTGAAGACAGAAACAGGACGAAATCCGTTGGTGTGTGATACTGCACCGCACGTGTCTGATGTGCAATGCAGCGTTTAGCATTATTAGCCCTTATAAAATCATGGACTACAGTTCAAAACGACACATCAATGCTGTGTTATAAAGGTATGATGCTGCATAAGGTCGAATCCCACATGGCGAAAAATGGCTGAAATATCTCTGCGATTTTGTGTGTTGTGTTTTATGGCCCTTGTTGGGGCCATAAAACACAAGGATTGATCAACTCCGAATCATTCCGAATCCCACAGTGGTTTAGGGTTAAGTTTGCAGTAGTCTTTGTATTTTATGGCCTCAATTAGGGCCATACAACGCAACAGACAAAATCGCAGAGATATTTCAGCCATTTTTCGCCATGTGGGATTCGACCTAGAGATCAATTCAAACAATTGCATAATACTTTCTATACAATCATTGTGATTATTACAAGTTCAATGGAGTCTAGAGCTACCAGATGTCATGACCCAATGACACACATGACGATCGATGGCAATATGATCAATAGAAAGGGGAGTGAGAAACCCATCTCTCATAGGAAAATATGACGATCTCAAGAAATGATCAATGAAATGATGATGAGGAAATGGGGTGCGGTATCTAAGGGTGGTCGATAACGCAGGTGGTTTAGACGTCACCACTGGTGCACCTATGCCAACAATAATTATATTGAGCACTAAATCAGCCATAGCCACGTATAGACTTACTGCCAGTCATACTTTATGGACCCTTCCTTTAGTTTTCGTCTACCTTTGATCATCTGAGTTTACCTAAAATTGGGAGCATAGAAGAAAAGCACCCTTTTCCGATTTTAGGCCAGGAAATATAATATAATGCACAGACATAAATACATGAACAAAGGCAAAATATCCTCAGTGATAGTGTACATACAGGCTTACAATTATTGAAAATTGATGGGTGCAGATGGGACTTGATTTTGGGTGCTTTAGTACAGTTTTATGGTATAACACCCTGCCTATAGGACGAGTTCATGTAAATCCTATAAGAGAGACGTGAGGCTATTGCTGTGTATAAGCCGCATGCTATGTATGCAAAGATTTACAGTAGGAGCCATTATGACCCAAACGAGCAGAGGGTTAATGTGACACGTCAACCATTACAACCTAACAGGGGCCACCTACAGCACTTGGATCTGAATACAAAGTAGCAGCAATAGCAGTAGATGAGGAAAGCCAGTCAGATAATCCACCCATCCCCTGATGAACCTCCCACTGCTAAATGCCTATGTGTGACAGGAATGGCATCCCCACTGCACCTCCCCCCACCCCCTACACCAAACACACCATGCATTGGGTCCTAGCTCTTTTACATCTCTCCTAACCATGGAAAGGTCCGAATCTGCCATGATGTTATCAGCCACAATGGTTAATAAATGTTATGGTACTAAACTGTCCATAATTATAATAAATACATTTTAGCAACCCCTACATAGGCAATACGAATGTTTGAGATCTCATATTTCTGTAGCTATTTGGAGTATTTTATCATGCAAAGTACTAAAATGTAGCTGAAGACGTGAATTTGAAAAAAAAAGGATTTCCCTTGATGTTGTTTTCCCAAGTTTTGTCACAGGACTTACGGATGATACAGTAACAGATCAAAAGGTTGTAAGATCAGTAAAAAAATTATTAAAAATAGAATGATGTAGCAGTGAAGGTCGTACGTACAACAGCGTGAAATTGGAGCGGGTAATGAGACAGGGACTTATTGATAATGATTTATGTCTGTCAGTCTGTGGGGCACATGGCTGTTAAATCACCACGGGAGCCCTCGGGTTGGAGTTACACCCATTCCCAGTGGAAGTATTCAGTTGCCTTGGGCAGTGTGAGAATAGAGCTTCCTATTTACTACTGGGTTCCATTTCCCAATACTTTGAAAAAGGGAAAATTTGAAATTTTGTATTTCATTGGATAAATTAAGTTATCAAATCCGATCACATCAAATCTGTACATCAAGAGGACCATTTTAGTATCTTTTCCTGGTGGTCTATTCAATAATACATTGCTCAAATAGATTCGTGATGAAGAAAATAGATAAAGATGCAGTAAATTACGATCCACACTCTGCTGGTCATACCGGCATTGAATTGAATTTCATAACTGGCTAATGTATGAGCAATCGTATCTACTTCCAACTTCACTAAGTGAACCTTGAACTGCTCACCATTTACTCTACTTGATACAAGTGGTGAAGCTCATCTCGTGCAATCATCTGTCTATAGATTGTATGTGAATTGATCCAACTGCCAAATGAAATCCACTCCAGGAGATGAACATCGAAATTTGGCTATAGCACATTCTTCTGGTTACCGGATTGAAGTCTGAATATTTCTCCTTCAGAAGTTAATCTCTTGATAACAGAAATATCTTTGAACACTTGAATAGGTTCAAGTGTTCAATGATATGCATTTGCATATCATTTTCCTACTCTTCAAGACTCAATGTTACTAGGAGCCCTCCTCCATCAGCTGTCTGGTCTCTACCTCCTAGTAAGCATACAACTTTACAACCGTGACCATACATAGTCAGCTTTTGTGGAAGGCTGAATTCAAGCAGGAGCAGAAATGGCTTTGGTTGGTACCTCCTTGGCAAACAAAGGCAAAGTGAGTCTGAGACACTGGAGAGGATACATGGAGAAGGCGGGGCGAGGGGGCAGGGTTAAGTAGGCAGGACACAGAGGGAAAGTTATCCCCTTTATAACTTCAGTAAGGGTTCAATACAGATTGGATGGAAGAGGACTCTCAACCAGGAGGGTTGCTAGCTATCAAGGTAGAATACATATTGGGGAATAGATGTTGACTCATGTTGACCAACCTTTTCTCAATCAGATTCAAGTGTAAATTGTATATATCCACAGTGGCAGTTGAGATACATAATACAAACTGAAAACGGTGTCCAATTTTTAATTAATTCTATTCATGTGTTCACCATGACAAGAGGAATGCAAATTACAGCCAACAATAACGAACACAATCATGGATGATACCCCTGCATCATTCATGAGTCTCAATGTGGGGAAGCTAATTAGTTTTGTCTCTCCTGTACCACTGTGCATCTCCAAGGATTAGATGATCCCCTTGCGTTAGAATGCTTATGTAAAGATCAATATAATGCTACATACCCAGCTAGATATTCTCAAAAGTATAGTGCAATAAATGAACAAATGGGAAAGGGCTGACTCATATGGACTCAATGATCATTAATCTGGTCAGGACTTAGTCTATTCTGGGGATATTTTCACTCTGAGGTCAGGTCAGGTTGTTTATCTATATCGCATGTTGGCATCCCCATCAGATCACATGGAAAATAATTATATGTAATAAATCTGGGGTGACAGCACTGCACTATCATCCACCATTTTTTGAATGCCTGTGTTGGGTAAGTGATTCATATTCCTCGCCATAAACCACACTAGGAGGCAGATGATCCACAACTAGAGAGCTATTCATCAAGCCACCTGACAGTGGTACATCCCTCTAAATGAACCGGGTTTACCCTAAATAGTGTAAAGGTGGGAGTTGTTTTAGAGTGCTGAAAACTGGTCTAAAACATGGCCATAATTATACACTGGTCTATAGATCCAGACCTATGAGGGCTAACTTATACTGCTACACTTATAGAACAGTAGAACTACTCTCCTCCATAAACCTACAATGAAGGTACTGTTTTCTGTTGATGTAAATTAGAGCAATTGACAAGTGTTGGAAACTAACTTAAAAGGACCTATAGTTCCATGACCCATTTATGGCATGTACGAAATGATGGATCTTTTATCTATAAGGTCGAATCCCACATGGCGAAAAATGGCTGAAATATCTCTGCGATTTTGTCCCTTGCGTTGTATGGCCCTTGTTGAGGCCATAAAACGTAAGGACTACTGCAAACTTGTCCCTAAACCACTGTGGGATTCGGAATGAGATGGTCAATCCTTGCGTTTTATGGCCCTTGTGGGGGCCATAAAGCGCAAGGGAAAAATCGCAGAGATATTTCAGCCATTTTTCGCCATGTGGGATTCGACCTATAGCAGAACCAGAGATAATCGTCATCTTACATATAATGGCAGTAGCATTGTCCCTTCAGTAAAGGCAAAGATATTATGCTTAGGTATTTTCCATGCAATGGGCATTTTAGAATATGTGTGCGATGTCATAGATGCAATAGAATTATTCAAGTTAGGTTCTAATGAGTATTTCCACTTGCGATCTTGAACTATAAGATATAACGTTTTACTTCTGTTTCATCTATCGTTTTTACTTCTGGGGCCTTTTTCTGTTTTGAAAACGAAGATTCTTTATAATCTTTAGATGTCTCAAGAGTATAAAACGAATTTGGTGGATCTTAAATGAATATTTCTTTGACACTCTCTAGAGAATTCTAAACGGAGAAATGGTTTATACAAAATAGAAATGGAATATAAAAGATTATCTAAAATAATCTTGAACTTCAAATAACCTCACTGGTATGCAACGTATAACAATTTTAGTGAGTTCAACCCCATATGTATACACATATAAAATGTTTTCAAACTTTTTTTACAAAATGAACCAACTTTAAACTTCCTAAAGTTAATTTATACAAGATTTCAAGCAAAAATATTGAATACCAACTATTTTGATCAATTTGGTGTGACCCATTTAGGTTGGACCAAATCCCCCTTAAGAAATAGATTTTTACCAACAAAAATATTTTAAGATAATCTTTACAAGCTACTTATATGCGCGCATATAAGTGGTGATAAATGGGCAGTAGCAGTTCCCAATGTATTACCAGATGTCACCACTTCCATTCAGGTGTTATGTAACAGGTTCCTTCACTGGTGGCCTTTGTAGTCGGCCATATTGCCTAGCCCCAGGAAGGACCACCGGTCTCACATTGGAGATTTTTTCCCAGTCATCATGACTAAATGCGTGGCCTGTGATACTTCCTACCATGGTAATGTGGCCAAGTGCCCGAATTGTGGGGTGACCAATCCGGGGAAACGTTATTCTCCGGAGGATTCGGAAGAATTACCTGATTCAGCGGATTCAGCCGAGCGTGACGAGCAGGAGGCCACGGAGGCCAGGCAGAGCGACCGGCCGCCCCAGGGGAAGGACGGTCAACATGGTGAGCTTAGCAGCCTTGGGGAGAAATCTACACAAAATGATTTATTGCATCAGATTGAACTTGAAAGGGCCAGGAAATCAAAAATTGATGAAATGTGTAAACGCAAAGAGTTGGAACTAGAGTTGGCCAGCCTAAGGGCTGAAAATAACAGATCTCTTCGCCAATTGAATGAAGGCGTACGTGCTTGGCGAGGTGCCATGGGTGCGTTCGAGGCCGAAACTTCTTCTCTTACTGCTAGCGCTCCATGTTGGAATCCTTCAGAGTTGGATGCGGTAAGGAACGAAAGTGGTGGCTCGAACGCCATGGGTACGTTCGAGGCCCAAACTTCTTCTCTTACTGCTAGTGCTACGTGTTGGAATCCTTCAGAGTTGGATACTGTAAGGAACAAAGGTGGGGGCTCGAACACACCAGGCTTCCAAACGGGCCAATCACAAGCCAGCTCTAACTTTAACTGCGGAGTCCAAAATGTCCGCCCTGTACTTCCGGAAAGCCGGTTTTCGGCCGCAAACACTGTTTTAGGGCCTAATTCTAGAGTTATTGGACCCTCCGCAGGCCAATCCGGCCTTGAAACCACCTCAGGTATGTTTGAATTACCCAACTTGTGTAAAAAATTGCCTCCAGTAGAGGGAAACACCCAAGTAAACAAGTCGCTCACCCGCGATAACAAGCCACCTTCCCGGTACAATCACCCGGTCCCCAGAGACAATCAACCTGACTATCCAGTGGGTCAAAGACATTCCCATGGTGAATTAGACAATGATTATCAGGAGTTCCTACTGTGGAAACAATGGAGAAGTGGTGGTGTAGCTCCTAACACTGTTTCTCAGCTGTTCTACAGAGATGGCACACCTTATTCCCCACCTGTCACACCTGTTAGTCAGACTGTCAGTTGGCCTGGTGTGGGTCAATTTAGGGCACCAGATGGCAGGCTAAAGTTCCCACCTACACCTATGGTATATGGTAACCCGACTACTTCTCATATGTATGGGATTCCAGTCCCAACATCCCATCAGCAGCAGGCTTCATGTCAGTTTGGCGTTATTCCTAACCCACAACAACAGTACCAGGCTGCAGGAATTCTACCTAATCAACAAACCCTGTTCCAGGCTCCTGGTGTTCAGTCTGTGCAACCTCAAATTCTACATAACCCAACAGCATGGTATCCTAACCAACAACTACAACAGCAGGCTCAAGGCGCCCCAATGGTGATATTTTCACCAAACAATGCCAGTGGCAGTAAGTTTGTGACCTATGACATTGAACAGCACATGCCGCATGATAAAGTAAAAAAACCCGCCTTGAATGATGTTATTTCTGCTAGCATGGGTCTCTTGAATAGCATGTTGGCTAGAAACTTCCCATGTAAAAACTATGGAAAACATGTTAAGTTCCTAACTGACAAGAAAGCATTCTATAATGAGGATGCTCTCATTCAGTATGATCTTGCGATGCGTGAAAGGGGAGAATCGTTTGCTATTTCGATCACGACATCTTCTCAAACAGTGTTGGTCTTGAGAATCTTAGTGCCGAGCACTTATGTAATGTTCTTGGTATCCAGCCTCCATCATCTCAAAGTGGTGCTGGTACTGTTGCGGGATCGTGTAGTAAGAGGAAAAAGAACAAAAAGAAAAAGTCAGATGAAATTCACTGTTGCTATGCATTTAACGGTGATAATGGTTGTAACGCCAAAGATTGCCCTCACCCACATGTATGTCGCTCTTGTGGGGATAATCACACAAAACTAAAGTGCACTGTGAAAAAATCAAATGATTGATATCAGGCCTTAGTGGATTCTGATTCAGGGGTCAGTGACTCCGAGGAGTCTGGCATAGATTGTGGAATTATAAAATCTTCCGATTCTGACAATACCAGTGAACTTGAATATAGTTTATTATGGGATGTCAACAAATTCGTAATTCCTTGTGGTTCAAATCATGTCACTTCTTCAGACTCATTACCAAAGACGGAAGACATTATATTAAATCCTACTATCTACACTTCCAGAATTGTCGATGGTGTTGAATGGTTTAGACCTTGTCCTTTGGATTGTGATTCCGTTCATGTCTTAGATGGCATGTGCCTCCAACTCAACCCACACGCCTTCTTTGATGAATGCATGGGGTTTGAGGAAGTTGATGGTAACTATGCTTATATCCTAGACGGTGTTCGTAACGGATTCAAAATCGTTGATGTGGATTATAATGGTTCTTATTTTCAAAAAAATTACCATTCCATAATCAAAGAAGGTGTAAAATGCCAAATGGACGATCTGGTAAGGAAGGAGTTAATTGATGGTAAAGTCAAAAGGGTTCTTAGTATACCCCAGTGTGTACATTCACTGGGGGCTATCTTAAAACCAGACGGCAGCTTGATTTTGACACAAAACTATGCAGGCTTAGGTCAAAATAGAAAAAAAAAATTCCGTTTCTGGTTGGGGCTCTAAAATTCCCATCTTTAGGCTGCACCCATTACCTTAGCTTGATGGTACAAATGTACAAAGCCGTAATTAGCAATGTATATAGTAATCATAGCAGAATAGGCACAAGTAGTGTGAAACAGCAAGCCAATATGGAGAAAAAAAATTGTAACACTTAAAAAGAGAATGGACAAGTTGAAGAGCTATAAAATTGACAGAAAAGGTGATTCATTTCTTTGTCCCCTACCTTTGGACAGCATCCTGCATATGAGCAAAAAAATAAAACTGGGCCAATAGTCAAAACAATGCCATAGATACCGATTCTGGATGGTGTTTCATAAGTTAAACGACTATTTGGTATAAATTTTGTTTGGAAACGATCAGGTTTGTGAGAAAAAAATTGTTGATCGTTTTGATTGAATTCACAACCTGCTGTATTGATGAAAATTGTATACGATTTCCATGAAAGATATCCGTGTAGATGACAGTATTATTCTTTGCATGAAACTATCATGTGAAACTAATCATTTCAATGAAAGTATTTTCCTTTAGAGTTATGAATTAACCGCCTGGGCAATTAAACTTTGGTTAGAATGGAGGACTCGCTTTAGTGGATACTGAAAGAGGATTGTCCTTTCTGGAATGTAAAATTAAGTAAGGTCCAAAATGGCATACCTTGTGCATTTGATATGCAAATATTGGTTTAGTGAAGTACGAAATGGGTTGGAGAATGGTGTTAATCTGATTTAAATGAACACAGGGAAATTCAATTCACAATTTAACACATGTGGATATTTGTTTTTCTCTTTGAGTTACCTCGCTTAAAAGTTTACCTTCTGAAATCTCTTGATCCTATCACAATGTTTCAATATGGAATTACTCAGTGCAGAGCATTGCTGAGGTTTCTGGATACACAGATAAATAGTTTTAACAGGCCATTTTCTAAATGTTGTCACAGATATGCCGCTACTGCATGACCATTCGCTGCACTTTTAACAGGCTTTGTATTTAGTTTGGCAGGCTAGCATTTAATCTGGTATGTCTAAAATTCAGCGCTCTATTTTACTGTTGATGTGTCGTGCAAATGACACATGAAGGACTTCTGCAGTCCATTAGGACTATTGTAGATGCCATTTCCTTAGTCTGTGCCTGGTTACTGAAAAACAAATTCGAAATAGAATTTAGAGATTGTGCATTATCATTACAGGAGGCCATTTCTCAATGTACTTCTACTACATGCAGCCACTATGATTTAAAAATGCCATGAATAATCCAGGCTATCGTAGGAACTGCCGTACGACTGCTCACTACGATTAGCAGCTATGCAGTAATTACATAAGGTTTAGTAGGGCAGTCGTACTGGTGCAGACATTAGGGACTACTAGGTCATGGTGCTGTTATGGCCAAATTGTTAGGTTCTTACTATGATTTAAAAGACAGCAGTCGTAGTGTGTTAAGAAATGGCCTCCAGCTGGTAGACTTTCTAAGAACGACTAGACATATATTGTGATATATGCAATGTGCATGCAGTCTTGCCTCATGCAGTGATATCGATGCCACATTGCCTAGCTGTGTTCTCCAACGGACAGCTCCTTTCAGTGTGCCTGCTAGGAGGGACTTTCACAACAGTGACAGATTAACGTGATACTGAAATAACCTGATTGGAATGCGAAAATTTAGGAAATCCAAATGTATATGAAATCCCGAAAGCCAATAGCACAGAATGGTAACGCTGTGATATAAAGTTGTTCAGGAATATCCAATTCAGAAAATAGCATGCACAGACATTGTGGAATATTTGTTCTCTTTATTGAGTTTAGCCGCCTAGCCTAGGAGACCTCTGAGACTTACCTCCGTCCTCTGTTGATCATCCATGCTATTTCAATAGCCAATCACAAAGTGCAGTGCGTGTCTAAAATCCCTCAAAATAGTCCTAATGGTGTCACTACTACTAAGCAATTATTTACAGCACTTTAGCATTTTAATGCAGGATTGTAGGCCTATTTTGTTTGAACATGTTTAGCGGATAAAGTTTAAGATGTCCTAACCAGTCACCAATTTAGATACCAGGAAGGAATTTACCATAATTATATGCATACATGCATTTCCAAGAGAATTGAGAGCATTGTTGCTCTGGGGGCCATCCTCCATCCGACTGCTATCCTTCAAATCGTAATGTTGAGCCTTATACTATTGCCATTACAGTATCACACACTAGTAGTCACTGATGCCTGCAACACTGTGACTGCCCTACCGAAACTTATGTAAACTCTGCATAGCAGCTAATCATACTGAGCAGTCATAGGGTAGTACCTATGATCACCTGGCATATTACTGGCAGTCTCAAATCATGGTGGCAGGTTGTGGTCGTAGTATATTAAGAAATGGCCTCTTGGTCATGATAGAGGTTTGATAGTGGTCATTGATCGTTGTTAGTCACCCCCACTAGGGACTCTTCCTTATCACTCACCATGTAAGTTGGGTAATGTAAGATGTCCAAATTGAAAGAAGTTTTGGGTATTGCTCTATGCCTCGATGGGCCAAATTTACAGTAGAACTGGTATAAAAGAATCATTCAATATTTTGCAACTCTATAGTGAATGGTCCTGCGTGTGAATTATTGAGAATTAAGCTCTAACGGTGTATCTGGATCCATAGTGGGAAGTGACAACAGGACTCAACATGACGAGGAAGTGTGAAATTGCAGGCGGTAATGAGGGAGTGACATAAAGTATCTTATTATCCATTTCACACTATCCCCTAACACTAGTAACGGCCTACTCACACTTAGGCCACTCAAAAAAAACCCTGTTTTCTCATCACCAACTACTGAGAAATATGACGAGGGCGATTGTTTTTTTTACCCTGGGCATATCGGATCATGATCGTGGTTGGGCTGTTTACAAAAGGTCTGGTTTTAGTACTTAAGAGTTTACTAGTTATAAAAAATTGTGAAAATGCACTCAATCTCTTGTTTTACTGCATTGCTGACATCATTAGCTTTAAATTTATACCTATACTCTTCATGTTGTCCATACTTTTCTAATTTTACGATTTTTCTGACTAAAAATCTAAAAAAAAAAAAATCTCGAAACACAATTTTTGATGTGTGCGGTGATGAGAAACTAATTTTTTTGAGTGGCCTTAATTAACCGATGACAGACACCTATAAGGCACGGCCATGGTCAGCAGCAAAGGAAATCTCCCTTTGCCCATCCAATATGAGGGAGATAATTGATGTAAATGGATCCACTCAGTCTGATATAAATTGGTCTTAGCTTTCTCCTGCTTTGTGTTTTCGGGTCTTCTTCTTCTTTTTTCTTTCCTGTAAGGGAGGATTTTGACCATAAGATCCTCACCATCCGACATGAGACATGCAGTGTCGAGAAGCAACTCTCAAAAAACTGCCCACATGCTGAAAGGCAGTGTTGGGCAAGTAATTGATAGTCTTTACCATACATCACACTAGGAGACAGATGATCCACAAGTAGAGAGCTATTCATCAAGCCACCTGACAGAGGTACATCCCTCTACACAGACCACAGGAGCAACTCTGTCATGCTCTTCATAAATCATAGACTATATATCTCAAAGTGTTGAATGACTCGACATATGCCCATTCATGTGAATAATTTGTGCACTCGAATAATTTGTGCACAGCATTTTGGAAATCCCAAAATCAATATCACAACAGGATTGTGGTGTTGACTATATTTTGGTGATACCCAAGAATTGTCAGTAAAACGTTGTTACAGAGGGTTATTGCTCATGGTAACAATATCAATGCATCTAATATGAAACTGGTACGCCTCTGGTTAATATAACTAAATGACCCACCCTTGTATAGTTTAGTGATCTATATAGAATCCAATTGTGGTTTTCTTATGGTTAAATGTCCTAGAGGTCACGTGGAACTAATTCCATTTCCTCTATGTGTCTATATAGCATAACACATAAAAACAGCCCCTGTAATGTTTGTTGGTAATATTTTCAACCATAGCAGGATTAAACCATCTCTCACACACAATGTGCTAGAATATATAGGATAGGCTTAACCCTGAATCTCTTGACTAAGGGAGTGATATGTACAGCAAGTGCCATTCTACCATATTTTGGGCCTCAAAACCCCCACTGGCCAGTTTAACATTTGCAGATGTGATAAAATCCCCAAACCCTGGCATAATATAAAAACTCATCTACTGTTCTATTTAGGAACTATTTTGGGGTCACTTGTGATTTTTTTCTTAATTTTACCAATATTTCTTGCATATGATTTCTAAGCCAATCAGCACCCAGATCACCTTCAGTGCAGGCCTGAATACCATATGACTCACAAGAGGGCAGAATTTACGTCCACGTGACCTTAATTAGGGGTAGGGTCTCCAGATAAAACTAAAATGTTTTTCCTATCAAACCTTAGGGGCTGTCCTAAAAAATCCTAAAGTGTGGTGGCAACAGCCTTTCTCAATGTTATGATATTAGGGGATCAATGTGTGCAGCTACCAGTTTTCAAGATAATTTTTGAGCAGTGACTATTATCCTCAAAGATCTATGCACTGCACAAGCAACAGTTCTAGAGCTGCCAAATTGCATATTTGCATTGAATTCAGTCACCTGATGATGATGGGGGCATTGATTTTGCAAAATAATGTTCTGATTTTGCCAGAAAAACTCACAAAATCATGAAAAACATGTGAAAACTGATGAATATTAGGCCTATAATTAATCCCATTTTTACAGTCCATATCTTACCAGGGGATCATTTCTTTAGGCAAGCTTTTTCTGATACATGCATTAAGAATATCTATTATCAATATTGTACTAATATTTGCACTTCAGGACAAATTACTACTGGTTGATTGGATAGTTGCACTCTTGACGGAACACCACAAACCAGACTAAACCACCATTGGAACCCATGGTAGGCCCTACATGGATATCTGTGCATCAATAACCCTAGGAAGGTTAAAATGAGGCTAAAATATCATTTTCAGCTGAACATTTCACACTGTAGGTTGTTTATGTCCAGAAAAAGTTATATTTGGGGCGATTTATAGAAACTGCAATATTTTGTAAATTACTCCACCTCCGCAAGCAAGGTTTTCCAATTTTTTTCTATTTACGCACCATTTCTGTGACTAAATTGGCCAGATTCCTGTAAAACCATCCTTGCTGTAACATAAAAATGACATCAAAAGGGCATTTGAAATAGGGAGGTCAAATGTCCAGTCATCCTATAGGTCACATGGAACTAATTCCATTTCCTCTATGATTCTATATAGCATAACATATAATAATAGCCCCTCCTCCCGTAATGTTCGTTGTAATAGATTTTTGACCATAGCAAGATTAAACCATCTCTCACACACAATGTGTTAGAATATAGGATAGGCTTAACCCTGAAAATCTTAACTAAGGGAATGATACGTACAGCAAGTGCCATTCTACCCTATTTTGAGCCTCGAAACCTCCATTGGCCAGATTAACATTTGCAGACCTGATAAAATCCCCAGGCCCTGGTATAATATAAAAAACTCATCTACTGTTCCATTTAGGAACTATTTGGGGTAACTTGTGAATTCTTTCAAAATTTTACCAATATCTATTGCATATGATTTCTAAGCTAATCAGCACCCAGATCACCTTCAGTGCAGGCCTGAATACCACATGACTCCCAAGAGGGCAGCATTTACATCCACATAACCTAGAGGGCATTGGGTTGGCGGGGAGGCAGTCTATTACCAGGGGAACTATTGTAATGCAACCAAATGGTACAAAAATGATTATTGATCTTCAGACAAGCTGTCTATTTGTTTTGAATGAAGAGGCTTTTGCTAAATGTCAGTCTGAAATGAGCCTTAAAGCGACCTTGAATAGGGGCATGTCTCGTGTAAAGGCCCGAGACTACAGTACTCCCTGCAAATCTGGTAGTATAGGGGCAGTCTTTCAATAAAATATAGTATTCGTTCAGGGACTTCTCTCTCAAGTTACCTTGACTGCACCTCTTCATGTTGTACTAATGTTTTATAAGTTAACACAGGTTGCAATGCCAATGGCTATGATTTTTATGGTGACACTTTACTGCGCAAGTCAACATTAGACTAAATATCCAGACATAGAAGATAATATTATCATTAATCTTCAGACAAGCTGTCTATTTGTTTTGAATGAACGGGCTTTTGCTAAACGTCAGTCTGAAATGAGTCTTAAAGCACACCTTGGATAGGGGCATGTCTCGTGTAAAGGCCCGAGACTATAGTACTCCCTCCAAATCTAGTAGTCTAGGGGCAGTCTTTCAATAAAATATAGTTTTCGTTCAGGGACTTCTCTCTCAAGTTACCTTGATTGCACCTCTTCATGTTGTACTAATGTTTTATAAGTTAGCACAGGTTGCAATGCCAATGGCTATATGGTGACACTTTACTGCCTAAGTCAACATTAGACTATATATCCAGACATAGAACAGGATAGCTATAAAGATTTTCCCTTCGATGTTTTATAAAAATCTGCTACTAAGCGGCTATTTGATACACATAAACAGCTAATAGGAGCTTTAAATTTTTTTTTGACAACACACTGTGTACTTTTGTCAGTCTAAATGACGGTGCTAGACTACATAATCTGTTTAATAACAGAGGAGGTAATGTAAATATCTTAAATCGCTGCAATGACTACTGTACCGAGGTTGCAACTGCTTCCTTGGTCCCTTTACCTAGACAACACCCAAGATGAATTGCAAAACTACTCTCTCGAAACAGAGCATCATGCTTCTCGGAATACAGAAAGAATATCCAATGGATTTCTTACATGGTACTATTTTGATATTGATTTTGAAATCAAGTCACATGATTTGTTCCAGAGAGTTCCTTCCGGGAGCCACATTTAGCCAGAAATAAAACTTCAGACTTGTCTCGCACATCTTGTCTGTGTGTTAGCAGAGTCTAATAAGTTAATGCCAGTTAAGCCCTATATTGCCAACAATAACACAGACATAAGGGTCCTGACTAATTGCTATCCTGCCTCAGGACGTTATTTCAATTTGGCCCAACATCACCCTCCCTGCAATGTTAGTGTTAGACAAAATTAGTATGTGGCATTGTTAACATCAGGGGTGATGCTAGTAACTCCTTAGAACAGGGTATTGTGATAGGACTAAGTTAGTTCACTGTTAGCAACTTGCCACACTTCTAAACTAAAAGGGAATTTGTCTATTCCATGTATAGATAGAACAGGAAGGTTGTTGCTGTGGTGCACCTGTTAGCCTCTTCAGGATAGTCATGTGCGCCAAACACATGTGAAAACACATATCAATCAGCATTGCAAATGAGATTGACACACTCTATCCAACTCCAATAGTTCATCTTTGTAGTTATGTAGATAATTAAAAACTGAGTTGGATTTCCAATTGACTCTCTTCAAAAAATGCACGAAGGCTTTTCAATACAGGTTGATTTTTCAACTGTCAGAAAACCACGTCATGGCAACCTAAGTTATGGTTTGATAAGGCTTTCGTTTCTTCAGGGTGTGTGCCTGCTGTCAGTATATTACAGACCAGTTATTCTGGAGGGCCATTTATAAACACCCCCCAGAAAAACATCCTCCAGAGTAACATTATTGGAGGCTTCCCAGATCCCTTCACCTCTGGGCCCACCTCAGCGGAGTCCATAGAACCCTGCATATCTCACTCACAGTATGGGATTTGGTGGCAATCGATGTGTGCATGCGGAGAACAGGCAGTGACAAGGATCAAACACTGGCCCTAGGCAGTGTAAACATGACCCCTGGAACATTTATCTCCCCACCCTTCAGTCGGAACTGTTGTATAGGAAATGAAGATAATATTATTATTACATAATAGTATTTTATTGAAGTTGATCATCCACACTGTCGCTTTTCCTTCATCTTGACCATGTTTCGTTTAATGCTAATTACAAGTTATATAGGCAAGAATATGCCCAGTTTAAATGCCCAGTTTAAATGTACATATATATATATATATATATATATATATATATATATTTATATATATATAAGTTATCTCGCTACCAGGGAATAAAATATACCGGTAATAAAATGGATGGGAATAATAATATACCAGATACCGGTAATAAAATGTATTAACATTAATAATATGTAATGAATGATGTATCACAGAAACACATGAGTTTGGTAGGTTACTGACCTTGGGGCTATCAGCACCATACATGCCAAAAAACACACAAAAACACGCCAAACACATGTGAAAACACATATCAATCAGCATTGCAAATGAGATTGACACACTCTATCCAACTCCAATAGTTCATCTTTGTAGTTATGTAGATAATTAAAAACTGAGTTGGATATCCAATTGACTCTCTTCTTGATAGACTCTATGCTGAGTCCAGCGTCTTTTAACAAAGTAGCCCCACCATGCCTTAAAGAATGGGTAGAGACACAGCCCTCGATACAAGCTTGAAAAGATAAATACTTTAACCTGGAGTTGACATACTGGTACTGAAGAGGATTACCCTTAGACTTAAACAGATACTCTCTGCTACTCCTACCCCAGCACAACTTTTCCAGACCTAGATAATGACATAGTGGAGAAATAACATTTTTTGACAAATAGATATTAAATGAACTTTTACCAAGCTGATCAGTCTTGGATGTCCTGATACACATAGACAAATAATCTCGATGAAATTTAATATCACCAACCTTTAAGGAATGTGGAATGTCCAGTCACCATACAAATAGTCTTTACCCATCCAAGCTCCAAAGCCCTTAATAGATGAATCGGAGTACATAGGTGTATCAACCATATCATTTAGAATTAACCTCTTACAGTTAAAAACTCCACAAAAATCTAGCCACCACTGCATATTCTGGCGAGTGCACGCTGATACTCTAATATAACCTCCGGGTCTGGCCCGAGCGCAGAGATAAAAAATTTGTCTGCTAAAGGTCCTACCACCCTTAACCACCTGCGAGCAGAAGGACATTAGACCACCTATCCTTTCAAGATTCTTTTTAGAAATAAATTTCTTGTTAACATTCTCCATCAAAATATTTCTCATCTTAGTCAATTTATCTTCTGGCAAGGATAATTCCAGATTAACAGAGTCTATATTAATACCAAGAAATTTACAGGTTCGTGAAGGTTCCGTTACTTTTTCCCTCGATACCACAAACCCCATATGCTGCATGCATTCCATGAGGATATTCCTCTGATGTAAACATTCATCATAAGTATCAGCAATTATGATAAAATCATTTAGATAGTTGACCAACCTTTTTACACCATAGCTCTTGGCCACCTCCACAATAAAATCAGATATTCTATTGAATATATAAGGGGCACATTTGAGTCCAAAAGTTAACCTGTTGCTCACATAAAAACCTTCACCTTGACCAAAATCCCACCTAAATCCTTGCATACCTGTGTGGGGGCCATAAACATTAATAGTTCTATAGGCAGATTTCAAATCTACTACGCTCATAAAATCATTATTATCTAACTGAGCTGTGACCATACCAATATTATTGTAAGAGAAGGTCGAACTAGTCTTGTCCATATAGTTATTAATGGAAACTTTCTCCGGCATACTGCAATCAGTTATAGGCCTTAGCTTGCCATTTGACTTCTCCACACTGCCCAGGGAGTGGATGCACTTTGGTTTGTTTTCAACTTTGGACACTAGACCCGCCTCTAACTCCTCTCGCAATATGCTACAAAATTCATTATAGAAGTTTCCTTCAAGAATGGACTTATAATTTCTGCAATCATAAGAAGTATTGCATTCAGGATCAACTATCCTGAACCCCTCAACAAAACCTTGCCATAAGAATAATGCCTCTTTATCATCTATATTAATAAAGTTCTCCTTTTTGGGTTAAGAATGGGGCCACTCTGCAAGGTAACACTTGAGACCTTTTACCATGAACATAATGTACACAATCGCACACACCATTTATACAGCTATCATACACTTCGATGCTAGGTAAATTATTAATAGCAACCGTAAACAGTGGTTTAACCTCGCCCTGTACTGGGCCACCATATGATATATCAATATCATCTATAACATTTAATTGTAAATTTGCTACAGATTCCACATAGGAACCATAGGCACCTGAGCTCTCACTGATATCGCTCGGGGAGACCAAATTTACTACTCCAGCATTATTCTCACCAACACCCTGAGCTGGAGCAACGGGTGGAGGCGAACCAGGATCTACCAAACCTACTATATACGACTTTGGCATCGACACACTATCACATACAGGACCCTGGTCACCTGTGCAATCCTAATCAGATTTGTTTACTTGACAGTCCACTTTACTGTGGCCTGGTTTGGTACATGAACTACATACATGTCTATACTTGCAGGGATCCCTAGTACATCCCTCAGCCCTGTTAAATGCATAGCATGAGTTTGTAGAGACTTTAAACTTCCCAGAATTTTTTGTTTTGGTTGAATATGCCTTCTGGGCTTGCACTGTCCCATCATAGGACAAGTGACGGAGGATATCCGAGTTTTCAATCATTGCAAAGGCATCTAAACCATCAGTATTGGCTCTGTCCCTAACGGACTTGTCATATGCTACTAAGGCTCTTACAGTGAAAATTTTCGTGTCAGATTTTTCAACTAACATCTGAAGGTGTCTAAGCATGCCCTCTACATCGTCTCCGTCCTTGTCATAATCTATAATGAATTTGATATTGACCAGTACAAGCTTCTCAATGCTGTCGACTTTATCACACTTTTTCATGAATTGTTCGTGGTCAAACTCACCAATTTTTTGCTTGGCGTGATGACGATGAATTGACGAGTCCATTGACGACCCTCTTGACGAGCTGGGACTCCTGTGACGAGCGGTATAGGATGATTTCGATCTCGTTTGACGACCTCTACGTCCTGCTCTGGTCCACTCGCCGCCATCTTGGTTGCTATGGACGCTGTCGTCGTCATGCTCCCGCTGCAGACCACGCCCCCGTCGCCTTGGTTTCGCGTCTCTCGAATCTTGTTTGTATACAGATGCACGTGCTCTCGCCGCCCCGCTGTCCGCTCCACTCAAAGGATTCATCTCGTCCTTACGGGCCCCTTGGCTAGCAATAACGTCACGAAGCATCTTCTTTATATCCAAAAGGTCTTCCTCCATCAAGTCTAGCCTCGTCTGGTCAACAATCTCACTATCTCTAACCTGTGGCGTATTAGCAAGAAGCTTCAATAGATACTATTCTTGGTATTAGGCTGTAAGGGCTCCAGACCCCCACATAGAGAAGTAAGACTGCTCGAAGATCCCAAATTGGCCGATTCTTTGTCCGTTTTAGCCGATTTAGCTGATTTTTTCGACGAACCCTTCTTCTTAGCACCTGCAGTAGTTCTTTTCCCCATGCTTGAGCCGATATCCAAGCAATAATCCAGAAAAAACTACTTTAAAATTCAAAATTCTCAGGGAACACCCAGCGTGGTGTTACCTGTACAGGTGAATCGAGCCAATTGACAGTTACTTTGAAACTCCCCCTTATATACTGGAGGAGTGTTTACCATGACGTCATGCTATGACATCATAGATACCAATACGCGCTGCAAATAGTCCCTAATTATATAAATATACACGAGTGTATATAGTTCCATATATATATTTACAATATCAAAATGCATTAAAATCACAGTGCTCATTGATAGAATTAAACAAAATTCATGAAAACATTCCATTATACTAGTATGCACCGTACCAAATTCTAGTGGTGCAATGACACAGTCAATGTTGTGGCCTCCATCTATCATCACTTTTACAATTTTACTAATTCATACAATTGACTGGCTCCTACTAGGGTATGAAAACGAATGTTAACTGGTCCTTGTAGATTGTCCATAATATAGACTAAGCAAGCTAAGGTTAAAATTATAGCCATCCCAACAGAGCTGAGACAATTAGTTCATCAAAAGACACTGCTTGGTTTTGGTATCCATTATTAAGGTCATGGAAACCAATAACCGATGATAGCCAATGTGCAACCACTCCTATTATCAGTGTGTAATGTTCACGAGTATGGTCATGCAGCGAGGTTCGGTAAATGGAGGATATAATCTATTGTTATGTGGCACTGCCTCCAGTCAGATAAATGGGAATTGGTTATTTGGAGATGGGCCATCGAGGGCTAAAGAGTGCTGCAGAGAATAGGTCAGTGGATATCATTGTGATGGAGTGGGAGTAAATAGCGTGATGGTATTGCTATATGTGGGAGAAGGTGGTATTGTTACCCCACAAGAGGCAGGCCCCACATATTTACACCCTCATATTCAAGGAGCACCATACAGAATCTCTTTGAGTTTCTATAATTTGCACAGACCGATTTCTTTGTGGATCATGCTTACTATTAAGTGGACCAGCAGGGTGATTCATAAAAATTCTCGATGTCGTCATGGAAAAACGACAAGATAATTCTGTAATTCGTCAATACTGACACTTTATGGAAGTGATATAATTATAGCCTTTGGAACACACTATTTCATTCACAAAAATGATTAACTCAATCAATATTCTTTTAGGGTATGAAAGATTGTAAAAGATTTGCATTTTCTGCAAATAATTCCAGAAATACTTCTCTAGAAGGATTGTTTCTAAATTCATCATTCAATTCAAGATGGGTCGTCCCTTTTTATGAATCACCTTGCTGGGCCCCTGTTGGATCAGCAAGATACCTCGCTACAGCTCCAGAACTTTAGGTATTAGCCAGAACTACAATTGTAATATGATGTATGGAAATAAGGTTTACCTTAGTGGTCCGTACATATTTATAAGTGCCTAGTGCTCATTGGTTTCAAATATGCATTTTCCCCGGTGCTTACTTGCGACTGGATTGTATACATGCTAAATACGAATTATTCAATACCTCATCATCTTGAAGGTCAATCAAGACTTGCGCTTACGGTAGTGGCATGTATTTATAAGTGCCCATTAATTTCAATACAACTGTACCCTCAGTGCTTATCAAAGACAGGCTCTAATTTGAGTACTGTGTTTAGTGTTTAGGATTTCCCTTCATCCCCAGTAACTATTTGAGACCCCAGCGCTTAAACAGGCCGTTACGGTATTCAAAGACCCACTCAATGAGCTGATCATAATGATATTGCTGTATGTTGAGGTCCAAAGTTGCTCATCAAATTCAATGCCGCCCTATGAATTAGAGCTAGGTCTATGACTCCTGAGGGTGGAATACATGTATAGGACAAGTCTATCAGTCCAATTCCTGTTCCTCCTCACGCCTGCTGTCAACAACCCCACCCACAGCCAATGATCCACAGACAGGAAGTCATGCTGATTGGAACATTGACCAGAAGTCAAACTGGAATTGAAGCTGTCACACCTACGTCATAACTCTTGACGTGTATGGGATATGTCGTCAGAGGTAGGCCTATGGCTATAAACGAATGCTATACAAAGCGTGAAATTCTGGCGTCATGGATCGATTTTGTTATGGATACGAAATTAGGGCATGGAGTTGTAGCATAAACAGCTAATTGATTCCACATGATTCGTTAGACACTTAGTTATTGACAAGTGGGAGTTTGAATAGAGGGGTGGTGCAATGGGTGAGTGGGCTATGAGCTGCTTGGGGCAGTGTCTAGAAACATGAGTTGAAGCTATCTGTTCAGTGTGTAAGGAGCTCCAAAGAAGGGGAAGTGCATTGCGTCTCCAGTCTCATCTGACCAAGACCTCATTTTTTCCCATTCGGTAATTCTCTTAATGTTTACTTTTATTAAAGATATTTTCTTTAGTGTTGTGACCACAAAAGTTTTCATAACACTCAATAAAATTTACAAGCACTTTCAGGAATACGTTAGGGGTCCCTCATCACCAATCATGAATGATCATCCTAAATGCCATATTTGGATGCAATCATCACATTACTAAGACCCATAGTCCACTTGGCTTTTCGTAGGTGAACGAGCCATACATTTCCTATGTAAATTGCTGCGATAGAGGCCAAGTGGACTCTCGATGTAAGGTACTTAATAACAATCCGAAAAAAAACCACTAAAGATACTATAGTAACTTTATCCACTTGGCCTCTATCGCAGCAATATATATATATATATATATATATATATATATATATATATATATATATATATATATGTGTGTGTGTGTGACATATATATATATATATATATATATATATATATATATATATATAATTGGCACTGATTTATAACTTGCCGCACTGTATAAGGGCATCATAAACTCACAAGGACATACAGCTCCCCCAATGCAATTTTACAGGAAAAAATAATTGAAAAGTTTCGGCAATTTACCAAATCCTATTGCAGAAATCCAGAAACCTGGGAGAAATCTTGGACAACTAGTCGTACTTATTTCTTTTAGTTTGCGACCCAAGTACCACTCTGTGATCTAATCCTTTACCAAACACTGCAATATTGTCTGCATAAATCATACACTGAGTTTGTCTAATTTTATCTTGTTTTTGTCCACACCAGTTTGCAATTTCAATATGAAAATGAATGGCGTAGTGATTTGAAAAGGATGTACATTGCAAGGCTGAAGCTGTGTGTCCACAGGGCGACAGAATTGGTGAGCGACAAAACTTCCAACGAGAAAACCACTTTTTTTCATCCATTTCAGACAATAATATCTAACATGTTTGATTTTTGTAGTTGGGAATGGACAAAATGGGTTTTGTCGTCGGAAATTTTGTCACTCACCAATCTCTGTGACCATGCGGACACAAGGCTTGAGTGGTCATTTTCATTGCAACAGTGGGATTTGGAAAATGCAATGGATTGTTAGAACCCTTGCAATTTGCAGTAAAGCCAAAGCTCACAATCTACAAGAGTTCCCAAGTTGCAGAATCCTTTGAGGAGTAGATCTCATCATTTGATTCGGCCTTAAATAATTCAATGTCACAAAATTCAACAATTACAAACTCAGTAAATAAACTGCTGTATATAGAAATAGAACATTCCCTCTTTAGACAACACAAATACATTGTTGACATGATGCACTATAGGAAAATAACTGACAAGCGCCATGGTAACACCATAATAACAAAATTTTAATGTGTATTTGTGGACTATGCTGCTTTGCACAATTATTAATGAAATTGTTGGAGGAGGTTACAAAATTAATACTCCCAGCCAGATGGCTATGAAGCTATTCTGAAGGATATGGTTCTACCTCGATGTCTTAACCATAGGTCTGGTGCCCACTGAATGCGAGGCTCAGGAGGGTTGCTGCCTGGATGAGATATTTAGTTCCAGCTTGGATAAGTCAGCAATGACCCATGCAAGATGTGGGTCAGTGGTATGCCACGACAACAAATGAATCATCGTGTCACCCCTGCATGATAAGAAGAGATATAAAGGTCGAATTCCACGACGCAAATTGTACAGTAGAGTTACTGCAATATAACAGTCTGTTGTTTACAATTTGGTGTCCTCCCTGCATATTGCCTGAGATATAACAGCTACAGAGATACATATTGGCAGGGAAACTCTTATGGATTGGTAAACAAATTAAGATCTAAATGTTTAGACATTTTCTCTCGCGTAAGGTCGAATCTCACGATGCAATCTAACCCTCCAAACCCCTTGCAATTGAGACCTTAGACCCTTGCTTACACTCTAAATTGCAAGAGTACCAATCAGAGCAGTGATCCCATCAAATTCCACAGTTGCAAATAAAATGATGGGTCAGCCCTGCAATTTGGACTAAGTTGTTGTTATTAATGAGGACCACACCTTTTGATAGGGCGGAGGCACTTCATGATATTTCTGTTGGTTATTTACTACACATAGATAGGAAGAATATTATGGATATCCGTCCTCATTTTAGTGTACTTCTGCCCCTTGTAAATGGATAGATGCAATATTATAGGCTAATATGTATATGGAATGATAGACCTAGAACCTAAAGGTTTATGAGATGTGACCCCCCTCATTTTCTGTATTATAAAACACATTTAAAATTGCAGAAACTTTCCACATAAACAAGAGATATTTTTTTTTATTATCTATATCTTAATTCATATCCCAATCTGTAAGGGGCTCCTTGCCATTGTACCTCCCTGTAGCTGTTATACCCCTTGCAATATACAGGCAGGGCACCAAATTGCAACAGAGTTCTAGATTGCAGAAGCTTTCCAGTGAAAATTGCATCTTGGGATTCGACCTTTAAAGGAAACTTTTCTGCAATTTGCCATATTCTGTTGCAAATTCTAGAAAAATTCGGTAAAAATACTGGACATGAAGGTATGCTTGTCCCCTTCAATATGCAAACTACGTTCCACTCTGCGATCTAACCCATTATCATACATTGCAATTTTGCTTGCATAAATTATACACGGACCCATCTCTTTGGGTCTATGTTGCAAGGCCGAGAGACTGTTTTACTGCAACTGTGGGATTTGGAAAGTGCAATATAGTGTGCTAGAGTCCTTGCACTTAAAGCGCTGGTTCCACAGGCGTAGAATCGGTCGGGAAAGCCCTAATCCGACGATTTATAATATATCAAAAGTATAGAAAAAATCGGTCGGATCAATGCTAATCCGACCGATTTAAGCCTATGGAACCAGTGCTTTACGGTATAGGCAAGCTCCCCAATCTGCAAGCGTGCCCAAATTGCAGAATATTTAAGGGACAGATCCCATCGTGTGACTCGACCTTAAGGGAAGCATGATGCCTTGAGGTTGATATAGCTATCCATGGGCTACTTTTAATATGCCCAAAATATCCATCAATAAATAACTGAATCGGTCATAATTGTTACAATGAAAAGAAAAATTCACCCAAGATTAAGAAATAGCTTCCCGGTGTTATAATTGTACAATGGAAACACGTCTCAAGCTGAGAGATAAGGAGGCCAGGAGGGTCTTGCCAAAAAGCAAACGAGCTCAGAATACAAGAACGTGCAGAGAATTCTTTTGATAAAAGGTATTCTCGTCTTCCCATTTCATAAAACGTGCACATAATAATCAGCAGACTTGTGCATGTCTCCATAGAAACACATTATATATCTTTTGGAAAGACAATCAGAACTTGCATGCCATCATGCACATTTGTATGAACACGTTTTATGCTATAAAGGAGCTAATCTCGTTTTGTTTTTGGAAAGACCCTCCAGGGTACATGTACAACCACACCAGCAACATACTGGAAGAGAGTAAGACTGTGATATCACCGACCAAAAAAAAACAAAAAAAAAAAACAACTTAACTACAGAATAGGAAAGGGGAAGAGAATGGGTACAACCACACTTAACCACCGAATGGGGTCAAATGACAGACTAGCTGAGAGCTGTTTCACGAGGAGACTGGCTATAAGAGTGACCATTTAAGATCAGTAATTTGGGAATGACTAGAAGTGTTTCAGAATAAGCTGTTACTCATATCAGAACATAAGACGGGTCCTTTAAAACAGCTGTCAATTAGACATAGGGGCAGTAATCAAGATCCGTTGTAAGGTCACTCACAGGCCAATCATCCATCTTGTAAGATCTATCACCCAGTTCAGAATATGTCTTTACCTTGTAATTTCATGATAGTAAAGGGGTATTATAGAAAGGTATTTCATTTTTATAATTATATGACTGACATCATGCATTAAAAGGATTTGTGGAATTCCACTTATTGCTATGATTTTTCACATTTATGTGTACCCTTAACTTTCCACATAAATCAGCTACTTTATGTTGGTCATATGTCACTCTTACACTGGCCCTTCACTCATAAGTTTCACTCACCATTTCCTTTTGAAACACTTCCACTGGTAGCAATAGGCCAATGATTGGTCTTAGGATGACCATATGAGTGACATTGATCCTATACCAACATCACTCGTACATAGTGCTTGTGAAACAGGTCTCTAGGGTTCTACTCTGCCAAATCAGAGATAAGGGAACAATCAATAGTTGAGAGAAACATCACCTCAAACCACACTACCGCGGTAAGGGGTAGTAACAGGTTGGAGTGCGACCACAACCTTGGAGAAGGTAAGGGGCTGGGCATCACACCTAAACACACGGCCAGCCTCCAGTTCCTGTCCTACCAATAGACATGATAGCTACGGCATGAGTAACACTAACAGTGGCCTGCGGGCGTCTGTGGCACCGGCCTGCAGCAAAGGACCTGCTCTCCTACTCCTCCCACTGCTCCTACTCTCACCACCTTCCCCTGTCCATATCTGTATACACTCTGTGTGTGGAGCAGCTCCCATTCCATGGACTCAGAACATGGAGTAGCTCAGGGCCTGGGAAAGTGCTGGGGCAATGAGGCAGTACTCTGAACACGTATGAGGCTACTCTTAAGTCTGTGACAGTAGAGGAGCCCATACTCCACACAGGCAGACACTCTCAAGGAGCATACAATACAGGCTTATTTCTTTCTCACACTGCTGCCAATACTCTGCACCATGGACCACAGTGTAGTAGGGACAGTAATGTCTATACGGCCCTATATAGGTGCATGGAGGGTAGGTACCTTTCAGTATAATGTCATTATATTAGTTCACGGCTCTGACAGGCAGAATGTGTATGACTGCAAGAAAGAAGCATGCATTCAGAGGGTGTTGACTGTGTAACTCCAGTGAGGACATGTAATGACAAACAGATGTCACTGGAGTAAAGAGGATTGGTTAATGGTAAAATGATACAGCTTTATGCACCCTATCGATAAACTGACGGAGCTTTACAAAGAATATCATAGAGAAGTAAAGCGAAGACCTTCATTGGGCTTAAACTAAGATTGATAGGCCTGTGCCATTGAGGCTCAAACTTAAGGGGCTGCATTTTACACACATGACTTACATTTGTTTTCACTTTGTCAACCAAGCCCTTTGCATATAACTGTTACGTTCTATGGTAATTTATTCATATCAATTTAAGAGCATATAAGCCCACGCAGGGTCTATAGGACATGCGTGACTGAAGGAATGTAACAGATAATACACACGCCTATTTCCGACCCCTCTTGGGCAAAATGCTGACAGGGGCCACTCTCCAGCCAAACTCAGATTAGACTATGATATGTGCTGTCAAGGCGGCAAGGCAGTCAATATTGAGGAACTATTGGCTGTCTACCCGCAGATGGAAATACCCTTTGCTAAACTCCCATTGCCAATTTCTGCTAATTGGCTGTCGCTATAAGAGCTTATGAAACACTTTGGATTACCGCCCAGACCTACACCACGTGTACAACATTATCTCTACCTAAAACAAATGGGTATACACTGCCAGGAAGATAAACAGAACGAAGTATGGAGATGTGAGAAGCAGAGAGAATGAAAGGAACCTAGTCAGAGAAGATGAGAAGTTTTCGACAAGAAGACAGAAACAGAATATGGAGAGAAAAGGGAAAGATGCGAGTATATCTTCTCAATGTAAAGGCATAAATAAGCTGTCATGTCCCTCAGAACACAGACACAGAGAGCTGTCTGAAGTCACCATCAGCACCTCGGGTTGTTGGATCTGTAACAGGTTGGTACTACATATATAGAGAGGGAAGCCTCTATACGGTCTATACATATCACACATGTTTGTTTATACCATGTAATACCTCAAACTTCATCTCAATCTGGTTCATGCTGCAGGTTGATAGTCCACTTGGCCTCTGTCGCATGATTGAGCCATGCATTTCCTATATAAATTTCTGCGACAGAGGCCTAGTGGACTATGGGTGTTATGTTGATAGTCCACTTGGCCTCTGTTGCACGATTGAGCCATACATTTCCAATATAAATTTCTGCGACAGAGGCCTAGTGGACTATGGGTGTTAGCAATGATTAAGTTGTCAGTCGGCCTAGTTTCTTTTATGGAATGGCTCAATGGCTTCTCTGGGGAGCATTGTTCTCAACAGTGCTTATTATCCTTATTCAGAAATGCACAAAAAAGCCCCAGAAAATGCAGAATAACCAAACTTTAATGTTGCAGAGACAGTAAGAGGATAAAGGTGGTAGGTATTGTTATATACTTGTACTCCTATGACAGACGAGTGTAGGACAGCAATTTATATGACCTGCAGCACAGGATATCATAATATCTGTTTGGGACAAGCGCTGCATCCCAGTGGGCACATCAACGTTGAATCAATGTTTGCAATCTTTGCATATCAACAGTTGATTCAGGATTGAAATATGTTTGAGTTTAACAAGCTACAACTGCACCTTTCACGTCGTACCAATATCTCTAGGATTAGCATGAGATTTGCAATCATAGGGCCGAGATCAATCGCAATGTCTTTAGAAATGACCCCCTGGCACAAAATACCCTACTGCAGCCAAATGTAGTGCTAGAAAATAGCTGGTGTGCTGCTTTCTTGCATCAGCTAAGCCCTACAAGTTAGTATAATGTATCTACACTAATGCAATGCGGTCCAATGGTGCACCATGCTGACTGCTGACGGGAAAGTTAAAGTGGGAGGCTAGGCACCTTCCCATTCCTAGTACTTTTCGTAGGTCACGTGACCTGGTGCTGGTTCCAGCTCCTTGTACAGGCTTGGGACAAGGACCTCAATCACAGGGGAGGTTGAGCCTGAATATGGCTGGTGCCCTTAACTCTGTCAAGACCTTCTAATAAGATGTGCACAATTTTAAAACCCTATCTCTCACAAAAGAACAACATAACAATAGGGTAGAGGGAGAAATCCAGAAATCAGACCTTCTAATCATCAAAGAATACTCTTTTAAATATACCCTAATTTAGGCATACAGCCCAGCAAATTGTCGTGACTCCTCGTCAACCTGTGTGAAGTGGCTCACACATGTCGCTAGATGGAACACAACGTCGCTATAGCACAAGATCACCAGGAATAGCAATGGTGGTGATCACATGGCCTCACCTCAGATGGCGAGGATGGTGATCACTCAGACTCACCAGGGATGGTGACGCGGGTGATCACTCACCTCGCTAGATGAAACACGCACCTCGTCATATCACATGTTCACCAGGGATGGCGAGGATTGTGATCACTCATCCTCACCAGGGATGGCGACATGAGTGATCACTAATCCTCACCAAGGATGGCGACATGAGTGATCACTCACTTCGCTAGATGAGACACACACCACGTCATAATGCACATTCACCACGGATGGCAAGGATTGTGATCAGTCACCTCGCTAGATAAAACGCGTACCTCATGATAGCACAGGTTCACCACAGAGGGTGAGGATCTTGATCACCCACACTCACCAGGGATGGTGACACGAGTGATCACTCACCTCACTTGATGAAACGCACACCATGCCATAGCGCATGTTCACCATGGTTGGCAAGGATCGTGATGACTCACACTCACCAGGGATGGCAAGGCGGTTGATCACTCATCTCGCTAGATGAAACGCGCACCACGTCATAGCGAGATCAAAGTATGTTTTGCCAGAGAATGTATTGCCATATGTATCTTCCCTCTAACCACAGACAAGGTGTTCATGTTGATATTTCCCTATGTATTTTTCCTGTAACCAGAGAAAAGGTGTTTATGGATAGTTGCTTTCATTTTAGAGATACCTCTATCTAAATTCAATTGATATTCTCTCTATATAATCTTGTTTGATTCAACTCTGAAGTATTACATGGAAATCAGTGAGAAACAAAGCACATTTGATACGTATGGGACTTATACTTCATGCCCACACTTCCTAGATAGGCTACATGTTGAACAGTGGTGCTGTCTCAACAACTTTGGCAATGGTGGTGATAAGTTGCCACTGTGAGTGAGAGTGAGTGACAGATGATGCAATCCTCAGAGAGCATTGACTTGGAGTGACACAAATTCATGTATTGAGTGAGACCAATGTTGGCAATGGTGGTGATAAGTCACCATTTTGAGAGAAGATTGACTAGGAGTGATACACACTCACGCAGTGAGTGAGAGCCATGTGGCAATGCAGGTGAAAAGTTTCAATTCTGAATGAGAGTTGACAAATAGTGGCACATATTGACGGAGTGAGTGAGATCCATGTTGGCGATGGTGGTGATAAGTCACCATGCTTTCTGAGGGATGACAAGGGGTGGCACATACTCACGCAACGAGTGAGATCATGTTGGCGACTGTTGTGATAAATCGCCATGCCATGTGAGACTGACACACAGTGGCGAAAGATGACGCAGTGAGTTATCACTCAGAAAGGAGTCACCATTGATGACCAATCATGGCGACAGATAACGACAATTTGCTGGGAGATATGTGACCAGGCAAGCAAAAACCCTCATCTGCAGGGAAGTGCATTTTCAAATTTTATCTCAAGATCTTTAGACATTCCTAATAATTATTTCTGAAACCATCCTTGAACATAGGTTGTTATTCATATTGGAAATCAATGATTAAGCTCTAAATAGATTATAAACCATAATAACGTCTAAAAGCACAATAAATCAGCCTTATTATTAAGAAATACATAATAATATGCTGTTTCTTTATCATAGATTTTGATCTAGAAGGAACTCTTTATTTCTGTTTTCAGTTGTTGGTTTTTGGTGAAAATCCCAAAAGATTTACATAAATCTGCAAATTTAGATTATTGTACTGGACTAGGCATATAGGCCATTTTTTCATGAAAAATGTTCATTTTGCCTTCGAAATATGGGATGATGGGATTTTCCTTAACCCTCTCTCCCTCACAAGCCTATAGGGGCATGGCAGGGGAAGAGTGTGGGTAACCTGGGTTAATTAACAATGTAATGGACAGGCCTACATAATGCCAGTTCTGTTTGTGGATTCATATTAGGGTTAGTTGATTAACCCAGGTTTAGGAATTAGAAGTTCCCCACGGAGGGGTGTTCTCCCTTGTTTGGTCACAGAATATGTGTCACCAGGCAAAAAGCAGAAGACTCAAGATGGTCACACAGTCGTAATCATAGCAGAATATGGCTCAGGTTAGTAAAACTTCAGTGATTTTGATAGGAATATTGAATACTGTGCAGGACGTATAGTCATGTCCCAGTATGTGATTACTTTATGTTTATAGTATTGGGTACATAGCAGGTTAAGGAGAATAATACAGCTAATTCGTAATGCGGGGCTAAGAGTGAAGGACAGTGATGAATGCAAAGGTTTCAGAAGAAAGATAACTCAAAATGTCTCCCAGTGCAATATCTGATCAATAATAATCCCTGCATGTCTGGCAAATTCATATTGTAGACCAGGTCATGAAATAGGAGTAGGGGCCTACAGTTTGAACGTTTGGGATAGGGAATACCAAGAAAGGGAAGATGGGATGTTTGGAAGTCAGAAGAAGATAAGGTATTGGATCCGCGGCATTAGATGAATGGAAAAATGTCTATGATAAAGTTGTGACAGACTGCTGACAGGTACTAAGACGAAACTGGGAGTGTCACCCTGTGATCTCGGCATCAGCTATATAGCGGAGCAATGATTTCGCAAACTTGATTCTCTTTTGGAACTTTATTCTCGTTTGCTGAAACGATCAGGGACAAATCCACAGCACTTACACTGGTTAAGACAGATGTTTTCCTCTATGAGTAGGATCCTATTTAAAAACAATCATGGATCAATGCTGCCACAACAGGATTTCTGTAATGATTAAGGACAGACAAGTCCATCCTCGGATTGTACTCAAAATCTCATTTAGTATGTGACGTTATAATAGGTTGTTCCACAATATAAGGTTGTGTGCTGATTTCTCAGGGAGGAAGATGAAATGAGTAGCAATTTTATTCCGTTTACAGACATGACTTATGTTATCCTCAAACCGTTGATGCAATTCCTAACGACATACAATTCCTTTCATTTGGAGATATAGTGAGTAACGTATTACTCGTTTGTTAAAGGTAGAAGATAGAAAAGGAATGAAAACTGAAATGCAGTAGTTCTAAATGTTGTCAAGATAAGTCAGGACAAGGATCGATAACTTACACACACAACACTCTTAATTTTGTCCAAATCATTTGTTTACGTTAGATATTATTTTACAGAAAGGTTTCCAGCACGGCACTGCAACCAATGTCCTCAGAACAGACCAACAGGGTCAGTGTTGTAGGGAATGATAACAATACCCCAACCTAATCCCAGTTGATTTATCTCCTCCCAGTGGGCCTCTCTATGTCATAGATAATCTGATACAACGTGCGCCTGACTTTTTCTGAGATGGGGGGTATGGGCTGTCATAAAATACGTGATACAAGACCCTGGAATAGAAGTAGACAAAAATACACAAAACGAAAACACGCCTACTGCAGCCAGGTTAGATGCTGACAAGTTTCAAACGCCAAAATATTATATTTTTTTTTTTCATTTTTATGGAGCACCCACCGACTTCAGGCATAACTCAGGCAGGACACAGGAATATACCCACAGATATGGAAAGCTAGTGCGACATGACTTGTATGCGCATTCTAAAATTTGCTATTAAATGACAATTCAACAGAATTTGTCCTTTCATTCAAAGTTTGCTCTCTGTTGACCAAAATTTGAGACTACTATTATGCCAATGGAGATGAAACAATGAAGGAGGTATATATGAGAATGAGCTCTCATTTACTGTGTGAATAGTATACCTCTTCCCTGATGGAAGTTTATAACAGCTAAATGAATACTCGTAAAAGTGATGTAAGAGAGTAGATACATTCTTTTAATGCCCCTAGCAAACTGAATCAACCACATTAGAGTTGAAGTTATCTGCTAGTTGCTCTATATACCGTATATGAAGCAAGGAACATAATATGGATCACAATCTATAGTGGAGCCTTAGGTGCGATGTCACGGTATGTGAATAGAGAAGGACTGGGCCAAATTCCTTGTCCATTAGTTAAGCGGACAAAATAGCTGCTTACTTGCTGTGAACAGTGCACTAAGGGTAGACATGTAAACAAGTGGCATCAGTTCACCCCCCCCCACCCCCTGTCCGAGTGCTTGAGTAGGAACTTGGTGGTGCCGGAAGTACGCTGTAGATCATGTATATGTACATCATGAGTCAAGGTGATATCACGTGCTTTTATTCTGCTCACTGCTTTATTGGGTCTAAGCGGAACTGGATCTGGTTTCTTGCGACATGCAGTGATAAGAGTTGATGAAATGAACCCAGCTTGTCCCTGGAAGTGTTCGTTATTCAGGGACAAGGTACCCATTATAAGATATATATCATAACAGTGTGTTTTGTCACTATCACAAGAACCAGCAAAATTCATAATGGTGTACCCACTGGGTAAGGGTCTAGACTCCTATTGCATGAGCGGCCTTTCCTGTACTTCCTCATGCATAGAAAGGTCGGTCTGATTCCTTTGTTAGTTGTGGCTATTCCCTGGAATACAGTTTCAAAATCTGGAATCTATATATGCCTAAGTGCTCAAAGTATTGTGAACAAACAATGTCCAGGGCATATAAATACAATGACATTGTACAAAAACTTTCTGTGGAATATGATTATGCAAATTTAGAATTTCTCTTTTTACATGGCTCCCTTGCAATGAAGGACCTGTCCTGACCTCATATTCTCAGATGACCTTATTTTGCTATTTATAATTTTGAATCACCACTGTACATTGTTGGGAAACTGCCAGCCAAAATACAGACTCAGACTAATGGGCGGAAAAGCCGGTCGTCCTGAGGCCTATATATTGATACATTTAGGAATTCATGGTTTCTTGTTACATGAATAATACATGGAACCCTCATATCTGAAGCTCTCCAGATGCCTTTCAATGCCCTTTATCAGAGCAAATCTTAGACCGTCTTGAAGATAATCATAAAGTCAGAAACAAAGAAACCACCAATATTTATTCACTACAATTATGCTCTTCCATAGGGCTATGACATTGCACTCATGCTGGCGTTTAAAATTGACCAGGCGTTCATTATTTTTATCATTTATAAAACCTCACCTGTAGTAGGCTTTAGTTAAATGTGCAATACTTCTTGAGGGGTCTCTCAAAGTTAAGAACCTGGATCGAATCTTTCCTTAACATTATAGTGTATTAATAATGCCAGTGCTGTTCGTAGCTTCATGTGAAGGAGAGTGGATTAACCCAGGTTTTGATGCATTGCATTTGAATTCATTGCATACTTTATTGCACAGGATGGTTTACAATTCATGTTGAAGTGGAAAGAATAACTTAATTGAAATAAATCAGTTGTGTTATTGGTAAGCAGGGAGCCAGCTATGGATGCTAAATGCTGTGGGAGGTAGCAAAAGCCATCTCATACTTCGAGAATTCTCCACAAGGTTCACAGAGCAGAGCATAAAATTAGACGTTGGGAATGCTACCTTTAACACTGTCCAGAATGAACCCTTTCTATAGGCATTATTCCACTCCAGGAAGGCATTTCTCAAGATGGTACGACTAGACTCACTTCAATTCGTAGTGAGATCCCTCAGTTAAATGCAATTACAGCCCTGCATCTAGCGGTTGCTGCACTGTTACGACTGCCCTACCAATCCCTATGTAATGACTGCCTTAAGTGCTGATTATACAGAGTATTCATAGTGTGTTAGCTAAGATCAGCCACTCTGATATTGAGGGTTTCAAGTTGTACTGGCTGTGTCTAGTTGTACCATCTAGAGAAATGCCCTCCAGTCAAGTTTGCAAATAATCACAAAACTTGAGTGACTTTTTCCAATTTTCTGTGACTGAAAAGGTGAAATCCCGCCTTTTCTAGTCAGCTGTCTCCCACTTTCACAGACATTCCCTTTTTTCATGATTCCATTTAGACTTTTTCAGACAAAGGTGACTGAAGAAGTCAACTTTTCCAAACTTTTTAGCTGACTGACTGTCAGTAGGGCAGTGCAAACAGGGCAGTGTAATGACGGGAGTTGAATAACGGCTAGTTATGGCTTAAAGAATCCCGAATTACGGGCCTGTATATTGAGGGAAGGCCACATTTGGCAGCAAAGGTCATTACCTTTAGCTACCATAGTGCCACTATTAGTGGTCAGTTTGAGCCCCCAGGTACTTATCAATTTCAATACCCCTGTATCCCAGTCCCTTTTATGAGACAGGTGTTTATCTGAATACAATTGTATTGCTTACGATTGTTTTGAATACCCCATATACCCCAGGGCTGGGACTTATTTGAGACCCTGGCACTTAGACCAGCCATTATGGTAAATCTCCCTTAGTAAGAAAAGAATAATGTTCAATTTTAAGTCATTATGTTTTCGTGTTTCGGCCATGCAGTATAATAGTCCACACAGTAATGCACTTTCAGTTTTTGTTGCATTTGCATCAAACTTTATATGAGATAATAAGCTTGAGGATGTTAATCTTGATTCTTATTTGCATACTTGATAGAATCAGCCACTCGCTCCAGACACAATCGATGTGATAAATTGTGGACCATTGGTATTTTCCCTTGGTGTTTGCAGCACTAGAGTAGAAGACAAATCACACTTAAGGAAGCGTTTCAGGTTAGTAAGGCTAAATATCCCAGCAAATTGTTGTGACTCCTCGTCAACCTGTGTGAAGTGGCTCACACATGTCACTAGATGGAACACGACGTCGCTATAGCACAAGATCACCAGGAATAGCAATGGTGGTAATCACATGGCCTCACCTCAGATGGCGAGGATGGTGATCACTCAGACTCACCAGGGATGGGGACGTGAAGTTTGAAGTTTCAACACTGTTTATTGGCTTCTCGAAACACTTAGACATAAGTTATTACAACAAGTCGCCATATGGGATAATTGGTACATTAGTTATACACAGGTTCATTTGAGTCATAATTGAAGTTCAGGTAGTTTCCATGAAACTATCATATGAAATTTCACTAGTCACATATAAAGTTCATATAAATCAGACATTGCCCAAGGTATTTAGTACATCTCCTTTTAAACATGCTCTGAAGTTGTTTAGAGTGTCCTTCTGTTGTACTTCACTCGTCAGTGTTTCCCAGAGACGATTACCTCTATATAATGGACTAACTCTGTATGATTCATAGACCGGCCTATTCACCTTTATCTTCTTTTTGTCATGTCCTCTTAATAACCTAGGAGGTACAAGTATATGATCTATATCTTGTGCATATTTATACATCAGGCATGTCAAGGACTTTCTTCTCCTTATCTCTAGAGTGTCCACCTTACACTGCTGTAGTAAATCAGCTACATGCATATCCTGGGCATTTCTTACTTTTAGACAAGCCCTAAGGCAGTGATTTTGGATTACATCAATATGGTCTACAATGGTCTTAGGTCCACTATCTAGAATATAACTGCAATATTCTAAAGTTGGTACAATCATTTGCTTGTAGATACGCAGGGAATTTTCTCTATCAGTATACTTTACTATATTTCTCAATTGTTTCAGCTTAGTTGTACCCATCTTGTCTACTTTTTTGCAATGTGATTTAAAAGTTAAACCACTATCTATTAAGACACCGAGGTATGAGAAACTCTGTACAACAGCTAATTTAGTACCCTGCATGAAAATATCCAAAGGGTTAATACGCTGTCTTGGTGAATGACACCATAATAATTTGGTCTTATTGACATTAACTGTAAGTATATTTGTCTTACACCATTCACTTATTCTATCAACATCGGACCGTAACAAACTTGTCATTATTTCAACATCAGTCCCATTTACTACTAATGCTACATCATCGGCATACAGAAAATATTGACAGTGTTCAATAACTGACACAATAGAATTTAGATACAAATTAAACATCAATGGTCCCAGAACTGTGCCCTGAGCTACTCCGCAATCCATAACCTTTGTGTCAGAAAGATTGTTATTAACCCTTGTTGATTGGAGTCTATTACATAGAAAGCTTTCAAACCATTTCAGACAAGTATCATCACAATTTATATATTTCAATTTCTTTAACATTATATTTAAATTTACAGAATTAAATGCCTTTTTTAAATCCAAAAACAAGATAACAGAGTATTCATTCCGATTCCTAGCTTCAAACAAATATTGAATTAGTCCAAAAGTTGCATCAACAGTAGATTTACCAGGGATGAAACCATATTGGTTTTTACTTATTATATTATTTTCTATGATGAAATTCATTAGCTGTCTGTGTATACACTTCTCAATAAGTTTTGAGAAAACATTAGTCATAGTGATTGGTCTCCAATTAGATACATCACTTAGTAACCCATCCTTGGGTAATGGTACCACATAACCTATTTTCAACAAATCTGGGAATTTAGCCTCAGTAATTGATCTATTTATAAAATTTTCAAGTAACTCAGGTTTCATTAAAAGACATTCCTTTACCATATTACAAGGTATATTTGTAATACAAGAATTCTTACTCCAATCTATGGATTTTAATATGTCAGTACATATATCAATAGTACAATTTCTCAGTGTCATAATGTTCTCACTCTGAGGTACTAAATCAGGATAGGGCTGGATAGTAAATGCCCTGGCAAGGTCACTACCAATATTGATGTAAAAATCGTTTACATAATTTGCAAGTTGACCCATTGGTACTACAATACCATTCTTATCCACTAGGTTCATTGTCGGGGTCACTGCCTTGCCTTGCCATACCAGCTTTAATATTTTCCAAAAACTTTTTGGGTCCTTTCTATATTTATTGAGTAGTTGTAGCATAATAGTATGCTTCTTATATACCAGGCGTTGGTTTATAGCCTTTTTTAGTACCTTTACCCGGTCCAACAAATCATTTCTATAACCAGTGATACAGCGTTTGGCCCTTCTGAAAAGTCTTTTTTTTTTGGAGATCATTCTGCCAACCCTTTCATCAAAGAATATGTCATTCTCTCGTACTTTAAATTTTATTACAGGGTGATATTCATCCAGGTATGACTTAATACAATTGACTACTTTTTCATATATATTTACTGGATTTGTGTCATTCTCTATGCAGTCTGTCCAGTCTCTACCGGATACGAACCTACAAAAATGTTCTTTATTAAGTGACTTCATGTTCCTAGTACTGATAATTTTAACTGGATTTTTAACAAGTTTCACTAATTTTCTAATTAGATAAACTGGTACATGATCACCACAGATGTCATTTAGTAGACCTACCTCCATTACACAGTCACAATTGGTATAATAGTGATCCAGGGTTGACTTCCCATAGGTATGGTAATATGTCTGGGCAGTTCTATAATATTTGAGACCGGTATCCTTTAAAAATGTAGACATTCTTCTGAATTTTATACAATTTCGACTGCGACTATTCACATTCATGTCACCCATGATCCATAACTCTTTCCCTCTACATTCAATATCATTTGCAATTAATCTTAGTTGATCATAGCACTCCAACACTTTACCCTTTGGTGGTCTATATACTACCACAAGCACTTTCTCTCTATGTCCTGGGTATTTGAGTGATATACATAGTGTTTCAATGTTACGGTTCACCACTGTTAGGTCATTCAATATAGTTATATATGGTACATATACATCTCTCACATAGCAGCCTACTCCTCCTCCTTTGCCTCTCCTTCTATCATTTCTGTAAAGTGACATGTTGTGGATACTAATTTGACTGCTCAGGATTGATGGTTTTAACCAGGTTTCTGTTATACCTATAACATCAAACCCTACAAACTCCTTTACCACATAGTTGTATTTATCATTTAAACTTTGTGCATTAAACAATAAAAATTTGAAACCACTGCCATGTACTATATCTCTTGGTTGTTTACCCATTTCTTTCATTACGATAGCTCCACCTATCTCTATTGACTCCAACCGAGTGTAATGCTACATCATATTTAATACCAAACATATATACAGGTGCAAGAATAGCGTAAGCACTGAAGCTTCCAGGGCCTATTCTGAGAGTATCTGTTGCGGCTGACACTCTATACAGTGTATCCGTAATGTAAGGCTTAGGTATAACAGAACCTAAATACACCAAACATTGGTACACATAGTGAGACATTGTGACACCCATTCCCCTTATGCATATAGCTTAATACTGTATATTAGTTGGACAGTTTAAGACCTTCCCAGATTATCAATGATTTAATTTCTGCAATACACACATACTACAGAGTAATATACCAAGACCATTCACTTTATTGTTTAACATGTTCTCAAAATTTAATTCAACAGTATGTATCTAATATTAAGCATAAAGCAATACAATTCCAGATGGACGGTCCTATACCCGTGTTAGTACCGTCCTTTTTTCTCTCTTTATTCTAAGTGCCATAGCGCGCTATCAAAAATATACAATTTAGACGGTCCTGAACCCATGCTAGTACCTTCCTTTTTTCCTCTCTTTATTCCATATACTGACCAAACCGGCCATCGTACTATCATTACATTACATCGCCATAGCATTGTCATTGTCCTTTTGCTCATCGGTCCTCTGGGAGATTTGACAAGCTTCAACTCTCATGTTGTGTTCATCCTGGATTCTGGATCTCAACTCCTCTAGTAGGGTGCCCAGTGTATTCTCCCCAGGGTAGTTGTCTTCATCTAGACATGGATCAAGATAGTCAACTCCTGCGCTCCAGTACATGTCTTTGTCACTATGAACCAAGCTTAGTCGGTTGGTTTTCCTCAGTAATTCCTTAAGCATCTTGTTCTGGACAAACTTCTTACTGAGGCAGAGCTTCATTATTTTCAGTCTCATTTTTCTCCACCTAACTCCCTTCAGACACAATGCTGCTTCTCCGCGGGCTTCCTTCGCTGTTGCAGCCTTAACTACTTGCTCTGCTGTTTCGAACTCCTCCATTTCCACACATCCCACCCAGTTGAACATATGTTCAGCTGTCTGGAAGGATATACCCTGATGCTCTATTTTGGCACAATATGAGTTACTAAGGTAGCATCTTTCTCCACAAAAAATCACACTTGTGTCTGTTTGTCGCATGTACAATGTTCCTATCTGTAGATCAGGTGATCTATTGCTCCTGTATTGTGATTCCTTGGGTGCATACGTGATAGGAGTTGATGTATCAAAGCCCCTTGTATCCCTATCTTCAGTAGGAGTTCCATTCTGTAGTAGGGGTCGTGGCTTGGTTGCTGTGTGTGGTTTCAGATTCCTGTTAGGTGGTGTCTTTTTGAGTACAGTGAAGTTCCTAGTGTACTCATTGTCTGCCAATCGCTGTAGTCTAACTCTAATAGGAGTACCTTCCGTCCCATTTCCGTTTGCAGCTCTTGGTGGGTCCTTTTATACCATGTTGGCGTACATCTCCAGTCTCTCTGTGTGGTACCTCTTCCCTTGTATTAGCAACTCTCTGCGACTTAAAGTCGTTGTTGACAGGGGGGATATATCTCTTGGGAATTAGGTTTGGCTTATAACCATCATAGAGTGTTCCATTGATTAACACTCTGGTACCTTTGGCCCATGCTGTGGCTATCTCCCCTTCCCTGCAGAATTTAGCCACTCTACGCATATATCCTTTAACTCTTCTTACCTCCTCGTCTTCGTCCGGGTTAATATACACAGAGCTATATTTACTGCCTGGTTTAGCAAGCTTTGACTTTTCCCTGAGGCAGGCATCCCTTCTCCATGCTGTAGAGAAGCAGATCATCATTGCTCTAGTACCTCTATCTCTCGCAGTTGATAATCTTCTAACTAGTTTTAACTCAGTCTTGTCAATGTCTACCTCTAGTGCACTAATCAAGGCCATGGCCACGTCACCAGGGATGGGGACGTGGGTGATCACTAACCTCGCTAGATGAAACACGCACCTCGTCATAGCGCATGTTCACCAGGGATGGCAAGAATCGTGATCACTCATCCTCACCAGGGATGGCGACATGAGTGATCACTCATCCTCACCAGGGATTGCAACATGAGTGATCACTCACTTCGCTAAATGAGACGCACACCACGTCATAACGCACGTTCACCATGGATGGCAAGGATCATCACACTCACAGGGGATGGTCACTCAGGTGATCACTCACCTTGCTAGATGAAACGCGTACCTCATGATACCACAGGTTCACCACAGATGGTGAGGATCTTGATCACCCACACTCACCAGGGATGGTGACACGAGTGATCACTCACCACGCTAGATGAAACGCACACCATGCCATAGTGCATGTTTACCATAGTTTGCGAGGATCATGATGACTCACACTCACCAGGGATGGTAAGGCAGTTGACCACTCACCTCACAAGATGAAGCGCGCACCATGTCATAGCACAGGTTCACCATGGATGGCAAGAGTGGTGATCACTCAGACTCACCAGTGATGGCGAAGCTGGTGATCACTCACCTTGTTAGATGAAAAGCTCATGATCATCGACATTGGTAATCATGCAGCCTCACAACTGCCAGATTAAAGTATGTTTTGCCAGAGAAGGTATTGCCATATGTATCTTCCCTCTAACCACAGACAAGATGTTCATGTAGATATTTCCCTATGTATTTTTCCTGTAACCAGAGAAAAGGTGTTTATGGATAGTTGCTTTCATAGTTGCTTTCATTTTAGAGAAATTCAAATGATATTTTCTCTATATAATCTTGTTTGATTCAACTCCGAAGTATTACATGGAAATCAGTGTGAAACAAAGCACATTTGATATGCATGGGACTAATACTTCATGCCCACATTTCCTAGATAGGCTACATTTTGAACAGTGGTGCTGCCTCAACAACTTTGGCAATGGTGGTGATAAGTTGCCATGCTGAGTGAGAGTGAGTGACAGATGATGCAATCCTCAGAGAGCATTGACTTGGAGTGACACAAATTCAAGCATTGAGTGAGACCAATGTTGGCAATGGTGACATCCATTTTTTTTTTACAGGGACATTAAAATTACATGTATTATATACCATTATCTAACGATTTTGGCTTGGACAGTGCTTTTTTGGTTATAACCCCCATGCATTATCAGGCCATAACCCTACTCTAACACCTTTTGGACATCTTCAAGAAGCCTTTGGTTAGAATCTGGACATGTTAATAAATTGGAGAAGTATACAATGTCAACCTCGCCATACATTTCCAGTTAAAACCATTCAGGGTTCTATGGGAATCATTCCCCGGCCGCTGTGGCAATAGACAGACTCGCAATCCACTACACCATACCAAACCGTACTAGAAACCAATGTACATGAATTATTTGGAAAAACAGTCCAACATACCTGATCTTTGCACACCTCGTTAGCATAGAATCCAATGTGGCAGGATGAGTTTTTAACAGGGAAACATCCTAAGATATCCTAGATGAACATGCCATCCCTAAATTGTCTATATTGTTCAAAATAAATAAGAATCCAATGGTTTTCCATAGCACTATGTCTCGGCACCCGCCATTGCGGGTTGCTGACCTTTGACCTGTAAGTGTGTCATGCGTCTACTTCCGGTTTAGTTCTACAGTGTCAACAGGCCCGGGCATGGCTAATCTTTTCGATCAATAAAGAATTTGTTGGTATTTGGCCTCTATATAGACCAGAATGGCCCTGAAACATGAGGAGAATAATCCTCTGCACCATGTAATAAAGAATAGATAGGTTAAAAGGTTAATATCATAACATTTCAAAGTAACAACTTGATTATCCACATGCCGGGCCCTGCAGCAAAAAGGCCCGGCAATATGGACGAGAAAGCACAGGACCGCTTCCCCTGTCAACATAAAGAAGACTATTTTGCTACTGCTCGGCCTAACAAAATATCTTCTCCTGGATTTATTAAGGGGTTATTAGGTAGGAAATTAATACAAAATGGAGGAATCTATTTGAATTGGGTAGTTATTCCAATTATCAAGGTCAGGAAAGCTTTCCAAAGTTTTAGAGGAAAATGTGTGAAGGAGGCTGGTCACAGTGGTGTATAATACATATAAGTTAATGTGTTGAAACGAGAGTACTGGTATTATTAATGAAGACATTATAATAAATAACGATGATATGTGGAATAAAAGAGGATACATTGGGTTTGGTGAGATCCTATACATGCCTTTATTAAATAAGACAATAAATTCACAAAACAATATAATAACAATATATATATATATATATATATATATATATATATATATATATATATATATACGTATAATCACAATAAATACAATACAATCTAACCAATATATCACATACAATCACAATATAATACAATAATAAAGTTTACAATTTCCAGCACCACCCAGCGTGGTGTATGCTGTCCGAGCATATGAAGGCAATTGACTGTTAGTTCAACTGCTGGAGCTTATCTGGAGGAAATGTTATGTGTGATGTCATAGGAAAACATGCGCCCTGGTGAAAAGTAATACCAAAGTATCACTCATTAATTATATATATATATATATATATATATATATATATATATATATATATACCTGGGAGTATATAGTCCCATAATCATAACACCGCTGTAACAAATGATGCACTAAAACGTTTTCAGCTTATCAAACCTGAAACGCTGCCTTAATCTGTTAATCTAGTAACAAACTAAGTAAAGTATTAATGACATTAATTACACAAAAGCGGGTATTCCACTGAAGCCGATAGTTGTCCGATTTTGTCATCGGGTTGCATCGGGGACGCATCGGGCAGCATCGGGAACTATCGGGCAGCTATCGGGCACTGTCGGGCTTCTGTCGGGCAAGAATCGGGCTTAAATCGTCTTCGGTGGAAGACCTATTTTTTTTTCATCGGGAACCATCGGAGATGTATCTCCGATGGTCCCCGACAGTGCCCGACAGTACCCGATTTTTTCTAACTGATTAGAAAAAATCGGGTACCTGTCGGGTTACTTCGCTGTCGGGCCGACAGAAATAGTTCACTTTTCTCTCACTTGGGGTACCGCTGTCGGGCTGCTTGTCACGTGCAAGTCATGTGACCTTCGCTTTGGCCGTAAACAAACAAGATGTCGGGTAGAGGAGGTTCGAGGCGTCGGGGAAGGGGAGGAAACAAGGGTTTCAAACCCCCTAGAAGTAAAAAAGACAGTTCAGACGTAGTCATAGAGACGCAGGAAGAACCCAAGGCTCCTGCGAAACGTTTCTCTGCAAGAGGTAAGGCCCGATTGCCCGACTTAACACCAGATGAGTTGGGAGAAGCTCGCACGGCCATGTCTAAAAAAAATACCGGTACACATACTACTACCAAAAACCTGCCTGTCGTGGACGAAGATTCAGATGAAATTGACATAACAGAGGACACTGCACTAGACCTAAGTGTACAGGAACCATTTTTATCTTCCACTTCTGTGTCTCGTGACAAGTCTGAGGAGTCCACCTGTGCCGGTACTTCAGGTCCTCTGCCTCGTCTCCTTGACAAGAAGGGTACCAAGCGTAACCTACTGCCCGACATGGAAAAGGGGGAGGGGTCAGTCAGCCCTCCACCTTCTCCTCGTTCTCCGACGCCACCTCCTCCAAAGAAGCAGAAAAAGGTCGTACAAGAAAAAACCCAAGACAGTTCCTGTTCATCAGGACCTCCTGCAAAGAAGGCCTGTATTAAATCCCCTCCATACACCCTTTCTGGTAGGAGCGAGCAGGTCCAAGACGACAGTGAAGAAGAAGGTCAAGGTCAGGGAGACGATGGTGAGGAGGGTGAAGAAGCAGACATCCACGACAGTCAGGCTGTAGTCACCCCAAAAAAAACTATAGGAGATATTAAGAAGAAACCTTCCGGAGCAGCTGGCAGCGGGAGGCAGTTCTTCAAGGATCCAGAAGTTCTGGAGCGATTGTGTGAACTGTGGCAGCAGTGCACCCACCTTTATGACAAGAGCCACTCCTTGTAGAGTGACCTTGAGTCGTCCAGGTACCTTGAGTCGGCCATATTACTTGGTGTTTGGTCCAAAATGAAACTGTTAATATATTAGTGAATTCTAAGCTATTTGCACTGGTGCTATATGGCAAGATATGCTATAAGCTATCTTAGCATCTTTTGGAATATAAGTCTAGTACATTCCAGGAGCTCTGGGGTGACACTAGAGTTTGTAAATTATTCTTGAAGTAAGATAAAGGTTTCCGATGATTTTCCAGCAACAAAATGATAGATTAGTGGTAATGTGATATTGACCAAGTAACAGAGTTAAACTTAACTAAATTTGAAATAAAGCATTGCATTCATACTCTGCAAACATCATTTAACTTAATTATTCCTTTTATAGTGTTCAGTACAAAAGTCAACAATCTGCTGTGTCAAAGTTGACTCATGGTATGATAAGACTGACCCAAGGTGTCTTTGAGAAATACAGGTACCTTGAGTTGGCCACTATACATGTACCTTGAGTCGGCCACTATTGCTTTTTGGTCAAAAATGAACTTAGTAGTTACCATTTCATTGGGTTCTAAGCTATTTATACAGCTAGAATATGTTGAGTTGTAGCACCTGCTATCTTTCCATCTTTGGGAAAGTGAATCTAGCACTATCCATTATTTTTCAACAAAATTAACTTTATTCTACCATTTAGGTAGAGGGGTCTTCTGATAGATTGACAGCCACTTTGAAATGATGGACAGCAGATAAATGGGGATAAGTTTGCTATAATTTATGTTCACCCAAGGAACGGTGTTAATCAGCATTGTAATTTGTAAAATCATTACAGAAACAGTCTGACCAAGGTCAGTCAGCTGGGAATAAACGTTTTCCTTGTATTGCTTCAAAAGTACACTCTTTACTAGGAATTAGTTGAGTCATTTTATGATGTGGCTGACTCAAGGTACCACAGTGGCCGACTCATGGTACTGATGAAAGAAAATTCACATCTATTGAATAATGGGTGCTCAAAGAGCTCCATGACTATGGGTATGAAAGTTGTAACATTGCTGGATGGAAAGAGTAAGACATCTGGGGAATATTTATATCCATTTTTAGATGACCCCTGCAAGTTTTCCCACTATTACAAAGATCCTAGAATTACTAGTAGGTTGTAAAGAGGCCCAGGTGGACGACTCATGGTCACTTTACCCTAAGGACCCCACTGCAAAATGGACAGCTCTAGCTAAAATCTCGGATGAACTCAATATTCCAGGTAAAAATAATTTCAGTATTTTCTTCTGTTGTCTTTGCTACCTGAGTATAATATAGTAGTTAAAATATTTATTCTATCTTTTAATGTTTCTAGTAACAGACTGTTATATGAATGTATTTTTTTTAATACAGTCTTTTTATCTTTTGTTACTGATATTAAAAAAAAACCTTTTCTTTCAGCTTACTTCATTAACATCCGTATGACGTCTTTGAGATCGGACTACCAGAAAATCGTGTCTGGAAAAATTAAATCGGGGTCATCTGCTGAAGAAGGGAAGCTCCCCTACATGAAAGCCCTCATAAAACCGCTGTGTGGGTTCTTAGATCCATGGTGTAAGAAATTGGAGAGTGACACCAATTATCCACAGAAAAAGGTAATCATTGAATATTTCTGTCTGTCTAAAAAGTTGACCCAGATTCCATCCCGATTTGTATGTAATTACTATAATTTTAAGTTGACCGATTCTGCTCCTAATTTTACCTGATATTTAACAACACACCTGGCTGAAAATTTCTTTCTGTTTTATTTGATTCTCAACCATTTATTTCACTGCAGGAGGTCGTACGGCCCAAACACCTGGAGGAACCATCCGAGGAGGCCGATGAGATGGTGATTGAGGTGAACGACGACGAGGAAGACGACACTGTCAAGGACGTGGACTACAATCCTGAAGCAGAGTCTGGTGATGAGATCGTCGACGATTCAATCGCCAGTAGGACAAGATTTTCTCCCCACAGAAAGAACACTTCTGCAGGTGGGTCTGCAAAATCAGATGCAGCTCCTCCGACTTCTCTTGATAAGGGCAAGGGGTCTGGTAAAACTTCTAAGAAAGGTGCTGTTCCTTCTACCAGTGGTGAAAAACGTAAGACTATTAACTACAATATTCCAAAGAAAAATGTGGTTACTGAAGCTGCAAAGGCAGAATACCTGGAGAAGAGAGAGCCACAACACCTTAAAGCTGGAGAAAAGAAACAGAAGACAGTCTCAGAGATACTCCAATCTAGAGAAAAGTTTTATGAGTCATACGGGGAATCTTTGAACGATCTTGTGACCTTAGTGGGCAACAGAACCCAGGCTCAGGCCCATCCTCCCCCCCTGAAAAGGAGGTTTCTCCTGACACACAGTGGTGCAAGATGTTAGAGGTGGAGATGGCACGCATGACCCAAAAGGTCAAGGACAAATTTAAGGTCCATGTTTATCTGACAGCCGTGCAGGCTGTGAACGGGGAATGGGACGGACAGTAAGGGCACTTAGTGCTAGAGATTATTGTTCTGATCATAAAACTGTCGGAGACGCGGCCGATTATTATCTATTTGTGTTTTCTAGTCTGTCTTTTCATATGATAAAAACTTTCTGGTTGGATTAAAGAATAAATAAATTTATTTTTTTTAAACAAGAAAGTTAAGATATTTTATTTGCAAGACATCGTGCATATGTCGTGTTGCCGTAGCAGCATACACAATTGTAGTAACAGGATTTCATATATCAACATGGACATGTAAAGATCTCATGATATATCAAAATGGACCTGTAAAGATCTCAATACTGTCAAGTACTCCAGGATATATCTAGATGCTGACATAACACATATCAGGTGTTTTTATATTTCATATAGATTTAGGTATGTATACTCAAGGTAAAAAACTTGCCTCATCCGATGCATCACTTCTCAGGTAAAATCGTGCCTTTATCAGATACAATATATCACATGATAGTTCATGTACGATGTTGCGCCCGATTCACACAGGTTATATTTCTATGTACAATCCGACTTCATGCATGTAACAGCATGACACCTCAGACAGTGCCATATACATAATATATTGTATCAGACAAAAGGGATGTGAAGATAACAGTTCTAGTTCAGATTTGTCAATAAAAAAAAATAATTTCTTATAACATCTTGTGGTTGTGGTACATAAAAATATTCAAAGATATGTTCTCTTGGTCATAGTACGTCCGACATTTCCTTTCAGAAGACACATGCTTTACAGGCTTCACTCACTGTCCTCGTCCAGGACATCATCAGGACCAGCCTCCCTGGCAGCTTCTCTATCAAACAGATACCCATACCTTTTCCGCAGGTATCGGTCCTGCCATGGGACCCGGCCGGCTCTGGATGAAAACCATTCACACAGGCTATGGCGCATGGTCTTAGCGTCCTGAGGCATGTTCCTAGGTGCCGCCGCCCTGTCTAGACCTTCCAGGCCCCCTTCCTCCCTCCACTCTCCTGGGTGAAGGTCGTGTTCCCTGTCTTCATAATCTACAGCCCCATGAGGTATATACTCAGAGGGGGATCGGGTGCGTAGAAAATTGTGAAGGGCAAGGGAGGCCATGACTAGGATCTTGACTCCTTTGGGTTCCATGTCCTGTTGCCTCAGGAAGAGGTGAAATCTGGTCACCCAGATGCCGAAGGAATTCTCAACACACCTACGACCCCTGGACATCCTGTAGTTGTATGCCACCTGTTTCATACCTTGGTCCTTGACAGCGTAAGGCTTCATCAGATGGGTAGAAAGCCCGAAAGCATCGTCGCCGATCATGAAATAGGGCAAAAGGTCCCTCATTCCTTTGATCCCAGAGGCTGGAGGAATCTGAAGGGGGTTAGTGGGGTCACTCATATCTCTGTGCATGGGACCTTCCTTCCAGATCCTGGAATCTCCAGCCTTCCCCTCAGAGCTCACGTCCACGTAAAGGAACCTGTACTGAGCGTCCATGACGGCCATCAGCACGATGCTGTAAAACTTCTTATAGTTGAAGTAAGTGGCCCCGCTCTTCTTTGGCTTCTTGATCCGTATGTGCTTACCATCTACAGATCCTATGCAGTGGGGCACCTGCCAGGAACTGGCGTAGCCGTCGGCTATCTCAAGCCATTCCTCCGTCGTGCTAGGTACCTGCATGAAAATTATTTAAAAAAAATCTTAGATATTTTCATCTTGGATGGGCAAGACAATATGTTTTGTTTTTTTTTATTGTAAAATGATAAGAACTTTATATAGACAAGCAGGAGCATAACCAAAAAGTTTCCTCGACCTCTTTATTTGATAACAAAGAAATAATTATTTTTTTTATTTACCTTCATGTACTCTTCTCTCAACACAGCCGTCAAAGCTATGCACGTGTCGCGGATAATAGGGTACACCGTAGACCCGCCCACCAGATGGCCATGGTGGAGTGTCTGGCTGCTGTCGCCTGCAAAAAAAAAAAATTAGTGTTTTTGAAGCACATATTAAATTATATAAACATGACTTTTATTTTTTTTCCGGCTATAATAAAATTAAAATAGAGAGGTTCATTTTAACCTTACCAACCTTGAATAAAACATAGCATGCTCTGTCTCAGATAATACACATATATCAAGTTACCTAAGGCAAGGTATCGGAGGGTTATGTCCAACCTCTCGTCTGGCTTCACAGAGGGCCTGAAGTTGGTGTCGCTCCGATAAATCAGTGGGGTGACCTTGGCGAGCAGCTCGTGGTACAAGTCGGGCCCCATCCGCAAAGTATGCTTGAATTCAGCGTCCTCTCCCATCTGAAAAAAAGAGAAAAGCTAAATTAACAGAACAAGAGCCATTGTCCCCCCCCCCTGCCATGCAGGGGCTGTCCATAAAGAAAAGGATAATAACCCGTCTACTGGACTGTTTATCACCGATTTGTGCTCAAGATGAATACCATCTGGACCCCCCCCCCCTCCTCCCCACTGTCTACCTCCAACATTACCTTGTATGGATGGGCCCTTAATTATACAAGATACTTACAGCTATCAGATCACGATGGAGCTTGGTGAAGGTGTTCCTTTGCCTCTCATCTGTCCTGTCCTTCAGGTAGGGTGCAGCATGGTACCTGTGCTTCCTTTTCACCCCTTGGATAACATCGATGTCTCCCTCCTCTAGAGCTAAAATACCGATAGTGGCGTTCGCGAGCAGCACGATCTCCTCGACCTCCATCTTGTTCTTGAAAGTAGGTCATCGCCGATCACGTGATCTGTGGAAGAGCTGGCCTAGATATCGGCGACGACTGTCGGACACCTGTCGGAGACTGTATCCGACTGTATGCCAGTTTGGTGGAAGAGCAGAAATCGGGTAGGGGTGGGGTAACCGATTGTGGAACTTTGGACTGTCGGCCAGTTATCGGGCCGACTTTTTTGTCGGACCGACAACAGGCCGACGAACTAAAAAGAGCCAATCGGGCCTCTGTCGGCCCGACAAAAACCAGGAAAATCATCGGCTTCAGTGGAATCCTGGTTAAAGACTATGTTTCTAAATGCCATTTACAAAACGAAATATCACCATATAAAGTTTCTTTAGCATATCAAGGGCCAGTAACTGCTTTCTCCAATAACATTAGTGAAATAGTATCCATGGTAACAAAGGTGTTAGTAATACATGATAAACGATCATTTATCTTTCAGAGTAAAATAGGAGGCATCCCTTTCAAACCCCCATTCAAGGCATATAACGAGATGCCCCTTGTGTTGAGTTGCTTAAGTGGGGAGATTCCCATAATTGCTGACTCTGTTAAGACCTTTAAAGCCAAGGCTAGCTTTTCTAAATCTTCTCCATTGGAAGTTTACTTTACAGTTATAGCAAAAACAACTTAGCTATAGGCAGAAAGTCATTTGTAAACATGCTACGATTAGAGTTATTCATGTCTCCAGTCGGCTCTGTATTTATGGATCAAGAAGGCATTTCTCAAGATGGTACGGCTAGATGCCCTTCAAATTGTAGTAGGATCCTTCACTCTGATGTCATTACAGCCCTACATCTAGACTAGCGGTGACCAATTTTGAGAGTTCCAAATCGTAGTGGCCGTGTTCAGTCATAACATCTTAAGAAATGCCTTCCGGTCTCTGGCTTTGCTCACTGCAAATGAATCAGCCCGTTACTATAACATTATACATATCAAAAACAAAATACTTTGAGCCGTTACTCATGATCCCTATAGGCAAGCTTTATTTAGGCTCTTTCCTTTTGCATGGGTTCTTCAGACCATGTATAAAAAATGCGAAGATGCCAAGTCAATTTCAGTGATGTGTATGGAGAGAGTGAAAAGGATCTTCACGTGTTATTTGGTTTTATCCTTGCATTGTGGTAACACTTTTGGTTCGGTAGAAAGTGTTGTATCCATGAACTATCAGCATCAAGAATGAAAAAAGGTCTTGCTCAGGAGGTTGTTTTAATATAGTTCTAATAGTGCTAGTAGAGGCACTCGGCATAGGTTAAGTGATCAGACAATAGAATATGTCTTTCAATATCACAGTGTCTGTCACCGAAGAACAATCATTTGCAAGTATTAGCAATGACTACAAACCAAGCTACAAAACTCCAAGTAACCTACAGGCATCACTTGCCCGACCTAAAATGATTCTCAAGAAAAGCCTTTGTGTGTTCAGATAATTGAAAGAAGGACTTGTTTGACAATAAAGGCAGGAAGCAGACCTTTGTTCTCCTTGCTTTCCTTCATTTCTATTGAAACAATGGTTAGTTCCATGGGACGAATGCATCTTCCAGTAGCACAAGGTGCATGTATGCCATGAAATATTATACACACTACCAAAGCAATTGAGTTTTTGTATATTTATAGGAAAAGACTATCATGCATGACGGAAGTCTATAGTCACTAGAAGACAAAAGTACTGAGCCCAATATGTTATGACATATATTTCTTTTTTTGTCAGGTGACTCCAGCATCCCAGATAGCAAAAATGGTGTGGCCCTACTGTGGCCCACACTATATTTGGTGTGGCTTCTGATGTGGGCTGCAATGGACTAACCGATGGGCTGCTGAAAGTTTCTGTCCTAAGTGAGTTGTGTGGGCCACACTGGGCTAACCAATATGGGCACAGATCAGTGTCAGAGTGGGTTGACCGCTTTGGGTTCAACAGGGGTTTTCGGTGTGGCTGAAAGTTGGCTGCCCACTATGATCACATGGCGCCATCTGGGAGCCTTCAGGTGCTAGTCCCTCCCCTTGGCCTCCACAGTTGGAAGGAGACTAAACATACTATATTACTCTCCCCATCATCATGATACAGTAAAATCATCAATTCGAACTTATTGGGCCAAGGCATGTCAACCAGACCTTGTCTAGTAACATGCTAGCCTTCAAATTCATAGTTCCTCTCAACAGGTAGCTTACTTCAATATAAAATGATTACTACAGGAATGGTGTAGTCACATAAAACATTGCTGGCATCACCTTACTTTCCACATTTCAAATGTATTTTGCCAGTAGATCCAAACTCTGAGAAAAATAATTTGTGTACTGTTATAATTTATATGATTCAGTAGCCTATTTCTGTTATATCATACTAAAGGAAAGCAATACTGACTTGGGGGGAAAGCTGTACATTAGGCATAGTGGGGTCATTTAGTGTCAAAGTTCAGAACTCCCAGCTGAGTATGCCTTGTGCAAACCCATCCTCAGTCCTGTCTGGGGAATTATCTTTAGAACTGATCTATGCCTGATTCGGGGTTTTGAAGCTGCTCTGTGCCCAAATCAGTTAGCCTTATGTGGCCCACACAACTTGCTGATGACAAAAACTGTATTTCTAGTCTATTTTAGTGTACTGAGCCCAAATGTCTTAGTTCAGTTTGCCCTATTAGGGCAACTTAATGTGGCCCTAACTGGAAACCCACCATTTGCCCAACCTAAAACCATGAATAGTATTCTTCCCGCTATGAACCAGCTTATCTAAGCTAAAACTGAATTGGCCCTAAGCGGGCTTGCTACATGGGTGGGCAGTAAGTCTTAGTGTTGATGTACATGATAATTATGAAGTATTTGAGTGCACAGAAAGTTAAATATAGTTCGTTTTTGTATTATAGTCACAAAATAAATGACGTTTGAAAGCAGAGCCTTATCTCTATCAATGTTACTCTACAAAAACGGTGTTTAGAATTCTAAAATGTTTAGGTCTAAACATGTTTAAATTTTTGTTCAAAAGGTGTTTAGCCAACCATATGTTTAGGATTTAAACATTTAAAATCTAAACACTTAACCAGTTACATTAACATATTTACACATGTAGACTGTAAACAGAAAACTAAGTGTTTAGCTTTTAAACACTAACATTTGTTTGTGTTTAGACATGAAATATACACCAGGTGGCAGCTCTTACATATACTTAACCTTCTACATGTAGTCACCTGTTATTGTTTGGTCTATGTTGCAGTATTCTCCTAAATCAGTTTTACCTAATATAGTATGTATATTACAATAAGAGGCTATGCAAAATTTACACCCTATGGCATTGCTACTAGTGCATCAGGGGGAAGAAACTATTGCTTGGACACATTTGTGAATTAAGAAAATATATAAGGCAAATTCCTTTCTGTATCTCTGTTGTATTTTATAAAGGGGTCCTGACACTGATGTACTATGGAGTCAACACAGTATAGATGAAATACTTGGACAATATATATCTGTCCCTGTAGATGAAGGTGCATTGATCCCCTTCATAAAGTGGGCATAAATGATATAGGGTCCTCAACCTAAATGCATTCATAAGCCAATTCCCAAATACAATATCATATTATGCATGGAGAGGCTAATTGAATATCTAAGCACAATCCAGAAAAAAAAACAGTATTAACCTAAACACTTTATAGCATAAACACATATATTACCTAAACATGTCATTTTTCTAATAACTTTTCATGTGTTTAGGATGATATTGTGTTCAGAAAAACGTGACAAGATTATGTTTAGAATTATGTTTAGGATCTAAACACCATTTTTGCAGTGTATGAGGAATTATTTAGAGGTTAACCGAACTAGGAGAGGAGACCTAATAGCTACATAGGTTACTACATGAATTTTCACCAGCCTGTTCTAATGACACATCATCCGAATTGACATGTGCTGTGTTGGGATTGGTCACAAGGGGGCTATAAAGGCTAAAAACGTAAAAAAAGAAAAGGCCAAAATTGTTATTTTGTACCTTTTTACACAGAAAAAGATGGTTTTGTCAAAAAAAGGTTCTTTTTGCTGGCATTTCCTGTTTTGATTGCAAAATGAGGCCTGAATATGGGTTCTCATAGAAAATATATTATGTTGCCATGGCAACCAATATTACATTCCAAATAGAAGAAAATTAATGTCAGTCGATAGAAGGATTTGTCGGGATTTATATGCTGAAAATAGCATAGACATACCATTTATGGATCCAATGCTATGGCCTTGTGTGCTCATCACCGGTAACTACTAGATTCTAGGTTGCATCAACCACTGGCCGCTGAGGGCTGGTGGCAGCACTGTTCATCTGTCTGGGAAGGCGTTAGTTAGATCTTAAACACTGTCAAAGTAGGACCACTTTTCCTGAGCTAGTTCTCCTTTGAAATAGCACATTTTTCAAACCCGAATGTAATTGACTCGAGCAAACCCGAATGTAATTGACTCGAGTAATAAATATGTGCCGGTCGTACTAACCCAAGATCACTTGTCTGGGTTTACTTTGAACTAGATTAAATTATATATATATATATATATATATATATATATATATATATATATATATATATATATAAAGAAAGATTTCACTAAGTAGATGCATGACTAAATCAAAGCAATGAATGATACAGCTTATTTGCTGTTTTAATACAATTACGCCATCCTATATTCAGGAAGCAATATCTCTGAGATCCAAAGGACTACCTGCAAGTTTTATACCTCATTTTAAAGATGATGTTGAAGTGTTGACACATGCTGTTATTTAAGCTTTTCCCCAATAGGATTGCAGAAAGTTTCAAAAATTGATTGATTTGGTATGATCATGTATCAGAAGTAAATCAAGCTCAATCAGTGAACACTATATATACCCCTTGTTGATTAAATGATTAAATACAATCCTGGTAAGTGTGAATCATGACCTGCAACTCTAGTTTTCTATTTACCTGTGCTTGTGACCAGCTTGTCGCTCTGCCTAGGATTAATAGACACGTTGTTTACATTTACTATTGAATACCTCTACATGATTTTCTTTTTGCCAAGCTCTGGTGAACACCGGGGAAGAACATTTCAAAATGATAACAATTGCTATCGTTCTGAAATACCCTCTTGTGCAGAGTTGCATCACAATGTGGTACGCCCTTTCTCCGCAAAAGGCTATATTGTACAAGCAGTAATAAAATTTTGGGGCATTCACCAAATTCAATAACTAACAACTCAGTCACATAATAAGACTGTGCCTAAAGGCTACGGCGAAAAGGCTATGACCCAGTCAATTACGGTAGAATGCCTTCTACGTTTAAAGTGGGTGGAAGACAGCTAGATTCCCAAGAGATGCTTACAGAGATTCAGCAGTGATTGTGTATCGATATTAAAGGGTGGTTTTCTTGGTAAATACAATGTCATGGTATGCTAGACTTCCATGGAAGCTGAAGCGTTACTTTCAGTACCTGGGGGAAGCTCAATGCCTCATAGTCTTCAGTTTATTTATCATCGTGGGTGTGTTGCTGCTGTATGGTTTGTGTTATTTGTGATTGGGCTTCTGCTTTGTTACCCACCATTATTACCCAGCAAATTGTCGTGACTCCTCTTCAACCTGTGTGAAGTGGCTCACACATGTCGCTAGATGGAACATGACATCGCTATAGCACAAGATCACCAGGAATAGCAATGGTGGTGATCACATGGCCTCACCTCAGATGGCGAGGATGGTGATCACTCAGACTCACCAGGGATGGCGACACGAGTGATCACTCACCTCACTAGATGAAACGCACACCATGCCATAGCGCATGTTCACCACAGTTGGCGAGGATCGTGATGACTCACACTTCCAGGCATGGCGGTTGATCACTTACCTCACTAGATGAAACGCACACCACGTCATAGTGCAGGTTCACCATGGATGGCGAGAGTGGTGATCACTCAGACTCACCAGTGATGGCGATGCTGGTGATCACTCACCTTGTTAGATAAAAAGCTCATGATCATCAACATTGGTAATCATGCAGCCTCACATCTGCCAGATCAAAGTATGTTTTGCCAGAGAAGGTGTTGCCATATGTATCTTCCCTCTAACCACAGACAAGGTGTTCATGTAGATATTTCCCTATGTATTTTTCCTGTAACCAGAGAAAAGGTGTTTATGGATAGTTGCTTTCATTTTAGAGATAACTCTATCTAAATTCAATTGATATTCTCTCTATATAATCTTGTTTGATTCAACTCTGAAGTATTACATGGAAAACAGTGTGAAACAAAGCACATTTGATATGTATGGGACTTACACTTCATGCCCACACTTCCTAGATAGGCTACATGTTGAACAGTGGTGCTGTCTCAACAACTTTGGCAATGGTGGTGATAAGCTGCCATTCTGAGTGAGAGTTGACTGGGAGTGGTGCGTAATCACACAGGGAGTGAGATCCATGTTGGCAATGGTGGTGATAAGCTGCCATTCTGAGTGAGAGTTGACTAGGAGTGGTGCATAATCACACAGGGAGTGAGATCCATATTAGCAATGTTGGTGATAAGTCGCCATTCTGAGTGAGAACTGACTGGGAGTGGCACATAATCACACAATGAGTCAGATACATGTTGGCGATGGTTGTGATAAGCGGCCATTCTGAGTGAGAGTTGACAGGCAGTGGCACATACTCACGCAGTGAGTGAGATCATCTTGGCGACTGTTGTGATAAATCGCCATGCCATGTGAAACTGATACACAGTGGCGAAAGATGATGCAGTGAGTTATCACTCAGAAAGGAGTCATCATTGATGACCAATCATGGCGACAGATAACGACAATTTGCTGGGTACAGTCACATAGTCCAATATGCTCACCATAAAGTTGAAACTCACAAAGAGATTCGCAATTTGGGATTGGGATCATTGCAAATGGTCAATAAGAACCCTGGGCATATGTAAGCTCCTTGCCACTTACTGTGTTATTCTCTTTGATATTGAAATTGGAAGGTAATTAAGGTGAGAAGGTTTACATAGTGTCCAGTTGGATCAAGGTTGGACTCTATAGTGCTTAATTTGTCTACCGATTCACAAAGGTTTCTTTGGTATCATACCTCCCCATAGCTGCTGAACCTCTTGCAATGTGCAGGGAGGCTGATATCCCGCAACAAAATGCTGTCTTACAGAATATGTTCTGTAGATATTGTGTCATGAAAGTCCATAGAACCAAATGGAGGCAACCTGGTTGTTAGACCCCAATCTTGTCAGTATAGACTTGAGACACAAAGAGTGATTGGGCATTAAATCGTGATCAGACAGATTTAGTAGCGGAGAGGACCAAGAGGTGAGAGAAGGGCCATTGGCTGGCGACCTGCCTCTATGTTGGGGACCAGCGTCGAGGGGCCAATGCCCACTGAATAGTCCAGTAATCCCCGCTCTGTGAATGGGTCGTTCTTCCTAATGCACGTATGTATACTGTGTCCAACACTATCTGGCTGTGACTTGAATATATATATATATATATATATATATATATATATATATATATATATATATATATATATATATATATACTGCTTCCATCCTCATTGTAGTATGCAACCATCGCTATCTGACTAGGAATCTCTCTGAAAGTAATGTCAGACATCAGTAAAGTATGCATCCACATGGACCTGAACCTAGTTCTATACACAGTTACCTGACCAGAAGGTCATAAATTTCTCAAGCAGGTCAATTAGCATTATGAAGAAATGCTGTTCTGACCTAGAAGCCTATTTTATATTGGGAATACAAAGATACGTCTTGACTAAAAGGAAATATATTCATCCTCAAATCGAAAGAGTAGTAATTCAGAAAGACAAAAGGGAACACAGACACTGAGTAAAAGATAGAAGCACGGGACTTCAAGACAAAATCAAACCAGTAGAATACCTCTAAAATCTCCTGGAGAAAGCAATCTGATTTCTTGTCTCTAAACCCTGTTATTGGGCAGCATTCTGCATGAGATTTCAAACAAAATAATTGGACCGATAGACAAAACGATGGCATAGGGACCCCAACATCAGCCCCACAAGAGTGCATTCATGCATGAGAATTCTGAAGCATTAATGCTGTCCTGCAAGGATAAAGCATTCAACGCAATATGCACTGTCTGACAGAGGGTCCTAGTGCGAGTCAAGATGGGTGGTTCTATGCTGTTGATATAATCAATAAATCAATGTTTATCCATGGAAAGAGACTGATAGACAGAGCTTGGAGGGTGTGATTGGAATACTACCGCATGGATTTCAGAGGCTATAGCCAACTGCTATAGACAAACCAGAACAATGCTTTCCTGATTTGTGTGTGCCCCAAACTCTGTGTACATTGTGCATCAACATATATGACCATATTGAGTGTTCATGACAAAGCACTATGTAGTTCACCATTTTATTACATTAAAACTCCAGTTTACACATGGCTGTGAATATCTCAATTAAAAAACCCTATAGGTCGAAACCCACATGGCGATTTAGGGCTCAAATATCTCTGCGATTTTGTCTCTTGCACTCTTGGGGCTTTCCTGAGCCCCTATATCGCAAGGATAACTGCTTAATTGGTCTTGATTCAGTGTTGGATTCGGTATAAGTTGAACAATCCTCGCGATCTAGTAACCCAGGAAGACCCCAATTGCAAGAGACAAAATCACAGAGCTATTTGAGCCCTAAATGGCCATGTGGGATTCGACCTTATGATCAGATTTTGCGATGCTATGAAGCCTGCAAAATGCTATGCAATTATGAAAGTGACCTTCATGATAACTATATAAAATGGCAGGAAGTCTTCTGGATTACCTACTGTTAATATCAGATTGATCAAATTGCATGGTCCAACATTATTATATGCCAAATGATACCTTATACCATAAGGACATAATCTAACATCGTAGTGTAATCAAAACCATGTTAAATGGCTTGTCTCCTGAGGCAGGAAATGATGCAGTCGGACAATAAGACTATACCTACAGATAAACACAGTAGAATGCCTCCACGGTTTTGGCGGAGCCTGTCTCCAGGGAGTCTGCCTGCCACTTCAGCCAAAACAGTGGAGGCATTCTACTGTGCTTATCTGTAGGTATAGTCTTATTGTCCGACTGCATCATTTCCCGCCTCAGCAGACAAGCCATTTAACATATGATTGAGGTGAAGTGTTGATTTTCCGTGTAGATTGGATATAAGATCTGGCGACTATTAAGGTAGAAGTATCATTTAGTTCAGGAAGCAGCAGTCATAATCCTAGAGGAGGTTATTTTGTTGACTACTGTGCTATAGTGTCATTGGTGATGGGGTAGGATTCGTTTTATAGGTCTTTGTCCCTCGCTGTGAACCTTTCGATCTCTACAGTGATCCATATTTATGGGAGCTAGTATCATTGCACATTGATATGGATTTATGTATCTTTGATTTATATTTATATAAATCAAAGGTACAAAGATCCAAATTAATGTGTAATGGAAATATGTCCTTGGTTTTTATCCCGCTAGATTCCACCCAAATCAACTCAGAATGGAATCAGTGCTTAAGCCTACGTTGAATCATTATTTCTGCGATGGTCTGTATACGGACAGGCCAGGAGGGTGTTGCTCCTATGGTAAATAGAGCAGTCAGCATGTGCCCTCCTTTCAAAACAAGTCACGCTCTGCTTCGCCATTCAACTTGCACTCACCGTGGTAGTCTGAAAAGTCACCTGTCTTGTTTTAAAATAGAGGGAGCTGCACTATCAGGTACCTACTCGTGTCACACACTCTATATAAAACTATACTGACTGACCTCTCCTGACAAGGTACATACTCAAATCACCCTTTCCTAGCACCCTACTAGCATGACCACTTGTGAGCAACACACGTGAAAAGCTATGACTATATGGAAAGTCAGTTCTGCAGAAGAGGCACCGCTTAGCCAGTACTACCTTTTCCCATACGAGTAACACTCTCCTGTTCTGCAGAAGAAGCACTTCTTAGCCAGTACTATCCTTCCCTGTAGGAGCAACACCCTCCAGGAGGTTGAGTGTAGGCAAGCAGAACAATATCCATTGACCTATTCAGCCAGTAAGGCCTGCTCTCAGACCAATCTGAGGGTAAAAGGTTGACAGCTGGTTCAAACTACAGTATAGGCACTACCCTCAAGTACAAACTAATAAAAGATGATTCATGAGAGGCATGTCAATTGAGGGCACTTTGAATGGTGTCTGAGGATCTATAGAATGTGGCCCTTCACGGTGGGAGGACAATCGATAATTCCCCAACATCCCAAAATAAGTTAGCCAAAAGGACCTTTCCGCTCTGCCTTAACCCATATTATACTAATGACCTATATGTAGGTCACTTACAGTACCATAAAGGACACATACCCCTCCTATTGAGAAAATAAGATGCATTATATATTCCAATCATATTTTAAAGTTTCTCCCTTAAATATTCCATATAACACAAAAATCAAGCTGCAAACCAATTTTCTTATGATTGCCATGGCAACCAATATACCAAAACATCTGAAAATAGGCAAAAAGGCAAATTGGAAAAATTAATTTGGTCATTTTATCAGATAACTTAGTGCCTGGCATTCACAAGTTAGTTGATATGGAAAACTAGTATACAAGTTTGTGCATGCAAAATTTGGTTGTCATGAATACATAACTTCCCCTACATATAGCCTATTGTTCAAAAGTGACCTACATGTAGGTCTGTAGGAAGATTAGGGGCCATGCGTAGGTATATATTTTGTAAAGATATGAATTAGAATGTTATCACTTCATATTTCCCTTATGGCTTAGCCTAGGTTATCAAATTTTGATATTTGATAATGCCATATGACCCTCATAATTGAATGTAATATGAGTGACCTTGCTCAAGGATAAGGTCATAAGGCTTGACCTTGAATATACACAGTTCACTATAAGGTGATGCTTATGACCTATAGATGAATGCTCGCCATGAATATGACCTTAGCTGTCGAAATGGCGTTAAACATCTATTACTCACTCACTCACCTATAGATGCAGTTCCACACAGTTGATTCTCCTAACAGCCTACATGTAGGTCAGTATTGAAAACCTTATATCACTGGACATTATGATCTGGTGGGTGTTGCTCCTATAGTAAAAGGACGAGCTGGCTAAAAATGCCCTCATTTCCAGTCCTTTCTTTTCATGTAGCTATAACTTGTCCCTTTTGTTGCTCACAAGTGTTCATTCAAGCATGGTGCTGAAAAAGGGGGATTTGACTAGGTACCTAGTTGGGAGAAGTCAGTCAGTATAATATACTATAGAGTGTGCGACATGAGTAGGTACCTGGTAGCGCAGCTCTCTCTATTTTAAACAAGGCAGGTGACTTTTCAGACTGATGTGGTGAGTGCAAGTACTTAGGTGAAGCAGTGCATGACTTGTTTAGAAATGAGGGCACATACTCACAGCTCTTTTTACAATAGGAGCAACACCCTCTAGATCACCACAATATTTGAAATGCTGCATATTTAGGTATACAGGACATTATGTACAAATTCTCAATCCTCTTATTCCAAATCTCTGGCTTTAGTACAATTTGGGTTACTCCTCCACCAATCATATTCCTATCTTCTTTCGGCAGACATTGTTGTCCTTTGTTCTTCATAATCTCCGGGTTTCTGCTTAATGTGACATTTTGTTCCTCTTTAGGTTATTGATTATAAATGTATATTAGATTTGTAATATTGGCAAGAAAAATTAAATGTTTTATTCATTGTATCCGGATGTGTGTGATACACAATTCCTAATTTCCTTTCTAAAATATAGCCAAATGAATGTATCCTCTATCAATTTATTGTTTTATCTATAACGAGATATTCCATCTTCTTTATGATTTTCATTAATGTCAAGTCGGACCAGCCATTTTAATTTGTATTGTTTTATGCCACCAGATACAGAAAGGGGGAGTATAATTAGCTTCATAGGACCGACTAATTCGACTCACGATAGCGCTTTTCTGATTCCTTGTTTGCTATTATCATTATTAATCTTAAACCTGTAAAGTGAGCAACCTGCCCTATGCTTTACTTTGGATCGTACTCACTTGGGAGGGGCCTTTTCTCAATAAAATGTCTGACGTCATTAACAAAAACACCTTTTTCGGTCATGTACCGATTAGACTTCAGGTCTAACCAACATCTATTTCTGTTTATACAGAGCAAGATTGCAGTTTGTTAAATCATAACAAAAGAGTATAGAGACAAAGAATGCCATCCATTCTAATCATTAGAGAAATGGCAATGAGAACATCATCTCACAAGTTCGTGATTCTGACACTTGGTCCGCGCCTATTTATCCAAAGTCGCCACCCACGCTTCCACTTTTGATATTTCAGCTCCTATAATAATAGGAATAATTACTTTGATCTATGATTGACCAAATAGATGCACATAATCTGAAGAGGACCAACAGGGTTAAAACCTGGTATCTTCCCTGACCAATTACAGTATGAATATCAGGTGGTTGGGTACTAGACAGCATATTTTCCATTTCATAACAGTTCATTTTAATTCTGAATCAAGTTCACTCTCAATTGTTACCTTTGAGACATGAGACATTGTAGCTGTGGCCCTCTGATTGATCTTCTTGTGCTGATTTTTGGTTTTCCTTAAAGAGTTGTCTCATTTTAATTGAACAAAATAACTCAATTACCAGGGCATCAGTTTCTTTTTTTTTTCAGACTCACAACAATACCAAAGCAGATGGCCAACAAATCATTAAACCAATAGTCAACATGGCCTTTGTCGCGCGATTGAGCCATACCTTTTTTCTATATAGATTTCTGTGATAGAGGCCTAGTGGACTATCTGTGTTAGGAGATAAATGAAGAATGAAAGGTGGTATTCAATTTTGTACTTTAATTAAGGCTGATACAATTAAACCCATAGTCCACTTGCCCTCTGTCACGTGACGGAGCCATACATTTCCTATGTAAATTTCTGCAATAGAGCCCTAGTGGACTATCGATGTTAGGAGATGTAAATAGATTGCACAATAAATTAATCAACTAATTCAAGGCAATGTGATCTAATCTATAGCTGCTATGTTCACCGCGGTGTCAACATGATAAACTATATATAGTGGACAGCTAATACATGAACAAAGACTTCAATCATCGTACAAAATACATGTAAAACCAAAATAGTACCAAACGGATCAGTATGTTATATAAAGGTATATATCGACTACTTTCCCTTTAGCTTAGTAGAAAATGACCACTAATAACACAAGTGATACGATCTGCAAAAAGGGCCCTTAGTGCAGGTTGCATGAAGGCCCCTATTCCCAGTTCATGTCACATAAGGTGACCTGAGATAGTGTAATCGCCAGACTGACTTAGACACTTTGATAGGATCTTATCGAGCTACTAAGAAGATATAGGATTCAATGCACCTCATGAACTAATGGTTATTATAACGAATATTGATTGCCATATCACGGTTTTGCCTCCCTTATCATGATTTCTTATTATTGTGTCGTTTACAAATAATGTGTATTGCAGACTTCAGCTTTGGCAGTTTGAGAGTAGAGAATATTAACCTTTAGATTGTCATGACGTTCAGTCCATTCTATAAATGCTGTTGATTGATGCCCGGTTTTAGAATTATGTTTGGAGGTATAGAATGAAAAATGCCGCTGAATTCACTCTAAATGTTCTTATTAGAGGAATACGTCCGGACGGTCTAGAGGAGTTAAGCAGTAGTTGCTATATATGAGTGGAACGCTGAGGTGTTAGGTAGAACACTCAACTCTAATCCTATATTCTACATACCCTAATCCTTGTGAAAATACAAGGTAAGTAACATTAAATTGAAACCTCCTCAGAAATACACCTTGGGGGCTTAAGTAAAGTGAGTTTACCTGTGAACTACACCTGAAAGTACCTTTCACCTCGGAGTAAACGTGCTACTGAAGGCACGTCATTGATTCAAGTTGTAGTCTTTTCAGGCAATGGCCAATGTTGATTTTACTGCATTAACCCTATAAAGCCAACAGTATACTGTAATTAGCTGTCCCTTTCATTTACGAGTGCAGCAGTGTCCATGAATTTGGCACTAGGGCATGAAGATGGTACATGAACCGTACAGTCGTCTCAAGCTATGATATTTTCTAAAAAACAATGGGGAAGAGTTTGTACAACTATCCTCAGTATTAGCATGCTCTGGAATGTATAGGTATTTTATTAAATGATAAAAATACAACACACTAATAAAAGTATTCCTGCCCACACGACCTCCCCCCCCCACTCTCCATCCAAACTGCAGTAGCAATGAGCAACTGCAATGCTTTTAATTTTTATGGTCACTGTTGATCTTACCTAACAGTGCTGCAACAACAGCTGTACGTTTTGTTTTGACAGGATTAAGCCAAGGTTAAATAAGGTAATCAAAACCCTGTCTACACGTTCAAAGTAGCCTGCTGCATGCATGAGGGGAAACAGAACCCACCCTAACCAATAACCCTTGGGTATACATTTACAGCTTGATTCTGAGATGTAGTCATTATGCCTTCATGTAGACCTGGTAAATAACAAGCATTAAAAGAAGTAGCTGTGATGCCTTCAAATAATACATAGCGGAAACGCCTAGGCATGATAATATACAGCACATGGGTTTGTCACCAGAGCTGCATTCAGACGTGGACATGGTTAAGGGTTAGAACTAGGGGAATACGAATGTCAATGCCATATATATATATATATATATATATATATATATATATATATATGGCAGTGTGGCTTTCGATGTGGGCCACAATCGGCTAACCGATGGGCTGCTGACAGTTTCTGTCCTCAGTGAGGTGCGTGGGACACACTGGGCTAACCAATATGGTGCCATCTGGTCAAAATTTATCATTTTGGGGTCAACATGGGTTTTTGGTGTGGCTGAAAGTGGGCTGACCACTTTAATCAGGTGGCGCCATATGGGATAGATATTATAGAAAATCTAGTTTTTCCTCATTTTCTAAAATTTTGAACCCTGGAAATGCTCTGCTAGCAGGTGCTAGCCCCTCCCCTTGGCCTCCACAGTTGGAGGGAGACTAAACATACTGTATTACTCTCCCCATCATCATAATACAGAAGAACCATCAATTCAAACTTAGTTGGCTAAGGCATGTCAACCAGACCTAGTCCAGTAACATGCTAGCCTTCAAGTTCATAGTGCCTCCCAATGGGTAGCATACTGACATCACCTAACTTTGCACATTTCAAATGTAAGTTGCCAGTAGATCCAAACTCTGTGAAAATTTGTTTATTGTTATGATTTATATGATTCATTAGCCTATTTCTGTTATATCATACTTAAGAAAATCAATACTGACATAGGGGAAAAGCTGTACATCAGACATAGTGGGGTCATCTAGTGTCAAAGTTCAGAACTCCCAGGTCAGCATGCCTTGTGCAAACCCATCCTCAACCCTGTCTGGGGAATTATCTTTGGAACTGATCTATGTCTGATTCGGGGTGCCCACCTTGAAACCAATCTATGCCCAAAGTGTTTGCCCATTTTGAAGCTGCTCTGTGCCCAAATCAATTAGCCTTATGTGGCCCACACAACTTGCTGAGGACAAAAACTGTCGGGAGCCCAGCAGTCTTAGTTCAGTTTGCCCTATTAGGGCAACCCAATGTGGCCCTGACTGGAAACCCTCCATTTGCCCAACCTAAAACCATGAATAGTATTCTGCCCACTTTGAACCAGCTTATCTGAGCTAAAACGGAATTGGCCCTAAGTGGGCTTGCTACATGGGATCGCTTGGCAGAAGAAATGTTTACAGTAGGCCTATGCCTAAATAGTTTTTATGTTTAAACCTTTTATAGATTTAACCTTTGAAATATAGCTTTATAGAAGTTCGTTTGAGTTGAATATTAATTCAAATATGGCCAGAAAATGGTAGGCAGTGCTTTGGGGATATGAATGAATCTTTGTTAAACTTCTGAAAATAAAACAGTAAGTACCTTTTCTCCCAGGCTGTATCCTAAATAGCTCTTTTTATGCCTATTTGCTTCCCTAAGGCCATTGTGATCTGATTAGAGATAAGAACGTCAGGCCATGGGCCGAGAAGACGAAATCCTGTAAATGGTGAGACGGCTGGTCTGATATATATACATGAGAAGTTTTCAGACTGGTTGCATGGAAAGATCCCAAAGGGTTCGACAAGAGATACAGAAATCTGTGCCCAAATGAAGGGTAACACGCCCCTGGGGGATGGCTTAGTAAAACTGAAGTTACAAGCTTTAAAATGAGATTTCTTGAGCTAAAATCTACCAGGTAGTTTTGCTGTTATTGTTAATCAAACCTAAGTTGATATGTACAACTGAAAATGGCAAATTAGCTGTGAATACATTATAACCTAGCCTAATGCATAAAATGCAAAATGTTTAATCGAAAAATAACCAAAGAAATGTGCTGCCTTTATCATAAAATTCTTCACAGGGCGAATGGTTGAGCTCTCTTGTTAGTTCTGAGCAGTTCCTTGTGAAATGTTCAAAACATTTGTGACCAAAAGTTCCTATTTGGAATAATGGAGTGGTTTCCATGGCAACCGAAATTGCCTTATATGCCAATTTTCTATGTTTCTATTGCAACAGAACATTTAATGATCCTATTGCATTTCAACAATGAAACATTTGGAGTGGAGATGGAATACCACTGGATCCCCTCTCCTTTCTTCATTGTGAGCAATTCGTATTTAATTGCAGGTAATGAAGACAGTCCCGTGTCTGGCGCGAAACCAATCTCCCCTACCGGGCGTTCAAGGAACTGACTCCATCACATTGCCATCTTGCCTTTGCCCTGGGTCGCTCCAAACGCCTTAGGAACTTTTAAAACCCACCCTGCCGTTACTTGTATAACTACTTCGTAATTTTCAAATACTTTCATGTTTAACATGTATTGTCAACATGTACTTTAACATATACTTCTTAAACAAGTTTAACATGTATTGTAACATGTATGTTCACGTTTATCATTCACACACATATTCCTCAGGGTCATAACCTATATATAAACTACCGGTTTATCCTGTAGCTTGACCATATCCTACACTTCACAGGATAAAGTTCCACTATTATAACACACGGTGGCTGTTGTTCATTATTGACCCAAGAATCTGTTGGGTGGACACTTCACTGCCTTTGAACAAGACAGGTTTAATCGATATTCAGATGTCCCTAGGTTTATACGATGCCCTAGCACAAACATGTTTAGATCTTTGTCCAACATGTAATCCAGCAAGTGGCAATGGGCAACAGCACAAATTGACCAGTGTGTAACGTGTCTGACATACATACACGCCCTTACGGACAGCCCAGTTATTTAATGTACGCTACATTTTTTGAACATATCCATGATGCAGTAATGGCATACTGGTGAGTAATTCACCAATCAAAACAAACAAGTATTCCCTTGATTCATCATGCCAAACAATAAGTGTTGACATTGATTCTTATAGGTCGAATCCCAAATGGCGATTTAGGGCTCAAATATCTGTGCGGTTTTGTCCCTTGCGATTTTGGGGTCTTCCTGGGCTCCTAGATCGCAAAGATTGTTCAACTTATACCGAATCCAACAGTGAATCAAGACCAATTAAGCAGTTATCCTTGCGATATAGGGGCTCAGGAAGACCCCAAGAGGGCAAGGGACAAAATCGCAGAGATATTTCAGCCCTAAATCGCCATGTGGGATTCGACCTTATCACATCCCTGAAAGGGTTTATTTGTCAGTCTGCGACGAATTCAATCCTAGTAACATTATGATTACATGATTAAAACACAGGCCTTTAGAGCCAGGGTGTAGTCACTGACCTCCTGACAATGTCTTAATTCATCCTTAGGCATTGTTTGGGGTCTAAGTTCCATGTGATACCTAAGTTATAGAGTACCTGGTTCTAATAACAGACAAAATACATAGGATTAGGGTCTTTAACTTATGGATCCCTGAGCCCTACTAGATGGTCACTTATATAGCTGCAGGCAAGGCTAATGCTAAGCCCCTTACTGCTCCAATTCACCATGGCCCTGGCATGCATGTAATATAGCACTGCTTGATCTGTGTCCCTGAGCCCAGCTGTGCAGGGTTCAGAGCTGCCGGTAAGTCACTGTGAGTTGGGCTGACCAGTGGTGAGGAGGGGTATACCGACCTCAAGTACAGAAGGAGAGGTTGAGTATTGGGGAAAGGTGGTTGGACAGAGCACGCAGGGCTGGAGTGAGTTTGGTGTATACTTCTTACACCTACCTCCTTTCTGACATCCTCTGGACAACTTTATGGCAGAAAATATCAGTGGTTTGTAAACTGGAGTACAGACTTGTATAAAGAATCTGATCGCCAACGGATACAGGTATGTCATGTACTGGTGTTTTCTACCTTTGTTGTTACCGTCCTCTACCCTTTCCCTCTTTTGGATAAGAGGAAAATCCTACATGATAGAATAATTTTTTCCTTTTTTTGGTTCGTCAAAAAGTCGTGTTTGATGATATCCAGTATAGGTCGAATCCCACATGGCGAAAAATGGCTCATATATCTCTGCGATTTTGAATCTGTTGCGATTTTGGTACCTATCCCAAATTTGCAAGGGTTATAACTGCAGCAGGGTATTTAGAACACAAGGGTACTTCAGCGTTTTTTTCATGTACTCTTTATAATATTTTGCCTTTGTTGATGTTTATTATATAGTTTCTGGCCCAAAATCGCAAAAATACTGCTTGTGTTCTATACTTCCTGCTGTATACACTTATGTCCCCTGCAAGTTTGGGATAGGTACCAAAATCGCAACAGATTCAACATCGCAGAGATATTTGAGCCATTATTCGCCATGTGGGATTTGACCATATGCTGTTTGAACCGCAGCGGAGCACTAGTAACAAGACTTAAAACTGACTTTGAGCATCATGGGTTCGGAACAGCATCAACTTTTAATACAGGCATTTTAGTGTATAGGCAGTACTAACCTGCAATAGAGGTCATTAAACTTTGCATTAGTAAATCATACTATGTTTTTTTTGTGCTTTGGCCTGATCACTTGCTTTACCACATGAGTATTGCAGATGATGCCCATCTTATCTCCCCCCCTTTTCTTCTAAAATTAAAATAGTCCTGCATTCCAATTAGGATACCGGAAACATTTTTATATCTTGTAACCATCAGCTTGAAGTATACCATGACAAACCTACACTGAAAAAAGTCTTCCTGACAAAATGACATGTATACCCATGTCAACTTGATTTGACACAGAGAGCACACGTCATTGGGACATGTGCACATATGTCACCATGACAACTGTAGCACACAGTAATCCTCATATGATTTGACATGCCTTAAAATGCCATGTCATCTGTGAGTTGACTAGGGTCACGGCCATGTCGAAGGCACTTGACATGTGATGGTTTGACATACATAATTGTTCTAGGATATTCCACTAGATGGAGCAAACAACCATTTTGGTACCAGGACTAATCACTACCAAGAAGTACTACCAACACTTGAGACATTTGATGTATCTGTGTCATTTTGTTTTCATGAAGAATAGATCACTAAGGTATGTAAATACTATCAATGAATGGTAGTGAATTCTATTTCATTGTTAAATCTGCATTTGTTATTGAATATCAAAATAGACACCCATCATCCTGAATACTCCAACTGGAGTGGTTAGACACCTTATGTGTGGGTCAGTGAAAATACCAAAGGACTGCATTCTAACCCACAATCTATAATCTCAGTATCTACAGTACAGGGAGACATATGGCATTGCCATGCACCTCCATGCCCTTGTCTTATGGACTGCATAGAGGTCCTCAGTCAAGTAGGAGTTCTGTAGATAGGAAAAAGTGCCTTAGTGTTGCAGGCCTGTGCGACTATGATATCCCCTGCCTTCTATTATAGGCCTCCCTTGATTGAACCATTGGTACATAGTTATTGACTGCTCTTGACCCTTACATAATTGTCTCACAGTATAACCTAGCACTCAGGTGAATGGATCAGAAATATGTGATGTGTCTTCATTACGCATGTCAAATGGAGTTGACGAACCAAATATGAGAGGGTCAACCTCATTTGACATGCCTTCATACATGTCATGTGGGAGACAAATTGTGACATGTGCAGTATGCGTCAAAGCGATCAGTGTTCTTCTCTCTGTGTACGCCCTTGTTACATAGCTCCCCTATCCGACCTCTTCATCTTCACTACACACACTGTCACCCATATACAATACATGTAAACATCATATAGGTGCATTGTACATGTATTAACATTGCCATGAGGGACTGCTAGTGTTGTCAATTACTGTAGCAAGTGACAGCCTTATGTGTATAGCGATGTGTAAAGCAACATCTGTTCACCTTGCGACATTTCCTGTACTGTGACAAACTAATTTGCCAAATCAAGTTTCCTCCTACCTCTCTTCAAATCAAATTGTTCTCCTCAACAAATTCATTTAAAATCTACATGTATTCTGTATTTGAAGTTCAAGTTGTTTCTCCTTTCCCCCCTCATAGTACAGCTGCCCCAGCCCTCTCCACCCCAATGGCATGAGATCCTCATGTGCCAGGATTTGTCTGGTAGCAGTGCTTGGGACTCAACTCTCAAGAGACCCTCATTTCATTCCCTTAACATCAGTCTACAAAATTTGAGAGGAGAAAGGTGTTTCTCTGATGGCAGTTCAATCATTTACCAAAGGGTTATTCTTGCTCTAACGATCCTTCTCCAGACAATGATTTTGAAAGCCACTAAAACAGTAGTCTTACTGGAGAAGTCTGGTTTCTACGTTATCCTAAACAAAGAATTAATGTGATCATCTGTAAATAAGGTTTATAGTAGCGGTAAAACATTGAAGAATTAGGCATGTACAGGAAGACCTAAATAGAGTCTACGCCTGTTGTTGTTCCCACAAGTTGACTGTTAATAGTGACAAAACTAAAGTTTTATGTGTCTACCCTGAATAAAGGACACCAGATCTTGATAGGATTAAACTTTATCTAGGTGGATCAACTCTAGATGTCGTTGATCACTTTAACTGTCTTGGGGTCGTATTAGATTCGACACTTAAATTCGGCAGACAGTGTAATAAAGTTAGGCAGAGCATGTTGTGTAAGGCCTATCAATTGCGCCAGGTAAGAAAGATCATTGATAAGAACTTACATGTATCTGTAAAATAGTACGAACAGATGATACTACCCATAGCGGTTATGGAGATGTAGGTCTGGAGGTTAATTCAAAAGGTCCTGGGATTTCTACCCCTGCGATCTTAGTGTAGGCACATATCATAAGACCTGGAGGTTAATTCAAAACATTCTGGGATCGCAACCTCAGCGATCTTAGGAATTATTCTACCTTATCCTATTAAGCAATTTTAAGATTAGACTGCGTTCACATTTCCTAGCCAGCATTAAGATCACATCGATCTTAGCCTCAGCCCTCCTACACTATTCCAAGAAGTACTGACTGGGCACAGGGGTAAGAGTCCCAAAATAAAGGAATAGCTGTGGAGCCACTCTTCTTCACAACAGTGTTTATACCATCGTTCCCCAACCCCATATGGGCTAACAAAAGAGCACAGGGTGCAGTTGACCCCCGTACAGTATTCAAGAGTTGTTCCCATGAATTTATGACTTATGGTTGCCTATTAGAAGCATTGTGCCCTCCCCCCAGGACAGTACTTCTTGGAATAGTGTAGGAGGGCTGAGGCTAAGATCAATGCGATCTTAGTGCTGGCTAGGAAAAGTGAACGCAGTCTAATCTTAAGATCTCTTAATAGGATAAGGCAGAATAATTCCTAAGATCGCTGAGGTTGCGATCCCAGGATCTTTTGAATTAACCTCCTGGTTAGTAGGCCTGACACACTTGTAAAGGAAATGCAAACTGCGCAAAATCACTGCCCACGAATCTCTCTAAATGCCAAGCGCCTGGCTGATATATCAAGACATGAATTGCATATAAAATATGAATGCAAGTGGCTAGATGTCTGAAGAAATAAATCTGTATTGAGCTACATGTATGACTAATCTAGGAAAACTGAGCATGTTATCGCACCAGTACGTGCAGTTCGTAGTAACGCTATAAGATCCAGCTTAAAGTTAGTAGAGCATCAACTGCTGCATACACTAGGAGCCCCCTATAGAGGGGTAACAAACTCTGGAATTTACTCGGTAGTGACCAACAACACATGGACAGTAAAGATAGCTTTCTGAGTAAACTAGAGTGATTTCATTCGGTCTATTCCTGCATGTTGTATTACTTTACATACATGTATGAACATACCTTAGTACGCATCCTACTGTGATATACTTGTTAATCATTTTGTACGTGATCTCTGTTTGTTAACTTTATATACCTCTATATAATTTATCTATTTATCTATCCTACTGGCTAGCTTGAAAAGCTTAATGTGATGTTATAAATGATTCTTGGTCAATAAAAAAAAATCAATTGATCATACAATGATACATGTTACCTATGTTCACACAAAAGAGGAGGTGTAGATACCTCTATAGATTTTGTTGGTAATGTATTAGATAATTTTATGGTGCACTGTGTTTTTATCACTATGTTTTATTTGAAAACCGGAATCTATTTTTAAATACCTCATATCTTATATGAGGGGAAAACTCATTATTTTTTTTTCATATAAATCAAATAGTTTGGTAGCCCCTTAATACATACTATATTATAAAGGGGGTCCCTAAAAGCAGCACTTTGGTAAGAACTAAGGGTTATCTTGGCACAGCTAGGGAATACATGTGCTAGAGAGACTCTATAGACCTGAGATATGGAGTGGATAAAGAAGAGAGGATCAAGATAAATGTATATGTGACATGTACTGGGAATAGGGACCTTATAGCACCTTGCGCTAAGGGCCCTTTTCGCAGATCCTGTCACATATAGTGAAAACATGAAAAAGAAGCCGATAGGCCCATTTGAAATGTCTAGTGTCTCGTACCGATTCTTTCAGTCATTTCATCTAGGCATCACATTTGTTCACTAAAATCTGGGTTAAGGTGTTATCTGTCGATGCCTGGACAGAGGTTCTCTATACTCTCATCCATCATTCATCTAGACCATGACCTCACCCATGTCCCCCAGCCCCCTGGGTCTTCGAGTATTAATATCATATTTGAATTCGTGGTATATAGAATGCTTGAATTTTTATTTTTCCGTGCGGTTGTACCCATGAAACATGTTTTTGATAAATTGATAAAATGCATTCTCTATTGATTAATCTTGATTCTTTTCACTAACATCCATGCGTTATTCTAACTGATACACTCCCAGGATGAACTGGGGAGAACGAAATCAAATTTGGAATCTAAATAGTGTATCATCCGCACAAATCAAATACAAAAAAAAGGTGTTGCCCCCTAATTGTAATACTTTAGTACTATTGAAAAGGATCGCTGAATTGAAGGAGTACATGACATAACATTGATGTACCGGCGGTATCACATTCCCATCAAATATGTATAGCGACTAGTTTGACAGAGCTGGATTTTCTTTATCTACAGCCCTGTGGACCGATATCACGCGCCTCAAGCAGGGCAGCGCTGATGAATTTTAGGCCTTAACACTGTAGGAAATTTAGTCACTCTTTGAGCTACATGCAGCTGATGAAGGCTATAGCCTCGTATGGCACTGATAGTGGAATATAAAAGAGATGGGATGAATTGTGCACCAAATAATCATACTCCAAACTGTAAAAGACCTAGAAATCCAGGGAGGGCTAAGGATACTGTACCTACGCCGTCCTTCAGTGACTGACGGCCATCAGTCGGCCATTTTGTTTTGTATACAAAGATTCCATCAGCTGCCTGTGGCTCGAACAGTGGCTAAATTTCCAATAGCATTGAGGCCTAAATTTCATCAGTGCTGGTTTCCTTGAGGTGCGTTACAAAGTGTCCACAGGGGACGGGTTGAGGTGACGTAATCTTGTATGCAGGCTCAAAAACGAATTGTACACTAAAGGTAATGGCACAGTTTAATGGATGCATCATATCAATTCCAGCCAGCCCACCGTCAATCCCCGCCAGACAATACATTTCTGAAGTGATAACTTTGTATTAATATAGCTCCAAATGGTAAGTATCTGCCCTCAAGATAGCAAATGGACATAAAACATCAACATCAAGTCAGTCTCAGGAGGTCATCTCTTATGGTACTACGAACCCTATGACATCAAACGCCAGTGCTATTCCTATGGGAATATTGATACGACTTGAAGGGAGCAGTCGTAGTAATAGCCTTTAGTGCAGGTCTTGATGATATTACCATCCCCCCAAAAAAAGTTAATGGACTGAATAGGCACTGTGGAAGCATAATTTTACACGAGTCTAATATTTTTTTATTGCCTCTAATTTCAGATTGTGATGTGAGAAGGAGGCAGCTACCTACGCAGCAGGCTTCATCAATGTTGGCCTTATAGGGTCGTTAGGACGTCATGCAAAGCGTCATGTGCCTTATTATGGGCACCTAGGGATATCTATGACGGCCAACAGGCAGCAGACATAGGAGCAACTATACTGGATCCATTGTAGAACATACAGAACAATCCTCTCAACAACATGGTGTGGTTCACGTGCTTGTAAACTCTCAGGGATAATGTGCAAAAAGCGTTACAGATCAACATATAGGATTTGTCAACAACAAGGAGTAATCGCCAGATGGAACAAGTACTCTGTAGCTAATAAGGGACTAAGTTGATAAGATGTGCATTCAACCTTGATAGGTGTTGGAGTCAACTTTCCTCTTTTAGGAACGTAAATGTCTGAGTTGGTACGAATATCATTAATGCTACAAGTTATAGAGAATTGAGTGACTTGATGCTCTGAGGCTGTAGGCCTACTGTTCACTCCTTCACCTTGAGCTGCTCCAGTCAGCTGACCATCGGCCAACCTGAGCTGTTTGACCTGCTCGGTAGGCAGATAACCAGACACATTGAACTGCTCAATTCTGTAGACCTGTAAAACAGTGAGACGAGATGAGACTGAACCACCTGTTTCTGTCCCTGCTGCTGCTGCTGGGCTTCATGCCGCACTTTGGCCACACTGGAGGTAAGTCGAGGTGACCCTTCATATTAGCTCTTTAAGTATAAGAGATATTTCTATGGTTTAGCCTACCTCTCTTAACCTATGGGCCTGGGGCAGGAATTATAGCATTCAGTGCTTCTTCGTGTATATGAACCAGTGGGACCATTGGTACAAGGGTGAATCCTCATTCAGGGGCGTAGAAAAAAAGGGGGGGCAGGGGGGCCTGGGCCCCCCCAATCATAAAGGAGGTGGGGCCCCCCAAAATTTGGCAAGAATTTATAATGCTTTGAACAAGAAGTAAAAACTTTGTTCCTCAAATTAGATTGATATATTAATGGGATAGGGAAAATGGGGGCCTGGGTCTCAACTCAGATCTAAAATTCATCAAAAATTACTTTTCTATACAGATATTATATAGGTATATATAGGCGCTACTGTGCTTGAGCCGACAATTCAAGGTGGTTGAGGTGGGGCCCAAACTGGGACCCCCTAATGAAGATTTGCTTCTTACGCCTCAGTCATTATAATTTTCAGGTCGTATTGCACATCCAACACTGTTAAATGTCGGAATGCTGGTGATCTATGCATTATGATGTGAACAGTGGTGAATAGAAATTGAAGGATAAGTGACCTGGGGGTTAGTTCAAAACAGTGATAGATTAGCATTATTTTGAAATATCATTCGGTCGCGATTAGAAACGGTCGTTCATATAGCTAGGCCCAGGTGTGGTCATAAAATAGAACTGCACCCAATTTCTTTTTCTTGACATAGTCAAGGCATGAGATGCACTCATGCCAGTGAAGATTATGTTTTATGAAGGTTGTTTGGAGGGCATTCCCCAACAATGCTAATTAAGACTGTTAAGAGAAGCCCTCCAGGCATCACCCTTGCAAACACTGCAGACTACATGCAAACCGAGCTGGATTATATATAGCCAGTGTGCTTGTAGGTCCTCGTGAAATAACCACCAGGTAGGTATGTTAGAAATAGCACAATCAAGGTGTACTTAAAAATGGTAAAGGACATGTTGATCAACACATTGGACTATATTATAGTAATCTATGCCGCCAGATAAATCTAAATAGTCAGAACCATAAGATAAATACGGTAATAAAAGGACACCTGCGATTTGGAAAGCAGAATGCCTAACATCGATATCAGTCCATCCAATAGTTGACATTTTTATATGGTCGTATGACTGAAAAAGCAGTGCCAGATCAGGGTGTGGCAATATTTTCTATAAATTCCTATACGATTAGGTAGAAATATGTGCATTGACGTTAGGAATGGTAGCCCTTCAGTCATGACTATTTTCTTATCGTCAACAGACAAATAAACCTGCAGGGCAGTCAGTAATGACTTGGCACAGCCTACAACAGTTTTCTTTGAAGTAGTTTAAATGTCCACTGGGCAGAAATTATTATTTGAGCTTATATTCCATAAGCCAACACCGATTTAGAAGTTTGGAATCCAATTTTACATAATATTTAGCAGATTCAGAATCGTGGAATCCTATTTAACAAACTATGGACATTAGTATAGAGATTTCTTATGGTAGGATATTCAACCACCATTTTCAATCATTAGATCTGAGAAGCTTGTTTAAATCCCACAGTCGGCTTACATTGTTTCTTGTCTTCTAAGGGCTCACGAAGGCCCATGAGGTTAATTCAAAACAGGGTAAATTAGCACTGTATTGAATTAACCTCCTGAGAACTTAACAGACCAAATCACAGAGATGTTGGAGACCTAGATCGTCATGTGGGATTCGGCCTATAGCAATCAAAACCTCATGAAAAGATATGAATAAGAGAACAATATGGTCAATTTGTTGTATGAGATAGTCCAGGATTTGGGTGTCAGAATATAAGTGTGAGTAAGTTTCTCTGAATAAACCTATCCAAAACAAACCCTTGAGCTATTATGATATTATCTGTCTTCAAAAACAAAAAAATAATTTGTTATGCAGACGTGTCCTGATTTAGCCATGCCCATGCCAGCGAGTGTAACTTACAATGTGATAACCAATGATGCATTCAGCTTCATATCTAAACCATCATCACATGAAACTATCTAATTCATAATATTCACCTGATTATCCAGAACAGGTGGTCTAGGGGTGCACAGCCAAAAAAAAAAACATGCTCTAGGGGGAGCACAGCTGTGATTCTGTACCAATTTCCCCATACTTAAGGGTTTAACCAAGGCTCATTTTCAGGTGTTTGCAGGGAGTCTAGCGGAGCGTGTGCTCCCTGGCCACCCCCTGAATCGGTTACTGTTACCTGAAAGCTAATATGTTGGGGTCGATAGAGATATTTAGGAATATTGGTAATGTTATGAGAGGATGGGAAGAGTAGACATCACATGCTCGGAAGAGATCGATCAACCTTTGGATCATATAGTGAACTGGGCTAGCGCACATTGGCCCAAGCAGGTTGTCCTGGCATTTACCAGCTTTTACCCATCTGGGCCTGCCCACAAAGCTCAGAGAAACCCCATCTGGGCCCATGTGGTCGTGCTGGCTGGGAAGTTCTTCATTTGCACATCATGCCAACTCTGCACAGTTATATAATGCACACCTAAAGGTTTGAAATGATGCAGTAATGCCATGTTGGTATGTAGATTCAACAGCACTGCATTGGTGAGTCAGAACAATTACATGGAAACATGGCCATGTAGAATGCAGCTTATAAAGGGTCTACATGGCCTCAACAGTAACATGATTAACTCTGACAGGACTGTAGCAGCTTTGGCTGAAGTCCTCTCAGATCTCCCACAGCGACATAGGTGTTATCCCTTTTATTTCATCCTTTATTCAATGTCAGGTTACTTTATATAGTTCACATTGCCAAAAGAGCAATGGAAGCTTTACTGTCGCACTGTACAGAGTTAACATTTGCAGCAGCTCTATTTGCAACAATTTAGTATCACAGGAGAGGTTCAGAGTGTGTCATGCCTTTCTGAACTCCTGCTATTTTGCCATGTATATGGTAAGTTATCGATCGGCTTTGAATAAAATTTGGGTTTAAGGACAAGTGCAGAAGGAGGCTAGTTAATATTTTGTAAACATCATTATAAAGAGCAATATTGAGAGCAATTCATCATTTCTAAAATATATATTTTTATAATTTTCTTTCAAGAGTTAGGTCTAAACAGGAAAATTTGTCTTTTCATCAGATATTTTGGTAGCTTTTTGCAGAATTGCTTAATCCATCACCCTGTACCACCCTCATACAGTGCAACAGGTAGCACTGGAAACTCTATTTTACATGCACGCCATTGAAGATTTCCATATGAAGACTTTTATGGTGCTGACCCTAAGAGCGCCAACGTGTATCCTTCCAAAGGAATTAATCAGTAGGACTTCCCCTTTCGTATGACTTGCTTGTACATGTATTCAGATATCTCACGTATTTTATATTTTGCTTGCTAGCGTGATTGATTTTGTGACTTGAGGGACACATTGTTACCATGAATACCTTTTCTTTCCATTTTGTCCCCTGGCCATCAATTAATTTCATTGAGGCATTCTTTTCTCTAAGGTTCCAAAATTCTCAAAGGCATCACCAAGCTCAAGAAGAGAGGCCAAGAACAGAGAAGAATAAATGGCGATTCGGGATCAGAAGGTTTGTGATGACCGATGGTTGTCAATGATTAGTATGCAGGTCAAGTGGGTTGATTTGTACTGAATCCTATAGATCTAGTACCAGAACCACCAAAAATGTACATACCTTTTGCAATTATTTTTGGCAGGGCAACCGCTGATAATCAATGCTAAAAATATATTGTTTCCCTAAACTAGCTCAAAGGAGTTTCATATTCAACAGCAAGCTTCCAGACATACCTTCCGAATCGTCTGAATCATTTGTGGAGCTTTAATTCCTTAACTCCACAGCACGCTTTTGGAGGCGGCTGAGTTGTATTTCAAGAGAGAAAGTAAATGATATACGACTGACAGATTCCACCACATTCATCATGGTCAGCCTTTTGAGTGAATGAATCCCATAAAGTCAGCATGATACATAGGTTCAGTCGAAATGTCCAGTTGGCACATAAGGTTGAGAACATATATATTGTGATTTTTATCACTTATAAGTAAATGACCTAATGACCAAGTGTTAAAATGTCAATTCCTGATGAATATGGAACTCCTCAGATCAAGATTAATCCTTGAAAGTGCACTTAAGATCACGATATTGATGTCTAGTGAGCTAACACCACCCTCGTGGTTTGACTGAAGTCAACCTCCATTAACAGCATGGGCCTACTTTGGGTGTACTTAGGGTGATTGGTAATGTTCGCCCATTAAGGACAACATACCCATTATGTGCATTAGCATTTATTTTTATCATTATGTATGAATTATATCATGACTAGGTTACTGTTGATGTAGTCCCCAAGGAATGAAAATTCAATGTTCCTTGACTGTTGGGCAGTTATGATGGAGCAACACAGGGCTAGAGAGGCCCTTGCCACCATTCTGCCAATCAGTACTAAGAGGGAATATTTGCATCCTTGGGGATTATGCCCTCCTTAAAGAGCTTAAGGTGATCTAGGATGATATAAGGTGTAGTCTGTAGATTTATAAATCTTAGATCGATCCTGGTGGAAATGTGGTTTCATCCTTAAGAAGAGAGTTCAAATTGCTTACCCAGCCAAATCCTGCTGATCAAAAGCTACAACCGGTTTTGTAGACGTTTTCGTTGCTGCCCTTCATATATCCCCTTTTAGAGATATTTTAGTTGTTTCGTTCATTTCCTAGCACATTCACAACTGATAAAGTGAGGACTTTGAGCACTATATTGAGACTAAAATGGTGATTTCACTGACAGATATTCATTAACGCCATTCACTCCTATCTAAATGTTATCAGAATACTTCTCTCGCCAAATGTAAATAGTACATTTTTTTGTAAATATTTTGATAGCCTTAACCTGTAAAAAAAAAGTGTACATTTAGGATGTTTTGATGATGTATTGTGATGTATTCATATTCTACTGATCATTTTACTTGTAAGTCGGATTTCCTTCCATGTCATCTTCAAAACGTGTTGCCATGATGCACCCATATAGCGCCAGATGGGTAAAGTGGCAGTTTGCATCTATTGATTGTTCAGAAATGTACCCTAACTATGTTTGTTCTGCATGATACACAAATACCTATTACTAATATGCTGACCGGAGAACTGCATTAACTTTTAAAAGTTCAATTCTCTTACTGGTAGTCTGTATAGAGTGCGCCAGACCCTAGTATATTGGTATTGTGGAATGTCTATACACACAGACTTAACACTGCTCTGTGTCTATGAAAAACGTTTTCCCAGCATTCCTGGCATCCTCATTTCCGGCGTGCCATCTCGACTTCCGTTGGAGAGGTCTATCACGTGACCTGGCTGATAATGGCCGACAGAGACAGTTTGTGCACATGCGTGCAGGGGAGGGATTCAGTCTGGGGAAGGATGGGACATCACTTTGGGCCTCATATTGGGCCTAATTGTATGTAATGAGGCCACAGGGATGCTACATGCCCATCACCTAAATGCCAAATAAGGAAGGTCCCCTTCTCATATGGTATGCCCACGTCGGAATCGTTTGACTACCAGAATACAAGTTCCTGCTTTTTTCCCTTTGATTCCTGAAATTGGCTGACGATGTCACATCAATATCCAGAAAGCAAATCCCACCCAAGCAATTAAAGTTACCCTCTCGTGCTGCTGTATGGCCCTGCTTACTTCACTGTATTTTATTTATTTTTAGAGTTGTATGACCTATTTCTTAGTTAGGGCTTAAGGGGGGCTTACATGCTTACTATCCATAGTTTAATACTATTCAAATGGAGCTCCGCCTTCATTTTACATGATTATTAGTTTGTTAATATCAAGTAATAACTCGTCTATTGTTTTCACAACTATTTTTTTTACATCACAGCGGAGGGCAGGCCTTAGAAAATGAAAAACAAGGTCTGCACAGAATTGTAGAAAATATGCCTCCCTAAAGTTTGAAGGCATAATATATTATTGTTCTCAACGTGAAATTATCTTTTTTAAAGTAAATCTAAATTCGAAATGGAATAAGCTCACTTTACGCAGAAAGTGCCACATATTTAATTTGACATCGAAAACATTGAGACTAACACATTAGTATCCAAGATGTTCTAATGCATCTAAAGGTTATTTTCTCGTTGATGTAGCCACTATTGAGTTTAGTATTGGCTACATTTGGTTAAACGTTTCCCCTCATAGCACTTTGGTAAGTGGTATGTTGGCAAAATTTTATTTCAAGTGCGAATCACAACACTGAAAACATGGAAGATCTGAAACTAGTCAGCGGTGACCACTTTAGGTCCTCAAGTTGACGATACCTAAAACTACAACTTTAGGTAGTCAAAATGACGACTTTAGGTCATCATCCTGACAACCTAAGTCGTCAGTATGACAACTCTGTACTGTCAGTATTGTCATCCTGATGACTCAGGTTGTCAGGATGACGACCTAAAGTCATCATTTTGACTACCTAAAGCTGTAGTTTTAGGTATCGTCAACTTGAGGACCTAAAGTGGTCACCGCTGACTAGTTTCGGATCTTCCAGGTTTTCAGTGAATGAATCTAAACCCTTAACCACTAACACACATACACACACGTAAGCTTCATAATGTGAAGGAGGACCTACACAATGATGAAAAGCAGTACAGTTGTGATTATTTACAGTGAAAACGTGTTATAAGGGGCCCTCTGCACCAGTAATGGCCAGCCATTGTTATAGCCAATGCTATGATTGAAGAAAGATTCCATGTACATAGGGAACATAGGACCGTGCTCAATGATACTTACGTCTCCTTACAGTGTAAACTGTTTACATGTGTGACCATGATTTAAATTGGGTGGGACGTGCTTTATAAGTATTGAGGATAAATCTCTTGAGACTTGCATGCATCACATCTGTATGCCACTTCAACAGCCAAAAAAATGAATAGTGCAAGCTCTGATAAGAAAGGCATTTGCTTTTCCTAAAGTACAAACTTTTCCTCAGTACAAACTTAACCCCATTGTGAAATATAATGTAAGGCTTTCCTCCTTAAAGCTAATGATATATGTGCCACATGATATCAAGGTATATCACATATTGCTAATTGGGCTTCGATTACATCGCTAAAGTAATAGGCCTACCCAAAACTACCAAGATCAGGGATCAGAAAATTCAATGTGTATACTGATTTCTTTGCGGCCACAGGTCATTAACTGCCTCGGTATGTTGATCCCTCTTCTGACTCAATAAATAGCTGTAATGAAATGTAGTACTTATTTGTGGATGGCGGATCAATGATTGGGCAAGAGTCCAATAAGTAGCACACTACTTACATTTCCCTAGATGTTTTTGGCTTAATACATATTGGCTTGAAGTAGATATTCGCGATGTCAGTAATATTATCTTCATTTGCAAACACCTTTGAGTGATTAGTTTTTCAAGGGTGTATTGAAGGATGCAATATTTTAGGTCCTTGGCAAACCTCAAAAGACGGATAAAACGCCTTAAATATGTCTGAAACAAAACAAAATTGAATTTTAGCAGTAGGTGATTAGGTTTATAGGCAAGCAAATACTCCTTCTGCACTGCTTCAGCATTGTATCATCTCTATTTTTCTTCCCCCTGTGGAGTGGGGAAATTCATGTGAGGGCATGGAGGAGCAGAATAACTTCATTGGAAGTCCACGAAGGAGGAATTCTCCTTTCTACCAGTGGGCATACCAGATTCGTAAAAGGCGACAAACTCGGGATTTCTTGTGTCTTAGCGTGAGTATGTGGGCAGCTGGTGTCCATGTGCGCGGGCCCTGGCCTACAGGCTTGTCCTTTGTCATGAGATTCCCCCTCAGTGAACCATGTCTGAGTGATCAAAGGCCGTGGTTTGTCTGGCCTTGCCTATGGGACCAGGCAAATAAAAGAACACATGCTATCCTTCGAGAAGACTAGGGGAATGAAGCCCCAGTAGCGGTTTTCCCCCTCACCCCTCCTCATAGATGCGGTCATTCATCTCATAGATTCGGTCATTCATAGATTCGGTCACTGCTGTGTCGGGCAAGCAGCATATAAATACATGTCTAACTGTCTGGACAAGCAGCTTTAAAACACCTGTCCATACAGAACGATAGGACTTAATGTCCACAAACCACAGAAACTCTGCTAACTTTTAAGTACTAATAGCGGAGGTTAAATCAACCAAACCGAACCAAATCTCTATTCTTCAGTGGAGAAAAGGTCCAAATACTGCAGGAGAATGGGACAGGGCGTCTGTGTGAGGAGGGCGTTATCAAAGCAAGCTTAGTTTTCTACTGACCCCATGCTTTGGTGCAGGAATCAGGTTTTTGCTACAGAAATCTTGTTCGTATACCATATGCCACCACCATAGGAATTTAGGAGAAAACCCACATATATACTTTGGCAGATAAACCTGGAATTTGCGGTCTAGAAGACCAGTCTTTGCTCATCCTATGATTTGGGAACAAGAACTAGGTTTAAGGTACGTTTTAGATCCAAGGACTCAGTCTTTGAGTGAAAAAAAGACCTGGTTTCTTGGACCAAGTGTATATATGTGACAGGATCAGCGAAAAAGGCCCTTAGTGCAGGGTGCTTTTAGGTCCCTTTTCCCAGTACATGTCACATATGGTTCTTTGTGCGAAATCTGTGTTTTTGATGAAAAGCATGGGAGCAGGACACCATAAGACCAGGTTTCTAGTGAAAAAAAAAAACGGGTTTTGGAAGCAAAACCATGGTTTTGGGTCCAAAATCATATTTCTCCATGCTAATGCTGGGTTTCAAGAGCGATATATGTTTAAACTAGATTTTACACTCTTGGGTGGCAAGGAGCAGGCATTTGATGCTAAAAACAGGTTTATGGAAGTTTGCACAACTATTCTTGATGGATTTTGCAGTAAAATTTCATTGTACGAGCAGTTACCTTATGGATCACTAGTTGGTAACGCTTGACTAGCCCACAAGGGTCATAGCCAACATTTACTGAAGTGTGTGATTTATTTGGTCAATGGGGGCCATAATATTTATCTGATTTTAATTGATTGACATTCCCCTTTCGAAGTTCGTGCACAGTTTATTACTGCTATACCTCAAGATACCACTGTAGTTGGTGTGGGATGTTTCCGTTGCCCTAGTGAGATACTACATTCAGTGCAACCGTCTCAGTGCCTACCCTATGGTTCTTTGAAGCTTTTTTGGCATTTCTTTATGTTGCATCAATGCAATATAGCAACTAAAAAGCATTACATTGGTGCACCCTACCACCCATTTGGGGGTTGGGACTGGGATAAATGCTTTAAGGTTGGAGGAATGCCTGATATCTTTGAGACTCAGTCGTTTGTGATTAAGCTGAAGACCTGTATGGTTAGCTAACCTCAAAACGTAATGTGGTTGGAATTGGAGCAGGGGGCTTGGCGCTTACAGAATCATATCAAAGAATAACGGATAAAAATCATTTGGCCAGCTCTGAAGACTTCTCTATTTCTGGTCAAAAGGCGAATTCCTGGGTCCTGGTGGTGTTGAATATTGGACCTTTGATCATCGGCCTTTGAAATAGAACCAGCATGATCCAAGGCATTCGACACCTTAAGGGTAACATAATAGTTCAACCCCTAATCCCTTTCATTAGAAGTATTCATGGATAGATGTGGCATTGACAAATAATAAATAAATTATTACCAGTAGTGCATTTATTCATAATGATACATCAACAAACTGACACATATTCATAAAGGATGGCCATGATACACCATGGGTGCTAATGGGAAGTTACAAGTCAGTGTTCACTATATCAGTGCCTGTTGCAGGCTGGCACACAAGTAATGGTTATGAGTGTCTTGGCAGGAAACAGGAAAAGATAGTTTTGTTGGAGCAGAACTTCACCAACACTATCTTCCCTTACTCTCTTTTCTGTCTTGACTGTTTCTTTTTATGTTACCCAATAGATATAGGGGTTTGGCAGCAATGTTAAGATAGCAGTGATATTTCCCGAGACATTCAAGACCTGTGATGGTCCAAATTTAACAAAGATTTAAACAATTCAAGAGAAACTCACGTCCTAATATATACTCAACTCAAAATTCACCCTGCCATCAACACTACTTTGTTGCTATTGTGCTAGGCGGTACACTTCAACTCTATCTGTGTTCTCTCTATTTCTATGTGTATTTCATAAAAAAAATCTGTTGGAGAGCAAAGACTAGTATGGATATACCTCCGTGTCATGCATTCACTCTCCATCTCATATTTTTTTTCTTTAATCACTATCACTACCTGTAGGCATAAGCCTCTGCCGGAAGAGTGAAATTAGAGAGTTTTTTTTTTGTATTGCTGTTTCACCAATATAATGATAGTCAGGAAGCAAGTTGCCAGAAAAGTGCAATCTGAGTAATCTATAGGCAATAAAGTCTATTTGCAAAACCCTGAGTGGCCTTTCACTGTAATTGGTTGAGTTGAAGATGGAGGGCGAAGCAGAGTGTAGCTTTCTCACCTATCTAGAGCTAATTGCATTTTTTAACATTTTTTTAAACCTTTTTTTAACCCCCTCCAGACTCTGATCTATGTACACTCTACACAGTGTATTGCTCTATAGATGCCAGTGGCATGTCATGCGGCGGCAGCTTCCTGTTTGTTGGATGGGCGATATTATGTGGTGAATCCATCCTGAAAGTAAGTCTGATCCAGGGAGAACAATAGAAGCACCATACCTAACCCTAGCCTCAGAGGGTCAGACACTCGTAGGCTGGGTCGAATGGCATGTACTCGGCGCATTTAATGGTATCAGCCATCTTTGCTTTCATTCTTCTAGAAGGAATTTTGGGATCTGATATTTCCAAAATACCTGTGGCAAAGTTTCCCATTTGAAATTATACGATTTCTCTATTTTTCTGTGGCAACAAACAGTCCGTCTTGTATTCCATAAAATGTAGCCTTTTCAGTGGAAATATTTCTGAGCATACCATTGGATTTCAAATCAGAAATCGGTGTACAGCATCATTTTGGTATACTTGTGGCCAAAACCAGTACTAACGCCCCCCCCCCCAAGACACGTTTTCCCTCGATGGCCACAAAGTTACGGCTATCCATCGGGTGACACAATGGACCTGCAAAATGTCTAGTAGAGAACAGTGCAATGCCAATAAGGGGCCCTCTACTAGTTAGACCCTTATACCACATCAGCAGGGTGGCAGCAGAATGTCGTGTAGAGGGTGGGGAAGGGTGCAGGGTCAGGGACGAGTGATATGTGGGTGTCTCCCAGATCTGGGGGCGGCAAACATGGAATGAATGTGAAGTGGCGCCTCCAGGCTGAGATCAGATTGAGTTTAACCCTTTAACAGCAGCTTACTCCTATGATGGAATCTGTCTCCTTTAATAGCTTCAAGGGCAAATGCAAACCTGATGATTACCCTATTTTACTAGCTTCAGCTGTATCAATGCATCATGCCCACCATCAACATATACTCACCCCTAACCCCATGGTCAGCTTGCCGTCAATGCAGCACTACAGAGACATTATCAGTTGTAGGAGATTCGACGTTCACTCCCGTGGGCAAGGGCCTAACACGATGCTCATATTTCCTGAGGGTAGTGATCCATATCAGCTCAATTGATGGAATTTCCCTGTAATTTTAGTTAAATGCCTTGTCTTACCACTTTATATCCTGAAGCTCTTGGTGTCACATGTGCAAGCCTTGCAGTTGGGATTTAGTAAATGCTTAGTCCTCCCTTATAGGGAAGCTTCATGCATTAATTTTCTTTCTTTTTTCAACTATTCTCTTTACTTTTCACCCAAACGTTTACCATGTTATCCCTTTTGTGACTTTATGTCCTTTCAGAATCTGCCTTTCCGTTCCCTGCTTCTTTGCGGAACTGAAAGAGTACAATTTATACGGTCATAGAACACTTTGGAATTTGAAGTCCCAGATTATATACATTCATACTGATTAAACATGGAAATATTGTTAGTGTCAATAGTACTTGGAGCCCTGCACTAAGGAGGCAAAAATAAGACTGATCAAAATGGAGTGCATAGAGGGAGGGGGTTGACGATATGAGGCTGGGTATCATGAATTTGATGCAACTTTTGGATCCAGGAGGGTCCTGTGGGGGTCAGAGCTGAATTAGGAATATTGATAAATACTTCTGTACGAGTAAACTACAGGTATGGGTACATATTACAGAATACCTGATTTTTCTGAAATACATGCTTGGTGAGCATGGGAACCGTACAAAGTTGGGATGTAGACACTTGTCCCGTTCCCAACCACTTTTTCTTTATGCCAAGAGGAAAAGTATATTTTTTGTCTCACACAAAAGTTCTTTATGCCAAATTGAGCCAATGGATGCATATTTCAAAATAGTTATAACAATTTCCCTTATCTTTGTGAAGATTAAGGGCCATGGGACCCCCCCCCCCCCCAATATTAATTTTTTGCCCTTTTTTAAAAGAAAATATTTTGTTGCAGTTGATCAGATGGGTATGACATTCTATTTTCAGTTTTCCCCTTCAAGATCTATTCAGAATCCTGGCCAAATTCAGAAATCTATTTGCTTAATATCATGAAATCTGATTGATGTAAAGTGGTTGGGAACAGGACAAAACTGGTTGGGAACAAGACAAAAATGGCAAACACCCAAAGTCTGAGGTTTAATCAATTATATTGAGATGATGGAAGGTGGGGTAGAATGAACTGAGTGATTATGCGGGGGTTTCTAGAGTTGTAGCATTGTATTGTGTGTCATTAGGAAGTGGTTGGGAACGGGACAACAAGTGGTTGGGAACAGGACATAATCATTAAAGTGACCAGAATATTATCCATTGTAATGAGATAATTCTATGTAATGAGTTGGTAAGAGGGCGGGAGCAAGGGATGGGTGCTTTTGCATGAGTTTCACGAGTAATATCTCTTAATGATGCTTTATTAGAATTAAGTGGTTGGGAACAGGACATAAAGTGGTTGGGAACAGGACATAATCAGTACTGTGCCCAGGATACTATTCATTATCATGAGAGCATTTCTTGAAATGGATGGATTGGAGCACAGAGGGGAGGGAATATGTACTTTTGAGTGAGTTTTGCAAGTAATAGCACTAAGTAATATTGCTTTGGAAAAAAAGTGGTTGGTAACGGGACAATAAGTGGTTGGGAACAGGACAACAAGTGGTTGGGAACAGGACATAGTGTTACTGCAACAGCTTATTGTTCATCATAATGATTTAGGTTTATGCAATGAGTGGGTGGGAGGAGAGAAGGGAGGTATAGTATGTGCTTTTGGGTGGGTTTCCTAAGTTGTACATCTGAATACTGTTTCATTGAAAATAATGGTTGGTAACAGGACATCAAGTGGTTGGGAATGGGACAAAGTGGTTGGGAACAGGACAATAATTACTGTGACCAGTATATATTATTCATCATATTGAGATAACTCCATTTAATGGGTAGATGAGATGAGGGAGAAGAAGTGAATAGAGCTTTTTGAGTGGGTTCCATGGGTGTTAAAACTGAATAATATTACAAACAAAAAAGTGGTTGGGAACGGGACACATCTGTACCACTGCCAAGACCTGTCTTAGAATAGCTTAATATGTTATAGTGTCAGGGCAACCCCTACTATGTTCCGTTTTTTTAAATAGGATGTCTATAGGCTAATATAATGCATAATAATGAAGAAAGTTAATATGGGTTAGCAATGGGTTATTTTATTTTCAGTGGTTGGGAACAGGACATGAGCAGCCTGGTAAATTTGGTAGCCCCTGAAAAGGGATTAACAGGGAGACAAAAGTAAGAAGGTTGTAGTTCCCCCTACAGAATCACATAAATTTACATATGATATTACTACTATACCTCCAAGTGTCTCAAATGTTCAATCTTTAAGGTTTTTCTGAAAAAGTGGTTGGGAACAGGACATTGCAATTTTCACATACCAAACAGTACCCTGTTAGCCAGGCAGCTTATAACAGCATGCCTATGGGTGAAAATGATTGCAAAAGGGAAATACGAAAAACTTAACACAAAATAAGGCATAAATATTGATTTTTTTTTTGTTTTCTATGCCAAAGAAAAGGGCAAAAGGATAAAAAACGTGAACTTTGGGACATGTTTCACTCCATATTGACAAAAGTAAACCTAAATAGTAGGTTAATCTATACATTTTCTCAAAGTGTACACCTAGCCTGAGCCCATGGGCCAATAAAAATCTAAAATATACCAATAGGTTATGCACTGGTGAGGACCAAATATGAAAGTGGTTGGGAACGGGACAACCTCAAAAGTTGCATTGAACTCATGATACATAGCCATGATATCATGGACCTAATTGGTGCAATGCAGCTTCCACATTTATCATTGCTAGATCTAAAGGCCTTATTCCACTCAAGTCAAGTTTGCAAGAAGTCACAAAAAGTTCAAACTCAACTTTGGTTTACTTTTTCCCACTTTCTGTGACTGAAAAAGTGAAATCCTGACTTTTCTAGTCAGTTGTCTCTCAATTTCACAGACTTTCTCTTTTTGATGATTCTATTTAAAGTTTTTCAGTCAAAGTTGACATTTCCTAACTTTTAGCAGACAATGGTAAGTGGGAGCAGTTTTCCTGTCAAAGTCAAACTTTTCCAGTTGGTTTTGACTTCTCTCCAAATAGTACTTTTTTCAATATTTCAAAAAGTCAATTTCTTTAGTCAGATTTTGTCTGACTTTTGACCTTTTCAGTCAACCTTTCTCCTCTTAACCATTGACTGAGGGCCAGTGGAATCAGGTGCTCAGACTTCAAGTAAAATGTGGACTGAAAATGTTTTAAAACTGATGGAAAAAGTCTGAGAACTGACTGGAAAAGTCTGAAAGTTGACTAAACAATTCTGGAAAATTGACCAAAAATGTCAACTTCACAATGGAATCAGATACCATAAATTCAGTCAGACTTATTCAGTCAACTGGTTTTTGTACTTTGACTTTCACTGACTGAAATGGAATAAGGCCTTAACAGGAGCAACGGCCGAATACAGAGTATGTTCGTTTAACTCTGTAAGTGTGGCCCTATACCTAAAGAGATAATGTTCATTTCTTTACTGATGCCACCATAAGTGCCTCCCCACCAGTGGTCTCTAATGTTCTATATATTCTGAGTATTCTATACCCTTTATATGATCATTATGATGCATCAATACAATGCAATGTGAAACACTAGCCCCAACAAACAGAAAACTCACAATGGTTATCAAATGGATAGGGCTCATAATATTATATCTAAGTTATCTCCCATCACTGGGCCCCAATCTCCACCTGATGGAGGGTATCAGTGTCATCCTAGCTACTACCCAAGTGATCAAAACGATGCCAGGCAGATTATTTATGCCTCAATAACTGAACTATGAAAAGATGTTGGAATATGGCTACATTACTAGCATCCATGAGAGTCCTTGTCCTTCCAATCCATTTGTTACCTGATAGCCAAGTGCAAGTCATTAGTAAAATAGATTTTATAGCCATATGTGAAATATTTGTATCACAATAAATTGTATTTCACAAGGGTTGAATGCAGAATTCTAATCCATGATTTCAGCAGGCATAATCATGTATCAGAGTTAAAAAGCTATATGACAATGCCAATCAAAACTTCGATGCATGACATTTAATCATATCCCTTTTTCAGATGTCGTTCTGATATCAAAACGTCAAGGGATGCAACAATGAATGCAACGATAATTAGGACCAAGAAGTGGGTTGAATCATAAAAGACCAAGTCCGGCTTCTTCTTCTACACTTGAATTGACCGGCTTTAACTACAGTCAAAATAAATGAGTCCCGGTTAAAAGTGGCTGCAATTAGATGATTAGTCACACAAGTTCTTTAACATCATACCAATAGGCAAAAGTTGACTGTGTTATATTGTATAGAGAGTTTCTAAATGGGATATTCAACTGCATGTTGGTTGAATTTCGTATTGAGTAGTCTCACATGAATGTTAATAGAAGAGATCGCTGTCAGTATCGGTATCGCCATTGCTCATTTGACCAATATCTAATAAGTTGTGTGCTAATGTCTGTCGTCATGATGAACCAATGGGGTTGATGTCTTTAACTGTCATGTATTAAGGCACTATGCTGCCCTTAAGGTGTTAAGCGACAAGAGGTGTAGGGTATTGCCTCAATCACCAAGGTCTGCTTATCTGCACCACACAGACACTGCAGGATATGAACGCTGTTGTAATGTAGTAGAGTAACAAACTGTGAGAGGCAGCATGCCTTCTAACCTAGGGATCACAGTTTGTCTGCTGGTACCCAATAAATTACTAGCAGCATCAAACCATTCCAAAATAACCAACCGACATTCTGTCTTGCTTGTAGACAGAACAGGACCTTGTTTCAATAGATTCTACGACAGGTTCAGCCAGCTACGACTTGAGATGGGCCAAATGTTACCAGGTGATCTTAGGACTTTGGCCATAGTCACAAAATACCTGGCTACATTACTGGGTGATCGTACTGCCTGCTGGCTAAATAGCCACCTGGAGCTTAATTCAAAAGATCCTGGGATCACGACCCCAGCGATCTTAGGAATAAATCAGCCTTATCCTATTAAGTGATCTTAAGAGTTGACTGGGTTCACATATCCTAGCCAGCACTAAGATCGCATCGATCTTAGCCTCAGCCCTCCTACACTATTCCAAGAAGTACTGACTAGGCACAGGGGTAAGAGTCCCAAAATAAAGGAATAGCTGTGGAGTCACTCTTCTTCACAAGAGTGCTTATGCCATCGTTCCCCATCCCCATATGGGCTAACAAAAGAGCACAGGGTGCAGTTGACCCCCATACAGTATTCAAGAGTTGTTCCCATGAATGTATGATTTATGCTTTTCTATTAGAAGCATTGTGCCCTCCTCCCAGGACAAAGAGAGAGAAGGGAATAATTACCTTACAGTGCACTTAACGCATGAGTAGCCCTAAGAGCCCTCAAGGACACTCAGCAAACGTCCTCCCTCCCCTCTTTATGTATGCAGCAGGCTATTCACTCTTTCAATCAGGAGTGTTCCCTGTAAGTGCTCTTGTACTCAGGTGAAACCACTATGCATTTCTTTCACTAAGATCGCAGTGATCTTAGTGGTGGAAATGGAATAGTGAAGTGATCCCAGGACTAGCTATTCTGGACAGGCCTGCAACCACTGCATTACATAGGGTAGACCAGCCAGGAGCTTAATTCAAAACATCCTGGGATCCCAACCCCAGCGATCTTAGTGTAGGCACATATCATAAGACCTGGCCGGTCTACCCTATCTAATGCAGTCGTTGCAGGCCTGTCCAGAATAGCTAGTCCTGGGATCACTTCACTATTCCATTTCCACCACTAAGATCACTGCGATCTTAGTGAAAGAAATGCATAGTGGCTTCACCTGAGTACAAGAGCACTTACAGGGAACACTCCTGATCGAAAGAGTGAATAGCCTGCTGCATACATAAAGAGGGGGGGGGGAGGACGTTTGCTGAGTGTCCTTGAGGGCTCTTAGGGCTACTCATGCGTTAAGTGCACTGTAAGGTAATTCTTCCGTCCTGACCGTTTTCATGTTGCACAAAAGTGCTCATGTCACTCAGGTTCAAATGCTTTTCAATGAAGATGATAGCTACAGAACAAGAGCACTCAATATCTATAGAGTCACACAGCAAGGCACCTGCTTGTGCAATACACGCTATTGAAAAACAAGACAGGTTGGGTTTTAGTGTAATTTGGTTAGTACAAGTTAAATGGTGAAACAGAGCATGACCTTTTAACTTGAGACGGTACATAGTGCTCTTTTTAGCTTATGTGCAACAGCCTCCAACATCAGCCGATTTTGATGTAACAAGAGATACACTCTCAGTCCCAATTGAAAAAATGCAGTAGATTGCCCTGTACTGGGTACAGGGCAATCTACTGTAGAGTAATTATTAGATTTGTACTAACAGCAGGTCTTACTGTTTTCTAAAAATACATAGAATGTCCTGTAAATAGCTTGGCGCAGTATGACAGTGTACAGGCTCACAAGTCTCTAAATTTGATTCAGTGTGATTAGGTGCACAAGGATATGACGAAATGTAGCTTTCCTCCCCAATAACTATGTGCATAGTGACCCAAGCAGAGTTCGCGGGATGTTTACCTAAAACTTGCATTACTAATCTAATGGCATATTGCCCCACGATCTCATTGCTTTGAAACATCACAGGCTCTGATTATTCTGCCCTGCCATTGAGGCAAGATTATTGAATGAATCAGATTTTCAAATGGTTAGAGAACAAATGTTCACAATGTGTATACGTCACACATCTTTCTGTAACTTGCTAATTGTAAAAAGTCCTGCAGTCTAGATTTCCGATAAAATTATTGGGAAGCGATATACAGAACAAAGTCCCATCAGAGCAAACCTGTCTAGATGACCTAAGCAGTTCAAAGGCGTAGGCACAACTTTTCATTAAAGTGTCATCCCGTTTTAATTAAACAACACTGAGGCGGAAAGACCAAACATCAAGCTCTTTTTACCCTCCTTATGGCAGCTAAATCAAAAACGTGTTACACAAATAGATCATGAATCTATGTAAAGCGGGTATTCCACTGACGTCGGTCGGCCGAAATTTCACTAATCCGATAATTTTTGATTTTACAAATGTATAAAAAAAATCAGTCGAATTAGTAAAATCTCGGCCGACCGACGGCAGTCGAATACCCGCTTAAAGCATTAAAAGTGATCGGATTAGTGATGTCATCATGCAATTATTACGGAATTTCCGGCCGACCAGCGCAATGGAATACCCACTTAAAATTTTTTTTTTGCGATTTTAGGCCAGGGAATATACATAATCAGTGATAATGCAAAGAGATATACACATCAACAAAGGCAAAATACCCAAAGGAGTGCATGAATAAACACAACAGTGTCCTTGTGTTCTATACACCCTATACTGTAGTTATACCCTTGCAAAATTCGGGTAGGTCCTAAAATCGCAAGAGATTCAAAATCACAGAGATATTTGAGCCATTTTTCGCCATGTGGGATTCAACCTTTACCATTGCTCTCTTATAGGAACATATATAACAGATATATAACTATGATTAGTGTGTATGATTTGCGACAGCAGTCATAGATTATGCTAGTTAATTGATAGTAATTATACTGTCATTTCCATTGCTCAGCACTAGTAGCAGGTGCATAAGGACTGATGCATGCATACCCGTCTTTAGTTGTTTTAGGTCATTGTCACTCAGGTTTCGTGGTTTCCAAATCAAGGTGTCTGTGTGCATTGAAGCACAAATACTACTAAAATATTCCCACTTGAGAAGCTTCTTCCATAATCACAAGAGTATATATCACAAGTTTATTTACAAGATTTTGTGTTGATAGACATAGCGCTGAAACTATTGTAGATTATGTAGGATCTATGGACCCTCTCGGGTATATTCACTTTATACAGTATTGAAAATTAAGTCTGAATAGAGTGAATAGAGTCTGAATAGAGTGAATAGAGTCTGAATAGAGTGAATAGAGAATGTGATGATGCACTACCCACCTTCCACCGATGGGAGAAAAACCTTCCTAAACAATACAGCATATCTAAGTTCAATGTCTACATCTGTGTACATCTCATTCAGATTTCAATTCTGTTTGGTTAGGTATTCATCGGTCCGTATTAACCTTGTACATGTATTATTTAAGCCAGTGGTCCACTATATAGGTCAACGCTTTAGGTCGAATCTCACATGGCGATTTAGGGCTCAAATATCTCTGCGATTTTGTCCCTTGCGATTTTGGGGTCTTCCTGGACTCCTAGATCGCAAGGGTTGTTCAACTTATACCGAATCCAATACTAAATCAAGACCAATTAAGCAGTTTTCCTTGCGATTTAGGGGCTCAGGAATTCCCCAGAATGCAAAGGACTGAATCGCAGAGATATTTGAGCCTTAAATCGCCATGTGGGATTCGACCTTTTGGGTGCAGGAGAAGAAATTTGTACACTGCATTGATCCTGCTATATTTAAGACAGATGAAGGTCAAATCTTACATGGTGAAAAATGTTTCAAATATCTCTGCGATTTTGAATCTGTTGTGTTTGTGGGACTCACTCCAAATTTGCAGTACATATAAATACACTAGGGTGTATAGAACACGAGGACACTTTTGCTCTTTCTCATGTACTCTTCAAATGGGATAATTTGCCTTTGTTGATGCTTATAAATATCTCTGTATATTATTTTCTGGCCTTAAATCGCAAAGGACTGCTTGTGTTCTATACACCCTACGGTAGTTATATGCCTTGCGAATTTGGAATTTGTCCAATAAACGAAACAGATTCAAAATCGCAGAGGTAATATTATTTGGAGCATTTTTCGCCATGTGGGATTCGACCTTTAAGGGCATTTGAAAAAGAATGCATACAAGCCATCCATTAGATAATCAGAGCATAAGCCCACTGCAACGAACTTCGCAGTAATAGTGTCAGTGTTGTGGACCCCAATCCTTAAGGTCGAATCCCACATGGCGATTTAGGGCTCAAATTTCTCTGCGATTTTGTCCCTTGCGATTTTGGAGTCTTCCTGGTCTCTTAGATCGCAAGGATTGTTCAACTTATACCGAATCCAACAGTGAATTGAGACCAATTAAGCAGGTATATCCTTGCGATATAGGGGCTCAGGAAGGCCCCAAGAGTGCAAGGGACAAAATCGCAGAGATATTTGAGCCCTAAATCGCCATGTGGGATTCGACCTAATAGCCATAGTAACAATTGTACAGTGCACGTTGTATTACCTAAACTTCATCACAACAAAACTATCACTAACATCATCTCTAACAAATAACAAAGCGGGAACTAATGTAGGCAATGTACATGTTACAGTATCCACGTAACAGAAAACACTGCGGACAAATTAGCGAAGTTCTCATTAGGACTGAATTGGATCCATTTAAATAGTTGGGTTTGTATTAAGGGCAATTATCTTTTATGTTGATCGCTCATGATAAAACGTGCATTCATCATGACAATACACATCCCATGGCTTGTCTTAATGCAGCAAGTGAGTAGCACACACACATTGCCTTGGTGCATTATGACAAAGACTGGAAATAAAAAACCCGGAGTGCCTTGAAGCATAACCATCTCCACATCACAAGGGGCATTAGGCTGGAAGGTCCAACATTGTCGTGTTTGACTCACAGCGACGTTGACTACTATTTTCATTGTTATTGCAAATTGTTACACATGCCGAAATACCCATGCATGCCTTTGTGAAATAGTAACAGCTGCATCGTTTTAGGTCGAATCCCACATGGTGATTTAGGGCTCAAATATCTCTGCGATTTTGTCCCTTGCGATTTTGGCATCTTCCTGGACTCCTAGATCGCAAGGATTGTTCAACTTATACCAAATCGAACAGTGAATCAAGACCAATTAAGCAGTTATCCTTGCGACATAGGGTCTCAGGAAAGCCCCAAGAGAGCAAGGGACAAAATCGCAGAGATATTTGAGCCCTAAATCGCCATGTGGGATTCGACCTTTAGTGGGTGCTAATGCAAAATAAGAATTTGTACCTTTTAAAAAAAAGAAGCTTTTTCATGACAGGACGCATCCTTATGTGGATAAATTTAATGCAATAAATGCAAGCAATCAATTAAGTTTGAAAGAAAGTTATCCTCGCATAATATTTTGAGAAAAAACTCATTCAATATGGTTTAAATCACTCCCTTCCTCTTTTTCACAGGTGGATCTTATCGAGAAGGTATTTTATCCTATAACTCTGGATTTCTAGTATATGATTTAGGGGCATGCTGCCAGGTGTTCATGCTCTCTGTAATGGCTGTATAGTTTATGGAATGGTGCATGGTGATATGCTTTGTGTATTTCGGGTTTTGGTAGATTATGTATACAGTGAAGAGACATATTTAAGATCTAGGCATCGTGCTAGTGGATGGTCTGTGCATACTTTGCAGCTGTTTTGAAATGGTTTCTGTAAAATATGGCTTGAATGGTATTTGCATACTAGCATAATAGCGGTACATTATATTATATTTATTAATATTATTTCAAAGTACCCACTATCACATTGAGAATGAGAAAACTCCTCATCTTAAATCGTGATGAGTTTTTCATGGGTCTCTCGGTTGGAAGCATGTTTGTTGGAAGGGAATGTTTTTAAAATGACATTACCTGAAAGTGGATTGTGTAGGGGGCATAACTGTGAGTTTTAGTAAGAGGCTGTCAACATCTGGCTGTTTGGGGGAAAAAAGGGCATGAGAAAAGGCTCCGAAAAATGCCTTAACACAAGTGACACAATTTGCAAACGTTCTTACCAAAAATCCTTTCAACCCGTTTTTAGTAAGGTGGCGCTTTATGGCAGTTATATGCCTGCTGCTACAAATATTGTGATAAGGTCCCTTCGAGCTGTAAAGGCCAAATCCCACAACGCGAAAATTACCAGGGAATCCTTGTGATTTTGGCAGGTAGGGTAACATAGCCGATATGGTTAAGAAGCCTTGCCAAAGGGTTGATATTTGGGGAGTGGATCATATCAAAAGTTTTAGATATTTCCTTCACAAGAGGCTGAAAATCTCTGTGATATACTGAAATCATCTGTGATTTAGAGGAAAACCAAGAGTACCTAGTAAATCACAAGAGATTTGCAGTGGATAAATCAGGGTCCAAATTTCCACACACAGTAGTTTTAAGAAGGCCCTGCTTGTGATTTATACCTGTGATGCCACTTCATTTGTATTGCAAGGTGTTGAAAACTAAAGAATTAAGTCAGAGACAGCTGTGATATCAATATCAAGTACTCTATCTCTGTGAATCAAACTAGTAACTAGCCTGTACAGAAATAGAATTCACAAAGATTCTCTTTCCCATATTGGTTAATTGTGAGATTTGGGAAAGGGGAGGTTTGATGAGAATCTTTGTGATTCACATCATTGGCTAGAGTCCAAGGCTGCCGATATTCATAATCACAGCCATTTCAGAACCATTTTTCGTGTAGTGGGATTTGACCTTACCAACGGTTGGAATCCTACATTAATCGTACATTTCTTGTCAGCATATCCTTGATGAATCAAAGTAGTCACGAGAAGTCCGTTTTCAGGGTTCCATGCATTATAATCTATTTCATCGTTTTACTTTTATTAGACTCTAGTTAAACATACATCATTGACATCAGAACATTCAGAACAGGTTAACCTTATCTGATGTTAAAAGCCCACCTAATATAGCTCGTCAGCACCACAGAGAGTAAAGTGATCGTGTATTCTACACGTCAAACCATTCAAACAACTCTAAGCGCCTGGTCTTTTGTCAACACAACGGATAATACTGCCCAATCATCTAACGTTACAACTTAAAAGAAGCTACTTGATTTAAATCAAATTCATTCTTTTTTCATAAATAATAATGTTCTCATAAATAAACAAAAAGAAAGTATGATTCTGTTTCTAATACAAATCCATTTGGATCCTTTTGCCTTACAGCAAAGGGTGGCTCAGGCCTGAAGAGCAGCAGGCGACATCTCACGGCTGAGGAACAGCTCATCATAGACTTATTCCGGAAGTACGACCATGATGCACGCGCAGTTCTAAACACATCAAGCACAGTCACCGTCCAAATACAGTTTCTACTTCTACGGATACAAAAACTGGTAAACATTTCTTGTAATAATCAGCAGGACCTGCATTAACTTAATCTATTGCAGATATCGGATATGCAAAATCATTGTTTTCAGCTAAACAAAACAAAGCTGACACATCAAAAGCCACCCCGACACTAGTTTCTCTTTGTGAGTTCTTTTTGATGGATTCAATCACATCTCACTCTTTTTACGAGTGTTGGTAAATGCACTTTTAACAAGTATGTCAACATTCAGGTTATCATCAGTTAAGCCATGTGAAGTCTAGTACTGCACTGGCCACTTAATCATTAGTATGATCTTTGTGCATTACCATGGCAAATACACTTCTTGCCACCGAATTCTTGGATGTGAATTACAGTTTGGTATTGGAGCGATTGTAAAACTAAAATAACCCCCGAACTCATTACTGAATGGTTCCCTATAGAGTCCTAGATAAGGCCAATGCAATCGGTGGGAACACTAATGAGACCAACTTTCAATGAGTACCGATTTGTCAGGAGCTATTGAACTGTAATTGGTTCTCGTGATAAGAGATTCTTCATTAGGGATGTATCCTGACTAGAGTGCCTTTGTACTATATTTACCTACATGTGCCTGGGTCTTTGAATGAGCAGCAGTTTTTAATAAGCACCAGTGGTAGGCATATATGAGTAAATCTTCGGTATGAAGACATCACTTTGCACAACTTGCAAAATTACAATGATTGCGTCTTTCTTAAGCGGGTATTCCACTGCCATCGGTCGGCCGAAATTTCACTAATCCAACCAATTTTTTCATACTTTTATATAATCAAAAGTGATCGGATTAGCAAAATTTCGGCCGACTGACAGCAGTGGAATACCCGCTTTACCAGAGTTTTATTCACGATGCATCTGAGCCATGGATGGACATTATAAACTTCTGTAAATCTTGAAGGGTTAAGGGATTTAGTTTCATTTCTGGTAACCTTTGATTTGGTTTTAGATTATACTATAAGGAAGAAATAAAGATAACCCAAAGAAAAATATAATTATGATACACAAGCAGCACCCTAGACATTGGACGAGACTTTTTTGGGCATACAGGGTGCTAAATGGGTGATCATAATGGGAAAACAGGACGCTATTGTCAACGAGTCCGTAAATGATGAATAAGGATGAATACAGACGAATCAGGAATCCAGTTTGATATCCACTTTATTCATTGAAGTCCACGAGGTATAGTTGGTGATACAGTATAAAGGTGCCCAACAGTGTCCAAGCCTAGCCCTTGAGCCAAGGGCTTTGGTCTCACGTGAGTGTGTGAGGTATGAAGTATAAAGGTGGAAAGATACTATGCTAGTGATGGTGAGCTGCTCTACCTACAAGTATTTATAGTAGGGGCTGCTCACCCAGCTCATCCTAAAAATAGTATCAGGTGAGCTAAATATAGTAACTGGGGAACTCCAGTGCAGGTATGCAGGGGGGATCCTAAACATAGCACTGGGGTTCACAGAGTTCAGTATGGTTCTAAATATAGCTGCTGGGAATTCCCGGTATGCTGTGAGCTGCTCATGATCAATGGGCATGTCCTCCAGCAGGAGGAGTTGGTCTAAACATTGTCTGCTAGGAATTTCCAGCATGCAGCGAGCCGCTTGTGATTGACGGCGTATCCTCCAGTGGGAGGAGGCGGGGTCACTGAGTGCAGTTGACACCGCCAGCCTTTGGTCTTTGGTATGGCTTGGCTTGTGGGTAGACTCGGACACTGGGTTACATGGTAGAGTCAAGGTGAAAAATAAATATGATAAGTACAATACCTATAACGGTCTACTGACAAATCCCCACATTCCTACTCGATTCCACGCGAGGTTTTAAGGAGGAAGTTTGTGAGAAAAAGGTCTACTGACAAATATCTGATGTGTAATAATAGGTATTACATCTTATCATTTAAGTTGAAAATTTGTAGTACTAAGGAGCTATTAATGCTGATTTTTGGTTTAACATGAATAGATCATAAACAGTACAAAGAAAAACTGTGCCAAAGAAGTGTTGTTTGTAATTTTTTGGCAAGGAAAACATGAATAATTCAGGTCGTGGTAGGATACAAGAGCTGGCTACGTATCTAGATCTAGGGTTCACACAAAAATAAAGGAATAAGAACTATCCTAAAGCATGCAGTTGTTGGCTCTAAGGCAGACCTTGAGGTAGACAAGATGTTATTGAAGTCTGTTTTAGTACCGGTAGGTACTTTAGTATTTAGGTCTTGAGCCAATATACAATACAACATAAAAACAGGTGTAAGGTGATTGATGACTGGCAGGGTCGATCAATCAATCCTTATAATACTGATAAGGCTAGGGAGTCTGAAGGCTTATGGTAATAGTGTTAAAAATTTGGCTTTTTGGTTGTGGTTGATTTAATCGTAGGGGGATTTCTTATTGGTAAAAAGGTTTGTCTTAGTTAATGGAGAATTTAGCATGTTTAGCCTTCAGTCTACCTGGGGTTATCATTGGTTGAGAGTGACAAGGTTAATACAAGAATAAAAAAGGTGGCTCTGGCTGATATTTAGATTGGATCTCAGTTGATCCTGTAGAAATAGGCTGCCAGTGCTTCCTTGTGAAATTTTATAAAAATATAAACTAGCTAAAACCCATAAATATTTTGACATGGTTGGGTTTGAAATGGTACAGTGTGAAAAGAAAAGAACTTTATGGCATCTTAAGATCACAAAAATTTGCTGCTTGGTTTGTGGTCTTCATAAGGTTCTTAAGTAGAGAAAAAAAAAAAAATAAAAATGCAGTGTGTTGTTTTGGTTATGTATCGTGGCCTTGTGAAAAACAAGAAAGACTGGCCTCACAATCAGTTGACTAGGCTGAATGGGTCAGTGTTTGTAGTGTTCATGGGTGGTCAGAAAGGAAAGCATGTCTCTACACTTTTAGTCCATAAGTTTTAACAATAGCTTGAATATTAAAGATTTAGGAATTATTATTGAGATTATTCTCTTTTTCTATGGCGATTGTTGTTCACAAGACCCTTTGGTGGTAAGTTCTGGTGTCTGGTCTACCACTGCTGAGGTTGTTGGATGTTGGCTTGTCGGTGATGTCTTTGCCTCCTCCATCAGGTCGCTGGCCTCCATATAGAGAAACAGAGCAAGAAAAAAAAAGGGGCGGGCATTCTTAGTCACAAAATCGGTGATAGTGTATGGTTCACAAGGCGACCAACAAAAATACCAAAATGACAAGTAAGGCGGTGATTAGGCAGTATAAATTGATGTACAGGTTCTAGAGTTATAAAGGATGTGGAAATCATCCCCACATGAAGGTTCTAGGTGGGGCTGTCCGGTGAACTGGGTGACTGGGAGAGTCCATTATTGAGGGATGTCAGGGGTGGCCGGTGGTTTGTTTTGATCCCCACATGAGGGTCAAAGGAGGGGTTCAAAGGAAACCTACCACCACTGGATGTAATGGGTGGGGTTTGTTTAAACAGCATTGGCTTAGTCACAAAATGTGGGAGGTTAGTAGGGTCAAGTATTAACAAGGGGTCGGGGGTTGTGGGGGGGTTGGGGTTGTGAGTGAGGGGAGAGGTAAAGGTGGGGAGTTTGCTTGGCTGAAGAGGTTTAGTATGTTGGGTTATCAGTGTTAAAAATTATAGGATAGTGGAGAAGTTCTTCCACATTTTACACACACTTTGGGCTCACACCGCCATTGGTTAATAGGGGTACCTGGGCACCATGATAATAAAACTACTATCATGTACAATGCTAGAACGACTGTTAAAAATCCTAAATGCTAAAATAGACCCATGAGATAGTCCTACCTGGGCTGGTTGCACGATGGGTCTGCCATGATCCCTTTCCAGACACTTGTTGCTGTGTTTAAGGTGTGGTGGTATTGGTTGTGGGTTGTGTTGTGATCAGATGGGGGTGGGCAAGCGCTTATGAACCTGAGACTGAGTTTGGCTACTTCCCAGTCTAAGATCTCCCATAGGTGGTATGTCTTGTCCTGAAAGGGGCGTAGGCCAAATATTATTGGTGGATGCAAGAGGGGGGTCGACGGCCCCTTATGCAAATTAGGGTTATCCTGGCCTGGATTGGTTGGTGGTGAGGTATTGTCTAAAAATAGAATATTGGGGAGCTTGGCGGGGGGTGTTTTATCCCTAGCTAAGGTGATATGGTTACTATGGCAACCCTGTGGTCCTCAAGGACCTTGAGGGTGGCGTGTTAATGATTTGTATATGTGCCACCACAGCACTTAAAGGTTGGCGAAAACAGTGGTGTAAACATGGGGTATGGGTGTCAGAGGTCCATCTTCCTACAATAGGCTTATCATTGGAAATAGTGGTCTTGAAGTGGTAACAAGCCGTCGCATGTGTGTTTTGAAGTTTATACACAAACCGAGGATACAGCGCTGCCTTGGGCGGTCGGTATGTGGCGTGGGTAACCTAACCTAATTATCTGATAATCCATTTGCCAGTGTTTGGCATTCCACTTAGAAGGGGTAGGTAGTTGTATATACAATTAATCAAGATAGTGTTGGTTTTGTGTACATCTTTATGGTTGTTAGTATTAATGGGTTGGTCGTTGGGCTGTGACTGTTGCTGTCAGTGTGTTTAAGTGGTTGGCCTATTAATGGTTGATTAATTTGGTTAGGGCGCGTGGCGCCTGTAGGGATTAATGGAGGGGGTTTTTGTGGGTGGGGAGTGTTTTGACACAATGTCTTGTGAACTATAATGGACGCTTAGGAATTTTTTTTCTTGATTTTCTGGAGGGCATGGGGCTGAAAGAGATTGTACCCTTTTTGGCTGCTCTTATGAAGTGTGGTGAACGAGATTTGGTTCCAAAGGAAATTTTGGCCCTATATTTGGTCATAGAGTTTACGCCAAGAATTATGGGGATGATTTAGCTTTGGGACAGCATGTAGTCTTGTTTTAAACCCTGTGTTATCGATTAAGAAGGCTATGGTGATGGAATTGTTGACCTGAACTGAGGATTTATCAGCTAGTAGGATTACCATACAGGATCTCCTACCATGTCTGAAATTGGGGGTTGATGCTATTTTATCTGCCATTTTCTGGCTGATAACGGGAAGGGAGGCTCCAGAGTCTATTAGGGCTCTGTAAGAACTGCCATTGACATCAACATTAACTGCACCTTTAGTCAATTCAGTATTAATGTAAGAGGTCTTATCTTGCTGCCCATACTTACTGGTCTCGACTTTTAATTGGAGGGTGGTTTTCATAGAGGTCCCCACTGTCTGGTGAGGAGTCTTGATCACAATTCACAAGGTGGGGGTCGCGGTCCTGTTGTTCTGCTGAATTTAATTCTGCTCCATTGTTCATTTGTGAAATATGGCATGTGGGGGAGTTTATTGTCCAATGTGGGGGGGGAGGCCGTAAGATGCATGGTGGCCCTCCCCTGGGTCCTATTCAATATTGTCATTGTACTGATCTCCTTGTCCAGAATCAGGAGATTGGTTGTCGGGATGGTTATCTCCGGTCTTTTTATTGTCATTTCTGCCTGGTGTTGGATCCCTAGACTTCTTCTAGATGGCTATCTAGGTGGAGGTGATCAGGTGATTGATTTTCAGGCGTGCTATATGTGGTACCACCTAATCTTAGGGTTGGTGATTCTGAAGGTGAATAACCAGGTAGGGTGAGGTTTAAACCTGGTGATGGGGCTCCTGCTGGTGTACTGGTAGGTGCACCTGTGTTGGTGTCCACTATGGTGGACAAAAAATGTAGGGTGTTTGAACTCACAGGTGTTTGTTTATGCGTACGTCTATGGACTGGCAGCACTGGGTCCAGCTGGAGCGCGTCTGGCGAGGAGTCTATCGGGGTGGTGTACTGTGTACTGGTGGCTTCTTGCTGATCTCTGTCTTGAGATGTAGGGATACGTTGTGGGGCTGGCTCCTTTGGTAGGGTCTCACTGTTGTCCATGGCTCATGAGAGGTGGTAACTTGTGGGATGATACGTGAGGGTTTTCCACCATTGTCAACGAGTCCGTAAATGATGAATAAGGATGAATACAGACGAATCAGGAATCCAGTTTGATATCCACTTTATTCATTGAAGTCCACGAGGTATAGTTGGTGATACAGTATAAAGGTGCCCAACAGTGTCCAAGCCTAGCCCTTGAGCCAAGGGCTTTGGTCTCACGTGAGTGTGTGAGGTATGAAGTATAAAGGTGGAAAGATACTATGCTAGTGACGGTGAGCTGCTCTACCTACAAGTATTTATAGTAGGGGCTGCTCACCCAGCTCATCCTAAAAATAGTATCAGGTGAGCTAAATATAGTAACTGGGGAACTCCAGTGCAGGTATGCAGGGGGGATCCTAAACATAGCACTGGGGTTCACAGAGTTCAGTATGGTTCTAAATATAGCTGCTGGGAATTCCCGGTATGCTGTGAGCTGCTCATGATCAATGGGCATGTCCTCCAGCAGGAGGAGTTGGTCTAAACATTGTCTGCTAGGAATTTCCAGCATGCAGCGAGCCGCTTGTGATTGACGGCGTATCCTCCAGTGGGAGGAGGCGGGGTCACTGAGTGCAGTTGACACCGCCAGCCTTTGGTCTTTGGTATGGCTTGGCTTGTGGGTAGACTCGGACACTGGGTTACATGGTAGAGTCAAGGTGAAAAATAAATATGATAAGTACAATACCTATAACGGTCTACTGACACTATCAACATATATCATGCATAGAGGCCTATGGTTTTATGGATATAGCCAGCATTCATAGCTGGTCAACATTTGAATATCCAAGCCGCATATCAACTCACCATCAGGCTTACATTTTCACAACTATTTTTAGTGCATAATTAGTTGGGATTTGAGGTCTGAATAGGTTCCATTGAAGCTATTAAGATATGTCAATTCCATGGTGGTGACTACAGCACATATTCTCAGTATATATAGCTGATTAACTCCTTGTTGATGCAAGGTAACTTTCCTAGACTGCATTAACTTTGGTGCTTTCTATTCCTCTTACAGGATGAGCGCAGCCAAGTACTACTGACTACAGGACTAGTAATTACAGTGAGTATCTTTTTCTTCATAAAATATTCATACTCTGTTCCATACTAGATACACATTCAGTATTTACAAATGTATGTCCTTGTTGTTGATTTATGGATATTAATCAAAGAATATTATTGAGAAATGGGCAAATAATAGTTAACTATTGAAATTATTCTCGAGGTTATTCTTAGAACGATAAGAATACAATACACATTCATCCTCCAGGAGTTAAGACTACTTATCTTCACTTTTAATCAGTGATAGGATAGAATTTCGGACTTATATCGCTAGAAGGAGTCTTTTTGATTTGGGCGATTCTAGTCTGCACTTCCTGCACGGCGAATTTTATCATCTAAGACCCAAAGTCCACTGGGCCTCTTCGGCCAATTTCGGCCATACATTTCCTACACAAAAGTCGGCCGAAGAGGCCAAGTGGACTATGAGTATTAGAAGTAAAGAGTTGAATGGGTTGCCCACTATTATCTAGCATCTGTAAACCATGTATTTCTAGCTACCTGGTAGCTAATGACAGGTAAGGTCCATAACTTTCTTCCGTACTAACCCTTGAAGGGTCAAATTCTGCTGCAAGTGTCTTGTCTCTTGATCACAATTATTTTCAAGGGCAGAGAGAAATGGTAAGAGGGACAGCCTCTAAAGAAGCAGAGTTCCTAGGGGGTGGGCCTATTTCTAATTCCTATACAAATCCTATATAATGGGCGTCAGATATGGGAAGTATATCTAATAGTGAGTCTATGCTAGTCCTTAAAGTGATGATTATATAAAGAGGTCAACAAGAGCCTTCTTGTTACAAACCACTTGGGCGTTCTACCCGGCTGCTACAAATAGTGGCCCTGCTAATGGTCTAACAGACACCCAGCTCCTTAGTATCTCAGATAGCATCTGCCTTTGGTGTCTTGATGGTGTGCACTAGGCTCTGACAAGCACAACAATAAGGGGTTTTATGTGAGGTCATGTAGTCTAGGAAGGAAGCATAGATGGTCAAATCCAGTCCACACCAAATGCTTTCCCAATGCTTAAAAAATAACCATTATACATAGTCAGTCAAGCCATTGCCCGGGGGGGGGGGCGCTGGGAGAGACTCAGCTCCCCCCCCCCCATGGCCCAAAGGACAAAAAAGTCCACATTTTAGGCCCCCATGGTATGGTTCAATTTTCGATATGGTGGACCTCAATCAGTTTAATGGGGAAAATAAGAAATCTGGTTATGTTCATTATATATCTTAGAAACACAAATGCTCCAAAGAGGGGTCCCCAAGGGTGGACTTACCCCAGATGGCCACTTTATATACCCCCACTCAAGTACCCTATTCCTCTTCAATATAGTCTTCATTTTGTTTGTAAATTGGATAATTAAAGATTCTAGAGCATCTACAGTACATGAAAATTCTTAAAATTTTTCTAACATGGGCCAGTCAAAAAAAAAACCACCAGAGTGCCATTGCATCATAAATATAGATAATGCTCAGCTTATATGTGTAAAGTGTAGCTTATAACTAAAACCCATCCCCAGTGAGCCTTATAGTTTAAGTTTGAGTTGTACTATAGGAATAGCCTGAAGTCAGGGATGTAGGACATAATTACATTAGATTAATAATAAGCAACCAAAGTCACTCCACAATTTGCAGAAGTGACCACATAAGATTCTAGTCATTGACCATGCCTTATACATATTAAACTTTTTGGGGATCCCCAGCTAGTTTTCTACCAGATTTCCATCCCATTTATTCATCCCTTAGGAAGCATCAAAATACTCAAAAGAATGAGTTGACTTCCTCATCTTAAAATTTCAAAGTTTTTTTGGGGGGAGCAGGCTTAAATGATAATTAAATAACAACATTATCATCACATAAGATTTGCATTCCTTTTATTAAAACATCCCTAAGATTACCTCAAAATGCTTTGAACTACAAAGTTTGATATGCACATTTCAAATATTTTCTTGGGGGACAAGCCCTCCAAACCCTATCAAAGAACAATGTGTCAGGACATCAATTGGTATCCTCTATTTGAAAAATCTTGCCTATGCCAAAATGCTTTGAATAACAGTTTTATGGTTATGTCTTAAGAATTTCTTTGGGCATGCCCCCAACCTCCCAATCACCATTGCATAAACATGCTCCTGGGGGACACCAAAGTGCTTTAAACTTCAAGGTTTGACATCTTTATTACGAATTTATTCCTGCGGTGGTACCCCCTTTCACAACAATATATAATAGATTCACACCTGAGGCTACCAGAATGATGAAAATCCCTTGAACTAGAGAGTTTGACATCTATATTTATTTTTTTTAGGGACCAGCCCCCCAAAACTCCAGAACAATGCATTACCACATAAGATTTGCATATTTTTTTCTGAGTTACACATGAAATAGTGCTTTAAACTTAATTTTTCTAGGGCCCATGCCTGCAAGCCTCCCTCAAACACTATTGTGAGATCAATTAAGATTTTTTTCCCTGTCCTAATAATCTAAGATTTACTGCTGATGGTACAGAAAAATGCTTTAAACTATACATTGTAACATATGTTATTCAATATTTTCTTCTTGGGGGCAAGCCCCAAAACACCCTTAAAATAAAATACAACACAATACATAATTATAAGTCTAAGCATATCACTCGCAACATGTGGTCAAGCCAGGGGCTGTACCCCCCACCCCCTCTCTTTTTCAAACTCCTGGATGTGGCCTGCCAGCTTTGCCGCTGTGTGTCACTTGCGATGGCAAAAAGGTCCACTTTTCAAGCAATAGTCTCTCCCCCCATAGGGAAGGCTGGCCGTGGGCCTAATCTTTAGGTTTTCATTTTCACATGACATCATGAACCACTTATGCAACGCTACAGGACTTTTGGGAGTACATCAGTAGGGTGTCAGGTATCAATGTAGCACTGGCGAGCCTCTGTATAATGATGGCAGGGATTGAGTGGAACATTTGCCCAGTTGTGCTCTCCCAGGGCGGCTAGTTTATACAGGGGCATACTGTGTTAAGGGTTTCATATACTTTAGGCCACTTAGTAGATGAGATAAGGCCTGGTGCAGTCTGGGTGCTATCCTGACCAATCCCCTTTGATGAATACCATACCACATGGTACAGGCGCTAGGTCTTAAATAAATATGTAGGCCTGTTGAAAGTCTTGCCATTCACAAGAAACGCTCTAAAAATTACTATGGACAGTAAAGCCCTGCGTATAAGCAACATCCACATGTAAGCCACATCCCCAACCGAAGACCGCACCTGAGGCTTGACAATTTTAATTTTAGTACCGTTCTATACTATCAAAACCCCTCATATAAGCCCCCCCCCCCTTAGTTCAGGTGTCGGAAATGGTCTATAAGCCACAGTTTATATGCAGGGTTTTACGGTAAGTGGCGAAGGAAAGAATATTCAGTTCTAGGTAGATCTATATAATCTAGTACTATGGTGTGCCAACTTGCAATTTGTACAACAGTGCGTATGCACAGCTAAGTCATTAGCTTTGTTTGCCCACAAGTCATGATTCTAAACTACATAAAGATAAAATGAACCATAAAATTATATAGGGCCTATAGTCACAACGTAAAATCCCAATCAGTATTCTAAGTCTCCCCCCTGTCTCAGTCCAAAGGTTATTGGGAAGTGAGTTCAAGAATAGGTTGGACAATCATTGCATTCTATGGTCACAGCAAGGCCCAAAAAAATGCAAAAATCAAAAGGCAGATGCATATTGAAGTCCTAGAACGGCAAGTGGGGTTTGGCCGCCTACAGGTAATCGGGAACCCACTGAATTTGCTTAAATATAGGACGCCAATGTTCTTGGAGAGTACATGCATCATCTGGTCAGCGTCTTTGATCGATTTCTAATAATTATACGAACCGCTATGTATTTTCAGGAGTGGAAAGACGAAAGACTCACGTGGGACCCAGCCAAGTACAGTAACCTTACAGACATCGTAGTACACGCTGACCGAATCTGGCTACCTGAACTCGCCATCATCAATGGGTAAATACATTTCCTTTAATCCTGTTGATAACCTAGTCTACATTCTATAACACTGTGCAATGGCATAAAAAAAAGAGTCCCTAACAAGTTCCGACTGACTAATATCTTGAACTTATTCACTACTTCTACTGCAGATTACAGAGTCAAGTGGAAGGGAAATTTATTAGATATGGGTTTGGAAATCAAAGATAAATAAATCATATTTTGATGTAAAATCTGGTGTTTGTAAAGTTTGCACTAATATGAATCTGGCTACTGAAGACGAAAATTGGCAATTCTAGGGTAGCATGGGTATCTCAAAACGGAGAGTCACCAGCCAAAATCAAGTCCCCAGGTCAAAATACATAGGAATTAGTGGGAACAAGTCTCATTTTGTCAACACTCTTTTATAGTGTGGGAAGTTCTAAAACTACCCAATTTCCGAGGAAAAAATGGTTCACTAAGGTCAAATTAGTCAGATACACAAAAATCTGTGACCAATTTATTATTCTACTCGATATGAAGATCGACTTAGGTAAAAAGGCCACTTCTAAATAATATAGTTACAAGTCTCTGCCTGAGCAACAATCCTCTGACTCACTAATGGCCGCGCAGTACGTGCAATCCTTTGAAGTAAAGGAAACAAAGACAATTAGAACTATGAAAACTTGATTCATTCCCAGTTGGGCCTCTGAGCACCGTGCTCAGACACACACCTCAAGTACTCCTTCAAAACGACGTACAGAGTATTGAGACTTGGCTACATTTTACATTCTTATTTCAGGTCTGAGATAAAATCTGCAAGTACCATCTGCTCCACTATCAGGCTATGCAAGAAGTTTGATAATGTTAGCTAAGATACAATATCTCAAATAGTCTATCAGAAAGGTCGAATCCAACATTACGATCCAACACCACTGCGATTTTCAACCTGTTACGATTAAAAATTGGGGATTTTATAGCCATCTATTTATATTTTGCAGTGCTGATGACATGATTCAGGAGTTCGAGAAGATCCGAGTGCTAATATCGTCCAATGGCAAGGTGCATTGGGAGCCGGGTGGCGTATTCACCACGACGTGTGACATAGACATTACCTACTTTCCCTTTGACGAGCAGGTCGGTCCCAGTACAGTTAATTAATATTAACCTATAGATGTTCATCTCCTCTGTCTGAAAGAGTCAAACAATGCCTACAATCTATACTTGATGGACATCAATATTCCAATTCTTTGTAAACTGATTAACACATTCATTAGCTGCTACAGCTTTAATTTACCAGAGATTGTGAAGATGACATCTCACTTGTCACAGCGAAAATGATTGTCAATTTGGCACAGCCATGCCGACTATAGTATATATGGATTAGCTTAAAGAACAAATGCCAAAATAGGCCCTCTCTGCCATTCGGGGCATAGCCATGATACAAGGTTAGCCATTCAAAGGACAACTTCAATTTTTCATAATGGCATATCCCCTCTTGTTATAGAGAGAAATCTCTCTTATTTCACGTTAAACATATGGAATAGAAAAGAAAAGGAATAATATTTCAATGTCTATAGTATCTTAGTTTATGCCATGCCTTTCATGCTGTCAGGAAGTCCCCCTGGAGTTCTCCTAGCTGGAATTCTTCCCCTCAGGTAATCTCCGGAGGGGAGACGTATGCCTTATCCATATACTTACCTTGTTTTCATTTCCTCTATGTTATAGTTATGTAAGTTGAATGTAAGCAGGAAGTTCCCAGTGATGATTAGAGATAGGGATGCTAGGAGAATTCCTAGCATCCCTTACATGACAACAACAGAATGAAGTTGGATGATTGCAAGACAATAACAGCTTGTAGATTGGCACTTTATTTTGAGTTCATGAGTTTTTAAATTCTTTTTTGAATTTGGTCACCAAAATCACAAGACATGAGGAGCTTTTAATAGTAAGCTATCAACAATATAACAGATACATCTGGTATAACACTATGGCCATTTCTCCTCTATATGGGAGATAACGTCTATTCCGCCCTGTGAAAGCTAGGTCACAAAAACAGGAATTGAGCATCACACTTGAGCTAGCCTTATCCAGTCCTGATTACTGAGGTAGAAATCTGAATCACTCACATCACTAGTCAAGGGCTGGCCATCAGGTCGGGAGCCATCTACGACAGGTGCCCAGCACATTTATTAGTTCTAATTGATGCTTTCCAATGCCTTCTCTGTGTTACTTCCAAGTCAAGATGTTGTATAAAGAAAAGCTGGAGACTTTTATATAAAATAGAAAGAAGACTACATCTATAGTCATTCTTTCAACCCAGTGCATAAATCAATATTGATGGATTCATTGGATGACCCGGAGATGGTCTGGTTAGATTAGGTCTACACCTTTCGTGGGGATATAGTCTCGGTCGGAGTGAATAAGCAATCAAATCAGGCCAGGTTCCATCCATAGCCTTCAGAGTGTCTAGCCCTATTTTTTCTCTTACCTCGGAACCATCCATTTACTTGCTATGATGTAGCACATACATGAAAAATCTGAAGGTGAATCTAAGTGAAGTGTACGTTATTTTGAAAAGGAAAAAAATAGTGAAATATGAGACCTGGAGGGCATTTCAAAACCCTAGCTATAGATATCGTTTTGAAATGCCCTGTTGAGGCCTATTGTCATTTTAGTTGTAATATGACAATGACCATTCTGCTTATAGTTGGATATAACTGCAATGCATGGAAGTCCATTTCATTAGTGCATGAATTTCGCACAGGTGATATAGAAGGTACAAAGTACAATAATGACAGCTTAATTTGTACGCTTTTCAGAGGCGGTTTTTTGCGGTTTTCTGCTCTAATGCAATGTCTCCTATTGCCCTGATTAAACCAGGGCTAAAGTTATGATTCATACAAATGCCTGTTACAAATGTAATATATGATGTTTAGACTTGAACGAATGCCTTTCAGGGTATGATATAGGCACGACGCGGAGCGGAGTGCCTATATATAAGCCCTGGAAGGCATGAGTTCAAGTCTAAACATTATATATTATATTTATAACACCGTTTCCACCATTAATTCTAAGCATTTACCTTCAAAAATGATTTAATCCATTCATTTCTTATGCGAGTCGACAAGACGGCCCTCCGCCATCTTGGTTTCATGTTGTCGTATGCTTAGGCTGGCGAACTCCTCAAACTCCAACTCTCATAGACCTACTACTGCGAACACGTCGAGACAGGGCTGCGCCAGTCTAAAATATAATCCATTCTGTACACACCAGGCGGCGGCACCTGTAGTGTTGACAGAACGGGGAAGACGCACGGCAAGTCGCTCGATTCGGAAGTTTAATAATTTTGTATGTTAAATTCAGCCATAATATCAAGTAATCTACCCGACAGGGAGTTAGAATGAAGTTTCAGCTATGTTATGTCCAAAGGATTTCGCTATATTTGGTCTATAAGCTTCAAAAATGGAGAATTTACTTTCGTGTCAACGTACGTTTCAACATGTCCGCCCCGCTGTCCGCTCGCCGTGAATTTTGGGTGCTCTATCACCAGATATAGGAACTGATATTATCCATTTTCGCCACTGAAAACTCTCTAACCGTGTTATAATCTGCAATAATGCAGTGCCAATATTTATCCATTATTTTCATTGAAACTTGAAATTAAAATAGCAATTGCTATTTTATCAGGCTTGTCCAATAGAGATAGGAGCATGGGCCTACAAGAGCTCACGCATGAATCTCACAAACCTGACGTCAGAGATGGAAATGCAGGAGTTTAAGTTAAACGGAGAGTGGGACGTGACGCACACCAGTGCCACCTGGAAGGAGATTGTGCTACCATGCTGCCCGGATATCCGCTACTCAAAGGTACTGTAGGAGTCCTACCATTATAAAATGCCTATACGGGCTACAGACATGTATCAAACATGTGTGCAGATAGGATAGATTTTATATATTAAGTTTTTTTTGTTGTTGAATATACAACTTGAGCCACCTGCACACCAGGGTTGCTTGTTTGGGAGTATATCTAGCAAGGCCGTGGTAATAGAAGAAGAATGTTGAGAACATATGTTGAGAAGGTCACATATTGTAATAGTCAGGCAGCACCTGCAGAGTGAGGTGATAATCAGACATCAGGCGACATAGATAAGGTCAGGCCATGACCTTATACTATTTATAACAACTGTTTTGTATGGATGTAAAAGAGCAGTATTGCTATGATCAGTTTCTAGGATGTGTATCTTCAACGTAAATATGGTTATTCTCAAAGATCTATAGTTGACCGGTGCTATTGACTTTCTTTTCAGACTTGATTAGTTATTTGTCAAAGATTTAGAAATACTTGCTACTAGACTTATATCTAGTAGGCTACCTAATTACATGATGTCCTGTGCCTAAAGACAGCATAATTTTCCTGATGGTACAGATTAAAGTGCTTTGATATGTTTCATGAGGGAATAACTTTACCCATCATGAAAACTGATCAGGTCTTATCTGAGGCCTGTAGGTATCAACTTAAGTGTCATACAAATGTGGATTGTACCCCAATCTTATGAAAGGCTTAAGGGCTAGATCAATCAGCCTCCTCCTTATTTTATTCCAATTACTTGAGGCATAGCCCTATAAGTAAATAATCATATTCTATATGTTTCTAGGTAGTGTTTACCCTCTACATGAACAGACGCTACACCTTCTACATCATGAATATCATCCTGCCCTGCGTACTATTATCAATACTCATACTCATCGTCTTCTGTGTGCCGCCGGACGCAGGGGAAAAAATATCCTCTGGCATCTCAGTCCTCCTCGCCTTCACAGTATTTCTGCTCATGTTAGCAGATAACGTCCCAAGGACTTCACTAGATGTCCCTATTTTAGGTGAGTATATTGCTGTCTTGTTAAAGATCAATTGGTGGAATTGTGGGGGACACTCCATATCCTGCAGTGGCCACCTTAGTATGGATTGCGTACAGAAGTTTTACCAATGGTAGGAAGCATCTATATAGGTCGAATCCCACATGGTGAAAAAATGCTTCAAATATATCTGCGATTTTGAATCTGTTGTGTTTGTGGGACCTACCCAAATTCACAAGGATTATAACTACAGCAGTGTGTATGGAACACAGGCAACCTTTTGCGATTTTAGGCCAGAGGATATATGATATAAACTTCAACGAAGGAAAAATACCCCAAAGAGTACATGAATAAATGCAACATTGTCCTTGTGTTATATACACCCTACTGTAGTTATACCCTTGCATTTCTGGGGTAGGTCCCAAAAACGCAACTAATTCAAAATGGCCGAGATGTTTTGACCATTTTTTGCCATGTGGGATTCGAGCTTATAGGGATATATGTTTATGTAGTGAACATGGATATTTTCAGGTAGAAAAGTGTACGTCACTATTTCTCTGTGGTGGATTACGGATAATCATTGCAGAGGTGATCGATTTTACATTACCCAAACACAATTAATCACTACACTAATTCAGCAATTAACTTTACACCGAAACTCCGTGAATTGATGGGAAATGTTTATAGTGTTCACAAAGGTGACATTTCTAGTTCTGGTTAATCAGCACACCAGCTTTTCCATGGCCATGGTAGGCCCTTGTTAATTCAAACAGTTGCCTTGGACCCATTACGACCGCCACCAATTTCCTACACTGTGAGTCTACTCCTGTGCCCCTTATTTTGGGTTGCAGTCAATTTCCTGATTTGACTTTTTTTTATCCCCATGATAATAAACCTTAAATTATCGAACACAACACTGTCGTTGGATTTAAAACCAATAGAAAAGAGTATTGAAAATCCTTTGTAAAAAGTTCATTTAACTGACATTGAACTTGAAATATTCGGAACAGAAAGGAATTACCCCTTTCTCAAGCTAAGCTCTCTAGCCTGAGAAAAACAATCACTTTTGGGACTACTCTAATTCTGGTTGCAGTCGTAATTGTCGTATTATCCCCATGATGATAAACCTTGAATTATCGAACACAACACTGTCGTTAGATTTAAAACCAATAGAAAAGAGTATTGAAAATCCTTTGTAAAAAGTTCATTTAACTGACATTGAACTTGAAATATTCAGAACAGAAAGGAATTACTCCTTTCTCAATCTAAGCTCTCTAGCCTGAGAAAAACAACCAGTGGCAGTCACGCACTTATCTAAGGAATTCAATCTATGCATCATCGAAACACCAGCACACTGCTCTATATGAATTGTACATAACAGTTCTGCCACGTTCATATCCATATTAAATGTCTTTTTTTCTTGCAGTGATCTATCTAGGCCTCACCATGGGGCTTGGCACAGCATCCGTGTGTCTCAGTGTGCTTGTCCTCAACTTTCACCATAAGGGCTCCCAGGTACGGATGCCCCACTGGGCCAGGGTTGTCTTCCTTCAGTACCTTGCCCGCTGGTTTGGCTTCCATATCCGCCATCTTGTTCCGCCCCGTGTGCGCCAGCTGTCCCCCCATTTCCGGGGTGCTGAGGACCAAAATGGCGCTGACGCCATGGAAGTGCAGCATATCCTTAAACCCTCCAATGATAGGCGTCAGAATCATATAGAAGCATCTAACAGTCGGAGGGTACATCATAATGCCCCAGTAGAGAACTTCATGCTAAGAGACAGCTTACATTACCACAATGTGGATTTAGCACATGTTCATGCTAGGGCACGCCTTCAGCATAAACGAGTGGAAGCAGCCACACCAGGGACCTCTTCTTCTGGATCAGAGACAGACGCAGAGGATATCCTCAAAGAATGGCAGATGCTGGCACGAGTGCTAGATCGCCTTTTCTTTATCATCGTCTTTCTCGTCACTCTCTCATCTGCATTATTTCTCCTGCTGAGTCCGTGGTATGTAGGCCCTAAGCGACCCTTCCAGTAGCCCAGCATCATTATGCCCACCCTAAAACTGCATGAAGCTCAGACCTGACAAAGTGTTCAGTACCTTCTTCAAGTCCTGAAAGGCCACTTTAGATAATACCATTTGTAACCTGTAAACCAACGGAAGATGTTACCATAGATTCATGATGAAGCCTTAGATAGACCCAAGTGCACCAAGGAATGGGAAACCATTTCTTGCACAAGCACAGTGGATATTATAAAAACTGCACATGTAGCTATTGTGAAAACTGAAGCTGCCTTCTGTACATCTTCTCAATAGTTTTAGACTAGTCCTCAATAGTTATAGTACACAGTCAACTGATCGCAACTTTCTTTTATGAAATATTGATTCACTCACTACAGAAAGTGCGCTAAAAGGTACTTGAACCTGATACTTTGACTTTTTTGACTTCATGCAGTGTGATTGGTGAATTGTGAAGTCATCCCTGCATGTGTGGAGCATGTACTATGATTTGAAGTAGCATTAACATCTGGTTGGGCCCTTTGTAGCAACCTGTTGCTATATTTAAGAGTAAGCAGACCATTCGACAACTCCAACACCATTGTATGACATTGTATAAGTTACATTAATAACCTTTGAAGAAGAATCCATGTACATATGTACAGATATACATACATTAACCACAAAATATAGCACACTTATACAAATGAACACAATTGATAAAATAATTCACATCAAATTAGACCAACTCAAAGTTCTATCAAAACATAAATAAATGGGGAATGGATCCTCATGTAGGAGGTCATAAATATGATAAGGTAGTACTTCGAAAGTGGAAATGTTATCTAATATGAGAAAATAGATAAATCTGCCATACAGCTCTTCTATCTAATACAAGGCCCTTCCTATGTTCAAAATCTTTTTTTCTGGCATGCATACACACAAAGCATGGTCTGTCCTCTTAAATTGACAACTGCTTTACTCTGGATAGCAATGTGGCTAATGGTTGGGTCATGGCCTGTACAGTGGTCTTGTCACTTGTACATATAAACCACTTCTGTACAATATCTGACTCAATGTAAGGTAGTTTTAAACTAATAAGATGGCTATTAGGATGTAGCACGGAATGGTGGAGGTGGTGGAAGTGAGAGTGAGAAAACACTATCAGCTGTAGTCTGTAGACCAAAGAGTGGCCTTGGATACATGGGTACTTCCTTCTGTAACAAATGCTTTCTGAGTGCCTGTAGATTCAGATTATAGATCTCAGGTAGAGAGATCTGTAACTTCAAAAGAGTGAGAGCATTTTATGAAAATTGGATTGATGCTTTCATCTCCAAATACCAACGAGCTAAGTATCAGAATAAATAGTATGTCGACTTTATGAAATCATGAAACAGAAATATGTATAATCTGCGGCCATAAATTTAGATAAATCAGTTTTATAACAAAACAAAAAGGGGTTCCCAGGTACTTATAAACCTAAAATGAAATGAAACTATTATTTTAACCATTCTTTTAATGTACCATATGGTAGACAATACAAAATAGCGCAGTTCACTATTAGTAAAATGATCCCTTGAAAATAATAGTTTGAGGTTATTAGTTTGAAAGGTATAATAATTGCTTTGTTTTGTAGAGCAAATTTCGATCGAGAAAAACCTTTGTACTGTTTGTTCGTATTTCACTTTACGGTTAGGCATAATGATTGGCACTGTGCCTGACCTGTAAATATGGTTTTTATCTATTTACATTATGTTAAATGTTGAGTAGTGCCAAAATAATGTTATATCTAAATGTGAGTTGCTCAATGATAAAATAATCTTCGATAAATGTTACTATATAGGGTTTGAAACAATGAAAGTAAGTGCATACCAGGGAAGGTGTTGGTATATGCTATTTTATATATACATTGGTATACATAAATAGGTGTGTAAACAATTTATAATGGTTGATATTGTATAAAATTAGTCACATGTGTCTTTTAAACTAATATAGTCAATCGTTTAGATCTACTTCTGTTCTTTGTATCAATACTGGCTAACCTAACCTAAAATACTTTACAATAACATTCAATACCACTTACTCATTACGAAACTTTACCAAAAATCATAGCATGTCTATTAGAATAAATTCAAAGAAAATATGTGTTACTTTAAGAATTAACTCACACAGCTCTCAATTAACGTTCTATTTAAGATACACTTCTGTCAACAAGCAAAATGCTTGTATTACACCTATGATAGTTTGACACTTCATGCTATCCTACATTAAATAAATAATACTAATTGGACGAACCTAACATTTTCAACCACATGTTAATATGTAGATTGTTATGCACTTAGACGCATATTGTTTTTATTCGAACAGGGGGAAATATAGGTAGTGTTACAATTTCCTTTTATGCTTAACTATCTCAAGTTAAGACTGATTTGAATAGAAATAAGACTTGGGGAACGCTGTCTACTGTAGCGACTATTACTGGTATTTGAAAAATGTATTAGTAAATAATTAGATGTGTAAGAAACTATTTTCTTTCGTCAAAAGTATGTAGGCCCCTTTTCCTTTCTGGTTTTCCCACGAATGAACTATAAAAAAACATATCTGTGAATCTTGAGGCCACGGAAGATAACTGCTACACCTGAGTCAAACATATAGTATACATATCACTTTGCAAAACAGACAATGATCATTTAGAAGCAACTTGTATATATAAGGGAATGTGTAACATAATTGGACATGCATGAAATGATTTTACCCTTTTCATTCCGAAGTCGATATTCCAAGGGAGCTAATCAAAGATATTGGTGGCAATGGAATCTCTCTTCGGTTTTTCTTTGTGTTGAAGAAAATTTATTTATCGTTTAAACCGATAATACTTGAATTTGTATTTGGGCCACAATCCTACACAATGAAACTGAATTATTATTATTATTTGATTAAACTGCTTCTATGATGAGGAGAGGGTCGTTAGAAACTACAAGTGTCTTTATGTACATCTATATATATATATATATATATATATATATATATATATATATATATATATAATGGTGATTTGTAAATTGATTTGTAAATAGGTTATCCATGTAAACAGGAATATGAATATATATAATACTAATACGTATCTGTGTTCCCTATCGCCCTAGAACCTGTGTGATTGTGTGAAACTGTTTGAAGTCCTATTATATAATATACATATATAATATTTATCTGGATGGGAAAATATTCATCATTTCTATCTGGCTTTTAGAAGGTGTGTGATAGATAAAGGTACCATAATCTCCCGCGTATAAGGCGCGTCTTATACAAGGGGTTTTAGTTATCCCCAAATCCACAAGGGGGATACCAAGAACTTTCTTTTGATATGTTACACTTCCCCTAAGTCCTTATAGGACATAATGTGGGCCAGAGGGGTCTGGGGGACCCTAGGTACACATAGCTTTTTGAATTTTTAAAATCCATTCAGTAGAACAAAAGATATGAATTTTTGATTTTTTTGGTAATATTTACAAACTTTGGGTGCGCCTTATACGCGGGCTGCGCCTTATACGCGGGATATTACGGTAGTGGGTTCAACAGAAAATACCAGTGTATTGGGCACAAAATGTGTGTACCCTTTTTGAAAGAAAGAACTTCGTAAACTTCTTCTTGGGTGGAGGATAATCTATCATGTGCTCCAATGAGATAGATTTGTGTAAACTAATAAAAGCATGGCTTGCACGAATTGAAGAAGACTTTTGATTTAATGTGATGGTTTTTGGTTAGGAACAATGCTGATATGTCTTGTAATGTGTAACACATAGCAATGATTTTCCTTTTGCGATAGTTTACCTTTTGTTTAAGAAATAACTTGGCTTGTTTTAGGTGGAGACCGCCCGGTGGCCGATTTTCTACAACAGTATGACAGGAAGTGACCCCTTTGTTAGGGCTCAAAACATTCACCGCCAGTCAAGATCTTGAAAATATAAGATACTTTGAGACAGACCTTGTGTTCGGTTGTTAAGAAAATGAATTGATCTGAAATGCTGCAATATATGTCATATAAGTTTTCTTTTCCTATTAACATATTTCATGCTTTTCTGTCGATCAGAATTAAGTGGAACATCTGCTATTATACTATTTCATATTGTGAAACGGTAACACAGTTATAAGTGTGACACGACCTGCAAAAAGGGTCCTTAGTGCAAAAGGTTCTAAGACCCCTTCTCCCAGTCCATGTCACAAGTGTTGATGATGCAGATAGCTTTTAAAAAGAGAAACGTTGTTGATGTTGAAATGGTTTTAACAGAAGGAGGTTTGAGCCAGGACACGGAGACCAGAATAACATATTTTCAATCATAGTAGTAATTGTCACAGCCTCAAAACAACAGAGTGTATTATCAATATGCATGCAAAGAAGACCTATCCGCCTCTAAAAGCTCTAGTTACCAAGTTTTATGAGATTGTATTTAGAATATAGGATGTAGATGGGTAAAAAGGTAATGTTTGGTACAGGTATTAGTAGCCAGGGGGTTCTCAAAGTACCCCACCACAGATAGGCTATGTATGTGCATGGTGATTTGATAGGAATAGACGATTGCATAATTAGCTTGGATCTGAAATACACAGTAAGCTTCACCCAAGGAATTAATTTTCTTTTTAAAATGGAAGAGAAAAGAAAATGGAGGGTAAGAGGGGTTTGAGAGGAGGGTATCATTTTTTTCAGCCCCTCTAAGAGGTTGCAAAATACTTAAACTTTAAACAAAGATAAAGTCCATGTGTGGAAAAGGCATGTTTGTGTGCGATTTAGAAATAAAAATGATCCTCAAGTGAAAAACATTTGTTGTGCACCTGCACAAAAGAAAAACCCACCACCCTTAATCATTTTGATGAAAAAAAATGATGACTTCCTAAAGTTGTAAATTCATAATTCAAACACATAAATTGTGATGGCCATCCCATATAAGTAACCAGGCTGGGTTTGCATAAGAAATAAATTCAGAAGATTAATGTACTGCTATATGACACCAAGAAACAGGTCATTCTTAGGTTTGTAGTATGTTTGGTATAGCTTTGACACTGGGAGGGCTTTCCTGTCTCTTTATAGGTTTATCCCTTGCATTCGTCTTAAAAAAATTCCTGATTGTTGCGTCACTCTGACCCTTTATGGTGCACAAACCTGAAGAGTCATCCTGGTGTGCAGTGGAGTCCCCATTCATACTGCACGTATCCATCATGCCAATCAAAGCAATATGCCGCCTCCCAGTAAAGTTTAAAAACAGGAAAAACTTTGCCATCAGGATATAGAAAACTGTTGAACTTTAATTATCCTGAATCTAGCAAACAAAGGCACGCCCATGATGGACTCATTCCTCTCCACCTACCTGCTGATATGATCGATACATGTAAACATTTTCCATAGAAAATATCTCCGAGTTGTAGATGTAATGAATGTAAAATTGTAAATAGTTTAACTATTAAGTCATAATAAATTGTTTTATAAGAAATACCGATTTCCCTGCTTTCTATTCTACTCTTGATTGTGTTCTTTCTTTCTGTAACTTTATGGTCTATTGTGTGCACCAATGCAACCTGGTGTTGCCTGATGTTACCAAACGATTACATTTTGAGAGTTCACTTGGGGGAAATATTCAGCATCTGACTTATTATTTTAAATTTTAAGATGCCTAACCCACTTTACATGGACCCTATTATTTCAATATAGTTGATGCTTGAAAATCAGTTATTTGCAAACTTTTGTACGAGTAGTCCAAAGAAACTCGAACTTTAGGTCATACCTAAAGTCAGAGTTGGCTCCATAGAAACTTAGAAAGCAACACTAAAATGGCCGTCAATTGGTCTAAACATTACCTTTGTATATGATAATTCATTTGAAGCATGAAATCCCAAAAATATACACACCTCTTCCACTGCATTTGAAATGGGTATAAATTATTATACCTCAAATTGGTATTTAGAAATATAGATCTAGCGCTTACTATGTGTAATTAACAAGGGTCATTGTCAACACTATTTGAGGTGAATCGGTTGTGATTTGAATAAGTAAGTATGTATACATATACCACCCACTATATAGATCACTGGGGCTTGATACCATTATGTCTCATGAGAGGGTAGCATTTACTACCATGTGACCTTAAGTGAATGTCTGAATTCCACATAAATAAGTAGAGGGCAGCTTCTCCATCAGTTTGACCATCAGTGGAGGTACTACTAAAGTACTTCCATCTAGTGGCAAAATACAAACTAGGTCTCGCTTATCTATTCTGTTTATTTTTCTCTATAACAGTGTAAATTCAATCTACCATAGCAACCCAAAATATACATTCCTAGTTAGTTAGGGTATTTGATTCCTTCATAACTAAATTCACCCTTATTAGGTCCATGACATCTTAAGCTGATGGAGGGACTTAATTGAATCTATTTTTAAGTGATCTAAAATGCTAATTTTGCCTTTCTGCAGTGAGCAGACTTGTTTGATAGAGTCTATCTCTAGATGAGCCAATGTGTTATAAATACATGTACCTTTCGCATTATAGTATTGGCTTGTACAGGCGCAGGGGCGCTCGTTGATTACAACCCTGTTCTTGCTCCGGCCTTTATTCGTGACTGCTACGCATTCGACTTTTGAATTTTCACAAATAATAAGTCTATTAACCAACTTTGGGTATTTGACACTGTTTATTGAGTCCAGGTCCATGGACCTTGACAATATAAAAAACATAGCATAGTATGATAATTCACTAGTGCCAAAGATAAATGAATTTGTGTTTATACATTAATTTTTGCATCCAGGTGGCGGTACATTTACCTCCCCCCACCCTCCCACACCCAGCCAATAAAAACACCAACATACTCGAGTTGGTGCATAGCTGTAGATTCAATTATATTGTAATAACCAGAGTCAACACCGTGTATAAAGGAATATAAAGTTACAGCCGTTGTTGTTGTTTTATTTCTTAGGAGCCTTAAGGACTAACAGTCACTGGTCATCAGTTGCTTGCTTATACTGATACTTGTACTTATACTTATTCTCCGCTTAGAGACGCCACTCTGTTCGTGAACTGGGACTAGCCACCGAACTCCCTTAAGATAGCTTACACGTAGGCCACCTGAGTGTCTGATCGCGTCTGCCATAAAACCACCGGACACCGCGTTTTATAGCCCCCGGCCGCCGACGGTGACGTCACAAGGCTGTGACGTCACCGCCGACGCGCCACCTAGCGGTCACCGCGGGAACCGGCCACCGAGCCTCTGAGCCGCCAGCCAATGTTTATTACATCCCTCCCACCTTACTTTATTCTATCATTTATCATGACTATTTACAATGTCCCTGGGCTCCAACAATGGACCTTAAGGTCATATGACTTAATCCCGACTAGAGCGTGAACGACTTACAATGACTTCATCTGGAATACCAGCACCAACAGTGGGCTGTTCCTAATTTACTTATGCACCAAATGTGACATCAATTATCATACTCCTCCAATGTCTCAGGAATAAACTGTTATTAATAAGAAACTGACTGTGTGATATTCTTATCTCTACATTTATACACTTAACGAAATATATACACCCGATCACCAGAGATCTGCGGTCTAGAAGGGCGCGGTAAAACGCTGCAGGAATTGGGGCCGTCTCTTCCTTGTCCTGGCCACGGGGATCCTCCCGACTCTCTGGGCCGCCAGCCCTTACCTTATGCTGCTTGTCTTATGCCCTGGGGGCTTCCAGGGGTGTTCAGGGCCTGGGTTTCCTGGCAGGTACTCAATCCCCCACCAGTACTCCCCTTACCCCTACTAACCCCCTTCACACCCCCCTTCCCGGCTGTCTTTCAGCTTCCCGGCTGCGCCCTCCGACGTCCCTGCCATCCCTTCTCACCGGCCACTGCCCGTCCCCTCTTCTCTCCCGCGTCTCTCACTCTCCCTCCTGGCAACCGCTCCTCCCTCCTATTGGCTCCCCCTCTGTTGTTCCTCCCTGACCATCCGGCGGATCCGCTCTTCTAGGTCGCGGCTCAAGGGCGCCTTGGCTGGTCGCGGTGGTGGCGGCTGCGGGGCGGCCCTGGAGGGCCCTGAGAGCGGTGGGACGAAGGGTGGGAGGGTCTGGTGGCCATATCTCCCTTGTCCCTGGGCTGACGGCGGCGGTAGACCCAAGCCCGAACCCTGGGGCCCGGCTGTCCCAACTGCTCCTGGCGCCTGGGTGGGCGGTCTGCCCGCTGTAGCTGACGGTGGGGGTCGTCCCACTCCCGGAGGAGGAGGGGGAGGTGGAGGTGGTGGTGGGGGCACGCCTCCCTGACCCATCCCTGGGTCGTACCTCTGAACTGTAGTTGCGTAATAGTGTGTACGCCACAGGGATGGGCCCACCAGCTCCACCCACCCGTGCGCCCGCCCTCCTATGGAGGTGTATTCTTCCCCAAGTCCGGGGATGGAGCCAGCCCCACCGCCCACTTCTGTAGCTTGTCGGGGTTGTCCACCCGCCGCCAGGGGATCCGGTGGTAGGAGTCCCCAATCCATAGCGGCCTCCCCGCCAGCGGGTCCATCTCCTCCGCCCGCGGCAGCCCGGGAACCTCCACCCCAGGGATCCTCTCCCCCCACTCTTCCCGACACTCCTCTCTCCTGGGCCCCGGCCCCCGGCGGCCCCTCTCCTCCTCATACCTTTCCTCGTACTCCCGGCACCTCCGGTATTCCCCGTAACTTTCGTTCCTGTGGGGGCCAGCCTCGTACCGCTGACTCCCCTGGCCCTCTCGCCTCGTCTCCTCATCCACTCTTCTCTCCTCCCGTCTCCTACTCTCCCTTTCCTCAACCTGTCTCTCCTCCCTCTCTCTCCTATCCCAGTCCTCTCTCTCCTTCTTCTCGTGGGCCGCTCCCTCTCTCTCCGATCTTCCCTCTCCTTCCTCTCCCTCTCATCTTTCTCCTTCTTCTCCTTAGCCACTCGTTCCTCCCTTTCCTTCCTTTCTCTAGTCGCCTTCTCCTCTCTCTCTCTTTTCTCGGCCATCTCCTTCTTTTCCTTCGCAACTCTCTCCTCTCTCTCTTTTCTCTCCTTCTCCTCCCTTTCTTTCCTATCCTTATCCCTCTTTTCTCTGACCGCTCTCTCCTCCTCCCTCTCCTTCCTTTCCTTTTCCCTCCTTTCCTTTTCCCTAGCCGCCTTCTCCTCGTCCCTCTCCTTCCTCTCTCTCTCTTTCTTCTCCTTGGCCGCTCTTTCTTCCTCTCTCTCCCTCCTCTCCCTCTCTTTGCTGCCCTTTCTCGCCTTCTCCTCCTCCCTCCCTTTTCTGTCCCGCTCTTTCCTGTCCTTAGTGGCCGTCTCCCCCTCTCTCTCCCTCTTATCTCGGGGTGCCTTTACTTCCTCTCCTCCCTTCCTCTCCTGACTAGCGGCCACGGGTAGCGGCGCGCCCCCCATCGTGACCGTGCGGATCTCGGCCTCGGCCTCAGGCGCTGGGCTGTCCTCGCGGTCCAGCCCAGTAAGGGTGATTACCCGCCTGTCGACCGCCTCCCCCGGAGATGCCTCATCCTCGTCGGAGTCCGTAGTCAGGGGCACGCTACAGTAGGCTACCGCCCCCAGACTGGGCTCCTCCTCCTCCCAGTCAAGCTCCTCTTCCTCCTGGCTGTCGTCCACCACTCGGGCGGCGATGAGGCCCTCCAGGTTGCTCCCCGGAGCCGGGGTGTTGTTGTCGGAGGTGTGGCGCTGAACAGGGGGCGGCGTGGTCTGTAGGATACGCCGCACTTGCTCCGGCGGTAGGCCCTGGCGAGGGGACCCCCCAGCGGCCGATTCGCTCCCCCCCTCTTCTGTGTCCACCGTGGAAGGCGAGGGGCGGTCCAGCGACACTACCTCGCCCTCGGGAGTTCGCCACTGCCGACGTTGCAGGGCCTCCGCCAGCAACTGCCGCTGGTACCGCCTCGCCATCTCCTGGGCCAGCTGGCCTGTATGTCGGAGGAGACCCTCTCCGACCCCGGCTGGGGCTGGTTTGCCCCCCTCGCTCCGTAGCAGCGACCGCAGCAGGAGCGGGTCGCCCTCTCCCCCGGCGGAGGGGGCCTCCAGAACCTTGTCTAGGATGGCCTCCGCTTCTGCGCCCAAGGTCGACTGGACCGGTGTGCACCACCCCATTTCCTCCACCAGGACCCTGGCGGCCTCCCGGTCCTCCGCAGAGTGGTGACGGGACCGGCCTTGCTCCGTCGCGCCCTGGGCCTGGTCGCCCCCGGCTCCCGTCCGGGCCACCTTGCTGGGTGTGGCTGCCTCCTCTTCTCCCTCCCCCAACTCGATCCGGGGTGGATTGGCGTCCCACGCCTCCGCGGCCCCCCTTGACTCCGACTTCTGCTTTCGATCCCTCTGCGGCGAGCGGCTGTGCTCTCTCGGCTGCGGAGCCGGGCAGACCACACTGCGCAGCCGCCGGGGCGATCGACGCGGGCTTGCGGGCACGGGAGTCCTTTCTGTGGTCAGGCGGGCCGCCCTTCGAGTGCCACTGCGGGAGTGAGGCCTTGGCGAGTCCCGAGCGCTGGCGGGGCTGGCCGCCGGGCTGTCCCCACCACTCTCGGTGGCCCTCTCCTCGGTGGTTGCCTCCTCGGCGGTCTTCCCCCCGTGGTCGGTGGCCTCCTCTACATGGTCGGTGGCCGTCTCCGAGGCGTGGCCCTCCTCCCCTTCAGGGTTCGCGCTAGCGCCCTCTTCAGATGGCGATGGCTCCTCCCCGGTGGCGGTGGTTGCCGCTCCGGTGGCAGCCCCCCTATACCGTATGGTATATAGTGGTGGCCGCTCCGCCTTGGACAGGCTCAGCCACGGGTGGCCCTGATGCTGTGCCGCCATGTGGGTTATGAGGTCGTCCCACCGACCCTCTTTTGCCTGCGCCTGGCATTTCTTTCCTGGGCAGTTCCACCCCGGCCCCTTCTCTGTATGGACAGCCTTAACATGACGCGAAGGCTATCCTTCCGCATAAACTTCCGGCCACAAATGGAACAGGGGAGGGGCACCGACGACTTCTTCATGATGTCGGATTCGGTGTCGGTGTCTCTCTCGGGCCACGCCTCGCCTCGTTCTCGCCTTTCTAGGTCGGCGGTCCTAACGAGGTCGCGGTGTAGTTCCCGATCGCTACACCAGGCGGCCTCCGCGGCAGCCGTTGGTGTTTGGCGGTCGGTGGGTGTGGCCGTGGCCACCTCCATTTCCCGCCTCTGCCTTTCCTCCCACCGCCGATTCTTGGCCGTAAAAATTGCGACCACCTTCTCACTCATCTCTCTCGCCGGATTCGCCCCTTTCCGACCGATCACAGGTAAGTCCTTCTTTTGTGGAGTCAATTTCACCCGCCCCACCACTCTCTCAGTGCTACTTTCCTTTCTTTCTTTTTCAGGGCGCCAACCCCCACCGTGGCCAGCCGGTGGCCGAAGGATGAAATCCGCTGTCCCGGGCCTGGGGACCCTCCCACCACGCCTCCCAGCCTCTCTCCGGATTCCCTCCCTCTCAGGTAAGTCACCCCCGCCTTTTTCCTCCCCTTTTACGAGGTTCCAGTGCCAATATGACGCGCACAAGCGCCCTCCTCTTCTAGTCACCGCACCCATTGGAGCCGCCGAGTCGCTGGTGTCCCTGTGGAGCCGCCTTGGTTACCGCCGTAACACCCGGATGTGGCCCGCCTTCCGCCGACCACACTAGGTGGCGCCCCGGTGGCTTTACCCCCGCGGCCGCTCCAGAGGGCGCCACCGGTGGCCACTCCCCACCGGCGGCCGACCCCGCCCATCGTACCACCTCTGCAGGTTCCTCCCGCGGGGCCTGGGTCTTTTTCAGTAAGTCATAGTGAACCACCCGGATCTTCCGGCCCTTTTTGATCTCCCAAACCGGCCCCCCCAAACTCCGGGTGATCGTCCAGGGGCCCGACCATGGCCGCATGAACTTGGGACACTTGCCTACCTCTTTCTTAGGCAGCAGGTAGTATACCGTGTCCCCGACAGCCAGGTCCTCCCCCCTCACACGGGTGGAATAGTTCCTCTCCTGCCGGCGGACCGCTTCCCCCATGTGCTTTAAAGCATTTATAAGCGTGGCCCTTCGCCATCCGGACTTGCAGTTCTACGGCGAACCCCTCCCCGCCCCCAGCTGCCTCTGGGTGGCCACCTTCCGGCTGGGGGTAGATGAGGCTCCCAGGTAACAGCGTCTCTCTCCCCATCATCATGAAGTTGGGGGTCTGGTTGGTCGACGCCTGCACCGACGACCGATAAGCGGCCATGACGAACGGTAGCTGTAAATCCCAGTCAGCCTGGTTCTCGTCCACCGCCATGGCAAGCATGGCCTCCACGGTGCGGTTGCACCTCTCCACCAATCCATCCGACTTCGGATTGTAGGGACAGGTACGGGTCTGTGCCAACCCCAAGAGACGGTGCACCTCCCGGAACATCTGAGCTTGAAAATTCCTCCCCTGGTCGGTATGAATCGTCCCCGGTGGCCCCAGTCGGCAGACCACCTCCGTAACGAAGGCCCGGGCAACTGTTTCCGCCTCCTGGTCCGGCAAGGGGATAGCCTCCGCCCACTTCGTGAAATAGTCCATTACCAGAAGGATGTGCCGATTCTTTTTCCCTGTCCTCGGCAACGGCCCCATCAGGTCCATGGCCATTCTTTCCAGCGTCGCCGCTACCGGCACATGTCTCATCATGGCCCGGGGAGGGTGCACGGCCCCCTTTCTGCTGAGGCATTGCGGGCAGGTCTCCAACCACTGTATTAGGTCCCTTCTGTAGCTGGGCCAGTAGTAGGTTTGCTGTAGCCGTCGTAGGCTGCGAGCCCTCCCGAAGTCGCTGCTCAGGGGAGCCCCATGCATTTCCGCCAGCACCTCCGGCACCCTTCCCTCCGGGACGACTATCTGGCCGAAGGATCGGCCCCCCCGGCTCCCACCAGACCCGGGTAAGCACCCCTCCCTCTAGCCTCAGTCGCGGCATCTGTACCGCCAGCGCCCGCACTGCATAGGGTTCTCCGGCCAATTCGTCCGATGCGGGGCCCGCGTTCTCCGCTACCCACCGCCGGACCCTCTCCAGGATGGCGTCCTGGTTCTGTACTGCCGCCCAGTGCTCCGCGGAGGACAAGACGGGACCCTCCTCCTCCCCGTCCTCCTCCGCCGTCCGGGGCCTCCCGCTGGCCTCCTCGGCCTCTGCGTCTGCGGCCGCCTCCCTCCTCGTTACTGCCCTACATTCTCCCGGTTGGTCGAACAGGGGAGAGCCCCCCTCCCCTTCCATACCGCACTGAGTGCATGGCCGCCTGGACAACCCATCCGCGTTACCATGATCCCGGCCGGGGCGGTGTTCGATCACGTGATCGAACGTCTCCAGGAGTTGCAACCACCGGGCCACCTGCCCTTCTGGTTCCCGGAAGCTCGCCAGCCATTTAAGGGCTGCATGGTCTGTGCGTATCCGGACCGGCCGCCCAATAAGGTAGTGCCGAAACTTTTTCACCGCGAACACCACCGCCAGCAATTCCCGCCTCGTCACACAGTAGTTGCATTCACAACGGCTAAGCGTCCTACTGGCATAGGCCAACGGTCGTTCCTGCCCCTCCTGCATCTGCGAGAGGACGGCGCCTAGCCCCATATCGCTGGCGTCCGTGTCCAGCAGGAGGCGTCCCTCCGCCCTCGGATATGCCAACACCGGAGCCTCACTCAGTTTCTCCTTCAGACAATGGAAGGCCTCTGCACAGGATCTGTCCCAGCGGAATCTTTTGCTCTTTTCGGTTAATTCCGACAGGGGCCGTGCGATGGCTGCGAACCCGGGCACAAAGCTGCGGTAGTAGCCACACAACCCCAGGAAGGACCGGACATCCGTTACCGAGACCGGGGTGGGCCATTCCCGGACAGCTGCCACCTTCTCGGGATCCGTCCCGATCCCCGTCTTATCGATGCGGTGGCCCAGGAAGTTGACCTGTTCCCTCACGAACTGGCATTTACTGGCCTTGACCTTGAGACCGGCCTCCTGTAGCCGCTTTAGTACCGTCTCCAGCCGGGTGGCGTGTTCGGCGAGGGTGGCCGAAAACACGATAATGTCGTCCAGGTATACGAGGCAGGTGGACCACTGCAGCCCTCGCATCACCACTTCCATCAGGCGTTCGAATGTCCCGGGCGCGTTGCAGAGCCCGAAAGGCATCACTTTGAATTGGAACAAGCCCCGGTGCGTCACAAACGCCGTCTTTGGCTTATCCGCCCCCTCCATGGCCACCTGCCAGTATCCCGACGCCAGGTCCAATGTGCTGAACCAACACGCCCCCACCATCGAGTCCAGTGAATCGTCTATCCGTGGCAGTGGGTAGGCGTCCTTAACTGTCACCGCGTTTAGACGGCGGTAGTCCACACAAAACCGCACCCTCCCATCCTTTTTCTTTACCAGGACCACGGGGCTTGCCCACGGACCCGTCGCCGGCTCTATGACGCCCCTCCTCAACATCTCCTCCACTTCCTTGTCCACGACCTCCCGTCGATGCGGCGCCAGTCGTCGGGGAGCCATTTTAATAGGGGCCGCCGCCCCTGTCTCTATGGTGTGTGAGACCAAGTCAGTATGTCCCAGGTCCTCATCGCCTTCCTGGAATGCTGCCTTATTCCGGGCAATGAGCTGGATCCACTCCTGATCATCCTCGACCTGGGTTCCCCCCAACAGCTGCTGTACAAGCGTCCGGGACCCCTCGCGCGGTCCCTCCTCGGTCACCATCCGGCACTCCTCCCCCCGGAGATCCTCCTCCCCCACAGCCTTGGCCACAGCCACGTGCATCCCCTCGTACAGGACCACTGGATTAGGGCCCAGATTACAGACCAGGACCGGCACCTCCCCCCTCTCGGGCGTCACCAATGCCCTGCCTATCCGAATCCCCCTCGCCATCTCCACCTTCTCCACTCCTTCCACCAGCATGTCCGTCTGCCCGGCACGCGCGCCTGTATGACCCTCTCCGTGCGACCCCTCACCCATTCCGTCCGCGAGCTCACCAGTCGGCAGGGCTGAGTCCCGTGCTCCTCTTCCGGCCACACCAGCCTCTCCCCGGCCATGTCGATTGTCGCCCGCGTCTGCCTCAAGAAGTCTGCCCCCAGCAGGCCCGGGGATGATATATCGGCCACGACGAACGATGTAGTTTCCGCGCGGCCCGCGCACTGCAGCTCCGCCCTGACCCGCCCCTCCACCGGCAGCGGCTTCCCATCCGCTGTATGGAATGCTGTTATCACCGGTCTCAGATCCCCAGGGGACCCCTCCGCCTTCCACTATGCTGTGGAGAGCCCCCGTGTCCACCACTAAGTGGATGTCCTTACCCCATAACTTCCCTCCGACCTCCAGGCCGTTCCCCTTCTTTTCCTTCCGACCCAGCCATTCTCTCCTCCTTTTCTCTCCATGGGTCTCCTCCCGGCTGGAAGAGGGGACCCCGTCTAGTTTTCCGAAGCCTTCTTCGTCGCCTCCCTCTTCCGAGCGGCTTCGACCCGCTTCCTCCAGGCAGGGCAGTCCCGCTTGAAGTGGTCTGGCGCCCCGCACTCGAAGCAGCCCCGTCCCCTACTTGCCCCCTCCCCCTCTGCGGTTACAGGGGCCAATCGGGCCAGGGACTCCTTCATCTGGGTGACCGCCACCCGCAGCTCCCCCATCTCTTCCGCCATTGACTTCGTGGCAGATCTGACCTTCACCGCCTTCGCCCGTTCCTCCTTCAGGTAAGTTTCCGCCCGTATACCCCTTTCCACCGCCCGTAGAAGAGTCGGGATCTCGCCCTGGTATATCCACTGCCGGAGCTCCGTATCCTCCAGACATTCGACAAACCTATCCTTAGCCATGCCATCTACCATCTGGGCGTCCGCATTGGGGTAGGCCAGCCGCACCAGTCGCAGGATCTCCTCCGAGAGGGTTTGTAACTCCTCCCCCGGCTTCCGCACCCGGGTGCGGAGCACAGCCTTATACGATTCCACCTGACTCTTCGGCTGGAACCTATTTACTAGTGCATCCCGCAACTTCTTATATCCCCCAGGAGCCGCCGGACGCTCTGACGCCAACAGCCGCCGGGCGACCCCCGACAGGCTTATTCCCAGAAACGTCCCCGACTCCCTTTCCGTCCATCCGTTAGCCATGACGCAGAGGTCGAAGTGCGACAAAAACTCCTCCAGATCGCTCGACCCGTCATACTTGCCCGGCATCACAATTGGCTTCCGGGTAGCCCCCTCGCCCCTGGGCCCCGGCCTGCCCGGGCGTATCCCGCCACCTGGCGACATCATTCCCTGCCTCTGCTCCATCCCCAGGGGCGTGGAGCTCCTGGCCCCCTCCACACTCTCCGTCCTAGAGCTACTTCTGGGGCTGCCCTGCCTCAGCCATTCCGCCAACGGGTCTGTCCCCTCCCTTCCAATCGTTCCGCGGCCCTCTCTGACCTCCCCGTGGGCCCTGTCGGGGCCCCAGTCTCGCGTCAGCTCCTCCCTCCGGTGACCCTCCTTATCATTCCCCGCTCCACCGAACACCGGGCCACCGAACTGGCCACCCACCGAACCGCCGTCCTTCCCACCGAACCGGCCACCGAACTCAGTCGGGCCCATTTCACTGTCCACTTTAGTGGCCGCACCAAGAGGTGCCCGGTGGCTAGCCACGCCACCCTTTACTTCCACTTCCTCCCCAGGTGATGCTTCCTCTGCCCTCCTGTCCAGCCGCTCCTTCATCACCCACTTCCTGTCGTCTGCTCCGGTGGCGTCGGTGGCGCCGGCCGCCGCAGCCACCGGCCCTTTAACTTTAACAGAGACCTCCTCATCCACAACCTGGATCAGCTCTCCTCGCCTACCCGCCCCTAACTGCTCCTCCAGGGCTGCCCTCTTCTCCTCCATCTTTAATTCACTATCTGCCATGCCTGTGTTTCCACTCTGGTACACCCAGGTTCGTTAATGTAAACAACCACCGCTGTCTCCAATGTAATAACCAGAGTCGACACCGTGTATAAAGAATGGAATATAAAGTTACAGCCGTTGTTGTTGTTTTATTTCTTAGGAGCCTTAAGGACTAACAGTCACTGGTCATCAGTTGCTTGCTTATACTGATACTTGTACTTATCCTTATTCTCCGCTTAGAGACGCCACTCTGTTCGTGAACTAGGACTACCCACCGAACTCCCTTAAGATAGCTTACACGTAGGCCACCTGAGTGTCTGATCGCGTCTGCCATAAAACCACCGGACACCGTGTTTTATAGCCCCCGGCCGCCGACGGTGATGTCACAAGGCTGTGACGTCACCGCCGACGCGCCACCTAGCGGTCACCGCGGGAACCGGCCACCGAGCCTCGGTGGCCGCCGCCGAGCCGCCAGCCAATGTTTATTACAATATCATTTTACCGAAGGACTCTACTAAAAAAAACGGATAGCAAAATATGATTTCATTTTAATTTTCATAATTAGCTTGTATCACAAAGGAACCTACATGTCCAATATCTATATAAGCCTTACATTTAGGTCAGCGATGTTCTGGACTAGTGTATTTTAGTGGTGAGGCTGCTTCAGGTACATTGTATGTACCCATTATAACACCTAATAGAATTAGTAACCAGAAACTATAGGTATGCGTCCTTTGGTCAATAGCTACCTCCTGTAGCTCACGAATGAGATATAGTTACTGTTGAAGTTGTGTACCTGTGCGTCATTACTATATTCTCCATGGCTTGTGGTATAATCATATGCATGACCTAGTTTGGAGCTAGATACCCTAAGATTGGCCTCGAGTATGTGAGTTAAAGCTGGCATAAAAGCTAATATAGAGTTGTCTGATATGTATTTCAGAGGATTATATACCCCTTCCCAAGTTATAGGGTGCCACTTATTATGGCACGATATGGCTTATTATGTGCACATCATTGGACTTCAGTTTCAGCTGGTCTATCCTCTTCAGTGGGAAGGGAAACCACTTGGTTAATTAGTTCTGGTCACAGCCTCATGGCGGCAGCACTGAGTAATGTCTGCTCTGCTGCCAGGCATCAAAATTGAATTCACCACCATTATAGAATACTCTGCTTTATGGCTTCAGATGGAGCCACTGTGCTAGTACAATCAAGACTGCTTGTTGACATTAATAAAATGCTGGAAGTATTTTATTTCTACACACATATATGATTGAATGGTTTGAATGCACTGAATAGATTGAGATTTTGGCAGGACACTTTCACAAGTGGGGTGATGATAGATATGCAGAATTTGAAAAATCTATATATTTCAGATCTTGTCCCAGCTTTAAACAATTCATCACTAGGGCCCTTCCTGCGATCTTCTGCAAATATATGATACTCTCTGACAGAATAACATTATTTGGAATTGGAGAAATACGTTTATTGAGCTCCTCATAATATACATAAAATGGTAAATGAAACCCACCTCATGACAAAATCATCATATATAATTCCCTGCAAGCCGGCATTGGCCCAATATAAGCCGATATTGGCCTAATATAAGCCGACATTGGCCCCATGTATCATTACTACCTGGGAAAGGTTATGACATTACAGGACAATTAATGGTCAATTAACCATCTTAAGGCAAGCATACAATAATAGAAATACAACCCGTAGAAGATACGTTAGAATACATTTCAGTCTTTACAAAATCATGTCATAATAACCAAGAAACTTTAAATTTTCGCACTGGCAACCGATAAGGCCTAAAGGTCTGTGTTTAAACAGTTACATGCCATTAAAGACGATGATGATATAACTCAAACAGAAAAAGAAGAGCATAAAATGTACATTTCATGATTTTATTATCATTATTATGTCTTTTTGAGGGGTGGTATAGGCACCCTATTGCTCCCTTTTCCTCATTGAAATTCCTTTGAAAAAGAAGAGGTCAAACTACATCTAGTCTTCATCCACAACCCCCATCTCTACGTTGAGTCTACCTACCCCTCACATGCTGGGGGGGGGGGGGTCCATAAGGTTTGAGTATATACACAAAGGGGGAGGGGTAGTTTCAATGCGTACATGATGCAACAGGGGGTGAGGAGGGAGGGGGGCAACTTTCGACCAAAAGGTGTGTACGTAATTAATGGATTAATCATTTGTATGAGGGGGGTTTTATCTGGATCTCGATAAAACATATCTGATATCAAAGAGATCTATCTATATGTGGTGATTAAAACTCTAATATCATAGACCACTTTCAAATTTCATCCAAGTACCTACTACCAGGGAAGGAACACCTAACCCTCTCCTATACTATAGGAATCCTTGATGGTTCCGTCACGCAAAGGTGTATGTCAAAGCAAATACATGATAGGCAATATTAAGTACACATAACTTGATGAGACAAGACAGGACTAAGGTGCATATCCTTATAATACATTTTCTTCCATATTCAGCTCTACATATTAACGACCCATTGCTTGATCCGGCACTGAGTGAGATAAGCATTGATAACAACTAGCATGATGGGTACCAGGTATTACATAATGTACCCAAAGATTCATGCAGTGAACACAGGGTCATATATCTGATTGGTCAATAATGCAACCCTATAGACTGTTATGTCGATCTTAAAAATTAAAAAAAATTCTAATGCCACTGAATAACATGCATACGGACATTTGTATATGTCCCCATGGATGACTGACAAATTGGATAGACCATTAATACAATGGACGATACATCCTCATCTTGTAGAATCCCCTGAAGATGAAACTAAGGCAATGGACGAGTATGACGGTGGTAAATCTCTTTCCATCTCTTCGTAAGTTGATATTGGTATATTGAATGGCTCATCATAAGAAGGTAGTGGTTGTCCACTCGATCCGTGCATAGGTTCTGACACAGTTTTATCATTAGAGTTTTCTGAATAGCTACTACCAGCTGAGGATGTTCTTTGACATGGGCGACGCATATAACAAACAAATAGGGCTAGAAGGACAATGAATGCACCTATAAAGGGAAGCGATGTTCTGGATATCCACAGTAGGTGACATTTCACAAAGTCTCTATCTGTGCCAGGATGGTAGCCTGGTATAATAGTAGTATCATTAAACATGTCTTCTGTTGTGATGTCAATTTCCTGGATGACTGTCTTAGTTCTCCGGCTGTAAGAGGAATTTAGCACCATGCTGTTACTTTCCCTTTAGAATTAATTCAAAATTCAAAAACTGGCAGATGTGCACTATGGCAATGAAATGGCTTAAGATCTTGCAACTCATGATTATGTGAACACATGGAACAGTATACTTTGATCCCATTAATGCTATCTTTATGCGTACGTCCATTTCACCTGTACTCTATCGACTTCATTTCATGCTAAGTTCATACGGTGCTGGGCCTGAGGAGAAACTCAGTACCCTCCTGAATCTTTGACACTTGGGAAAGTTTCATCCCCACAACATGGGTATGGTCTAAAAATACAACCCTTGTGAGTCTATTTTAGTCCTCCACTATAACTGGCTACATGGAGATTCAATGGATAACCACACATACAACGTACCTCTTATTTTAAACTTCAAATAAGTTGGTTCCTTCAGTTCCGGGTTACGATGGTAGATCTAATGGACAGAGACTATAGACTAGATCTATAGTGACTAGCACTATACACACCTGCACACCAGATCTCCTTATATTTGCTCCTGTACAAGAACTATTTATGTCCTATTGTTGTCTTGCCTCACTGCTTGGTTTGGGAGTGGTCATTATTTATCAACAGGGGATGGTGAGTTCTCACACAAATGCGAGAAAATATTTTTCACACACACCCTTGACGCTGGTCAAAATTTAATCTATATATAGTCCTGTGCGGGCTTTTGGGCTTAATAGAGGCTAAATTTTTTACGCCCCCCTTAAAAATATTATGGGTCAAAGTCTTTTACACTACCCTCCTCAAAACCACGAACCTCCTCCCCTGTTGATAAACAATGACCACTCCCTTAGTGGTGGGTGTGGTGCCTTTATCTCACAAAATTGGCTTTAAATCACAAAATTCTTTATCTCACAGAATCATTTATCCCACAAATACCTTTATCCCACAGATCCTTTATCTCACAAAAGCAATGATTACTTGTCTTTGTCTCCTAGATTCGGGTCTCTAAGATCATGCAACTTGACAGAATGGATTCGGCTTTATCTCACAAAACTAAAGTAAGACCTATAACCTCCCTCTGATGACAGCTTAAGTACCCTCAATTTGATTCGCCTTTATCTCACAAAATTTATATATCAGTTATAAACTCCTCATATTTATTCCTTTTCTAACCTAAAATCGACTTCCCTTTATCAACTTGCCTTTATCGCAAAAACCTATATATCAGGTATATAATGCTTATCTATTCATTTAATAAGCTGAAAGTCGACTTGCCTTTATCACACAAAAGGTTTATATGACCTGTACTGCTGTTCCACACATTATCATACCTAGAATCAACGTGCCTTTATCTCACAAAACCTTTGTAAGACCTATATAATAGAGGCAAGGAGAAAGGGTGCTCCATGCTAAAAGTCAACTTTAAAATTCAGATCACTAGCTTTACAGTGATATATTGCATGAGAAGATACTCCTGTTAGTTTTGGAGGAATACCTTGCTAAATATGGTTAGGTATGACCATTTCGTGAATGTCAATAAGCCCTACATCTCCATGGTCATGAGATACAACTATAATTAGCATAATTTATGCTAAATAGCTAAATTAGCATAAATTTTCATTCTTTGACCATAACTTTTGATCTAGAAATGATATTTTCATTCTGTTTTCACCATAGTGGACCTTGTGAAACGTTCCTTCAAATAGGATCATCGATTTTCTTATTTAGAATTAATATCATGTTTCCATGGCAACAGAAATCAACAAAAATGCCTATTTTGGCCCAAAAACATTCTTTTTAATGCCAAATATGGAACCTTTCCCCCTAAAATAGAACGTTTTATCAAAAATCATTGAATTCTCCATAAAAAAGTAGCCTATAGCAGTTTTGGGCATATTTTTCTTATTCTAGCTGGTGGCTAAAACAGGTAATAAATCCCGCAGGAACCCCCATTTCTGCTTGCTGGCTCACAATTATACTGCTGTTTCACACATGTTATACCTGCTTCTACCTCACCAGCTTTCTGCAGCATAAAGGGATATGTAGATTGTGGTGCTATATATCTTCAGGTATAGGCAGTATTTCTGGTGTACACAGAAAATTCAAAGGAAATTATTGCAATCATGAGGCATGCACTGCTTTCCCACCTACTTTGATTTAACTGGATAAATATTCACGATGGACATAAATTTGCGGATTTTTCATTTCTGTGAAATTTGCGAAATATGAACAGCATAAAATAAAGTATGATTACATTATATACTGCTGTTTCACACCTATTGTATCCTAGAATTGACCTCCCTTTATATCACAAAACCCATATAAGCCTATATACTGCTGGTTTACACCTATATTAAATCCTATGATCGACCTGTCTTTATCTCACAAAACCTATATATGTGAGCCAGCAAGCAGAAATGGGGGTTCCTGCGGGATTTAGTCATTTTTGTTGATTTCTGTTGCCATGGAAACATGATATTCATTCTAAATAAGAAAATTGATGATCCTATTTGAAGGAACGTTTCGCAAGGTCCACTATGGTGAAAACAGAATGAAAATATCATTTCTAGATCAAAAGTTATGGGCAAAAGAATGAAAATTTATGCTAATTTAGCTAATTAGCATAAATTATGCTAATTATAGTTGTATCTCAAGACCATGGAGACATAGGGCTTATTGATATTCATGAAATGGTCATACCTACCCATATTTAGCAAGCTATTCCTCCAAAACTAACAGGACTATCTTCACATGCAATATATCACCGTAAAGCTAGTGATCTGAATTTTAAAGTTGACTTTTAGCACGGAGCACCCTTTCTTCTTGCCTCTACACATATGCACTATACACTAACGAAATGACCCTGTCTATTCATTGCGGTCCTCTCGTGGGGCGGTGGGAACCCATCTGATAGCTGTTATCAGTGGTAATTAGCTTCAGCAATGGCCGCGCCCATAGGACAATCCACTTCCTCGGTATACGTCTTACATAGTTTTTGTGAGATAAAGGCAAGTTGATTTTAGGTACTAAAAGGATAAATTAGTAGTAGGTACCTGATATGTAGGTTTTGTGAGATAAAGCCAAGATAGAGGAAACAGCAGTATCGAGGTTATATGTAGGTTTTGTGAGATAAAGGCAAGTCGACTTTCAGGGCATTAAAGGAACAAATAAGCAGTATATACCTGATATATGGGTTTCGTGAGATAAAGGCAAGTTGATTCTCTGGTATGATTGGTATGAAACGGCATTATACATGTATAGGTCTTATAGAGGTTTTGTGAGATAAAGGTAAGTCAATTCTAGGATATAATGGGTGTGAAGCAGCAGTATAATAGGCTTACATGGGTTTTGTGAGATATAGGCAAGTTGATTATAGGCCACAAAGAATTAATTATGAGCAGTATTATTGCTGATAAATAAGTCATTTGAGATGAAGGAAAATCAAATTAAGTATGAAACACAGGTTATGGGTCTTATTTAGGTTTTGTGTAAATTCTGTCAGGTTGCATAATCTTAGGGCCCAAAATCTAGATTTTGTGAGATAAAGACAAGTAACCATTGATTTTGTGAGATAAAGGATTTGTGATATAAAGGGTTTTGTGAGATGAAGAGTTTTGTGCTTTAATGCCAGTTTTGTGGGATAAAGGCACCATGTGATCCTTTACCCTTCAAAATAGTACTGTTTTGAGGGATAAAGCCAATTTTGTGAGATAAAGGCACCATACGGGGGGATGTGCACACACTCCATGGGTTGGGGTTTGGGGGTTTAAACTCTAGGTCAGGCTATCTTTACTGCTCTACATACTTCTATAAATGGCAATCTGTCCTGGGTATAATTATTTATATATCGTTATCGGGCTGTGTGGTAGTTGTAGGTCAGAACATGAGTGTACATGTGTACAGATTTTGTCTATACTAGAGGCATATTTCAATATCATTATTTTTGTACAGGTTCCATCCAACAGATCTCGGGTAATTGCACGTATTTCTAAAGCCAGTGTTCCAGCTGGCACTAACAGCTGATTTAAAAAAAAAATCATGGGTATGGAAACCTGAAACAGGATGTCAACCATAATTATAATTATGCACTAAAACACAAATTTTAATGTTAAGCATCAATAGTTGATGCGAGTATTGATCACTAGAGGGAGGCCTAGTCCCCACACCTGTACAGGTAGACTCCCAGGTGTGCTGACCTAGTTAGTGCTTCCCCTGCACGCTGCAGGCCTGCTGCTAGCTCCATGTTGCTCACAAATTTTTTCTTTCTTTATTACTTTCTATGTTTTCTGTTAATAAATAGGTCGGTGTTCAGTTTCACAGGTCCAAGTCCAGATACTCAGTTACTTGTTCCTATTCTCCTCGTAAGGATTAATATTCATCAGTTATGTTGGCTATTTAACTATGAATATAAATAGAGTTTGGGATGCATCATCACCATTTGATTTGATATCCAATATTTCTACAACAAAGGTCAGGGATCTGTGCCCAAATAAAAACCTTGTTTAATTTCTTTCTTTCCTTTTCGTTCCTTTATGTGGAATTTCACAGTTGAGGGAATGATGCATGTTGAAATATGAACTGAATTCATTCTTGAATTGTGTCCAAAACGGCGGAGGTGTATGATGGTGGTAGGTGTGTATCTGCTTCTGTCTTCACCTGAGTTATTGGTGGGAAATTCAATGCCTCCTCATATGGTGGTGGATGTTCATTCACCTGGTTTGTAGGTTCTGTGCTTTTAGCAGTGCTGTGATTTTGGTTCTTTGGTGGTGCACCTTGTAGACAGTACATGCATGTTTTCAGCACCCACAGAATCCCATGTGCTACCTCCCCAGCATCCACTGCAGGAAAGGTAGTGTTCAAGCAGGTATTGAATGAGCTAGTTTCCCTGAGTTCCATCTTAGTGAGGAGTTTCTGGATTTGAGAAATAAAATAAAATACATGTCAGTTCAGGAATTCTATGTAGTATATAATATGGCTTCAGAGTTTCTAATATTTTTCAATAACATGGTGGATTTACAAAGTGGGTAATTGGCTTTACAAAGTCCTCTATATGACATTAGAGTAAATTGGGAAAACTGCAGGTGAGTATCAATATTTTGCAGCCATCCGAGTGGCGTAGTTCTCAGGTGGTGTTGAGTACACTTGAGGAATAGTGGCAGCACTGTTCCTCTAGCTTCTCTACTCGCCACCTGAGGTCGCCACCTGGCAGAATCGCCACTGGCACAATCACCTCTCAGGGTTGCAGAACACTAATTATTTTTCCACTGTTGGCCTATATAGCTTTTGGCCGAAAATAAAATACTTGTGCAAGTATCTGGGCATAGCCACTATTATTATCTTGTAGATATACATTTTCCCCAATAATTTAAGGGCCATGGCATGTGGTACAATGTGATTAACTGTTTTTAACTTTTTTTTTGCTATAGGCCTTAGAGTGTTGACATACCCAGACTTGTGGGTTTTGCAGTGAATGATTTCAATAAATTCTGTAAATAAATAGAGCCCCCCCCCTCAACTTAACATGAAATATCAATGTAAATAACACTGAAATCGATTAATTTACACTCTAAGGATTAATTCTATGCCCGGTTTGCCTACCCACTGTCAGATTTTAGAACAATAATCATTGTACAACACCCTTCAGTGCGGAGTTACAAAGTGTCTCCTGCTGTCACCTACCATCAATTGGTGTCCTGCAACCTCAGGTGATAGCCGAATGGCTTGTAAGGGATAAGGATTTAATTGCAGCGCCAAAAGGCCTGTGGTCGCCTACATTAAAAATATTCCCTGAACCATTTTTGGAAAAATATGTCACATTTACAAGTTATCATAGTGAGATTCTATATTGTTCTATAAGGCAGGCATAGGCTATTAGGAGAATGTAAAAAGAAAAGATTAGCATTAGTTTTTAACACTAACATAAGCGTGAAGGGTTCTGTGGAAAATGTAAACTTTGTTTTAACTAGTCAGTCTTGGCTTATGTATGGGTCTGAGGGGTATCATAATACCTGTACCAAAAGGCACACTTACCTACCCGAATCTTCAGATTGAAATAATTATCTCTTATGGTGCAATGCCCCACGCGTAATGCGCAGTTTATAAATACGTCAATAAGCCGCTAGTGCGCCTTATATGATCAGCAAATGTAAAAGGCAGTTTTTTCTTCAAAAATCTTGCCAATATTCCCCAATTCCATTTTACTACTCTATTGGGATTGGGGCAGCTCCGACCTGGCCATAGTAGCCTACTAAGGAGTAGACACTAACGCTGCCCTGGTGGTCAATTGGCAGTAGTTATGAGGCAAAAACAACCTTCCTGCTGCCTCCCCCCCTTCTAAACTCTAAAATTCAAAATTATGGAACGGTACTTTTGATTGTTTTTTTTTTACATGTAAGCAGGGACACGAAGACTTTTTTAACATACAAGATGGGTTTCCAGTTATAAATCTCGAAACAACAGCTTTAGCAGCGGGCCAATAAATTTCTGAGGTTGATGGCCCGGGTGGTCAGTGGCTGAAAAAGTAGATACCTGGATATATTTCTCAAAACGTCTAGATAGTCGACTTGATCATCCTACTTGGTGCACCACATTGATTCCTTTCAAAACTTCTCAATAGTAAGTCTATGTTATCTAGAAGTCGAGATATCCTTAAAAATGTAAAGGACTACAAAAGATCATCCACACAATAGAAATGGACAGGATCAGCTATCAGATATTGGCACCAACAATAAGGGACTCTCTTTCTGGGCTACATACCCTACCCAACGAAAGCCTTTTCAGTGTACCTACATAAGCTATCATCTATGGTATGTATTAGAGATGAAACTTAATAGCTCAACCTCCCATGCAGAGCGTTTTACATGAATACATGTACCTGACATTGGTTCTTCTTGAATGCAATAGATGACACCAGTAATCGTTTCCAATGGTAGATGTTCCGTGCGGATTACCAATTGGCGCATTTCTCGAATTGGGCAGCGCAATTTACAAATTGCGCAACATTGGCGCCGCGCAAAGCACCAATCTTGCGCAAAACAGCAATATCGGCCATTCGGCAAGCAGGTCTTGGACTTCAATCCCTTTTTAAAACTCTAAGCAGGAAAACTTGACAAACAATAGACCAGTGGTTGAATAACATATAAAGGTATCTATAAAAAATATTAGACAAATGAATTCTATAAATGTGGTAGAAACTTTATGGAAATCTCGCACATTTGTACCTTGCTCAATGCAGAATTGCCGATATGCGCAGATTGGCGAACTGCGCCTAACAGTAGAGGCATTCTCACTAGTTAATGTCTTGAATACTCGACAGGTGGCCTTACTGCTTCATATACTGGCCATAAAGTGGACCTTCTATGAATAAGCATGTGCATGTAGTTACAATATTTCATATGGCCAGGTTGTGCTTATTATCTACATTTGTTGTTAACAGATGTAGTTGCAGATGCTTTCATCAAAATGTTACTGCGGATAACTGGGCATAACTCGTGAACTAATGGTGATAGGGAGTATATAGCTGTAAAAGCTGACTCCCCTTTGTGAGCTACAGATGATGATAGCCTACGCACAATCCCACCAAGAAGGTAGAAAACCCCATGTGTAGAATACGCCTGTCCCATGTAAAAGCATGCCTGTCTGATTTCTTAATGAGATCTCTGAGAAAAGATTTGGCTTCTACATTTGATAAATTGTCATTTCGCTATATTGATAGGGTTATGTTCATGCTGTGATGACCAGGTAATAGCTCCATTCAAGGGCTGTCTAAGGTGCTAACACATGTTTTCATATCTATAACAGAAGCAGAGGAATGATGCAGGATATGATGTTCATTTCAAGTAGTGTGTCAGGGTGGGGGCTTTTTTTAGACTACTCGTCATGACTGCTAGATCGAGGGCAGTGGTGCGTGTCTTCTGAGTGACTACTATGGGCCATTGGTCTTGAATTTTCAAAATCCATTAATTTTACAGGAGTTTGATATGTCACTTTTTTATTTTCCTTCTCATGTCCACAAATTGCGGGGGCACCTTTTACACAGGGGGCACCTTATACGCGAGGTGTGCCTTGTAGATACTTCGAGACAATACTGTCAGGCTTGGGCAGCATGCCCAGTAAATGCCACCTGTTCCTTTCTGACATTCTGGAGCGTTAGAAGTTGCAGATACTATATATTTAACCTTTTTTTCTTTAACTTCATTTGACTTTGAGAAGTCCACAGCCCATAACTCCTTGATATATTAACACATACCTTAGATCATACAGGGTTCCAGACAGGTCCTCAATATCCTTCTGGTGGTTCCTATTGGTAACAACTCCCTTTCTTTATCAATATTGCACCAGTAGATCCACATTATAGCACTAAAGAGTAATGTAAGAGACCGTCAGGTAAGGTACATACTTAACATATGGTCAATTGCACTGAGATGGGGACAACCCTATTTTTCACCATGGGAAGGGGGTAAATGTGACTTAAGATTGAACGTTTTGGATATTTTTCATTTCCATTAGGTGGGTATGGTCAGGATCTTGCTTGGAAACTATGGTTTTGCCCATGTATCATTAATATTTAAAGCAGCAGACTACAAAATATAAGCTTTTTATGGGGTACGTATTTCAAACATTTTTTCATAGTGCTCCCACTTGTATGGGGCAAAATAAAGAGAAAATGCATCGGAAAAGTATAATTTTTTTTATATTTCCACTAGCCCCCAATATTTAGCATTATATATGTGACCCATCCTAACAAAGTGGTACTGAAGTCGCACATTTAGAAGCCTAGATGTTGCCTTTTCAAGTGGTATAGTATCAACAATATCAGATTTTTCAAAATTGATATTTTAGCATTTTTCTAACATATGGGTAGATATCATTCAGAATCCTTGCTTACCCAACTGCATTTGAGCCCCAAATGCATAAAGGATATGGCTATAGTTTTCATGGTTACATAGAATTACATAGGAATTATATAGGATTCATAAATTAGTATATCTTTAATATGTCAATTATTTCAGTTTAATCCATTTCTAATTGATCCGACTAAATTTACTGACAGAAGATCCGCAGAGGACCATCTGATTCAAATATGCAAGTGTTATATACCAAATGAAAGCTCTTGATGAGCTTTAAATGAATATGCTAATAACTAAAGATTTTATATGTTCGACTTCCAAACCATTTTGTAAGGATGGGTCACATATAATAAATTCAAGAACTATTCCCCTTATCTGCCTAGAGTTATTGCTATAAACTTTGTGGTGTAGGTAAAGTGGAACCATATATGCCTCATTCTTTAATACATGATAGTGGGGAGAAATAAATCATATTTATCAAATTCAAAAATATAATTAGAAAGCCTTAGGTGTCAACCATCAGTCATTAGGTAAAGAATTTTAGATTCATTAACATTATACCTCAGTATTGCCATATTTTGAAATTGCAATGTGATTTGGTGTAGTTTTAGAGGAACCATATGTGCCACATAAAGTGATTTCTCCAGTGCATAGTTATGGGAGTTCCTAGAGATGCATTGTCATGAAGATTAACCATTTGTGCACCTATGTACATGTAAATATTACAGTCCCATTATACAACTCAATGGAAATCTATGGCAGTTTTTCCATGTCAGGAACTGTATGTGCCACAAAATGTATTATGCCTGAAATATCATGAATTAAGAAGTTTTGTTGTTATGACAGATTACTATTATAAAAGGACAATGCCCAGCATCATGCAAAAATGATATCATATGAATCTGTTCATTTGATGGTGGAAAAATTAACTTCCCAAAAATGAGCCTATTCGGACCAGAACCCCATAACTAATGCTAAATAATGGAATTGACTCTAAAATTGGCAATTTTCGATATTAGTGTTCCCAATTTTCAGGGTATGTGCCTCAGTGCACCAGTATTTTGGACACACACTTTCAGAACAATCCAAGCAGTTTAATTTGTAGCCCTTAGTGAGCTCTGTATGACCCCAACTCAGTGCAATTGACCATATATGTCTTGATAACTACGTCATGAAACTAGATGTTCCATTGACCTGGTAAGTGTGTAGGGAGGTATTAAACCTTTGCATGATCCCATAGTGAATTCTTACACCTGGTATGTGCTTTATTACATGTATGTATCACATTTTAGCTCAAATTAAAATTAATATTATAAATCATTATTCATGACCTGATAGCCATAGGTTTGAAATCTTATTCAGTCAATATACATAATGTATATTACACAAACATCATAGTTTATATATGAGTGCACTGGGCTAGCGCATAAAGACCATCATCTCGAGCAGCCTTTTAGCCCTGCATGCACTGCAAAGGCACCAGTTCTTCAAAATCGACAATCAACGTTGATATACAATATAATAATAGTGAGACGTATGAATTTAATAACATGGCTAACAGTTAATGACCAGGACGTCATTCAAAGAATGTTTAGATGGCCTGGCCACAAAAACTACCATACCTAATAGATTCATTTCATTTAAATAACATTTCTTTTTGGAACAGTGGGAAACAAAATATTTACTTTAAATATAGCATAATATAAACCCCCCTACCCTAGCCAGGCGCGGTGACTACACAAATCTGGTTAATCTCACATTGGGCTTTACATAAACATCATTTTAGTGATCTCTTATGTCCTAAAAGCTTTATATGATACTTTCTCCTGGGTTCCAACATTGGCACCGTTGCATCTCTATGCACTAAGGTAGTTGGATTAAGCAGATGTGCATTATAACAGGTTTTAAGACACCTATTTTGCTGCAGTTCTGACAAGTAGTCAGCTTTAGCACCATCATAAAGGATATCACAATAGTCAATTATGGGTAAAACATGAGTTTTATACATTCGCAAGTGAGCTCCATGCATATACATTATGCTTCATGAAACCCTATGGCATACATTTATGTACGCTCAAAGGGTGCTACAAGGGTGCATTTCTCAAGGTGTAACTTGCAGACAAATCGACATGAACCGTTATGTATGTTGTACAATGTTGACAGGGTTATGTAGAAATACTCTGGCCCTGGATCAATTGGCAAAGGTTCACACTGTTCAGTGACATACTTTTGCTTCATCCTTCTCCACCGTTGTGCCCATTGCTGCTTCGAGAGGTGGGCGGGGCTTTTAATCAGGGGGTATGTTCATGCCTTTCAAGACCAAAATGATAAGAAAAAAAGGGCAAAGAAAATACCTACAAATTACATGCACTCATTACAGGACTAAGTATTTAATAAAGATCATCATGAATAAGAAATATTCTAGATTCAAGAAGGTCTATAGAGATGTTACTTGGTCTCTTGAAAATAGGGAGTTGTTTGTAAAACACTGTCAAATGTATGTTCATATTTTTATAGGTGGTGGCCAAATTGACAAATAGGGTAACGATTATTTTATCAAGATTAACATAAGAAATATTCGAGATTCAAGAAGGTCTACAGATGTCACTTGGTCTCTTGAAAATATCTTAATATAATATATTATATTAGTCTACTTATCAATTTTCAGCACTGTATAAAGGATGGTACAGTATAGGATAGGTTACTCCATACAGTCCTATAGTAAAGGCCAACCCCCCTCTACCCCCCACCCCCATGAAAATAGGCTACTTTATGTCTTCACTATTGGGCCCTATGTAGGATAAGGTAGTTTATGGAGCTATCATGTATCTTTATGGGAGGGATATCAAATGAAGCAAAGGGACCACCTAAACCAAAAAATCCTGCTAAATCCAAAAATGACTAAAAGTACCTAAAATTGAGGTTTGATGGGGGAAATATTTTATAATGTACTAAAGTGATATTGAAAATGATTGGAAATCTTTAAAGATACATCTCAATCAAAGTTAGTACCTCAACCCACATACACATATGATGCATATCTCTCAATCTGACAAATACTGTGTCTGTGCATTGCTCTGCCTATCCCACATACACCATATCAATTAGTGTACCTATCACTCAGCCTGTCTATCTCTTCAATCTAAAACATCAAGAGTTAAATCTGAGTATCTCTTAAAATGATTGGATTATCATGCTTACCGCTAACCTTACTTTAGCTTATCTGTTCCTTCTTACCATTAGTCTACCTATCCTCAGTCTGCCTATCATTCATTTTACCTATCCCTCATGACAACTATCCCTCAGACCCTACGTTTAAATTGCATTGTTCATCTGTTTATTTAAGCATCAATGGTTAACAGTACTTTGCTTATAATGTCCACTATTTTGATCTTATCTATCCTTCATAATTCCTATCATAAAGTCTACCTATCCCTCATTGAGCCTATCCCCCAACTGTGCACATCCCTCATATTTGACTTGCATATTGGTCCCTAGCACCATGCTTTCTTTCTTTTACCTTTGCTCATCTTACAGGGTTCTGTCTGTGCCTATCCCTTAAACTGATTATTGCTCATACTACCTATCCCCCTTGCTACCCATCCATTTGAATACCTATCCCTCATGTTCTCTATATAGCTGTCTTACCCATCTCATTTCTCTTAACCTGCTATGTCCCAAACAAACTTTATTATAACCATTCCATAGTCAACCTATCACCCAAAGGACTGGCTCCACAGTCTACCTTAATTATACATCTACCTATCATTCATTCTGCATATCCTTAAATTTACCTATCCCTCAGTATGTCTATTCTCATGGTGTACATATCCCCTGGTCTGCCTAAACAACTCTCTTTATACCTCTCACATTTTGTTCTTTCTAACTAACTTTAAGTAGATGTCTAATGAAACATACACCCCCATTGTATTTCAGGGATATGCAGAGGGATATGCATAGCAAACATGAGTGATATGTAGAATAGAGGATAGGCACTATGGGGCATATGTATATATCACAAGGCTAGACCTGGAGATAGGTGGAAGGAATTGAACACAATCTTAGATATATATAGAGAGAGCGCTGGCTAGATTGACTGAGCTGTACTAGGTAAGAAAGCCTTATGGAGAGCATGAGGGATAGGTACCGGTATTCAAAAGGATGGGTAGCAAGGGGGATATGTAGTATGAGCAATAAGCAGTTTGAGGGATAGGCACAGACGGTGCCTAGTACCTATGTACCTGTAAGATGAGCAAATGTAAAAGAAGGAAAACATGGGTGCTAGGGACCGATAAGATCAAATAGTAGACATTATAAGCAATGTACTGCTAACCATTGAGGCTTAAATAAACAGATGAACAATGCAGTTTAAACATGAGGGTCTAAGGGATAGTCACCATGAGGGATAGGTAAAATGAATGATAGGCAGATTGAGTATAGGTAAACTATACAAAGGTGATTACAGAGGAGAATAGGTAAGGGAAGGGGTAAGCTTTAGTATTTAGGCCTTTTGGGAGATAGCCTTACATTGCTTAGGATGCTTTGGATTTAAGAGATAGGCAGTATGAGTGATAGGTAGACTAAGGGATAGGCAGTATGTGGGATACACAGAGCAATGCACAGTTTTTGTCAGATTGGGAGATAGGTAGACATTTGGACAAGTACACCGAGGTACAAACTCTGGATTACATTTATCTATCTGAAAAGACTTCTAATCATTTCAATATAACTTTTGTACATTTTGAAATATTTTCATCATCAAACCTCATTTTCGGGTACTATTGGTCAATTTCTGAGAATCATGATCATGAATTCTGGATTCAGCAGGATGTTTTGGTCTGGGTGGTTCCTTCTTCCCAGAAGAAAATACCACAGCTCCATAAACCACCTAATCCTGTATAGAAATATCCACTGAAGACAAAAGGTAGATTAGTTTCAAGGGGGGGTAGAGGGGGGTGGCCTGTCACAGTCTACCAATAGACTATACTCTCAGTGACCCCTCCTATTGTATCTAAGTTCCTTGACTGTATGACAGAAATTGCTATTTTAGGGTTATCTGGGTAATTCTTGTTTAATAAGTAGGACACACTATTCTGTTCTTTTTTTCTTCTTTTCAACGCTCCAAATGCATAATATGAATTCTTAACATAACTTCACATCTGATTCGGTCTCCGACCTTCTTTTGTATCCCATTGTGAATTAAATAATTACATTAAATCGCAATTCCTCTGATACAGTGATGGTGCCGTGTAAAATCACTGAGAAAATGAGCCCACCTTGGTCCTCTTAGATATGTCCTCTTATGTGATTTTATTCTTTCATTTTGGGACCACTCTGTACAGATTGGAAGTTTATCAATGTAAACTAGACCCACAAGCTACGCTGATCCTCTGTGGTATGTATAACTACCTTATGTAGTGGGAGAGAAGCGGGAGCGGAATTCAGGGGTAGGTTTCCAGCCTACCCGTAGTGTCCTTATGCTAGTGATCTCTTTCACCACAAGGTGGGGTAGCAGGGCTGGGCTACCAGATATATGCCGCTGGATGATGTATAAAATGGGGACTGGCGTAGGGGGTGGTGTAGAAGTAGTTGGGGGTGGGGGGTCCGGACAATGAACAAATAGGGCGTGACTTACATGGCACAGGTATACGTAGTAAGGTAAACTAAGTCACCAGCCGCCAAACTTAAACCAGACTGGACCTGAGGACAGGTACATACTGCACAGGGACTCACTATTTACATACTCCCCTCCCTCCCAAATACACGTATATATAAACCTCACCTGCACCGGCCAACACTCATCTCACCTGCCTTAATGTGGTCTTACCACCTTTATTCATGGTCCACCTACGAGAATTTAATATCCAAACCACAAATTAAGTGCATGTTCCCATGGATACAGCGCTGGTGTTGAACGTTGGGACTATTCCTGGAGCATGCAGTGCTATCAGCTTTATTCATGCTGACCTGGAGTGAGTAGATTTGTACTTCTCAAACACAAAGAACAACCGGGCAGAATGATAGTGAGACATTTCACAGTTACCCCACTAGGTCAATCTGCCCAATAGGGACTGCATGGGGATGCCAGGGGAGGATGACAGAATGTATAGCCAATGTACAACCTTTGTTTATGTTTTTGTATGCGGAACAAGGTTGTGGTGGTTCTTATGCTCATTTAAACAGCCTCCCTTATTCTATTTTTCTTTGCCTATTCTGTTTTTTCTTACTTCCTTTCTTTTTCCTTTTTTTTTCTTGGGGGGGGGTGAGGGTGGGGAGGTCTATTCTCACAGCCCCATATCATTGTCTAAAAGCCTCTTCTGTCTTTGCGCCCATAAAACCAGCAATACTGGTGACTTACACTGGGCGGCATTTCTTAATTGACAAAATAAATGAGCAGTATTGAGAAATGCCCTCTAGCAGGGCATTCAGGCATCATGACTACCAAAGAAAAATACCGGTAGATGGATATGGCAATGTGAAGTGCTGTACGTCTAATGAGGCTGATTATACTGAACCTCATGCAAATAAGGCAGTTAGATACTTATGGCTAAGGTGTACACCACCTTCCTCTCTCCTTCGTCTGCCACCCTAGGGCTCTTTTCACATTTTATGAAGTACAAAGGGAAACATGCCAATAGGTTGACCTATGATGGGACAGCAAGTACACCAGGTTATCTTGCACGGATGGTTAGACATTAGTATGCGATGTCCTCTAGTAATCCTATGGTCAAACCCAGGTTTATGTACATAACATTGTTATTCAACCTTTTTTGGTTCTCTATAAACAATGTTTTATGCCTGAAGTATGGTTCCATAATTCCAAGAAGAACGTACTTGAATGACCCAAGGTTAAGTCGACCAATATCCTTATTCAATGGAATAAAGAAATTGGAAAACAGTAAACCTACTGGAACAAAACGATTTATGCAATGTATGATTTTCCATATCATGAACTACATGAAATCTCCAATCGTACATGTATTTCCCAGCTCCTGCTATTCTCATCATACAACCCTGTAGGTCGAATCTCACATGTAATAGCCCTTGTGTTGTAGGGCCATGTGGGATTCGACCTTGACTCAGGAGAAAAAAAAAATATGTGTAAAACTTATTATAAAAGGCACGAGAGTATCATCTTCCAATTTAAGATGAGATGACTGAACACAGTAGTAGGGCCAATTCGCATTACCTGTCATAGGTAATTTCAATAATATCTTCTCAGTGGAAACAAAACAATTTACAGTGAAAGTTTGGGAATCATCACTAACGCAGTCTATCAAATGTAAACCTCTACCTTACAATCAATCATATTGTTTTACTATTATTGCAACACATCCGCATCATGCACGCCTACATTCGCCTACATTCGATACCTTGATCCAATCCAAATGTCACATAATCCCCTTATACCACACAATAAGGCTTACAGCCAGCACCTATGGGCTTCTGTGGTGCAGATATCATAATGCCACAACTGTATTACGGCCAAAACCAGCATCCTGCCCGATCCAATTGCCAGCACTGGCACCTCTTCTCAATAGTACTTTGTATTCATCCTCCCTGCCTAGAGGTTACTGGTAGTGTATGCCAGTTCCATACATTTAATAGGGGCACATGACCTCATGTGACTAATTATGGGGGACCAGTTATGGAATTATTTTGTGCCCCCTCCTTCGCCCTGATTTCAGTAGGTTTACAATTCGCCATACTGTTATATTATTGTTTCAGTGATTAGCTGTACGGAAAGTACTTTAAGATAATGCAGAGTGTAACATTTGTCTGTTTTACAAGGTTTATCCAATCTTTTTTGGTTGATTGTTCGTGTTTTTTTCTTCTTTTTTTTGTGTCGTAAAATAGTTGCGTTTCTTTATGCAATCCAATAGACCTAAAGAATTTACCATCCCGGTGTTCATATGGCTATGGCAAAGTATTGTTTTCTATGGCCTCTCATACTTTCCAACCCCTGATACTATTACCAAGGCCCATTCCTATGCTTCCCTTTATATGATTCTTAGGGTTATCGCCATTCATCTCGGACACACCTGTACACATCCGGCCTTATAAATCCATATAGATCTGCCGTGTCCATGTGTGGTTACAGAGTAAACACCCCCTCCTCTTGCTGACCCTCAGGTGAGTTTATTTTATGGTTTTACTTCCCTGAAACATTGTTATCGAGTTGGTCCTCTTTGCCATTCTTTCATGTGGAAAATAAGTGGGAGAATATCTTGCTTCTCTTCAATGCACCTATCCCTTGTGTGAGGACGCAGGAGGACGTGAAGCAAACATCACTTTATAAATAGTAATAAATGTATTAGCCCTGCTGAACACTGATTAGTGCGCCTGAAATGACAAAAAAATATATATATCTAAAATATTCCCACATAGTCAGAGGAATTTTGCTTCTGCTGTATGAACAGCTTGGTTACACACATCTTCACATGAAAGGCTCACATCTTCAAATATAGGAAATTCCCGGTTTGGAATTATGTTCTAGGTTGATCAAATACTCCTTTCTTCATGAATAAAATTCCGTTTTTCCAATATAACAGTAGTCTCATACAGCAAATCTCAATAGCTCCAAAAGTGATGCGTCCACAGGGCGAAAAAAGATTTGCACTGACTGAATATTTCACTTACATCAGTGGCTAAATACTATAAATTATTCATGTCGACTTACCATATGATGTCATTCGGTGACCATGGGGACTACTCCGTCTATATTATAAATAGTCTCGCTTCAAAACAAGATTAGGTTATATATCAAAAGAGAGAGCTCTCTTAACGCAAGTTGAATGTAGTAGCCCCCGCGAGTAGCCCTACCTCAGTTGGGCCAATTCTCATGAACCTTTACCATTATGTCTTGGGCAGGTCCACAATCAGACACAGGGCTGCCCATACATAGCTACCGACTTCACTTCCACCCCTCACCATGGCAAACATCTACCTAACATGGGTAGACTACCTTGTCTTTGCCCTTGTTCTCTTCATCTCAGCCGCCATAGGGGTCTACTTTGGCTGCACAGGGGGCAAACAGAAGACCACAGGGGAGTTTCTGATGGCAAACCGTCAGATGCACGTCTTACCAGTGACACTGTCGTTACTAGCGTCCTTTATGTCGGCCATTACGTTGCTAGGGACGCCGGCGGAGATCTACCAGTACGGCACTCAATACTGGATCATCTGGTTCGGTTATATCATCATGATCCCTATCTCAGCTCATATCTTTGTACCTGTGTTCTTCCGTCTCCAGCTGACCAGCGTCTTTGAGGTAAGAACCTCGTGTATTGTAGATTACCCTGTGTATCTTCTAACGGTCCATGTATCCCTGTGTGTGTTTATCATATATATGCATTATATATATATATATATATATATATATATATATATATATATATATATATATATATAAATGTGCGCCTTAGCTTTGCCAGTCTCTCTATATTTCAAATCTGAAATCAGCCCATCGAAGAACTGAAAGAGCCCTCAAGAAGGACCTTTAAGAAGTCAGACTACCATTTATTTCTTTTCTCTTACTTTTATACAGTACCTGGAGCTACGCTACAGTCGCGGTGTAAGACTCTCTGCATCTGTAGCATACATTGTTCAAATGGTGAGTAGTTAACAAATTACCGAACACCCCAAACGCATGTATACGGTATTTTTTTTAGCGCCTCCCACGCCGCTACGCGGCGGTACCGCGAAGCAGTACGGGAGTGCGCTATGATGATTGCATTTGCCCTATGTGATGAGGTCTCACAATACAAAATTACTGAATAGAGAAATTGATAATTGTGAAGTCTTCTTTATGTCTGCTTTTATGAGACATGTCATCAAACACTGGTATACGGTACCGACATTAACGGCGGGAGGCGTTTTTTTACGCGGTCACAACCGCATTTCTTGTTTATGATGATATGTTGTAATTCAGTGACAATAAGGTTTAATACTACCCCATATGAACAAAGGCAACCATTATTGATTTCATTTCGAAATGATTATTATTCTGTGCTTTATCCTGAACTTTGTCTGCTTGCTTTAATTAAAGAAATTATGTTGTTTCTATCATTTCTAGGTTCTCTATATGGCAATAGTCCTATACGCTCCATCGTTGGCCCTCAGTGCAGGTGAGTTCATCATTATCCCGCGCTACAACATGGATGCCTGCTTATTCGGTTATAAATAGATTGACATTTCCATTATATTGTTGTAAAAGGTATTTTGTGAATTTCAGTATCGGGTCTGGATGTGTGGATTGCTGTTTTCTCTGTTGGAATAGTGTGCATATTCTACACTACTTTGGTAAGTCATTAATCTTATGAACAAAATTTAATATTATCTTAATTATAGAAATAGCATTTAGGTTACAGAAATGTGTACTAGCTTTCCCTATTCAGTAATGTAGCAGAACAAAATACATGCTGCAAAGTAAATTACCTTTCATGTGTGTCCGTACTTGCAGTATTCATAGGCGATAAGGTTTATGGAAAACTAAGCAATTTGAAACCTCAAACTTAACACATCACCCTGTGTGTCTACACTACTATAGGGTGGCATGAAGGCTGTGATGTGGACAGACTCCTTCCAGATCATCCTCATGTTTGCTGGTCTTATAGCTGTTCTCATCCAAGGCTCTATTGACCAGAAAGGCTTTGGTCAAATATGGAAGTACATGGACCAGGGCAAGCGCCTGGAATTCTTCAAGTAGGTATCTATTTAAGAGATATTGCTACATACACATACTGGTATGAATAATCTATGGCAGACACTAATGTGGCTCTCCCTCCTTGTTTCCTTTTTTAGTGTGATAGATGCCATTATAAATATTGCTCCTGATAACCCTTTATTCAATCTAACTATAGAGGAGGTAGGACTGAACGTTACGTATGTACTGCCCTACACATGTAACTAACACCTTTCTCAACAGATAAGTTGTTCCATAACATGCATCGTGCGTTGGTACAATATGTTTACATGTAATATTGTGGGATAGAACAATCTAATTTCCATTTGGATAATGTCTCTCCTCGGAATAAAAAAGTGTATAATGATTAAACCAACCAATACAATAAGTCCTTCATTAGATACAATACCTGTGGACTAAGTTCTACTATTTTCGCCAACCTTCCAGCTGGGACCCGAACCCCCTGACCAGACACACTACTTGGGGGCTTACCTTTGGGGGTGCCTTCACCTGGCTTGCTATCTATGGTGTCAACCAGGCTCAGGTACAGAGGGCACTGGCTGTTCCAGAACTCAGACAGGCACAGATGTGAGTAGTGTCTGCATTGCATTTGTTTTAAATTCTAAGGTATACCTGAGCTTCAGCCCTCGTGCAATATGTCTTAATCCTACTTATTAGACCACTTATGTATAGGCAGCATACTAAAATTGTTTCTTTGACTTATGCATTAAGAGGATGCTTCCTAGAATTAACCATATTTGATATCTAACACTGAACTGTTAATAGAGCCCTATGGTTAAACCTGCCTGGTCTGACTGCCCTGCTGACTATCTGTGCCCTGTGTGGGTGTGTGGTGTATGCTGAATATAGGCACTGTGACCCACTCTCTACAAAACGGATTAAAGCGTCCGATCAGGTGGGTATACTGTATAAAGCAATTATACCTTTAATTAGGGGTTAAAGCTACTAGCCCTTGCTAGCTTATATAAAAAATGGTAATGTTCCACAGAGAAATCACACAAATTCTTGTTGTAATACATAAGACTGAGCAGTGGCGATAACCTTCATCAGCTTCGTTCGGTAACTTGAAGTTAAAAAAAAAAAAACACAGAAAGAACAAAATGGCGATGGGCAGTTATCGGGGTCCTGGTTCAAATTATAACCGGAACATTAATTTTACATTTACATCCTAAGTCATCCTAAAGCATGGATTCCACTGAAGCCGATAGTTGTCCGATTTTGTCATCGGGTTGCATCGGGGACGCATCGGGCAGCATCGGGAACTATCGGCCAGCTATCGGGCACTATCGGACAACTGTCGGGCAAAAATCGGGCTCAAATCGGGTTCTGTGGAAGAGCTCTATTTTAAGCATCGGAAACCATCGGGAACCATCGGAAAGACGTCGGGGATGGTCCCGACAGGTACCCGATTTTTTCTAACTGATTAGAAAAAATCGGGTACCCATGCAAAATCAGCCCGATAATCAATACTTTTTTGTCGGGCTATCGGCCCGACAAAAAATCGGGCCGATAGGGAGCTGATACCCTAAAACGATGCTATCGGCCAACTATCGGCCCGACAAAATTGAGGGTTTTGGTGGAATCAACGCTTAAGTGTAATTCACACCTCTTATAGATTCTCTTCACGATTCTGAGTAAGTGTATTATGCCTCCTAGGGGTATTATGCCTCCAGACGATAAGTTTTTTTTATCATAATCCTCATATGTGTGTTGGTTGTAGCTGCTGCCTCTGTATGTGATGGACAGACTGAGTTACATGAAGGGACTACCAGGATTGTTCACTGCCTGCCTATTTAGTGGCGCCCTCAGGTGAGAGCAGGAGTATTCACCTGAGAGCTGATCTTTGTATGAGGCTGTATCTCATTTCTTTTATTTAAAGCAATAGCCCCGTTTCCTTTTACCCTTTTTGGGATTGAGTTAAGAATAATCCTCTGAAAGGACCACTCCTTAGCTCTAGTTTCTTATCGTACTGGATCATATTCTGTTTCAATTCATAAAGCTTTGGGTCAATGGAAATGGCCAGTTTAATGCGGGGAATAGATTTTCACATTTCTTCTATCAATTCTCTCTGATCTAGCACTATATCATCCGGGCTGAATTCCCTTTCGGCAGTCACACTACAGGATTTTGTCCGCGGTGTCTGCTTCAAGAACATGTCTGAAAGCCGAGCAACCCTTGTATCAAAACTTCTTGGTAAGAAGCAGTTGGAATTACATATAAGTAACATGATATCATCATGCAAAGTCCAGACGACCCTGTGACACAGATCCACTTCAATGTGTGTGGTCATTAACTGTCACTATACAGCTTCAGACTATACACTATCCAATTTAAATCATTTTCATGTTCGCAGAAATGTTATTAAAATAATTACAGGTATGAATGTCCTGCAAGTGTACAAAAAAAACCCTTATTCTATGTTGATTGTATACCTTCTTGTTTATGACCCCATTTTTGTCATAGAAACTATGCTTAGTTAAGGGCCACTTCCATTGCCGTCAGCCTGTTCCATCGACATTCCGTCCAAAATTGTGACGGAATCGTGAATTTGTGACCATTCCGTCCATAATTGTGACTGATTTGTGATGGAATCGTGACTGACGGAACAGGGCGACGGCAATGGAAGTGGGGATTTAGGCGATACGGCGATACGTAATCTTAATTTGGTGTTACATTTTCAGCCATTGTCTATGGTGCGGTGTGCTTGGCTCTCACCTTTGTAGCAGCGCAACTTGGAGGTGTCTTACAGGTATTTTATGAACATTGAGAATCCACACCTCGTGGTAGAGATGTATTAGAGTCAAAAACATTTAATCAGAATTGTGCATGTATAATGACCGATACCAGATAATGTCTGGGAGACAACAAAGAGATGAAAACTGATAAGTAAATTGTACAGCTGATTTCTGGATCAGACCAATTTAATTGATGAACAGATTTTGACAGGTCTAAAATATCCCTCAAGGATAACTGAAAGCAAATCATTAATCCTATTTAATTTCAAGGGATCAAATGGCGGCAAGTTAGAGCTGTATCTTCTCTCACTTTGAATATGGATCCATGTAAATTCATGACAATGAAAAAGAATACTACCCTGTAGTAGAGTAATTAATACTTATTATCATGATTATTAAGATTCGATCATTGTAGCAGTTATTGGTATGTTATTTAGGATGACGTCACAGGTAAAGAGGGACGGGGTGGATGAACCAAGCTACCTTACACATCCAACCATACAAGCTGAAAAGAATATCTAAAATACTAATCGTAGTCTCTGCAACCTGATACCAGGTGTCACTAGCCCATTCCTAGTAACCCTTGATCTTCTGCGCCCTGTATTGTGGGATATAGCCTGTACAGGCTAATCAGATGCACATATCATTGGGTAACACAAGAACACCCTATGTTTAGCACAGCCCTACAAACATGTATTGTGTCAGACCTGCATATAGGTGCAGTCGTACAGGTGTGCATTGTACCAGAGTATAGAGGTTTCATCTAGTATACAAACCTGACAACAACAATCAACTGTGACTATGCATTCAGCTCAACATTACTTGGGCTGAAGACCTATGTGGGAATATTAGGTGTTTGTCCACCACAAATCAACGACAGCCCCACTAGCTCAGGCAGTAGAGAGTTGAGCTCCCAATCTCAGGGATGTGGGTTCAAGTCACCATACATCCACTAGGTCAATACTATTTCTTTTTTATAAGAAATGTATTTATAGAGACATATTAACAAAAACATCACCTCTGCTTTGAATATCATAGTTTCTTTGAGCAGTCATTTATGACACTTATTTTTGTTGACAGGTCACTACAAGGTATTAAAGTTGCCAACATATTCACAACACCAAGATCAGTCCTTTCTCATCGATTTAGGTCAGGCCAACTAACTTACACATAGTCTACACCACAGCTCCATAATGGTGTTTCACCCATACCAACAGGGACTACTTTCAATGCCCTTCCCATCATACATAGGGCAGAAGACCAGAGTTTAGAATGCTAGTACTTAACTCTGGGACCAGTATGTTGTCTCTGCTGTTCATGGCATTTAATTCTCTTTCTATCCACCAGGCGGCCCTAGCGTTATTTGGCATGATTGGTGGTCCCCAGCTTGGTGTGTACTTCCTGGGAGTTTGCTTTCCTTGTTCTAACACTAAAGGAGCCTATGCTGGTTTCTTCGGTGGCCTTCTTTTTGCCTTCTGGTTGGGTATTGGTGCCCAAATCTACAAGCCTTCATATCCAAAAGCACCAGTGTCCACAGATGGTCTCAACTGTACAATTTTCCAAAATACATCTTCCCTTGTCAATGCCACTGGGGTTGTGGATATAACACAACGGTAAAGGGTTACACTTTTGCATTTAGTACAATTTTGCTTTGGTATAGGTTAATGCCCGGGTGATGTACAATATCTAATGCAAGTCTATAACCTTAGCTTTGTCGAATATTACGTCCTATGAAATGATATCAAGTGAATTAAGACCGATATAAAGGATCCCACAACTATCAAGTAAAATGCATATCAATACACATTATTATGTATCTAGACTATTGCTTTTCCAGGGCTGGATACATGTCGTTTTATAGTATCTCTTACATTTGGTACGGAGCTTTGGCAGTTGCAGTCACTGTATTCATTGGGCTAGTCGTCAGTTTTATCACAGGTGAGTTTCTATTTCTCTAGACCTCCGAGGAAATGTGTGGCTGTATGTGCATAATGGTTATCTGGGTGAACTTAAAATATCTCACTCATACTCAGTTGTGTATGAGCAATAATTCGCTGTTGTTGTTATTTGTTGCGTTTTTCCTCAGACCCCTGACCCCCCCTCTCATGTGAGAACATTGTGTGAAATAGACCATTACAGCTGTTTTGTCCCACATGTAGGAACAACAAAGAGGGAGGATGTGGACCCACGGTTAATATGTCCCGTGTTTGATGTGTTCTGCTGCTGGTTACCAGAACGTGTACGTCAGTGGCTGAGGTGTGGAGTGGACCACTCTGACGTGAGTACATCTTTATTTTATATTTCACTACAACATAGGAATGCACAACTCACCTCATGATTCCTCACTAAACACAACTCATAGTAAATCTTATCTGCATGTTTTTTTTATTGACTGTAAGTCGATGTAGCTACGACTGAATGATGTGGTTTCTGTAGTGTTTTCACCGGAGGCCATTTCTTAAGATGTGACAAGTACTTATATCCAGTGCAACTCAGAAAGTTGTTGTAGCTTGTGTCTTGTGTGAAAGTGAAATAAATGCCTGACGTTGTGAGTTATGTTGCAAATAAAACAAAGTCAATTCAATATTTTCTTGGCCAAGAGAGAATAGGGGCAGTAAACTCAAGTACATAAGGTGCGACTGGACTATCTTGAAAGATGTAGTCTTGGAATGTTATTTAGTTTTGAAGGGAACCACTGGGGCAACATGAACATATCAAGTCATAGCATGTCAGGGAATGTCCTCCAGCACAACAACAGTTACATTCCTATGATCTGAATCAAAATAGATGTCCACTGTTGCACATTTTGGATGACAGATCTATACCCATTAGGCATAGAACGTTGAATCAACATTGACAACTTGTTGTCTACAAGTCGAGGTGAAATTTTGTAGTGAGAAATGTCATCAATTAAATACTCATAAGTCGATATTTATTGAAAATGTTGATCAACTTGTTTTCAACACCTTTTCAATGATGATATTTCAATGGTGTCCACAATCACCCATTTTAACATCTGATCAATAATTGGTTTATCAATGATGAAATGTTGTTCTCAATTTAACGTTGATTCAATATTACCATTGGGTCAACACTGTCTTGTTACTGTTGGTTCAATTCAAATATCAAGCCTTCCAATCAATCCACAAACATCAACATTGAATCAATGTCCTATTAACAATAAGTATATAGGAATGACGAATTTTGTGTATCGAATGTTTGTATTGACATCGAGAGCCGGTCATATTTCCCTCGAGTGAGTTATACGAACGAGAGGGAAATGTGACCGGCTCGAGATGTCAATACAAACATTCAATACACAAAATTTGTCATTCCTATATTTATTTTTACATGTTTAGGCACAGGGAAGCGATGAAATCAAACAAAAACTCACTGTTTAATTGAACTTTTGGGGCAGGTCCCGCCATCTTGGTTATTTACTTCTGGTTAGGACTACTCCGCAGAAAAAGTAGTCCCTGACACAAAAATCACAAAAGTAGCTTTTATCTCGCATTTTTATTACTATTTTATACTAGTTATTCTTATTTAGGTTGCAAAAAAGCTACGATGGCTAATAAGTAAAATAACTAAAGTTTATAATGTATTAACCTCAGTGCTGAGATCTAGCCCTAACTAGCTTAAAAAAATTCGTATATCAAGTCTTCCATTCAGTCCTTCTACCGGTACAGTCCCCATAGACTTATCATTACGTGAACAAACCTAAAAGTAAATAATTTCTCCTGACCTTAATATTTCGAATTTCTGGGTGGGGATTGCGCCAAATATTAGTTTAACTATTCTAGTTTTTAGCCTCTTAAGGATTTTTAGGGGGTTGAAGCCTAAAATGTCAAACAAAAAATAAAGCATTTTGATGTCTGGCCGTGACATTGCTCCCATAGAGATTGCACTGAGGCTCAGATCAGCGGTACATTATTTGCAGTTTAAATTTTTATTTGAACCTTTTATGGGAAATTACACCACTCTCATGGTAGATTTCATCATTTTACAGTGCTTGGGGGGGTTATTTTTTTGTTTTTGTCAAAATTAAGCCGGAAAATAATTAAATTCTTTGCCTTGACCCAGATTTTCACCGATCAGCTGATCGCCTACACTTGCCATACATATCCCTCAATCTACGAGCAGATGTTTTATCTTAAGCATTGCCAGCATACAACCGTCCCATATTCTCATTCAGTTCTATACTGAGTAGCGCCCATAGACTTATCATTACGTGAACAAAGTCAAAACTAAATAATATCTCCTGGGCCTAATATTTCGATTTTCTGGGTGGGGATTGCGCCAAATATTAGTTTAACTATTCTAGTTTTTAGCCTCTTAAGGATTTTTAGGGGGTTGAAGCCTAAAATGTCAAACAAAATATAAAGCATTTTGATGTCTGGCCGTATCAGTCATTTCCATATACTTTCAATGCTAAAATAGGCCCATGGCGACCACAAGTAAATGAGCTGTCATTAAATAAATCCTGAATACTTTTTAATGGGAATATGATGGGAACGAAGTAAAATATCACAAGTTTAATGTGTATTAACCTCAGTGCTGATATGTAGGCCTAACTAGCTTAAAAAAATTCGTATATTAAGTGTTCCATTCAGTGCTTCTACCGGTACAGTCCCCATAGACTTATCATTACGTGAACAAACCTAAAAGTAAATAATTTCTCCTGACCTTAATATTTCGAATTTCTGGGTGGGGATTGCGCCAAATATTAGTTTAACTATTCTAGTTTTTAGCCTCTTAAGGATTTTTAGGGGGTTGAAGCCTAAGATGTCAAAAAGAAAATAAAGCATTTTGATGTCTGGCCGTATCAGTCATTTCCATATACTTTCAATGCTAAAATGGGCCCATGGCGACCACAAGTAAATGAGCTGTCATTAAATAAATCCTGAATACTTTTTAATGGGAGTACGATGGTAAACAAGTAAAATAACTCAAGTTTACTATGTATTAGTCTCAGTGCTGAAAATTAGGCCTAACCCCCCAATACAAAAATTATTCTGTAGGTGCGCCTTATAGCTGTCCCCATAGACTTATCATTACGTGAACAAAGCTAAAACTAAATAATTTCTCCTGGGCTTAATATTTCGAATTTCTGGGTGGGGATTGCGCCAAATATTAGTTTAACTATTCCAGTTTTTAGCCTCTTAAGGATTTTTAGGGGGTTGAAGCCCAAGATGTCAAAAAGAAAATAAAGCATTTTGATGTCTGGCCGTATCAGTCATTTCCATATACTTTCAATGCTAAAATAGGCCCATGTCGACCAAAACTAAATGAGCTGTCATTAAATAAATCCTGAATACTTTTTAATGGGAGTACGATGGGAACGAAGTAAAATATCACAAGTTTAATGTGTATTAGTCTCAGTGCTGAAAATTAGGCCTAACCCCCCAATACAAAAATTATTCTGTAGGTGCGCCTTATAGCTGTCCCCATAGACTTATCATTACGTGAACAAAGCTAAAACTAAATAATTTCTCCTGGGCTTAATATTTCGAATTTCTGGGTGGGGATTGCGCCAAATATTAGTTTAACTATTCCAGTTTTTAGCCTCTTAAGGATTTTTAGGGGGTTGAAGCCTAAGATGTCAAAAAAAAAAATAAAGCATTTTGATGTCTGGCCGTATCAATCATTTCCATACAGTGCTTCTACCGGTACAGTCCCCATAGACTTATCATTACGTGAACAAACCTAAAAGTAAATAATTTCTCCTGGGCTTAATATTTCGAATTTCTGGGTGGGGATTGCGCCAAATATTAGTTTAACTATTCTAGTTTTTAGCCTCTTAAGGATTTTTAGGGGGTTGAAGCCTAAGATGTCAAAAAAAAAATAAAGCATTTTGATGTCTGGCCGTATCAATCATTTCCATACACTTTCAATGCTAAAATAGGCCCATGTCGACCAAAACTAAAACGGCTATAACATATTAACCACTGCATATTTTTTAATGGGAGTACGATGGCAAATAAGTAAAATGACTGAAGTTTACTTAGTATTAGGCTCAGTACTGAACCACCCCCCCCCCAATCTGGGATATTAGGCCTTTTTTATTCCAAGAAATTTGCGAGTCACAGTAGGTTTGACAAGTGGTAGTGCCATAGAGTTTGTATTGGCGGCATTTTGGGGACGATCAGAAAATGTAAGATTTGACATATTTAGGCTTCATATTTTTATTTGGGCCTGGGGAACTTCTAAACAAATGTTGGCAATCATATCTGGGAGTACATCATAAAAAATATCTACTGCTTGCACCTTTACAGCATTATTTCTTGCTTCTTGGGTAGCATTTCTATACGAAGCCATAATTAGCAGACGACGCAAGTAGTCCCTTGCCAACCGGAAATGGGTTTGTTTGTTTCCTGCGCCCTGTGATGAGGCCGGAAGGAGGGGTAATACAGTCAAAATGTCAAATAACTTTTTGGCAAATACGAATCCATATATCGTAAATAATCACAATATGCTTTACCGTGCGTTAGTCTATGGGAGTCCAGAATCTTACTAAACATGTAAAAATAATTGCATATATTTAATCAGCACTGATGCGGAGATGTCTAATCATGGATGAATCTGATTCTATACATTCTGCAGCTGTCATTTTGCTGTTTTCTGTAACTTGCCAATGAGCATTTGGTACGCCATAAACAAAATCATGTTTACAATGTGACACTTCCCCTGGATAAAAGTAAAGGTAAAGGCTAAAGGGGAAGGGACGAAGAGATAGTTTGCCGACCGCGAGATTACATTTTTCCCAAAAAGATGCCATAACACAAAATATAGCATGTCACGATAGCCATGCAGGCATTATAAACGCATGCTAGGCGGATCCCTCATGTCTTAAATAGGGCACATATATAGAGACTTTCTGCAATTCTTACCCTGCTTGTGCAATCCTACTGTCCTGCATGATTTTCACACCGGGCGAGCTGCTCAATCGCTCAGACTTTCCCGCTCAATCTATTCGTGGATCTCCTGCTAAAACTCTGCAACTGGACGTTGAATGTAAGTCATACATAATGTACCCTATTTCTGCTTATATGACTGTTATCCCCAAACGCATTTAGAAGTTAGAATTCGAAACTGCTTATAGGAATATATTTCTGATTTCATGGAACCCATCTTTCTCTTTATATGCCTGTTATATCCCGTTTATTAGGGAAATATGTATAATCTTGCGCCAATTAATTATGACCTAAGATACATATTTAAACAAACCCTACCTTTGTGAAATACCACACTCATGCTTTGTGTTGTAGAAATCTTCTGCAAGTAAGGAATCAGCCGGGGCCAGGGATGGAGAGATGACTACAAGGAAGGGTAAAGAAGACGTGAACGCTGTATATGGAAACGGTTTTGCGTATGTAAACGAGGGAGCAGGCCTTCATGACGTCACACCTAGGTGTATATCCCCTGATTATTACTCAGGAAGTGATTCCATAAGGTCCAGCACCCACTTGTAAAGTGACCGTTTTACCCGTGTTCTTCCGTGAGTGTAGGCAAAATAATAATTTTGGCTCCTCTAGGCCGTGGCCATGAGGAGGGTCATTACTATAAGCGAACTGCCCCCTCCCAACCCCCTTCTATACACAACCCTGTTCTGCTCCAACTTCTCCGGCGACGTAGTTTGGTGGGCAATCGGTAGACTACGAACTGGGGCCAGTGTGGTTCTGCTCCTCCCCTCCCTCGAGCCACTCACACCGTGACTGTCGTCCACCTCAGAACTCAGCTCTTATACTCTACGTACACTCTCGGCTCTTACAGAGTCACCATGGCTACAAATAGTAGACGTTCATCTTCTAGAAAAAATGTTCAACACACAGCAGAAGATACTACAGCTTCCTCTGCTCCGGATCTTGCAGCTTCAGTCCACTCCCAGCATGAAATACTTGGTATCCCCTGCCATTGTTTATTTTGAGGAGGTCGGCATGTTGATGAGTTTCAGTTGCCTGTTTTCTCCTCCCTACAACACAAAACATGGACGTTGAGGAAAACAAGCTTTAGAGTTTTTACTTGTACATCATTTTATGGAAACTAAATATAACTCTTCCAAGAGTGAAAACCTGGATGAGAAGAGGAGGAGATGGTGTAAATATATAGAAAACAGATGGGAACGATTCAGAGAAGGGCAAAAACGAGACACCACAATACCCTGCATATAAGAAGCAGCTTATACGCGAGGCAGGTTGGTGCGCCTTATAGTTAGCTACATGTGAGGATTCAATACTAAAGAACAGTACTAAACTGCCCTAAAACAACCCTCACCTCTGCCCTATAGGCCTGGCATCAACTCAAGGTGCGCCTCATATGCGGGGTGCATCTTACACGCGAGGTGTTATGTTAATGTAATACAATTGCATGTACCGGATATAAATTTAGTTGGTAGAAATGTAATCAATCTTATAAGGCCAAAAAAAAATAATAATTGTAAGTTTCCGGTAACATGGTACAAAAAGTTGAGGTAGGTAGGTCGGATTTTTATTTTTTTTTAATTTTTTTTATTTTTTTGCTGACAAATATGTTGGCCGAAATATTGAGTTTTTATGATTGATAACGATCAATATTAGCTAGTATACCTGCCAAAATGTATAAAGCTTCAGTATAAATCTAGGGTTCCTTGCTTAGATGGAAGGGAAAAATTATGAATAATATTGAAAAAATTCTGAAAAGAATATGAAAAATTTCTTCAAAAATTCTGATAAATAGACGTACGACAACTCCAATCTAGTTTGGGCGAATATTTTATTGGACCTGGCCAATAAACATACATAACCAGGCCTAAGTAACACAAGAAGAAGGAAAAAAAAAAAAAAATCTCCAATGTGAGACCGGTGGTCCTTCCTGGGGCTAGGGATTTGAATCCGTTACGAACACCGTCTAGGATATAAGCATAGTTACCATCAACTTCCTCAAACCCCATGCATTCATCAAAGAAGGCGTGTGGGTTGAGTTGGAGGCACATGCCATCTAAGACATGAACGGAATCACAATCCAAAGGACAAGGTCTAAACCATTCAACACCATCGACAATTCTGGAAGTGTAGATAGTAGGAGTTAATATAATGTCTTCCGTCTTTGGTAATGAATCTGAAGAATTGACATGATTTGAACCACAAGGAGTTACGAATTTGTTGACATCCCATAATAAACTATATTCAAGTTCACTGGTAATATCAGAATCACTGGTATTGTCAGAATCGGAAGATTTTATAATTCCACCATCTATGCCAAACTCCTCGGAGACATTGACCCCTGAATCAGAATCCACTAAGGCCTGATATCAATCATTTGATTTTTTCACAGTGCACTTTAGTTTTGTGTGGTTACCCCCACAAGAGCGACATACATGTGGGTGAGGGCAATCTTTGGCGTTACAACCATTATCACCGTTAAATGCATAGCAACAGTGAATTTCATCTGACTTTTTCTTTTTGTTCTTTTTCCTCTTACTACTCGATCCCGCAACAGTACCAGCACCACTTTGAGATGATGGAGGCTGGATACCAAGAACATTACATAAGTGCTCGGCACTAAGATTCTCAAGACCAACACTGTTTGAGAAGATGTCGTGATCGAAATAGCAGAATGTGTGTTCACCAAACGATTCTCCCCTTTCACGCATCGCAAGATCATACTGAATGAGAGCATCCTCATTGTAGAATGCTTTCTTGTCAGTTAGGAATTTAACATGTTTACCATAGTTTTTACATGGGAAGTTTCTAGCCAACATGCTATTCAAGAGACCCATGCTAGCAGAAATAACATCATTCAAGGCGGGTTTTTTTACTTTATCATGCGGCATGTGCTGTTCAATGTCATAGGTCACAAACTTACTGCCACTGGCATTGTTTGGTGAAAATATCACCATTGGGGCGCCTTGAGCTTGGTGTTGTAGTTGCTGGTTAGGATACCATGCTGTTGGGTTATGTGGAATTTGAGGTTGCACAGACTGAACACCAGGAGCCTGGAACAGGCTTTGTTGATTGGGTATGATTCCTGCAGCCTGGTACTGTTGTTGTGGGTTAGGAATAACGCCAAACTGATATGAAGCCTGCTGCTGATGGGATGTTGGGACTGGAATCCCATACATATGAGAAGTAGTCGGGTTACCATATACCATAGGTGTAGGTGGGAACTTTAGCCTGCCATCCGGTGCCCTAAATTGACCCACACCAGGCCAACTGACAGTCTGACTAACAGGTGTGACAGGTGGGGAATAAGGTGTGCCATCTCTGTAGAACAGCTGAGGAACAGTGTTAGTAGCTACACCACCACTTCTCCACTGTTTCCACAGTAGGAACTCTTGATAATCATTGTCTAATTCACCATGGGAATGACTTTGACCCACTGGATAGTCAGGTTGATTGTCTCTGGGGACCGGGTGATTGTACCGGGAAGGTGGCTTGTTATCGCGGGTGAGCGACTTGTTTACTTGGGTATTTCCCTCTACTGTAGGCAATTTTTTACTCAAGTTGGGTAATTCAAACATACCTGAGGTGGTTTCAAGGCCGGATTGGCCTGCGGAGGGTCCCATAACTTTAGAATCAGGCCCTAAAACAGTGTTTGCGGCCGAAAACCGGCTTTCCGGAAGTACAGGGCGGCCATTTTGGGCTCCGCAGTTAAAGTTAGAGCTGGCTTGTGATTGGCCAGTTTGGAAGCCTGGTGTGTTCGAGTCACCACCTTTATTCCTTACTGTATCCAACTCTGATGAGTTCAAATACGTAGCACTAGCAGCAAGAAAAGAAGTTTGGGCCTCGAACGCACCTAGGGCGTTCGACCCACCACTTTCGTTCCTTACCGCATCCAGCCCTGAAGGATTCCAACATGGTGCACTAGCAGTAAGAGAAGAATTTTCACCCTCGAACGCACCCATGGCACCTCGCCAAGCCCGTACGCCTTCGTTTAATTGGCGAAGAGATCTGTTATTTTCAGCCCTAAGGCTGGCCAACTCTAGTTCCAACTCCTTGCGTTTACACATTTCATCAATTTTTGATTTCCTGGCCCTTTCAAGTTCAAAAAAAATCTCCAATGTGAGACCGGTGGTCCTTCCTGGGGCTAGGGAATATGGCCGACTACAAGGCCACCAGTGAAGGAACCTGTTACATAACAGGTGAGTGGAAGTGGTGACATCTGGTAATACATTTGGGAACTGCTACTGCCCATTTATCACCACTTATATGCGCGCATATAAGTAGCTTAAAAATTTCTTCAAAAATTCTGAAAAATTTCTTCAAAAATTCTGAAAAATTTCTTCAAAAATTCTGAGGTCGGCCCTGTTTGGCTGAGGTAGGTCGGGTTACCGGAAACCAACCTTTTTTTTTTTGGCCTTATTAATAAAGGCCTGTAGTAGATGGCCCATAGCCATGTCATTGAGGTTGTTTGGTCTAAATAACCTAATGCCTGTCGTAGAAATAAAGGTAATAAAGGTGATTGTGATGTATTATTTTGACAATGTATTATTTCCCAACAAAATAAAGCAATGTGCTGAGCAATTTGTTGTCATCCTGCACAAAATCATTTATAATCCAATACAACATAACGTGGGAAAACGTAACATTACGGGAATTTAGTATACGTTATGGACATTAGATGACAATCAGCATCTTGGGTGCAAAGCATGGCACCCTCTCAGACATTGTCATATACCTAATTAAACCCCAAGACCTTTCCGTGCCAATTGAAATAAATGTAACTAATTGGATTTAATCTTATATGTTTTCAATTTATCTAGATATACTTTGATTAAGAATCACAGTTTCTATTCCTCTGTACAAATACGGTCACGGTTGGGTTTTTTATAATGTGTATTCTTAAGTCATGTACAATATTGGATAAGTTACAAGAAGATTGCCTAGATACCCCATTTTGATGCACAGCCTAATAGTCATGAATAGCAATAAAGCCCAGCAATGTTAGCTTTTCCCACTTTTGTGATTTTTTTCTGTTAATAAATCTACGTATAGGAAAGTAGCAGAACTAATTAAGGTGTGAGAGAGGATTAGTAGGGTGTCGAAACCATAGTACAACTTTCTGCTGGTCGACACTGCAATGCCATTAGTCAGACTTAGGCAAGTGATTTATAAGGTTTCTGTATACGCAAGCCGTCCCAGCCTCTGGACTCCTGAGGCGTCGAGAGGCTACCATATATGTTTCTGTGACTATTGTCTAAGACAAAAGGAATGCTTCATTCATGAAGTTTGTTTTTTTCTTTGTTCATTTCTGTTTATCTTTTAACGTTTGGTATCGTTCGAGTGTCACTTTATTAAGTCTCTGGTGTCATTTCAAAAGTGGGTCCTCCATTTTAGCAGATTTTCTCTCGGCCCGGTTTTTTTATTTTTTTGCTCATGCACGATGCTACCCCATGCTGCCAAATTGGGGGATAAAGAATCGTATTGCTTTTTCAGGTAATTTTAGATCTCCTCTGCTAGTCCTTTTCTAGCATGCTAGATATTTCTGGATTTGCATCAGCCACCATCGGGTCCGATTTTTTTATGTCCGATGGTGCCTGATAAAAAGAAATGTAGAGATCTTCCACTATACCAGTACCTGATTCATGCCTGATTCAATGCATGATTCATGTGAAATGGTACATTATGAATCCTGATGCAAGCCGATGCAGAATTGGCCTGAAATCAGGCCCGAATCGGCTATATTTGAGGACTTACTTTTCCATGATTATCATTCGACCTGAAAATACAAGCTGTAGTACAGCAGCTACCACAGGTCTTTGTGGTAGTGTGGAGTATCTTTGTATGTACAGTCATTTTACATTCAAAGTATGCAATGAGGCATACCTCCTGGAGGGTGTTTCAAAAAAAGTGAGTCACTTTTGCCATCGCAGCACCTACTCATAAGGAGCTGACTAACTTTGTGCCACTCACTTCTCCCTCCATGTTTCCCAAAGGTGATTCGTATGGAAGTATAATGAGAAGTGTTGAGTGAGCATCAAGGAAGTGACGAGAGGTGAGGCTCCACTATGCGATTTTTTGGTACATTCTCACCCAATTCTATCCCTATAGTGCCTAAGGTATAGGGTGTTGACATTCCTATATTGTGAACATGAGATTCAAAATTGTAAACATGAGATTTCAAGGGTTATTTTATGGGTGATCTCTCTCCCTGTGTGCCATATTTACCAACTAACCTGCACCTGCACAGACTCTGTGATTGGGTGGGAGTTCAATATGTAAACATCAACACAGCAGTCACACAGATGGCAGGGTCTTGTACTGTAAAAATCAAACCTGTCTGATATTGAGTTGCAGAGAGTCATCAGTGTGAAAGTCTGCAATATTTACATTAGGTCAGTTTGATTTAGTAAACAAAAACATCTTTTGGCAACCAAAATGTGCCTGAGATTGTACACAAAGCCTTATCCACATACACAAAAAGCTCTCTCAATCTTCTATTTACACCTTGAAATAATAACAAATACCACTCTATAATCTGTGTTTTGTGTCTGCTTTTGTGAGAATAGCTCCGATTTTCGGCAAAATCGCGTAGTGGAGCCTCACCTTAAGTAGCAGGAAGTCACTTCCCTCTTGAGATCATTTCTTCTGTGATTGCATTTTGCCATTACCATTTGAGACCCTCCAGATCATATTCATGAGTGATCGTGATCAATCACCAAAGATATGAAAAGCTACATTCATGTTTTAGAAACACTCTCCTGATGTTTGTGTCTGGGCACAGTGTTGAGCTGCATTGAAAGGAAAAAAATAGAATTAGCTTCCAGCTTCTCACTGATCCTTAAATCAGCTAAGAGGCTGAAGCATGATGGGACTATATACACTCGTGTATATGCAAAATAATTAACAGCAGCGAGTGATCCGCCCGCCAGGGACTACTTGCAGCACGTAGCAATACAACGCTCTATTGGTAACCATGGCAAAGTTACCCCCGACTATATAATGGTACTTTTTCAAACGACTCGCCAGTCAGGCTCGAGTACTCATCCAGTGCACAACACTCCATGCTGGGGGTTGGCACAAATTAATTCAATTTTTAATTTCTAATTCATCCCTTTATTGTTAGTTTTAAGATTTAGTCTAGGTGCTGACTGTAACCTAGATTTCACCTTTTATTGACTGATGATGCTTTGAATAAAGCCAGTTTGTGTATTAAATCAATTCCACCAAACACATGTCTCTATTCAATTATTTATTATCACAGCTTGTATACATCTTGTAGTAACCATACCAACCGAGTAAAGTATATTATAATGTTAATATACCGGTAACTAGCTAATTATTCTAACTAAAATATATTGTTCTACCGGTAGTAGTTATCCGGTATATGTAGTCGCCCCTAGTTAACTTATATATCGTATAGTATCCAATACAGGCTTATAATGTCTGAGCCCTATACTTTACTTGGAATGGCAAATCCGCGCCTACGACCATCAGTAGCGTGCAAAGGTCAAACAGGGCGAGTTGCTGTCAGAAGGATGTATTTGAAAATAAGTGACAATTTGACATTATTTTGAAATAATCTCCTGGTTTGAGTTTTTTCCCAACCGCTGGAATCCGGAGAATTTCTGTCTATAACCCCCCCCCCCCCAATTAACCCCTAGATTACTGCCATCCCATCCATATCCCCATCAGTTTTCACTCATGGATGTCAAGTGATATAAATCACCTTTATCAGCACATCCAAAGTGAATCAATTTTGATATTGTTGTTAGCAAACTAAGGAACTTATAATTGGTAAAACTGAAAGTGACTGAGGAGATATCATATAATTTCCGCTAAGACATTCTATTTCATTGTTTGTTCCAGGTGGGAGAGGAAGTCAAGGAGACCCTGGAGTCTACCTCTCAGGTTGACCTGGTGGGAGGCTACATCAACCCTGCAGTCAACAGGAGCATAGACACCACAGTGTCAGAAGCCTGCTGCTACCAGTATGAGAGTTATATATAACAAGACATATGACTTATTATTGTCTGCATTAAAATCAAAATCATGGAATATAATAGAGTGTACACATCATCATAAATCAGGCGGGGCAAAAAAGATACAGTTCCAAAGTTTATTTTATTTTACTTTGCTCTTATTGAAAGGTTATAACCATCTAGGCATACCCGGTACAGGTTACCATGTGGTCCTTCAAGCAACATAATTATTTGGGATGATGAGAATCACAGTATTTGGTGCTTTACATGATCCATACATGTGAGTTGAGGAGCTACCTTATTGCCGCGGAGATTAGACAATGTTAGAGGATTTCACTGAACAGTCACGGTGCTATGAACCACAATCCATGGTAGGGAGTTTATACAATGAACTGGTCAAATCAGTTCAAATATTCATGAGCTTATTTTGTTCTCAGGGATTCATCTTTTTTTTTCGTTTTTAGGATGTATTGAATTCATGTTTACAAAGAAAATGTATGCTACTTATTTTCTCTCCTCTTACCTTCACACTATAGGTCGATGTTCTAGTCATGATTCATCTAATGTTCAAAGATCATTGTGAAAATAAAATCATTTTTCCTCAAATGCATAGTGTATCACGATGTCTACCTTTAACAAAAGACTAACATCCTCTTTCCTGTTCATATCAATCCTAGTATGATACATTTCATGAGATTGGATTTATAACAGGCCAATTTCAGTTCATATCATCCAAGGTTAACCATTAAGTGCATGATTATGACAAATTGATTTACGAGTATTCATGGCTTTAATTGTACGTGTTATTAAACCTCCGTATGAGCAACAATGCCTTGACTTTGAAGGCAGGTTAATAATTATATAGAACGGCCTCACTCAGAATAACAGCAGGCACCTAAATGCCATCTCTTGCCTATCATTAGATAAGGCTAAGATATTTGCTGGGAGGTTTCATGTCCATCTTCCCCCCTCCTACTTAGATTGGTCATTGTGCGCTCTTCCTGGTCTTTATTTTCATATTCAGTAAGCACATTTACACTTGACTTTAATATCAACTTCTTCTACCTAAATGTTCCCCAGCTAAAACGCACCCAGCCTGAACATCCTATGGCGTCTGGAGGCTATTTGTTATAAGGGTAGGACTGTACCCTACTAGTCGTATCAACATTCCCATAGCAGTAGCATTTTCCAGTCGCAGTGCTGCGTGTGATTGAAGTGTCTTAAGAAAGGGCCCCAGCTACCCATTTCTCAAACACTGCGATCCTACCCCTACCCCTCCGATTTCAACCAGCCCTAAGAGCCAGTCAAATCGTAGTGATTGACCCTTGGTGATCATGTATTACCTATGATTGCCTATTCAGGTGCATGCCTTTTCCTTCTGTATCTGCTGTAATCATAGTGATTGACCCTGTACAATGAAGAATTCCCTTCCAATCCTGGCCAGGTCAGTACGATTTCAGCATTCCCAAAACTTAGTGTCTGAGAAATGACTTCCAGCACCACTAGCTCCTCCAACACAGCTCATCTAATTGACTGCAGACTCATCAGGTGGCTCTGCCGTCTTCCCAGACACCTCCCTGCTGCCCTGCGACAAAGCTAAGTAGTAATTGCACATCACAGACTGCCTTTTACTCTAAGGCACAAAGGCATTACGCACCAAGCCTTCATCTAGGAAGCCTGGTTATGTGGGACTCACTGCCACTTTTCTCTTATCTGTATACTCACAGGAGCCTCTCGGTTCTTCTAATTGCGGAAATGGTGACCATACCAGATAATATGGCACGCTATATATGTGCTTCGACAAAGCTAACCGTCCGTCCTCAGGTGTGTGTTGTGCACCAATGCAGCATGCAGACAAGAGAATATGACACGGTCACTTACACAACAGAGAAAACATTCACATCGGAAACAATGGTATTTTTATGGGCTTCATGATACACGTATTGACTTTCACCTGTCTTTCTATATCATGACATTAACTTAACGTTGGGGACAAGTCCTTTATTGCCAGCTGAGTGGGCTTGCTACACAGAAAAAAATAATGTTCAAAATCTTAGTCAGATGTTAGTCAAAAAGGCTAACTTTCTAACAATAACTAGTCAAAAGCATGTGCCTAAGTGTCCAAGTTTTTCTTAGTCAAATACGACTAACCAATAGTCAAAGTGCCCAACTTGCCTTGGCTTGCCTGATTTTGACTAAGATTCCTCAGTGGTTTTGACTAAGTATGCAATCTTATAATGGTGAGTGTAAGCTCTGTATAGGATCCACATCCCACAAATAATTATCTCATCATTTAGGAAGCATACATGTGAAATGCCTCACATCATTTTCATTAGAGCCCCAGAGTCAATTACTCTGGGTTTCCCACAAAGAAGCAGATACATCTGTGGATATTACTTATATCTAGATTCCCACAGAGAAGGTGTAATTATCTGTCTACCTAGTTTATTTAACAAATCATTAAACTATTTGACATATTTTGCCAAGCTTGATGTTAAATTGAATTAGGAAGGCCTCAAAATTATACAGCGCCTGAAAATCACCATCATTTTGACATCCATCAAATAGTTTATGGTACACAGCCACCAGAAAAATCCTGTTTCAAACCACGCTGCCACCTGGTGTGTAACGGAAATACTATGCCAATATAGCTTAATCAAAGTCACTAAGAGATCTTAGTCAAAGTGACTAAGTGACAGTGACTAAGATAAGTTAGCTTGCTTGAAACTCCCAGCAGATACCTTATTCAAGATTGTGGTTGGAGAGAGAAACTGATTTGGGTAGTCAATGTGACTAAAATAAAATAGACATTGTTAGTCACACATACATTAGTCATATGTACTAACTAAGATTATTTTGGCGTTTTGATTAAGTTAAGTTAGACTGACTAACATGGATTTTTTTCTGTGTAGATTTTCGCAATCCAGCCAAATTACCCGATCCCCTACGAATAATGGTAAAACTTATCGCAACACACCCCCTACCCTAAGAACTGATTTTGCAATGCCCACTCCCCGCCAAAAAAGGAAATCATAATTATTATATGCGTGTGGAATATTGCGCAACAATGAGTACCTGAATCGTTTATATATAGTTTTGACTCCTGTATAGGTTTATGAAGTTCCGCCCCCCTTATTGAGGACCTCATTTTCAGACCCCCCCTCCCCCCCAGCAATAAACGTTCCTACCATATTATCGAATACAATAGATATGACACCTTTTACACACAAATATAATCCATTCTGATTTTTTAAGATTCAACTAGCAGGAGATACAATGCCCATACGGATCCCCATCATATGTTATACCCCTGTTATCCTTCCGTGCTAAATAACACTGTAAAAACTGCCGTCAAAATAGCAATGTTTATTCAACAACTTTGGGCCAGCGCTTTCACCGATATTTTCACAGTAATTCCACGATACCTTGTAGGATTTATGACACTTATACTGCTATACATTTCTTAGCTAACATGTAAAAGGATAATTACCAAAAATGAACTAATACTTAGCCGCCAGAACTATCTTTTGACTATATTATATAGGATCCTATTGTTTGACTACTAAAAACAATCTAGGGAGAATTCCCTGCACCAGTGAGTACCGACGCACGATTGTCAATGATTCTCTTGTATTAACAGATAATTATTTAGAATTATGTAGTATTGGCAGTAAAAAAGATTTAGGGAATCATATGCAAGTATATCTAATTCATATGCAATGGCAGGTTATAATTATATAAATGTATTTTGATTGTATGAATAACACCACTTGCATATTGTGTGTCTGCTTAGTTTTGTTTATAGGGACTGAGCCAGAGAATATTGGTACTGATGTTTTTTGTTATCACTGTATGCAGATAAATTCTGACCCTGCACGAACTCTGTCAGCCTGGTGCTTATAAAAAATAATATTATATCATACATATGCGTAGTCACAGGTGCACATTCAACCATTAATCGATGTCTATTGCAGTTTTTCGGGCTTCTCTAGCCCACTTAAAAGGGTCTATTTCTCCTCTTTCCTATCCCCTCGGATGTGTGTGGTGCACATATGCACGGGCACCCACACATTCCTCTGTGAAATTGTAATGTACTTCTTGCCATGAATATGACCTTAGCTGTCAAAATGGCATTAAACAACCATTACTCACTCACTCACTCTATTGCAGTTTTCTCCTGAAGCCTTTTTTCATTATATCTAACGAGAACATAACATTCAAATCGTCATGATGCATATTATTTCAATATGATCATCTTCCTCCCAAACATGTTAATGCCATTCTGGGGCTTATTCTAATATCCCTTGCGACAAAACAGACCTCAAATCTTCAGTAAAAAAAACACTGAAGAAATAATCCCCAATCTTTTAAGGAGAATCTCTAGTTGACGACGATAGGCACCCCACTAATATCATCTCTCAGATCGTCAGTTCTATTGAAATAAGGCCCAGGTACCTTTACTAAGAACATGGAATGAACCACAGATAGCAATGGCAGTCTCTCAGCTAGTGATTCTTCCGGCGGCTAGAAGTAGGGACTTCAACAGAATATCAGATTATCCCACAGTTGTAACATAGTTAGCTGAGAAGCGTTGATCCTCAGAGAAGAACAAAAAACGTAGTGCACATAAGAAAATACAATGTAGATTGTAGTGCAAATATGTCATGGGACTAGATATTAGCTCTGTGTTACAGAATGAAATCTATTAGTCTGCATGGGAGATCACATTTTTTATTAGCAAATGGCTTAGCAAACGACAATCTATAATGATCATGGGAATACATTCAAGCAGCAAAACCTATACTGGAAGACATCTCTTAATTATCAATAACAATAACTCCTGAAGTAGCTCCTCTCATGTTGTCGATTCTTGACCAGATTTTTGAAGTGTCAATTTTTTTCATGCACAATTACCCCAAATGAGGTGTTGCAAATGACAGAGGGAAACACATCAGATTGCATATCTCAGCCCCGTGGACACATATCACGGCCCTGAAGCATGCCGGTGACGGCAGTATTGCATGCGTTGAGGGCTGTGACGGCACACTGATGCCCTGCTTTAGGCTAGTGATGGCAGATAGCCTCGTTTTGAGTCCAATTAGGTCATGACATCACATGCAGTGATGACAGTTGCTGGCCGCTGGTGTGCAGTGATAATGGAATTTAAAAGATTTGGGATGAATTGAGAACCAACATTATATACATACTCCAAGCTCTAATAGAACTAGAAGGACAGGGATCCTAAGGATACTGTCCCTACACAGTCCATAAATGACAGCCATCAGTCGGCCCTCAATTTTTTTTTTGTCTACAAACAATAGGAGTGGTCATGTGACTTCCCTGCATCGTGACTTCCCTCCATGCCGTCACGCGCCGTCACCAGCTACAGGGCCTTTACAATGTGTCCATAGGGAACCATATCTTGGCAAATTTTAGAACTCTTCCACCAGTTGAAATTTCCATTACTTGTTTAATAACTTTTGTAGTTAAAGCAATATCATGCGGAAATGGATCAGCATCAAAGTTGATGTTGTAATTTTCGTGATTTCAAATAGAAAATGACAGAAAAATTCTAAAATTGATTTGCTCTCCTCACAATTTGGTCGCTTCCAATGACGTCAGTAAAATACATCCGCATAAAAGGCTGTTTTTCTCAGGTATTTAGTTTTACTTGGCTTTAGTTTCTGGGTGGATGCCATAATCCACGAGGTTGGTAAGACAGCAGCTGCCTAAGGATGTACCTCGTTGAAAAGCTCCATATTACCTCAAGACGACAAAAGGGAAAGGAGAACATATTCAGGGTAGAATCTGTGCCAACTAACGAGTCATCGCAGTAATTGGCAATTGGGTTAGCTTTGGCCTTGACATAAAGAATTTAAATAAAGAAAGCCCGACCATCAATATAAACTAGATTTCTAGCCTATGTGACTCTTTTTTTCTCACCCAAGAAGACAGAATGAAACGTATCGATTTGACGTGCTTTTGGTGTTTGTTTTTGTTTTATTTTTCAACGATAATTTGTATCAGACTGAGTTATTGAAAATGACGTATATTTCATTCGGTTTTTCATCAAAGCCTTGCACTGGTCGGGATGTCCCCTTACCCAGTGGTGTGCCAGAGGCACATACCATAGCATGGGGAATATCATATCTTGTGCACATTCGATAGCCATTTATTAATGAACATAGACCTACCACTTGAAATCTTAACGAGGATTCTATATATATAGTGTTTCGGTACGACTTGGCGAATGCAGTCGTAGTATATTAGGAAACAACCTTCACAGGTTATTAATCAGACGCCAGAATTAGGTTTAGACTATTGTGTGCTTCTACCGGTAGGCACTGCCCTTTTTTCCATTCCATTTGTACTTTGTTCAGATTCATTTAAGGGATAGGCACACGGCCTTCAATGAATTAAACGTCGATTTGCAACGATGTATTCAGAGAGAAGAGAGGCGATGATAAAGGTGAAGGTATTGTAGTGAAGTATATTGAAGGACTCAGGAAAGGCTCAGGACTGTTAGACAAGGATGAGCAAGTTAAAAGAGGGTGTGGATAATAGAAACTTAATAAATGGGGCAGAGGAGCAGCTCAAAGAAGAAAGGCTCTCGAGCAAAATGTGGCATTGGAAAGTGAAAAAGGCGCTAACAAAAAGCACTAACGAGTGCTTGATTCTACAGGCCGCGCTAGCCCGTCAGAGACAAAATATTATCTACTCACATTCATATTTTCCTATACCTATCTGAGCAAACCTGATAAATAATAGAACTTAGATAATGCCTATTAAGTGACAGCACAGGGTGAAACAATGAGCTAATTTCAGCAACAGTCTGACTATTCGTTGTTTGAAAATCCAAAGCAGCTTACAGTGTTGATCACCTAAAAATAATTCGCTTGCAGTATCTATTATTTGAGTTCTCTCTGTTGGTGTCTTCAATATACTGGCGCCGAGCATGGGGCTTAGTCTGAGCTCCCGCCATATTTGGATCCGGTGTCGACAGTCGTAGAGTCGCTCCGCGCAGGTGCGAGCAAAGGTGAGCATCTAAAAATAGCTCGACATAATGAGGCTACTAATAACACTTGTGGTGCGGCCACGAGAACCATGGGACACGTCCGCCATTTTGCCTCAGTACCTCTCGTGGTCAACTTACTCCAACCTGACCTATCATAAGCATCAGGCTATGATTCTACATATCTCTTTATTTATCATTTTTGTTTTTGTCATTGATAATATCAACCAACGTTGGGTATATGCCCATACTGTTATCCTCGGTGGTCCCATATGCAAAAAATGGAAAGGCTCCAGGAAATATAAGGCTATCAATATCTTGATAACAATAGGCCGACGCGGATTTCTAAAGGCCTGGAGACAGACTCACAGAACCTCCTGCAATTATAAAGAACACTGATTAATTTCTTCTTTTTTTAGACTGCCTCACTAAAACCCTTTTTTCTATTAGCTATAAAGAGTTTTATTATTGGAATCTTTGGAAATCCTCAATGCCCACTGTATTGTCTAATGCATTCAGTCACTTTTAAGTTCAAAGGCTGATTTATATGAAGTAAATTTATACATATTTATAGAGACTTAAATCAAGATTGAAACCTGATTCTGGTCACTAGTATTAACATTGTTCCTGTCAACCTCCTATTTAGGTTTAATAGACCGAGAAAGAAACTGTATTACCCACATTATAATCTCTGCAGACCAAGGACTGCTCCTTCCATCTAGTATAAACGTATGTGCTCGCAGGTTCCTGACTTAAAGAGGCCACTAATTGCATGATTGCTTGCAGCCACTGTCTCTACATTTCATCGCTGGAAACGCCCTGTATGTTGAACTATAACGGAGGCGAAAGGTATGCACACATGTATTAGACATATACCCTTGCTGTTGAGTTTTCACACTATCTTACGTAGTTGAATGATGTTAGGCTTACACCCCAAAGGCTTCGGTAGGGGAGGGCAAACCACATAATGTGTTTTCTGTGTATTGTTCACTGATGAAATATGAGTGTTTAACAACTGTGAGCAAGGCGGGTTTTTCACATTTGAAACTGAAATTGGACCCACACTGTCAGTGAGGGACAGGCAGGATATTAACGGCATAAACTTGATTAAGTTGGCTAAAAATAGACTATTACTAGACCCTATGCTGATAGACATGATTTGGCTTGATTTGGCCACTTGTACTCCCTATCAGGATCATATATCAATTACCTATCATCGGATTCGAGAAATATCCTTAGCAAGGTCTTATGTAAAATGACATTTCATTAATAGATAGCATGATAGCACTATACCTAGACAAATACTCCATATTAAAAACTATCTTCTTTTAAAATTAATTTATGTGTATCTTGTACTTTCCAGCCTTAAACATGCTAAAGTAAAGCCTTAAATCAAGACCCATATTAAGATAGAATTATGTCTGCTTATGGTATCTTACCACTTAATGTGTAAAATAATTTGAAACAGGACTTAAACGGCTTAGATTTTCTATTTCCTAGAGGCCTGAAGGAGCCACTGTGCCCTTCTTTACAGTTCCATGTAAACATACGCATCAGATCGCTATGCTGACATCTGGTAGCGTTATACAGTGGCTTCCTGTCCTAGCCTATTCTCTCACCCTACCGTTCCCCCTATATCCATTCTCTCCACGCCTTCCTGTGTGGAACATAATACCTCCTTACCTACCCAAATGCCAGCTTCTATTTTAGTGGTGCATCTCTGGCCTCTCCCGCAGTCAAATAAACAGATGGATAGCATAAAAGTCTCATGGAAGGTGTTTCACAAGTCTAAAAGATTATCATGTATAATATTTGTTCAGAAATGATTACCTTGGTGAGAAATTAAATCAAGATCTCTGTTCACAACATGCAGCATTGCAATATAATTATATAGCTATGAAACAATACAAATGAATACCATGATTACTTTTTGTTTAACAGAGGGAATTCTTTTGAGTGTGGAGAGATCATGACACGATTTCCACTCAATTGATATAGCTTTGCCAGTGATTTCTTTGATAAGTGGGCATAGATAGGTCAAACATTCACCAAGGGCCATATAGAGACAGCCCATCCATCTTTCATGTGGTCTGTCTCAAATGGACATATAGATCCACTTAGCTCAGGGCAAGGAACCCTGACCTTTACATCCTGCTTCCAGCCCTGCTCTACCTTGACACATGCATAATGGTATACCCATTTCCTCTCCATACACCACCTGCCCAGAGAGTGACATATTAGCTTATTAGTATTTCCTTATTCATCTTTGTTTCTTGGCATATCCTTCAGTAGAAAATAATGGATGAGGAAATGGTTGAATTGTCACTGAATCGCGTATCATGTTTATTCTAATGAATTTTAATAAATGTGTAGCATACTAGAATAATACAAATGTGTTCTAAAAGGTCGGTGAATAAAAAAGAAAAAGAGTAATCACATACAACAATGATTTGTCAACAGAAACATCCATATTCTGGGTGCACTTTAACTCAATCTGGATATGGAAAAAGATTTTCAAATAAGATTAAAAGAAAAAGACTAGCCATGGTAATGCAAGCTGTGTAGCTAAGGTGAGAGTAACCTAATTTCGAAACCATAATCAAGCTGCTAAAATTATCAATTTAAATTCTATATTCCACCCACATGTCTAGACGGTCTGGATATACGCCATGACCCTTTTAACCTGAGGGATGGTGTACCATTAATAAATCCCATCGATGTGAGTTATTTCGGGCTCTTCTCCTTTCTTTATTTGAATCTCTATAATATCTATGTTGGTTCCTCCTTGTACTCCCCTCTCTTTTTTTTTTCTTTTCTCGCCTGCGAAGGATCATTTCTGCAGTACACAGCAAATAACTGGGCAGTTGTCCATGAATAAATTGGATTCACAGCTACTGGTCAATATTCTTTATTTCTATCGGCTTTTTGGCCAATGATTCAGGAAATCTATGTGTACAAGTCTAAAACCAACATGCCTTAGCCAGTATCATATTTCAGTCCTTTTAAATGAAAATCAGAGGTAACTTCTGGTTATTCAAATAGGACCCGCATTGCCCTTATAAGACCATTTACCCTGTGCTCATTTAAGAGTCTGCGCTCATAGAATCCCAAGGAAATTAAAGGTAAACATGACTCCAACGCCAAGTGTGTCAAGTAAACAGGGGATTATTTTGATAAAGTTTACGAAAAAACGTTCTTTTTGTTGTTGTTGTTGTTGAAAATGTATTACCTCCATTTATGGAGGTAATACCTTTTCTATATATATATATATATATATATATATATATATATATATATAGAAAAGGATATATATCCTCCAACATTTAATACAACAAAAGTTAGAGAGCTTAGCTGTGATTGTTCACAGATACATCATATCTCATTTCCTTATTTCTCGATACCACAAACCCCATATGCTGCATGCATTCAATGAGGATATTCCTTTGGCGCAGACATTCATCATAAGTATCAGCAATTATGATAAAATCATCCAAATAATTTACAATTTTTTCCACACCGTAGAATTTTGCCACCTCCACAATGAAGTCAGAAATCCTATTAAAAATATATGGAGCACATTTCAGACCAAAAGTTAACCTGTTACTCACATAATAATCCTCACCATGCCCAAAATCCCATCTGAAACCTTGCATGGTCGTATGAGGTGCATACACATTTATAGACCTATACGCTGACTTCAAATCTACCACACTCATGAAATCGTTCTTGTCTAACTGAGCAGTCACCGTGCTAATATTATTATAAGAGAAAGTTGAGCTGGTGGTATCCATAAAATTATTATTAGAAATTTTATCAGGCATGCTGCAGTCAGTTATGGGTCTTAGCTTGCCATTCGATTTCTCTACACCACCAAGAGCGTGGATACAACGAGGTTTATTATCACTTTTTGAGACTAGACCAGTTTCCAACTCCTCTCGCAATATATCACACATTTCATTATAAAATTTTCCCTCGAGGATTGACTTATAATTTCTGCAATCATAAGAAGTATTGCAATCAGGATCGACTATCCTGAACCCCTCAACAAAATCTTGCCATAAGAATAGTGCCTCTCTATTATTTATATTAATAACACCCTTCTGGGTTAAGAATAGGGCAACTCTGCAAGGTAAAATTTGGGAATTTTTCCCATTGATATAATGAACACAATCGCACACACCATTTATACAGCTATCATACACTTCGATGCTAGGTACATTCCCAATAGCGACAGTAAAAAATGGTTTAACCTTGCCCTGTACTGGGCCACCATATGATATATTAATATCATCTTCAACATTTAATTGTAGATTTGCTACAGATTCCACATAAGGACTATAGGCACCTGAGCTCTCACTGATATCACTCAGAGAGACCAAATCTACCCCTCCAGCATTAACTATACCAACAACCCGAGCTGGAGCAGCGGGTGGAGGCGAACTAGGGTCTACCAAACCTACTATACATGACTTTGACATCGACACACTGTCACACATAGGACCCCGCTCACCCGTAAACTCCTAGTCAGTTTTGATTACCTGACAGTCCACTCTACTGTGGCCTGGTTTGTTACATGAGCTGCATACATGTTTGTATTTGCAGGGCTCCCTATTACATCCCTCAGCCCTGTTGAAGGCATAACAAGAATTTGAGGAAACTTTAAATTTTCCAGAATTTTTTGACTTATTGGAAAAAGCCTTCTGGGCTTGTACAGTACCATCATACGATAAATACCTTAAAATGTCTGAATTATCAATGACATTGAACGCACAGATACCATTCTCGTTAGCCCTGGATCTTACAGACTTGTCATATGCAGTGAGGGCTGGTACAGTATATATTTTAGTACCAGATTTCTCAACCAAAACTTGCAAGTGTTTCAGCATCCCTTCAATATCAGCGCCCTTTCTATAGTACTTTAGAGCGAATTTTAGGTTGACTAGAACAAGCTTCTCAATAGAGTCTATCCTATCCTTCTTTTCTACATAGTTTTCTTGGTCAAACTCACCGATTTTGGTATGACGATGACGACCAGACATAGACGAGTCCATTGACCATGAACGTGAGTAGCTGCGGCTGCATTGACGAGCTGTAAATGACGATCTTGACCGATGACGACCCCGTCGAGCGACTTTAATCCACTCGTCCTCGTCTTGCGCTGGCGGAAAGCATGGCGACTGTTGTCTCGTCTCCTTGACTACCGGTCCGCGTCCCTGGCGATGTGACGCCATCTCTTGTTTATCAACATGCGCACGTGGCTTGCCCGAACCGCTCGAAATATCATACATCACATCTTTACGGTCCCCTCCGTCAACCACCTCTCGAAGTAGAGACTTGATATCCGCCAACTCGCCTTCCAGCCTCTCCAGCCTGTCGTTCCTCGTCTGGTCAACGACTGGACTGTCCAAATCCAGTGATGTACTGGACAAATCCAAGTCGCTCGATAATCCTAAATTGGCCGATTCAGGCGAAGTTTTTGCCGATTTAGCCGATTTTTTCGCCGATACCTTAACTTTGGTATTCCTCGTAGACTTCCTACCCATTTTTGGGTAAAAATTTGAGACCCAAAAAGCCTCAAACAGCTTTTAAAATTTAAAATTCCAGGGAACACCCAGCGTGGTGTTACCTGTACAGGTGAAAACGAGCCAATTGGCCGTTACATTGAAAATCCCCTCTTATATACTGGAGGAGTGTTTACCATGACGTCATGCTATGACATCATAGATACCAATGCGCGCTGCAAATAGTCCCTAACCGTTCGCGGCTAATTATATATATATACACGAGTGTATATAGTTCCATATATACAAAAGGATATATATCCTCCAACATTTAATACAACAAAAGTTAGAGAGCTTAGCTGTGATTGTTCACAGATACATCATATCTCATTTCCTTATGAATAGAAAATGACATTGAAGACAGTTATTATTTGTTTTGATAAGGTCAAATGGAGAAAAAGAATCACCAGTCCATATGACTACTTTGGGATAATTATGTTCGCAGTACATAGTGGCTCCACAGCTTTCTTGAAGGTAAACCTTATCTACTTACTGGTATTAGCAAATGTAATCTCTTATTTCTTTAGATTATAGGTACCGGGTATACACTTGTTGGAATCACATTTGTATGTGGTTGTGCGAAAACAAAAGGATGTATTACCAGAGTACACCAATTCATATTATTTCTTATTGATGGAAATATCTAATCAATGATACTGTGCTGTTGAGAGAAGGCTGAATTGTAACCATACCCATGGGGTCTGTCTGTCCCCATCATATGAGGTGCTGACATTTTCTGGCTTCCTGTCCTATGCTATCCTCCACCCTTACCCCGCACTGTCCTAATATTCATTCCGTCCATGCCTGTCTCCCAGGAACACAATACCTCCTCATCAGCCTGAGCTGCGTTTCCCATTTCAGTGGTACAGATCTTGGCCGTCTAGCAATACCATTCAGACCTGTATTAGTATATCAGGTCTATTCCTTACCAGTAACCAAATCTCTTTAGTCAATATCAATTGCTGATGGCAAAACAGCACAGGTAACAACGAAAGTGGATGAAACTTTGTATTCTTAAAAGATACACTCAAAAGTATCGATCCATTCACTTCACATGGCATTAATATACTATGTTTCTTTCCCTCTTGATAGTTTGATAGAATGAAAAGCAGGCAAAGGAGTCAACATGAAGAATTTGCCAACGCTGAAAATAGACACTTTTATCATAGTATCCTCCCAAATGGGCCATAGATCCATTTAGCCCAGACCAAAGACCCCTGACCTTTACTTCTCCTACCATCACTGCTCTCTCAGGACACAGACATGGTATCTGCACCTTCCTGTCTCCTTCTATAGAGGGATGGACACAGGTTTGGTCCTCTTAGCCTATCCTTTGATCGCAAGCCAATGACTGCAATAGCTTAGAACCATAAATCTGATATGTCTAAAATTGTACCGAAAGAAATGTCATGTGCTTTCATGAAAAAGTTTTTTTGTTTTGTTTTTTATTTCTTTTATACAAAATGCCCGTTCTTCTCTCAACTTGAGTGGCATGAGTTCCCTAGTTTCGGTGTGCATGCAAAGATTTTACACTTTTTGATTTCATCCATAAATCCGCCACTATGCCGCCATCATTGCCAATTGTGCCTCTCACCTATAGTTTAAAACCAGAAATTTATTAATCATGCTGGGATGATCCCTTATCTTACCTGGCTTTAGAGCCAGGGCTATCTATTTAAGCTCTAAATAGGTGTGAAAGGGGATAAGCCTTCCCGTTAATCTCTGGCAGAACCACCTTGATACCTGGTCCTGCCCAAAAATGATACTGCAGGAAGCTGACAGCCACAGCTATTTCTCACCAGCCATTCCTAGGATATGTAATCCCCCTCCCCAGATGTATATGTTGACTATTCATTATCTCTCTCCTTCACATTGATGTACCTTACCCAAAGGACTGGCATACCTGTTATTCATTTTGACATTGGCCATTTCTGACTAATCTGGCTTGTTCACTATGAGAACCATTCTAGTAGTCTAGAGGATTTTCTTTTTTTTTTTTGGTTTTCTCTTCTATGTGGATGAAACCATCACATGTAATTGAAATACCAATACCTTTTGAAAAGAGGGACGTGTTTGCCACGATTATTTGTCTCTTTTTCCTTAATTATAATGTTTATTCTGAGGACAAAAGCATCCTCTGAGGTAAAATACAATCAATGCTTAGAATTGAAGTCATCATATTTTAAATGAGGTATCTTATCGAGATTAGGAGAAATTTACCAACATGTCGCATACATTTGACCATACCCTATGATATTGAAATTCCTTTTATTGTCAACATATCAATCTCCATCAATCATTATATCAATCGATAGAATGATTCTTTTTTAAATATCTTTAATGCAATGTTTGTTAACATGGCAATGCATTCTCATGAAAATTCTTATTCAGGCCTGGCTTTGGATTTGACCTTTCTTTTACATTTTTGATAATTGTGTTGCCCCAAGTGGTTAAATCAGTAGGCCTACCAAAGCTCCCACAAAGCCGTACCTTTCTCCTCAACTGCCCACTGTAATCCTTATATTCCGTATGACTTATTTTCACAGCATATAACAAGATGACTGATTGATCTAATTCCAAAGGAGGATGGTAAAACCTCACAATTAATGCTGTATTTTCTCCATGTATACCTTGACATGACTCATATGACGTTTTACATGTGACAGTCTTACATCTGTCTGTCTTCAAATATACAAAACTTACATAGGGGTCTACGTAGTGGTAACCTAGCATGCGATATACTACTCTGCATGTCGTTTCATTTTTAAATGTGGAAATTTTCAGTTAAGGGATTGTTCTTGGGAAGCAATAATAAAAGACATCGAGGGCCTTGTTGAAATGGGAAAATACAGTTTCATTGAAGTACCTACAGTACCTTACTTTTTTCTGTGTCGACATTCTTCATTGTTGCCCGAGACCGAGAGTAGTCAGGATGCAAGGTCCCAGTAAGGTGCATTGTTATCAATATTTAGGCAATGCAGTCTGTTAAAAAATGATGGGAAGTTTTTCATTCTAGATAATCGGGTGAGATGAATTTGAAGGATGAAACAGCGTTACTAATTCGACCAGAGGAGCTGGGACTATTTAGAATTTTTAACCATTTCGGCAAGAGCCTCCAGGTGTTGTCCAACAATCATTTTAAGAATGGAATCTCCTCTAACAATGCCCTTTCATACTAGTCTACTAACCATCTGATAGAACCATTTTTAAACTCTGAATCAGAGATGGTGATATTGATTGTCAGATAAAACTACTCTGTTTTGTCTATATTTTGCCTGACTTAGATGATCTTAAATGTTTCCAAAGTTTCCATATTGTAGTTGTGTTCTGAACGTGCAGGGAGAAAAAAGACATTTTATATCATAAAGAAACAAAAATACACCAGGGGGCACACATGGTCCTTTCTTCTTACCTATTCACAACGATCCTTAGGGTCCCCTGAACAAGATTCAAGATGTTAACATTGATTATCTTGGGATGCACTACCGGTTTTTGCTCATTATCCATGTGCGGGTTCAGACCACTTTTGGATCAATTTTGCTACCATGTTATTCAAGGGGTATGCTCAATCCCTAAGCTCTAAGACTATCTTACCTTGTCTGGATCCTGAAGCTTTTGGTCTCGTTGAAAAGAAGACATAATAAGCTTTTCATTAAGCCCTAATACATGTTTTTAAGTTCAGATTTGAGTGTACCAGATGGTCGGGAAGACGGAAGATTGAAATCACAAAGTTCCCTTTTTAACTGAAAAATGAAAATGCACTCCAGATACATGTATAAAACTTGCTCTTATCCCAATCTAACCAAAAAATCTAATATGATTTACGTAGGCCTTAACTTTCTGAGCAATATGAGACATTTTGCAGCAGTCCTTGTTGACCATGACCTACGTTATTGCCTTAGAAGCAAAGACACTACTGTGAGTCAATACAATACTGTTCCATTTTAATAATATACCTCTTTATCTAAATGGATGCTTTTCCATGCTAAATCTTTATCAATTCTCCTGACTCTTATGTAAAAAGGGCGCTGATTAGGAACATACATGTTTCTACTTCATAAGATTTAATGGCGAGGCTGTATATGGCTGAAATTCAAAATGGCCGACAATAGAATCAAATGTCACTTTGAATTACATATATGTGCAGTCTAGAAAGTATCTGGTGGGTCCTACCCCCTATACATGAGCTTAGTAGAATACAGTGGTGCCTTTGTTTTGTTGTTAGGTGGTGTAGGTGCCTAGCAACAGTAGCTTTGCATAGCAACCAAGCCTGAAAATATGCTCAAATGTGATATCTGCATGTTTTTTTTTTTTTCAGTAACATACTCCCTTGATGTAAACTTGCATATAACTCTTCTGTGACTTCCATCATAGACGAGGAATATAGGTGATAACTGGTTGTTAGGTTGTGTGGTGGCCTATGTACCTTTGTAAAAAAATCCTTGTAGCTTTACATTGAAAGTCGGTTTATATTACCTTGCTGGATCAAGTTTATTTGTGGTCGGCTGTTTCTATTTCTGTACTCCTGTGCTTGACGTGTGTGTTTTTATAGCCACGGCCCCTTCGTTTACAGCCTCCCATACCGCTGTGTACGCCCGCGGCAGGCTTTATTCTACTTACAGCAGTAAACAGAGAAGTCAATCGCTTTGTGGCACTTCTATCAAATTAGTCTCCATATCATATGAAAGAGAGGATTGCCAGGAGCTGCAGGAATAGATTCGGCTGATATAAAGTAGATAGCAAGCACTACTTGAATATGAGTCGATTCCTTTTGTTTTCAGTAGAAAATAGAAGGGCACATACATGGTTCCTTGAAATTGATCTAAAAGCCTGTGGATCACTGCGAGGTAAAACTACCCTATCTACCTACCACGAAAAGACTTGTACATCCATCTTGTAAAGAAACAAGAGCCGTATACACAGTAATGGTAATGCCATACTGCCATGATAGCCCACAGTCTCCCAGGTCCATATATACTTTTTTGCTGGCAGTATTGCCTGCCACACTCCCCCATTTCCCTATGCTTCTTATGGGTAGCATCGCCTCTGCTGCAATTCTCACTTCTATATACTGTAGTATTACAGTAGGCAAATTCTATATACTTCTTACACCTGATATCAAGCCTGCCACAATTCCCCATTTCCATATACTTCTAACTGCTCCTTTTATGCCTGCCACAATTCTCCATTTTTGTATGCTTCTTTCTTCTACTATCATGCCTGCCACAATTCCCCATTCAATATACTTCTTACCATTAGTATCACACCTGCCACAATTTCCCATTTGTATATATACTTCTTACAACTGATATCAAACCTGCCACAAATCCCCATTTCCCTAATATTTCTTACTGCTAGTATCATGCCTGCTACAATTCCCCATTTCGATATACTTCTTACCGTTAGTATCACGCATACCACAATTTCCCATTTCCATATACTTTTTACAGCTAATATCACACTTGCCACAATTCCCTATTGCTATATATTATTTCTTATTGCTAGTATCATGCCTGCCACAATTCTCCATTTCCATATACTTCTTACCGTTAGTATCACACCTGCCACAATTCTTCATTTCCATATATATGTCTTACTGCTAGCATCATGCTTGCCACAATTCTCCATTTCCATATACTTCTTACTGCTACTATTATGCAACCACAATTCCCCGTTTCCATTTACTTCTTACTGTTACTATCATGCCTGCCACATTTCCCCATTTCCACATACTTCTTACTACTAGTATAATCAGGTCTGCCACAATTCCCCATTTCCATATAGTTCTTACTGATACTATCATGCCTGCCACGATCCCTTGTTACGCTTACCCTTGCCATCCTTACTTCCGAATATATCTTTCACGCGTGCCACGATAAGTACCTGAGTGTCTTTTAATAGCAATGCCAGAACCATGTAGGTGGTGCTTGTGTAACTTTATGGGGGTTGCTCCAGAAATGAACTGATGAAGAGGTACACCATGCAAAAATATCTGTAAATTCTAGGTATTTCACTGGCATACCTCTTTTTTTTTTTTATCTATTTTCCCAGTTTAGTCATTGGAAGAAACACGGTGCACAAATGTATATATGACTTGAAGATGGACTAATATGTTGTTTATAAGCAGCAAGGAGCGTTTTTTATGATATCCCTGTGCCAGCATAGTTATTGAGCATCTATGAGCAGCTCCTCCAAGGGTATTCCTATTTCCGAAGCTCTCAATTACCATAAATATGGTGTAAAAATCTACCTAAATTTGAAAGAAAAGTATATCTGTAATGCCAAATATTGGACCTAACAGGTAAGACCACAAAAGAACAATTCTGAGTACTTTAAAAATCATCCAATTACCTCTGACTGGTAGACAGACAAAGGGGTGGTTTTAATCATGCAACTATTGCCAGAATAAAAATTGTTCAAGCCTTAACAAACATGTTTCTTGTTATAGATAGGGAGCGATGAACATTAGGAATTAGAAAAATAATTATTTTAATGTGTTGGATTAAAAGTGCCCCTAACAGGGACGGCTAGCAATTTTGTCTCATATTCTTTAAAATAATGATTTTAATTCGATTAATAAAATAGGCCACACACAATCCAATTATTATGATATATGCTCCCAATCTACTTTTTTGAACTACATATTTTACCAGCTTTGCCATACTACAACATTCTGTACACCAATGCAAATCACTGTGTCAGGATAGTGATAGGAGTAATGTGTGATTAAATAAACTGAATTTTTCTTTCTGCTCTCCGAACTGAGAAATCTTTTGTGCCCCTCGAATCCACCCCCTCCCCAAACATGATAACTTCCTTAAGTCTCCCACGCAAATTACCCTCATACCAGGACAAGACCATTTGCTACAGCTATAAGTACGAATAAAGTAACCCAGTATCTTGTGATATGAAATTATACATGGGCGTGTCCCCTGTTTCTGTATGGCATATCTCACTTTACATTGGCTGTTGCTCTAATTGAATCACGAACTATCTGACACCGATAAAGGTCTCACAAGGAGGACATGTCACATTTATGATATCAAAATTTATTTCAAAGGGCAATGTTATGGTTAATACCATAATCGAAAATACTGCAAGCTAAACCACTATGTTGAATGTTGAAATGATTGAGTCAATAGGGTCTAAAGTCTAAAAGGTCTAGAAATGACCTAGAGATACTCTCACAAATTTATAATCGTGGGATACCAGCCTTTTGAGACTAACTAATAGCAAGCCTCAATTTTTCAATTTTTGAAACATGAACCCCTTTCTCTCAAAAGGGCCAGCTACACAGCCCTCACATATTCCGTCAGTCTTGTTTCGTCAGCCAAATTATCACACTTTTTAGACGGACCCAAGACTCAAAAATCAGCAAAATTCCAGAAGCTGATCTAAGAATTAAAGGGAGGCACACCCAAACTTTGGGTAAATGAGGGGGCTCAACGCATCATTTGGCTAAAACTTGGGTCTTTAAGGGGAATTTTCATACATGTTAAAGGCCATCGAGTATGGAACCAACCTACATCACCCTCCAAATGGATCATTGCCTCCCGGAGATTATCAGCAGCTTTTAGTTCTGAACAGGTGCAATGCAATGCGTAATAAGCAAACATGCTCAGATGGCATATATATAATATATAGTTTGTAAAATAATATTTTCCCCAAACATAACCTTAACTGTCACATACATTAACACAGTGTCAGCCCTGTGAGAGTAGATTTCCGTTCAGGACGTCGAGTAACAGGTATGTCAAATGTCGTCTGCTGCAGAGCATCACGCTTCCTCCCATTATCGCCTGACTGAAAATGTGAGCACAAGTTGAGGTACCTAAATGTAAGGGTCAAGCTCCAAGCGCCATAGGCTTTTGGTGATTCAGGAGGATATTTGCCTCCATGGCCCTTTGATGACACCTCTCCCGCCGTCCTGACCCGTGTTGGTTTAGGGTCATTCTTGAGTTGGCTCAGGACCTCAACCAAACCGAAATACTCCTCCCACAGGGGAGGAGTATTTCCTGAGAGGAAATAGTTTCCAATAGTTTCTTTTGTAAAAAAAAACAATCTTTATAGCCGAGATGGTATCTTGAACAAGTGCCAGAATAACTCAAGGTGAGGAGGACCAAATGAGAACATCCAAGCATCAAGATGTCATACCACCGCATTCATTAAAACAGTTTGGTGAAAAAATGTATGTATAGGTTTTGCTTCCGAGATTATCTCTTCACCTTCATCATTGCGTGTACCTTATTAGCAAGTACATTAGATTTTCTAATTGATGATATAAGCATAATTTCCACATCCAGCTTCTTATTTTCCCCTTTAGATTAAAAAAGGTCATATGAAGTGTAAATGTAATGTATTTGATAAAGTCACCTGTCCTATGTAGGAGAAGGGCAGTGGGCAGGAATAGCAGTGGAGGCGCAGTGGCGGATCCAGGATTCTCTAGAGGGGGGGGGGCAAGACCTGGTGAAAGTGTTTGGGGTGTTACATGTCTAGGAGCACCACAAGCGAAGTGCAGCAGTCAAATTAGGGGGGTTTGGGGGCAGGCCCCCCCCCCAAGAAAATTTTGAGGGTTTAGACTTGAAATGGTGCATTCTTATGCATTCTAACTTAACATATTAAGTCTCAGGTCTTGTAAAATTGAAGGTGAGAAATCAGTTATTATGTTAACAATTCTTGATGAATAGGTGACCTGTATATCTCCTTCCCTAGTCAACCAGAATGCCTTGAAGATCTCTACAAGAAATATTACATTCTGGTACATCATTGAATACCATATGAAATAGGGCATTTGTATTAAGCTTTTGTTAATTGAAAGAATGGGGGTTTGGGGGCTCAGCCCCCAAGAGAAAGTTGAAATCAAAGCGTTGAAATGGTGCAATCTGAGGCATTTTGGCACTATATACAGATTGGTATCAACCCTACTTCCCTAAAGAAATCAAGGGCTCTGGAACCATTTGAAGTTTGAGAAAAAAAGGTTGGGGAAAGAAAATGAGGGAGAGGATATCAGTGAAGAGGGAAAAGGGTAATTTTTTTGGTGTATAATGATCTGTACTGGAATATGAAGTGCTGGCTGGGTATATTGTTATGACGATGGAAGTAGTGGGGTATGGGGGAACCCCAGGAAAATTTTTGAAAAATGCCAGGACAAAAGGTGCATTCTGGTGCTTTTTAAAACTAGATGACACATTTTCTAGGCCCTGATAAGATTTTGTTTTGAGGGCAAGACCTCCCCTAATATGTGATCCTAGGGCTTAAGTGATAAAACATGTTGAGGGATGGGGGAGGTATGACCCTAAAAGACTGAAATCTAGTGACCAATGGTGCATTCTGAAGCAAATTTGCACAAATTATTCTGTCTGTTATCCCAGATCATCCAATGTCCATCATACATGTACTTAGCCCTTAGGATCAATGATCATACATGTGCAACTAATCACCCAGGTTAAGCCTGTAGATACCATCAATTTGGTCTGTACATGGAACCCTGGTGATATACAATATTACAATGTACATGCATTGTGTCAACCTTATGTACTTTCTCCAAAAGGTTAAGCATGAGTTCCAATGATGTGGCATTAGAGTAAAGTGCAATTTAGAACTGAGGGTCATTCCGGGAGGTGGGCTGGAAGGTGTGTTTTGAATATTGGAGAACAGAAATAATTATTTCAAAATCATGAAAGAAATTCAGTTTGTATTGCAAATATAAGAGAACCCAACAGGTCATTTCCTGATGATCAAAGCTTTCTAATGGTATATGGAACCCCATATTCAAATAACTGCCTCCCTCTCCTTTCCTTTCCCCTCTCCTTCTCTATTCTCTTCCTCCCTTTTTTTTTTTGGGGGGGGGGGAGGCCCGTTCGCCCCCCCCTGTATCCGCCACGGAGGTGATAAATGAAAACCAAAGTACCGGTCATTGGATTGACTTCTGGTCGCCCAAGACGGACATAAGTCATTTGGTTATGGGGTCCCTACTCGTGCCTGCCAAAATAATGTCCTTACTTTCACGACATTGGCATATGGACATATAGAATGGACCACATGATAACCCTTGTAGAAGTACAGTTAGAAAAGACGTTTTAGACTGGCTACATACAGACAGACGGATGAAAATATTTTCATTTGGTAGCAGTTAGTGCCCTTGAGCCTGCTGTCGAAAAACATAAGGAACAATAGGAAAAAAATAATAGTGGTGCAGATGGGAGATACCGCAATATCACAACCATTATAATGTGTACCTAGTCCAAGTATGCATGCCTCACTGGTGATAAATAGTCGTAACCTCCCATCTCTACTCGCAACTAAATTGCTCTGGGCAAACAATCAGATTTGAACACTGTATTTATACATGGGCCTGTAGTATGGTTGATAATCAGGTTATCCTGGCACAGCCGGTATCTGATCGTCAAACTCCATGGTATGTATGGTCTGCTACCATAATAAGGTTGTTTAAGATTCATTGCCCCCCTTACACAGGGAGGTACAATTTATTCCATCAAACTTAATTCCGACCAGCTGCAGCTGCCCACATCCCTCAAGCTTAACGTAAGAGAAACGTAAGTTACATTGTCAAAGTCCACCATAATATACTGTGTCAAGTTGGGTTCCTTTTTCCTATTGATGCCCTTTTCAGGTGTGCTATTCAAATAGGTCGCACAAGTTTAAGGGCCACTTGTTGTCCACTGATGGTTTAGATGAATTGTAAAATGGTTGTACCTGAACCAGAAGTACAGTAGTGCAAAACGATATCTGTACCCACTCACCCAGTATATTTTGATACTTGTATGAGAACACGAGCGTGTTGCTCCTATGGTAAAAAGAGCTGTCAGTAGGTACCCTCTTTTCAAAAGAAGTCAAGCTCTGCCTCACCATTCAACTTGCACTCACCACATTAGTCTGAAAAGTCACCTGCCTTGTTAAAAAAATAGAGAGAGCTGCACTATCAGGTACCTACTCATGTCACACACTCTATAGTATATTATACTGACTGACTTCTCCCTACTAGGTATCTACTCAAATTCCCTTTTTGAGCACCGTACTTGAATGTCCACTTGTGAGCAACAAAAGGGACAAGTTGTAGCTACATGAAAAGAAAGGACTGGAAACAAGGGCATTTTTAGCCAGCTCTTCCTTTTACTATAGGAGCAACACCCTCCAGTATTTCTTCTTTTCAATTTGCATCGTTAACTGTGCCATGCTGCATTGGTGAAGGCTTATTGTTTTGAGAGAATACAGGCCTGTTAAAAAAAAAGAGCTTTTGAATCTCAAATCACAAACACATTGAACGGTCATTGTTATTATTTCTTGTTTGTTTGTTTGTTTTTAAATCACATTTTGTCTTTCTGTTTTATCTGCCACTATCGAATGGAACTCTCAGATACAATCTATCTAAAAATACACCGTCAGTTCATGTCCATAAACCTCTTCCACTAATGTGTTGAAATGCAGGTAATCGCTCTTTAAAGGTGAGACATTTAGGAAGTGATAATTGACTGAAGCAGTGGCCTGTAGTAGTACAGAAGTGGCACATAGGTGAGACACGCCCTTAATTATCCTGAAATTATATAACACCTTAAAAAACATAGGTAACAAAGTGAGCACATGTAGACTTCAACACGCAAGTCTCTCGATATGCGTTCAGGGTTTTCTTTTATTCTGTAATTCGCAATACAATATAACAACAATATAAAATACATATAATCACAATATAATACAATAACAATTAAAGTTTAAAATTTCCAGCACCAGCCAGCGTGGTGTATGCTGTTCGAGCATATGAAGCCAATATAATCCCATTCAAATAATACAAAGGTCTCTGGTGTTAACTAGCAATGGAACACATATAATATACCGATTTCCACTCCTCAAGGTAGGCTTCCTTTTGGGAACAATCCTTACCCAAACGTTGAATCAACACTGACACATAGTGAATCAATACTAATAAAGTATTTTTTTTTTGTATTTTCATATATAGAGTCAATGATGAATGTTCTTGAAACTGTGCTTATTCCATTGGTATGAAAATGGTTAATTCCGATGAGGATGCACAGCACTTAATAGTTAAAACACTTCTTTTTTCTCCAATTGAAGAATATCTGTTTATCTCCTGTTAAATACGTTAGAATACTGGGGTTCCATAGAGTTTACATTACAGCTGCATATTGCACAGCAACTGGGGAAGTGATATTCGCACGGGTATCCCGTGAGAATAACACCCTTGTTCGCACAAGATTTCTAGTACACAGGATTTGAAATTTTGGGACTCCAGGGGAAGTTCTGGGAAACGGGACTAGTTATTTTGGGAACGGACTAGTTATTTGGGAAAAGGACTAGTTTTTGGTAAACGGGACATCTTTAGTACATATGAATAATATCTCATATACGGGACTATGTGATCTATTAGGGCCAAAAATTATCCAGTACACATGACTTGACAATTTTGTGAAACGGGACTATAGAAATTCTGGGAAACAGGACTACTTATTTGGGAAACAGGACTACTTATTTGGGAAACAGGACTACTTATTTGGGAAATGGGACTACCTATGTGGGAAACCGGACTACTTTGTATACTCATTGCGATGGGTAATTTCCTTGTGGTCCCATTTCCAAGAAATGTCCCGTGTCCTAGAAAATTGTGTGCAATAAGAAATTTCTTGGTTTTTGTCCTGTTTCTCAAATGTCCTGTTTTCCAAATTTCTTGGTTCTGTCCTGTTTCCCAAATGTCCCGTTTCCTAGAAATCATCATGCGAATATGAGTCTTACTCACACGAGATGCCCGTGCCAGTATCATCGGCCCAGCAACTATGTAATACATAGGGTGCGTATTACACAGCCTGGTCACGTGACCTTTTTGATGACGTCATAGATTCAAAATGGCGACGTTAGCAAGAGTTACGCACAGACAATTTCTTTTGGATTTGTGTGATTGTAGATGATGTAATGGTGTCAAGATGATGTAAATAGATGATGTAACCATGAGATGAATGCAAAGGAGCACTCGTGGGAGTCTGTGGAAGAGTTATTGTACTTGGCGTCTGAGGGCTGCATCGCACTCAGCCCTTCGGCGCGTGCAATAACTCTCCCATAGACTCCCACCCGTGAACCTTTGCTAATATATTAATTGGGATCTAGGAAATAGTGACATGCATAAAAGATATGATCAAGTTAACATCCTGCTAGTGGACCGCTCGAGCATAATTGAGTAATATGGATTACCCTGCTTGTTGACCAACGCCATTTAATTTCCGTGCCCTACTGTTGATTTTAAACGCACCGCGGATCCGTCTTTGTAACAACGGTAGAAGTGTTATGTTTCATGGGATAGCGGTCCTGTCAATGTTTGAAAGTCATAGATGTTTCATTCGTATACCAGTAGTTGATATGTTTGATTAAGGACAAAATCCGGATGTGTGGTCTAAATGGACAAGTGGCGCATTATAGGTTATCCATGTTCTACTGTTTGTAGTTTTGGTTCTTATATCTAACAGCAGAGTTCTGTCTCACATGGCCTCCCATGCTATGAGCCTATGGTTAGCGGCTCGCCAGCCCCGTCCTCCTCTCACACTTAGAGCACGAGCTGCTCGCCAGGTGAGCCCGCCGCCCGAGTACCTCACCTTAAAGGCGCCAGCACGGGACAAGGAGGGCGGCGCCAGCAGCCTGTCCTGCCCTGAGCAACTCCCCAGCTGCTCCTACAACAGTCAACTGCTCAACACCAGCCTCTCTGAGGACATCCACACCAACAGCCATCTTCTCGCTGCAAATAGAAAAAAAAAGTTTCTCATTGGATCATAACATTGCAAGGACTATTTTTAGCTTTATAGGATTGGATCAATTTTTAAAATGCATGGACAAAGGCTGCGTTGGCTTGTGAAAATGTGTGTCCTGTGCTGCACGTTGCCTTGCTACAAGTGAGTTGCTGGCTGGATATTGAGCTGCTCAGCTGGTGATGTGGGTGTAGCACGGTGTATATGGCACAGGGAGTAGCTTACTGTTTAGTGATAAAGGAGGACGGAATGGTAAGGACAACAGCACAAAGTAATTACACACATGTGTACTCATATCTTACACATTGTAGCAGTGTCAGCTGGCACCTGGCAGTCAGCCTTGTCTGTGCTCAGACACCCAACATGCACAGGGGAGGCACTGTATAGTGGAGGCGGACAGATCTATGTATCACCTGCTGTTATAGTAGCAGGACGGAGGCAGGACTAATATACATTTACTATGACAGCTTACCCACTATGAGGAAGCAACAGGCTCATCTAATGTAAAATACTGCCAGCAGTGGACACGACAAAAGAGGAATATGGATGTTAAAATCTGATTACTTGTTTAAACAGGCACAGGCAGCAGCGACACAAACAGGAGTGTTCCTCGAGCTACAACAAGTGGTCACCATGAGGAGGAGGACGTACGTGGGGTGGTGTGTTTATGTGGGTTTGCTCTCAGCTTTTTAGTGAAGCCTTTATTGCTGGGACACACCACGTCTGGGTAGGAGATGAGGAGGAAGGTGTTGGGGACAGGGGGTGTTGTGGCCTGTGTACATGGCGCCCTTTAAGATGGTGGTAATTGGGGGTGACCCCTGGAGAACCTGAAGCCTAATTGGGGCATGAGCCCGGAGTTACTTGGAGTAGCTCATTGTAAACACTACAAGGCTGGGGTCTAACGTTTGAGGGATTCCCCCAGCCACCTAATCCACCTAAAGACACCCTTGAATTTCTCCGTTATACCAATCTGCATATACTTCATCTTTCAAGGCAATTTTCAACCACACCTGTCGTGCTTAGGTTAGAAAATAATCTAGTGGATAACGGGTCGAATTCAGCCTCACCAATACTTTAACCCATGTCAATAGCAAATCAAGTGCAATAAGGTCAAATAGTAAACCAGTCGATTCTAGCATTTAAGGGGAAGTGAATTGGTTCAGATAATATATTCTGGATTACGCATAGTTAAATCCACATGTGTCAACATGGCATGTACTAGGTGATTGGGGTTAGCCGATCCCTGAGCAGGTCTGCGTTATTTTTTTAACAGATTTCAAACTTTATTTGGCCAGAATTGACATTTCATCGTGCATGTACAATACACAGGTCACATCACATAAATCTTCCATGACTCGATGGGTAACATATAATAACAAGGCCAAACAGTTAACATTAGCTTAGACCCTTCAAACACACGCCGGGAGCCACTCACCAACTCAGCTTTTACCTCAATAACAGCTGACACAGACCATTGCCTTTTACACTGTCCATTTATATTTCATCTTCTGGACACAGCCAACTTGACAAATACAATGCACAACAGTCCGTCAGAGGGTGAAGAAATGAACCATTTAAAAATTTAGCTGACTGCTGAACAAAGAAATATTAGTACAAATCGCCCTCTTTGCCAGTCAACACTGCCAGAGTATGGTGCCATAATAGGAGGCAGTAATAAAGGCTGTTTAAAAAGGATGGAGAGGGGAAGGCAGTACTGTTCATTTTAAACCTGTTATAGCTGTCAGCTGCTTACCGCTGGATTCCATAAAGGCGAATTGACTCAGATATAAACCCATTAAAACATGTACGTTGAGCAGCTCATCAAATACGCTGTTTGCACTCTGAGGCGTTGTCAACAAAAGCGAAACAGTCAGAGGAAAAACCCAGGCCTATCCAAACCAGGATATGCTGTCAATGATAATGGCATTAACGAGAGAAATACCACTGCTTCTTGCTCGCCTATTATTTTTAAAGTTGTGAGCTGCTCGGAGCAGCACACAAAGCCGGAGTCGGCGGGCCGGGGCCAGTGAGAGTATTTTGGGAAGAAGAGGTCCTATTGTTAGAGTAGTGGAGAAGGTCACTGGCTGGGAAAGAAAAGCCATTGGCCGTGCCCCTGGATCTTAATAATTGCATTAATTAAGTACCATTAATGTGACTCAGAGAGATCTGTTCTGCTCATCAGCCTTTAAGTAGTACTACAAGTGTTAATAAGAATGGAGATAGATAATAGAAATGTGATATGTGTAAGGATTAATGTTTTGGGTACAAGGCATTCAATAGAGAAATACATGCATATATCATCCAAAGCAAATGCATTAGGTTGAATGTGTTTTTCCACCTATTCCACTTGTTATTGTTTGCGCTCATTTGAAAATTAATGGCACAGAACATGTAGACTGATGACCGTTTAGACCATTGACATGTCGCAATACCTAGTGCATACAATTGGAAATATCTAAGGGATATCAATTTCGGTCTCACTCCCTAAAATTGAAAGGAAAGGACAAGTATGGCTTTATTAACAGTTGGACCCAGCTCCTACCTTATCGCTGATTCAGCGAACAGTGTCTACACAAGTAGTGGAGGAACCTGGCCCATTCATGTGTATTCTATAAAGATGCAGTTTGTCCTTACATAGTGACTGTGATTAGATACAACATTGTTGGCTTGAAGTACCAGTGTTCACTTTCCTACCAAGCTAAAACACACAGAGGTGAGATTTTATCATTAGGATCATGGCTGGCTACATTAGACCTAGCAGTATGGACATGCCAAGGAGCCCCCTAAGCTCTCCGCGGGGGAAGCGCAGGATTCTGGTGCAACAAGACTCTACAGGGCCTGACCCTCCCAAGAAGTCACCGATCCACACGTCGGTGCCCATTTCTTTTACCTCCTGGGACTGCGCATGGCCAGCCAACCCTTGGAACACTACGGGGTCCCCGCGCCCCTTTACTTCCTTCACCTCTCACTGGTCAGGCGGCTCTCCCACCCACCGTGCCGCCACCACCGAGGTCCCCTGCTCTGATCCACCGCCCATTCCGGTTCCGCCGGCGCCCGGAAGTGGCGGGGCGACGGGCGGTCGGCGGCCGATGCTGGGTATGATCGGGCGCGGTAATAGCAAGGACCTGATGGATAGTTACTTTGCCATGAAGCGCAGCAGGAGGAGATCTAGCTGTAAGGAGATCACTCTGAGGATCTTACAGGAGGACCAGTCGTCAGCACAGTTCAAGACAGTCGAGTCCCGGCGGCGGGTGAGTATTGCCCCCGCGCTGTCCTGTGACGACGTTCTGGAGGTGCAGGAGCCGCCAGATGGCAGTGACAACCTGGACGTTTCCGGCAGCGCTGCCGGAAACCTCGGCCGCAGCCTGAGCGCAGACGCGTACGACGCCAGCGCCAAACAGGAAGCGCGGCAGGAAACGCAAGCACTGCTCTTTGACTCGGTACCCGATCTCACAGACACAGACAATTACGATCGCTTCCCGACACTGCGCAACTACAGGCGCGGGGCAGTTTGCTATGATCCTGACCTAGCCACCACCCTACTCACCAACCTGAGCTTGAATGACGATGACGAGGAGGTAGAGGGTGGCTCAGCCTGTCAGTGACCAACTGTGTATACGTGCTATATAAAATGTTGTCAGTGCCAGATCCTAGCCTTTAGAGACATAATATACCAGTGTATAAAGTCGATATGGCGAGAGGAACGGGAGGGGTATGTTGGGGCAGGGACAACCGGAAGTGTTGTGGGTAGATTGTAGGGAGGGGAAATTGGGAAAGAACTCCTTGGAAGTACAGTGAATTCAAAATCTACAACCATGCCATGCGCTGTTATTTGAGGACCTTAATTGTCAAAAGACAAAGCAGATTGGGTCAATTAATTAGAACTATGTACACTATATTTAACCATGTGTCAATTCACCCCTGAGGTTTATTTCAAAATAATGCTAATTTACCACTATGTTGTAATAGTCCCCTGATCTACCAAGATACATGCTAAAGGTCACCTTGGGTTTTAATGTGTGAAGCGCAGTACAGACTGGAGTTGAAGGGATGGAGGAAAGGGAGAAAAGTTGGGGTTGGGATAATATAGGTATAGTGGCCGCAAATATTGCCCACACGTCTTTTGGGAAATACCGCACAAGTAAACACTGAGGACACACAATGAAAAGTGGTCATTCTAAATATGTTACCAGTTTTATCAATTACGTGTTCACTGCTTAACAAACTGTATTTCATATTTTTTGAGTTGATTCCAGTGTTCACAGTCAGTATATACAAATGTTGAATACCGTGGCTTCCCAATCAGATTTCTTATCAGTTATGGTGTAAGCAGTAATTACATGTATTGCACAAGTGGGAACTGATAAGCTATGTATTTATTTTGGCCCTGTCTTCAATAACCTTGAAAACCTTATCCGGTAGTAATATCCATTTCTGTTAATACTGGCATATTGCTAGACAGAACTATATTATTTAATGAACCTAAACCAGAAGGCTGTTTCACAACAAATAACGTGTAGAACATAATTATCATTGAACAGAGGGACATTTCCCAATAATGCTTATTGTAGAATTGTTCAGAAGTTCCCCGTGAAGTACTGATGGAGATTTTGACATACAATCCCATTTTTGAATTCTCTTGGTCGTATATGTATTTGATTTTCCGCAATGTTACCGTAGGTGTCCCACAACCTTGGAATCGTAATCAAAATAGTCAAAATAGATTTGAATATTTGGAGTTTTGAGTGTTTCTTAATATGCATGAAGCCAAGGATGTTCCGAGACCTATCATCCCACTTTCACTGGTATGGGTTTCATACAGGATGTCGGAAGTATTTCTTCAGAAATTTCTAACATATTATTAGTTGTAAGCTTTATAATTTGATTAAGTGTAATGTAACAGATAGATTGGTAGTTGTATGAGACAATTGATCTGGGTACATGAATTAGGTGTAACATTGCGCAAAATCTCCTCTTGGGAATTCATCTGATCCCACACGCATTAGATCGCTCATGATAACTATGATGTGAAACACCCTACTGGAACACTTTGAATTAAATTGCCTTTTACCGTTTAAAATAATTTCACTTAAACGGATGACATGCAGATTATTCTATAGTATATCTAAGTATGATTATTAAGATCTACATGTGGTTGCCATGTAACCTCCTTAAATCACTGGCAGTGCATATTCCACAACTATACTGTATACATGCCTTCAGTATCCGAGTACACCTCCTGTTGTCCTATCAACAAAATGTTCCAGATTGAGTAGGCTATCTCCGGTGTAGTATGTATACATTCACTATATAAACCCTGTTGTGAAAGAAGACAAATATATATTTCAAACCAACCTGTTTACAGCACCGCGAACACTGTCTCTGTAATTTTGTTACATAAAATTGAGCTTATTTTGATATACATGTAGCTGACAGCATGCAACATGACACTCATATAGTCGAGGAAAGCCACTATGCACCATAACACAACATTACTGTTTAACGGCTACGACTGGTCTACAAAACCCTGTGTTTATGGCAAAAGCCCCATGCTTATGGAGGAAAATTCACTGACAATTTGACTATCTTGCAAGAGATCGTCCTAAACTCGTCAGTGGTGAGTGACGACTTCATGTCCTCAGATTGACAATACCAATAATCTACAACGTAAGGTGGTTAAAACGACGACTTCATAGGTCGTCACAATACTGACAATACAGAGTCGTCATTTAGGATGACAACCTAAGTCATTTAGGATGACGACCTAAAGACTTTATTTTGACCACCTAAAGTTGTAGATTTAGGTATTGTCAATCCGACGGGTTTTTTAGACCTTCCAGGTTTTCAGTGCATCTGGGGCTTATTCCAATATCCCTGACGACAACACAGTGGCCATACTGAGTATATGAGACCAAGGTAATCGTCAGGGATATTGAAATGATTGAACCCCTATCATTCATTCCTTAGACTGGTCCCTATGTTATCATGCCAGTAGGATTTGGAAGAGTAGTCGTAACCCTGCAAGCACCAATGAGTTCTACTGTCATAAGCCCCTGGCATTTCTCTGAAATTATGGATGAACGGGCCAAAATCCTACTGCCAATCCCGTAGAAACTCTATGGCCCCTCAAATCTGTACCGGGAATATATATATGCATCCACAGTGTTTGAACTTCAGGGCACAGTCACAGTCACAATAGTGAGGTTTAGCAACCACTGCATGAGCAATATAACACAGCATACCTACAGCATTGCTATGCCTGCGTTAAATCAGGAATTGGTGATGTACCTCATGCTTGCTAAACCTCCCTAATGAAAGGACCATTTTTAACCGTATGGATTACACGCTAGTAACACCACCGAGCAACAATAGGACCCTAGCTCTATGCCACTTACTTTAGGAGCTATTTCTACATAGGTCCTGGCTGGCGGTCTAAGATTCTTCCCTAAGCCTAGGGCCCATGTCATCTTTAATATATCATTTGGTAGCCCTGGTGCTTATTTCAATATCCGGCCCTCTTTCTATATATTTTGGATAGCAACATTTGCATTATTATTTCCTAAAGAAATACACGGAAGGTATTGCAAAACGTATTTCATTTAGAAAAGAAAACGGTTAAGGGTGATAATACTGCACACTCTCTTAGGTTATGTTGATATTTGCCCAGGAAAATGACAAAGCATGCCTAAGAAAGAGTTACAAGTAGGATCTAGTTGCACCTTAAGGGCCGTTTTCCACCACCCGATATGGCCCCTCTAGCGGCCGCTAGACCCATAGCAGATGCTATTTTCGGCGACAGATACCATGCCCCACCATTGAACCCTATGGCAGCCCCCTCGGCCGCGGTGGTTGTGTGGGGCAGCTATCGGCCGATAGAGCACTCATATCGGGTGGTGGAAAATGGCCCTTACAGTATTGTGCAAGGAAAACTGGGATACACTTTCGCAATCGTGACGTCAGCAGATAAACCTGCTGCTCTCCTCAATATATAGTAATACTATGTCAAAAACCATAACATAGACTTTTTATAAGACATATAATACCTTCAAAATACGGCATCATGAAAAGACAGCACCACTTTTCTTTAAGTTGCTCTATCCAAAAAAGCTCAGTTTCAGTTCTAACTGAGCTTGTGTTAGCCAATTGCTGAGATATAAATAAATAGAGCAAGAAATGCCACTGTATCTGAATGTTTGGATGGAACTAGGCTTAGTCCTATCTGTTTGTTTTGTGAAAGCAAAAGCGTTGTTTTCTGCCGGTTTTGCTGCATGTTTGATGGTACCATCCCTGTTTATTAGTGCAAAGCTTATTATGAAGAGCAAAAACCGCTTTCTGTTTATTAATTGAGGTCTACTCTCCTGCTCTATTGGCTAGGACTGGACAGAACAACTTGACAAAACACTAATCTGATGGTGCCAACTACCTCCAGTGCAACTCTCACTGCCATATCCTTAGGATCTGCTGCCTGTTCATTTGTGTGGTATATTGTATTTTTCAATCAATTGAAATAGTTGGATGTTGTTTCTCTAGTGGGTTTTGAATTACACCATTTGCATAAGTGTTTCATAAGTCGCTCTCTTCAAAATGGTTCAGCTTGAGTTCTACCTGAGCTCATTTTAGCCAACTACATAAACTAAGATAAATAGAGCAAGTAGTGCCACTGTTTCTAAACCTTTGGATAGAGCTACTTTTATACCCATCTGCTCTCTTGACAAAGACAAAATTATTGCTTTTAAAAAAACTTTGCTGCCAACCCTTATAGGTGGATGGCAAAACTTTGAATAAGAGACACACACAAAAAGTTGTATGACTCATTTGATGATAGATGAACTGAAATGCAATGTTTGTAATGGCACCATTGCATGGGTGTTTCTAAAGTTGTCCTATCCAACTCTAGCCAATAGAGCCATAGAATAGTTAAGAAACAGAAGCACGTTTTTGCTGCATCTACATTAGTTTTGCATTAGTGAGCAAAGTTAGACCCTCTTTAGAATGCTAATTACTTCCCAATTACGATAAAACCATTCATTTGGCTCTATCCCCAATATACTAGGCACAGGGAGTCAAAACCTGAAAATTAGCTGTCATTTTATGTGCTGTATTAAAGGGGAACCCTCCAGGGAGCTAAAGTCTGATATGGTACCAACATGATAATGGATCATACAATGGATCATACATAGACCCATTAGCTTTTACAACAATAGTTCATATCAAAAGATAAGCCATGCATTGTTTCTAACACATTATGTTTTCAAAGTGGCAGTACACATGTAGGCAAAATCAGCTTTGAACGTTCTATAAGGTCTCAGGATTTCAGCGCCTATATAGCAATATGATTATATAGCACATTAGAGACAAAATACTACAAAATGACAACAAATGGAATGTTTTGGTAACTATGGTTACCAGACCTGACCGGAAATACCATGCCCCTAACTTAAAGTCCTTACTGAGTTATTAGTAGTGAGAAAATGTAATGCAGAGCCCATATCAAAGGAGAAGTTCAAAATGACACATGGTCCTTTCAACGAAGTGATACAAAATGTGAAATAATGTGCCTATAAGGCCTCGTTGAATACGGGACAGCTACACCTCAGGGAATACAATGCAAAATTATTTACTGATCGTTGACATTTGCTTATTTATCGGGAGCACCCCCCTGAAAAGCAAAATACAGAAAGTTGAAAGTGACTCAGGATACGGTAGTCTTGCTTGACAAAACAATCAAAGGCCCATGCCACTGTCTGTTCGCTAAGTTAAGCAAGTCCTACAAAAACATTTCTTTGTTTTTTATAATTATTTACTCCCTGTTGATTGTTTTAAGTCCATTTTCAATTCCGGGCCACTGTTTTCCTACGCCTACACAAATGATTTAAATGGCCACGTTTGTAATCCAATATGAAAATATTAGACGTAAAATGAGGACACTATTTTCAATTCAGCACAGACAACTTAATCTCAATCTTAGTACTAAAATATCTCCTTGTCGCTTCACCAGAATGGTACTTGAACCAGTGAGAATAATATTCGGCCCGGGTATTCAACATCCAGGGATGGGAAAGTAGTAAATTTAACCATGGGTCAGGATATGTTTAATTTGTGAGTGATTTATGTGCTACTAGCAAGCTACTTGGTGATTGATGGAATGCAGGCCATTTGCCACTTGGCCCTGTTTCAAAAGTTGGTTATGATGGCACCATTTGCATTAGTGTTTCTTGAGTTGCTCCATCCAAAATAGCTCAGATCAAGTTCTATCTGAGCCCATGCTAGCCAAAGCCTAGACCCAAATAAATAGAGCAAGAGTTGCCACTGTTTTTAAAAGATTTGATGGAACTAGTCCCATCTGTTCCATTGGTGAAAGTAAATTTGTTGTTTTCCAACCCACTTTATTGCCATCAGGGCCCTGATTGTAAACCTGAATGGTACCATCCATGTTTACTAATACAAAGCTAATAGTGCCGACCCAGAAAAAACTTGCTTCTGTTTCTTAACTTGAGTTTTCTTCTACTGCTCTATTGGCTAGAGCTGGATAGGACAACTTTAGAAACATGCATGCAATAGTGCCATCACAATCCTTGATTTCAGCTCATCTACCATCGAATGAATCATACAAATTTCTGTGTGTATTTCTTTTATTTAAAGTGTTGTCATCCACCTATAAAAGTGGATGGCAATGTTGTTTGAAAAGCAATAATTTTGTCTGTGTCAGTAGAACAGAGGGGACTCAGTTTGAGTTCCATCCAAAGGTTTAGCAACAGTGGCACCTTTTGCTCTATTCATTTGGGTCTAGGCAGATAGCAAAAATGAGCTCAGATCGGACTTGAACTGAGACATTTTGGAGAGAGCAACTTGAGATACACTAATGCAAATGGTGCCATCCAAACCCCACTATAGAAACAGGGTCCATGTATTTATTTCATTGATCTAAACGAAAGGATATAACACACAAATGAATAACCAAAAGGCCGTAAAGATATACCAGTGGGTTGTGCACTGGAGGTGGATGGCACCATTGCATTAGTGTTTCTTAAATTGTCCTATCCAGTTTTAGCCAATACAACAGAAGAGTAGAACTCAAGTTAAGATATAGAAAGCAGGTTTTGCTCTGTCTGCACCTTTAGCATTGCATAAGGGGACATGGATGGTGCCATTCACTTATGAAAAGTATAGAAACAGGGCCCTGGTGTCAGTAGCTATACTCCAAGTTAGCTACTTTAATTCTTAATGTGTTTATGTGATATCACCTGCTGATTCGTCTCTTATCATCTGTTTATTCAACTGAATCACTAATAGAGCTTATTCAGATAATACCAGCACCATTATTTTTCAGCCCCATGCACGTTTTAACTCTAGCCTAACGAGAATGGCTTTGTCATAAGAAAACGTGACGTTTTATTTTTTTGTTTTTGTTTCCTCTTTTGGCAAGAGCTCTTGAGACTATAATCTCATTATGCCATTGTAGCTCTACTTGATAGCAGTTTCAAAGTACAATCGCAAGCTTGAAAGGAAGGCACCAGATGGTGCACTCGTTCTTTTTTTACTGACCATCTCTATTAGGGCAGTGTATTAACAGGAAGAAGAAATAGCAGTCTTTGCTATAATAATAGTTGAAAAATATCAATATTTGGCTAGGGCAGCCGTCTGTAATTAAAGGGAAAACATTATGAAGACTCCCTCCTGGACAGTGAATATTGCTCAGGAGGCAATTTCTCAAGCACTACGACTACACACAGCCACTACAATTTGAAACCCAAAACTTAGTGCCAATAATCGTTGGTAGGGCCCTACGACTGCTTCCTACGTTGCATTCACATAGAATTTTGTAGGGCAGTCGTAGTGCTGCAGGCCCTACCTGACCAATACTGTTGGGCTGTAATGTCACTTAATTAAGGTTCCTCACTACGACTTGAAAGTGAACAGTCGTAGTGTTTTAGTAAATTGCCTTCTGACGCTTCTAGTTCTCTGTAAAATGGCCTTAATAAAAAAGAACTCACATGATAAACTGGACCACTTCCTATCTGACCTAGGTAATAGGAGATATCTTGATACTTGGATAAATTTTTGCACTCTCAAACAGAATAATTTGCCACTAAAACCTTATCACTTTTGCCCAGTCAGTAACTGTATAGTATTTCCCTCGGTAAAATGCTGGTCATTTATTCAGGGGGCCTGCAGATCCTCGCTGGCAGTAATTGGCCAGTATTGCTGCAGCAATCAGCGACTAGAGGTGGCCACTTGGGAAGTGCTTCCATAAGTTTGGGCCATTATTAGGTTTACCTTATCCTCTAGGGTCTAGCTCTCCTTATGTGTTGCCGACGGGGCTAAGCTTATCACAGGATAAGCTTATAATGGTAGGTGGACTGTCTCATCAATTGACCTGTTCTACAGGGCTAGCAAAACTTCTTTTATTTCAGTCTGTGTAATATTCACCCAAATTAATTAACAGGATATTCAAGAAATTTGTATTCAAGAAAAAGAAAGCATACAATGAAACGCGTGTCTGGTATAGATTTATTTTAGCCCCTCAGCCAATTTAGCTGTCTCAGAGTCGGCATTTTCAAACCTGCACCAGTATTTTTTTTGCCTGCTATTCATAATTATAATCCATGATGACTTATACTGGTCTTGCACTAGACGGAAATGGCTAGTATTTCATTACACATAAGGCTTCAGGAGAGCATTTCTGAATAGTGATAACTAGCATCATTAAGAAATGCCCTCCCGTGTACCCCGCAATACAGCAACTTCCACCTTTTTGGTATCAGGAAAGAGGTAAAGAAAAAATAAGTGTCAATGTCCTTGGTTGCAGGAGGTTTAAAATCAACACCTGTGGTCTGGTGGGTGGTTTATAGGAATACATGTAGCAGGAGAACAGGTGTAAACCAATTAAATATACAGTTTAAGATGCTAATTCAATGAAATCCGACTCCCTGTACCCCCCCCCCCACACACACACCCACACCCACTTGGCAATATAGATTCTAGCCCCCCCCCCTCCCCAATAAAATGTCTGTGTCCACCGATTAGTACACTTTGATACAATATTATATACCAGCTGTTCACATTAATTTATCACATTTAATCAACGACTCCAGATGTCAGTTTTAATGATGGTTATTATCTACTACCATTACCATTGTGTTTCAGTATTAGTTAGATGATTATCTTCTGCAATACAATGCAAGGCTTGCCTTGAAATTGATAGAGAGAGAGAGAGAGAGAGAGAGAGAGAGAGAGAGAGAGAGAGAGAGAGAGGCAGACAGGCAGACGGACAGCCCGACAGGCTGACAGACACGCAGACACACAGCCCGACAGATAGACAGACAGAGGGAGGGACAGACAGACAGGCAGGCAGATAGTCAGACAGACAGACAGAAACAGGCAGACAGGCAGGATATACAGTCAGAGACAGACAGACAGAGACAGATAAAAATACAGGCAGTCAGGGACACAGTGAGAGGGACAGAGACTGACAGAGAGATAGATAGACAGACAGAGAGCCAGGGACAGACAGACAGATATAAACAGAGACAGACAGAGAGACAAAGGGCCAGAGAGGCAGAGACAATGAGACCGTGACAGACATGAGACTCCATGATCATGAACCGTCCATTGAGCAAGCCCGAACACTTTCATTCTGCATTTAACTGCCTTCCACGGCACAATGGTGAAACTTCAATACGAACCACAAAGGATGGAGCTGGCCTCCGATATCTGCTATGTCTATGACAAATCGGTGTAGCGATGAAACTCTGATAGCCTCTCTTTCATACTTGACACTTTAAAGCAAAAAAGTTACTTCACTTTTAGCATTCTATTACTAACTTGTCCACGCTAAATAAATGGCCTGAGTAATAGCCATTAAAGCTATGGAAACTAATGTGCTTCAATCCATAGGTCCTACATGAATCATGGATAATGGACATTGATATCAGCTTACTCCTATATGATTACCCATGGCTGGTGGTGCAAACACGGGGACGTCATATCGTTCCATTAGCTCTGCTCAGAATCTCATTAACAATTGAATTGTGTTCTAATTGGAACTATCTTGTTACAAATGTTTATATTCAGGATTGTCTCATACATTCTCCAGTTTAATGGCTTCAATAAACATTTTAAGATATATTATGTTGGACTTAATTACAATTACTTTGAGGAATGACAAATATGAAAACACTGTGACAATTATATTGAATAAGTTTATGTTTTTGCATGAGCACAAACACTGTGACAATTATATTGAATAAGTTTATATTCTTTTGCATGAGCACAAACACTGTGATAATTATATTGAATAAGTTTATAGTTTTGCATGAACCCAAGCTTAATAACAGTGGCTATAAAGCGACGTCACAATGTCATAATGTTCTGGTTTGTACCTGAACGAGTTACCTGTTGTTAGCAATACAAGTACCCCCTCCCCCGCAACTCCTCGTGTGAGAGATTGGCCTTGTTGGTCTCCTTATCACTGACGTTGATTGGTTAATGTTATCGGTCTAGCTTATCAAGTATTGGCCCATAGAATAGTCTACAGGGCTGGAGCAGCTCCCCCAGATAGCTGAGTAGGATTCTGTTATACAGAGAAATAGGTATTAAGGCATTTCCAACAAGGACAACATCCCTGCTATGACACAGTCTTTAATAGAAGTTCGTTTCTTTCTCATGAAATCCCTGCTATGACATTGTCTTTTTTTCTTTCTCAATAGATAAAGATAAACCTTGTCGACTAAATACCAACCTGCAATTTAACTATCATTTGAAAGCATAGTTGGGGGGCAGTATGGGATGAGGTGGATTACCTGGTGTTGAGGGCAGCAGAGGGTTTTGAGGTTGTACAATGTACACTTGACACATATTGAAGCCAATTATATTTACCAGCAGATGGCCCATGATCAGAGAGAAGTATAGAATCACAAAAAAAAATCACCTGTTGAGTTGAGCATTAAGTGGTAAAAACTTCATCCAGAGGGACTTGTTTAAAATGATTTCAAGTCATCCCCATAGTGCCATGAATTTTTTTAACTGCCACAAACACCCGTGCACTGTCCTCATTCAGTTGAACACTCTTCCCCATGCATCTATTACTTAATTTGTAGATACAACTAAATGCGCTGGGACCACTGCCATGGACGAGTTTCCGGGTTGCGCCTGTGTATGTGTTATCCATTATATCAATCATGATTATGGATATCACATACCGTACAAAGACTCAACCTAGTAACTTTTCCATACCCATGGTTGGGACTTCACCCCTGCTACTGTCGATGGAAACACCTTTTGATCCTCAAATACTTGATGTTGGTGGGATGGCTGCACACTGCCAGCATCCTGTTTGTCACATGAGCGAACAATAGACAGCACAACCATGGTAGCCATGTAACCATCATTGCCTAGATAATACTCATGCATCTGTTCGTGAACATCACACAGGGATTGTGTTCGGTCTGTCCACGGTATACCCCTGGGTTTGACTTAAGCGTGAGTCTTGTTCAAGTACCAGCGCATGGGGTCTTGGAATATGTTTTAACACTAATTGATTAGAGATCTCAAATGAATGTCTGTCTGTAAAACGGACGGAGATAGTCACCCCTCCAAATCAATGGTGGTGGTGTGCTTGATGATTTAGCAAGGAATTGGAATACCTGTGACCAAAACAGTATGCATGGGAATCGCCAATACACAGGACAGGTAAATGGGCTCATCAGGCTGTTTCAAATCGCCCACATCAGATGGCAGCACATCCCGACTTTCTATCCAGCCTCATGTTTTCTTTAACATCTACTATTGGTACGACACTGTGGATAAAAGCATTGACTTGGTCAGTTTACCCTTACAGAAAGGCGGTTTATATACTTAAATTCTGGGGGAACCACCCACCAGAGGAAAATATTCACATAAGAATTTGCTCTTTATGGCTGCTCATTCCACTACTTCCAAAAAACAGACGGTCAAAGCTATGTGCATTTTTTTCCTCGGGGTAGGCACCAGCGGATACCACAGCAACATGTAAATATTAACATTTCTCCGCTAGGTTCACCCATGAATATACAGTTCACCTGATGAGGCCCCTGGAGGGTTGAAACCCAGTCAATCACCTACCCAGCATGTAGAGGGCAGTTGTGTACAGATATATTTTTTCCCAATGTAGGAATAATACCAGTAATACAGCAGTCTTACTGAGTGTATGGAATCCTATTATGGGAGATAATGAGTGCTCCAATAAAATTTATATTTATTACACCATTCAGCACTCACGTTAAGGGACAGACACCTGTGTACCAGAAGAAAACATAGAATTTTTCCCGTCGCAGGCTTCAGTCTACTCCCTGCACCACACTGACACCAAGCGAGGACTGCTGGAAGTAAACTCAACAGACTGGAGACACGGTTACGTCTTTCGGGGAGAAGCGCTAACGTGGCGCCAATTTCGCTTGTTAAATATGAGCAGGTAAACTTTCAACTTTCGCCGGTACCAGGAACACACTTCCGATCATACCGTTTCTCCTCGAAAGGGTTCACGTGGAGGCACACTATACAACTCTGCCACCTGGAGGTTGTTGCGAAAAGAATTGGAAAAAAATCTCACTGTAGCTATTTGATCTTCCAATTCTCTGCTCTTCCCCACCCTGAGAATCCACTTCCCCAGAGAATTGGTTCCTACTTGAGAATTACACCCCAACTCTGGACCACTCCTATACCACTCCTCTGACCGATTCCCTTTTTGCAACACACAAGGGAATCAATTCCCTGAGGTGAGTGAGTTCCGTTTTGGGAATAGCACCTCATTTCCAAATCTTTTCGCAACGGCCTCCTGGAGGGTAACCAGCAATCGGTTCCACACACCCAATGGGAGTAGGTGCATCCACCTCTACCTAGAGGAGGACACACTTGGAACAACAGTGAGTGCAGCACAGGTATGACATGCCTTCAAGTCACCCCATGTTTTGGGGGATAAACTGCCCAGCTCATGAGCTTGCATCAAATAAAAGTGAAAAATTCGTGAAAAAATAATTTTTCTTTTCTAATAATTTCTTAATGGCAATGGAAAATAGAGGTCTTCAGGAGCATGCACACAAAACCTTATGATATAGCTATAATTATTTCTTGGGAAATAATTAACATGAAAATACCTTGTAAAATCATAGCTTTTCCTATTGCCCCTTAAATTGGAATATTTTCAAATAAAAGGGCTCGTTGCTAAGCATCCATTTGGAATGGAACAAAATTAATATCACCATTGGATTCCTTGGTGTCTATTTAGGGGGGGTAGGTCACCTTAGATCTTTCATAGGATGATTACTATCGAAGCTAGGGCCTGTCATGTATTAAAATCTGCTGTTCTTCATATGGCCTCATATGACCTCATATGACCCCATATGGCATAACGGACATGTAACGTACACTCTTAACATGGTCATTTTGTGACATTGAGTTTAAAACAGTGTAAATATGCAGAAAATCCATATTTTTAAGTCCTAAAATTATCTATTTACATCTACAGAAAATTTCCTATCCTTCCACAGCATTTTAAAGCAGCTATATATGTGATGTCATTTTTTTAATAATTTCTCTAGATAAAAAGAAAGAGATGATTATCTTATTTGTAAGGGATTTTTATTGGAAAAAACACAGAAAATCAGAAAAATGTGATAAAAACCTTTCAATTCCATCATTGCAATGTTAATGATACTAACTTTGTCTTGGATGTGAGTGTGATTTATAACCACACCTTTTACTCTTTGAGTTTTCCAAATCAAATTTTAGTTTTGCTTTTGTGACATTCTCAAGTATGTGGTATGTGGCATTCCCATGAGCTTCACCCAGCCTGCTCCTGGTGTCACGAAACTGCACTAGGGAAAATGTCAAAATAATAGTGACAGCCAATCACAGACGATCGCATTTTAAAAGTAAAGTTATCATTGACATTACAAAAGTGTGAGAATGTCTATCATTAGCGGCCAGCTGCATACCCTGCACTTTAAGCTTTCATTTTGGTACCACACTTGACTACTTTTGCTCATTTTTGGTACATTTTTCTCAGTAAAATTTAAAAAGAAAAATCTCAAATGACGATGTTTCTGATGAGGGCGGTGATGAGAAACAAGTTTTTTTTGGAGTGGCCTTTGGTGAATAAAAAAAAAGACTCAAAAACCGTTTGCTGGTAATGGAGATCCCCTCTGTTTGGTGCCCCCGGTCTATCGTGTTTATTGGTAAGCTGATCCCATCTCTAATGCATTTGTATCACAGTGAGTCACACTTCATATTGATTATCTGATTAAGGTGGTTGCTCGATGCTGTGAGCTATTGCACACACACACACACACACACACACACACACACACATAAAACAACATTTGTGCCATATTATACCTGATGGTACATAATTTGATTCGTATTTACTGCAGTATCTTAACAATTTCACGATACCCCCTGCCCATAAACAAAGACCCTGCGCATAACAGTATGTCTAGACTAAGGGCGAGAAAAGAACTCCGTCAATGTGAGAAAACCTTGCATATATGAACGATTGTACCATGGAAAGCCCCATAGAAGAAGGCCTCATCTTCCACAGCCCCACGCTAAAGGCCCCCGGGCCTAAGGCCTCCCGGTCCTAAGGCCCCAAGGTCCTATCACCCCAATTACGTCATAATTACATCATTCTTACATCATTCTTACATCATTCTTACATCATTCTTATGTCATAGGTTGCAGGGTCCTTAGATTACGTCATTCTTACATCATTCTTACGTCATTCTTACATCATTCTTACACCATTCTTACATCATTCTTACGGCATTCTTACATCATTCTTACATCATTCTTACATCATTCTCACATCATTCTTACGTCATTCTTACATCATTCTTACGTCATTCTTATGTCATTCTTACGTCATTCTTACATCATTCTTACATCATTCTTACATCATTCTTAAGTCATTCTTACGTCATTATTACATCATTCTTACATCATTCTTACGTCATTCTTACATCATTCTTACATCATAGGTTGCAGGGTCCTTAGATTATTAGCTGGGAGGTGTACTACAGCGTCGATGGACAGGAAGTAATCATTGTCCATTTGTCCATTATATAGATGTGTGTCATTGCTGAATGGATGTCTTCCCATTTCTCTATTCTCTATTGTTTGATTGAAAATGTTGACGCCATTCTGTGTTTTAATTTGTGTTTTAATCTGTGTTTTTATGGTACATGTATTGAGTTTAAGGCTATAACAGGTTAGTATTAGTGCTATGATAGTTATTACTCACTATTTGTCAGCGGTTAATCAATATATGTTAGTAATTAATCACCATTTGTTAGCAATTAGTCAATATACGTCAGTACTTGGTCATTATAAGTAACACAGGGATCCAGGCCATATATGGTGAATTTTGATCTTCAAAAGTTATCAGATTGATGTTAGTGACCATTGGGAAACCTCAACTACCCAATTCTATTGTTTTCCATGTGTGTCGGCCATCTTGGTTTTCGGAAACACAGGGATACAGGCCATATATGGTCAATTTTGATCTTCAAAACTTATGAGATGGATGTTAGTGACTATAGGGACACCTCAACTACCCAATTCTATTGTTTTCCATGTGTGTCGGCCATCTTGGTTCTCGGAAACACAGGGATCCAGGCCATATATGGTGAATTTTGATCTTCAAAAGTTATCAGATGGATGTTAGTGACCAATTATTCAACATATATTAGTAATTACTCACTATTTGTCAGCAATTAGTCAATATACGTCAGTATTTACTCACTATTTGTCAGCACTCAGTCAATAAATGCCAGTTCTTAGTCATTATATAACAACACTTAGTCTACATATGTCAGTAATTACTCACAATTTGTCAGATATTAGTCAATATATGTCAGTAATTACTCACCATTTATCAGCAATTAGTCAATATATTTTAGTAATTACTCACTATTTGTTAGCAATTAGTCGAAATATGTCAGTATTTACTCACGATTTGTCAGCAATTAGTCAATATATGTCAGTACTTAGTCACTCTATATCAGCAAATATCAATACATGTCAGTATTGACTCACAATCTGTCAGCAATTAGTCAATATAATTTATATTAGTAATTACTCACTCTTTGTCAGCAATTAATCAATACATATGTCAGTATTTACTCACTTTTTGTCAGCACTCAGTCAATATATGCCAGTTCCTAGTCATTATATAACAACACTTAGTCTACATATGTCAGTAACTACTCACAATTTGTCAGATATTAGTCAATATATGTCAGTAATTACTCGCCATTTATCAGCAATTAGTCAATATATATTAGTAATTACTAACTATTTGACAGTAATTAATCGATATACGTCAGTATATTTCAGTAATAATGCAATAACTGATAATAGAATTATATTAATCTAGAGAATACGACCGAGCAGCTATTACAGCAATGCTGTATTTCTAACTGATAATAGAATACATAACTACATTGATGTAAGTATGACGTAACCCAGCAAATTGTCGTGACTCCTCGTCAACCTGTGTGAAGTGGCTCACACATGTCGCTAGATGGAACACGACGTCGCTATAGCACAAGATCACCAGGAATAGCAATGGTGGTGATCACATGGCCTCACCTCAGATGGCGAGGATGGTGATCACTCAGACTCACCAGGGATGGCGACGCGGGTGATCACTCACCTCGCTAGATGAAACACGCACCTCGTCATAGCACATGTTCACCAGGGATGGCGAGGATCGTGATCACTCATCCTCACCAGGGATGGCGACATGAGTGATCACTCATCCTCACCAGGGATGGCGACATGAGTGATCACTCACTTCGCTAGATGAGACGCACACCACGTCATAATGCACATTCACCACGGATGGCAAGGATTGTGATCAGTCACCTCGCTAGATAAAACGCGTACCTCGTGATAGCACAGGTTCACCACAGATGGTGAGGATCTTGATCACCCACACTCACCAGGGATGGCAACACATGTGATCACTCACCTCGCTAGATGAAACGCACACCATGCCATAGCGCATGTTCACCATGGTTGGTGAGGATCGTGATGACTCACACTCACCAGGGATGGCAAGGCGGTTGATCACTCACCTCGCTAGATGAAACGCGCACCACGTCATAGCGCAGGTTCACCATGGATGGCGAGAGTGGTGATCACTCAGACTCACCAGTGATGGCGACGCTGGTGATCACTCACCTTGTTAGATGAAAAGCTCATGATCATCGACATTGGTAATCATGCAGCCTCACATCTGCCAGATCAAAGTATGTTTTGCCAGAGAAGGTATTGCCATATGTATCTTCCCTCTAACCACAGACAAGGTGTTCATGTTGATATTTCCCTATGTATTTTTCCTGTAACCAGAGAAAAGGTGTTTATGGATAGTTGCTTTCATTTTAGTGATACCTCTATCTAAATTCAATTGATATTCTCTCTATATAATCTTGTTTGATTCAACTCTGAAGTATTACATGGAAATCAGTGTGAAACAAAGCACATTTGATACGTATGGGACTTATACTTCATGCCCACACTTCCTAGATAGGCTACATGTTGAACAGTGGTGCTGTCTCAACAACTTTGGCAATGGTGGTGATAAGTTGCCACTGTGAGTGAGAGTGAGTGACGGATGATGCAATCCTCAGAGAGCATTGACTTGGAGTGACACAAATTCACGCATTGAGTGAGACAAAGGCTGGCAATGGTGGTGATAAGTTGCCATTCTGAGTGAGAGTGAGTGACAGATGATGCAATCCTTAGAGATCATTGACATGGAGTGACACAAGTTCACGCATTGAGTGAGACCAATGTTGGCAATGGTAGTGATAAGTCGCCATTTTGTGTGAGAGTTGATGCCAGTGGCACGGGAGTGGTACATAATCACACAGTGAGTCAGATCCATGTTGGCGATGCTTGTGATAAGCCGCCATTCTGAGTGAGAGTTGACAGGCAGTGGCACATACTCACGCAGTGAGTTAGATCCATGTTGGCGATGGTGGTGATAAGTCACCATGCTTTGTGAGGGATGACAAGGGGTGGCACATACTCACGCAGTGAGTGAGATCATGTTGGTGACTGTTGTGATAAATTGTCATGCCATGTGAGACTGACACACAGTGGCGAAAGATGACGCAGTGAGTTATCACTCAGAAAGGAGTCACCATTGATGACCAATCATGGCGACAGATAATGACAATTTGCTGGGAAGTATGATGTAAGTATGACATAAGTATGATGTAAGTATGACATAAGTATGATGTAAGTATGACGTAAGTATGACATAAGTAGGATTGAAACTGCACCAGATGATGTAAGTAAGACGTAAGTATGATGTAAGTATGACGAATAATTTGGATAGGGGAGGTAACTAACAAAATGGTATGATGTAAGAATTACGTAAAAGGTTGATCGGGGAGGTAATGGATGATGTAAGAATGATGTAAAAATGACGTAAGAATGACGTATTTGGTGCCCTATAGGTATGGGGCCTTATGACCAGGGGGCCTTAGGACTTTGGGGCTTTTGTTCATGGATGGGGCCTTGGTGAATGGGGCTTACAGGCGTAATCCCATATAAACAACCTACTGGACAAGCAGTTGGTTATTCATCGGACGCGAAGAATGCCTGGAGGTAAAACAGAGCAACAACAACAAAAAAGAAGATGAATATAAGATGTAATAGACGTCACGGTCACATCACTATGTCATATAAGAAGGGGGCAATGACTACTGTCAGATTGGAAAACACAAAGTAAAAAGACCCGGGGTAAAAGAAAGTGAGACAGGCATAAGAGAGAGATTGATCTTCACTTTTATAAGTGTGGAGCCCTGAGAAGGGCTGTTTGGTGGAGACAGGGACCAGCGTCCGGTGGAGCCGACAAAGGGCATGACATTCTATCCAGCAGCATTTGTTCAGCAGAAAACGAGTGTTTCCCAGTCGATGTTATGCTCGTTCAACAATTCAGCCTGGAGAACATCAAGCCTCTCCGCCGCCTCATTCATGTAGTGCCAGTACGCATGCGCCACATGCTGCAGGGTCACCAGGCGCAGGCGTAAATGGAACCGGAAGCTCAAGTTCTTGGCGCGTCCTGCGCGATCGTGACGTATTTTCACGGCGTCGACCTGACCATTGATCAAGGCGAGTTGTCCACTAACGGCATCAAACTTCTTCTCCAGGAGGTGGATTTGCCAGATGAGCTGGTCTGCTGCTGAAGACTCTGTATTGGTGGTGTTACCGCAGAAGTTCATGGTTAAGCTAGGTTTGGTGGTTATCTCGTGTATAGTGAACAGAGGCTACCTGATGCGTTGTGCTGAGCTGGGTGGGAGTTGGTTGTGCCGTGTGTAGGAGTCTGACGTGATCTGCTCATCCCACCGTCAGTAAAGGGGTTATATAGTGAGCAGGTCTTGAGGGTGAGTATAGGTGTCAGGGCTGACACCTATACTCGCCTGTAATTCACAGGCTGTAAGGTATAGGTGTCAAGCAAGGTTTGACACGCACTGAGTAGGTGTCAGAACCACTCACCTATAGCGCCACACCTGTCGTACACGTGTGAAGTCGGCACTGAGTTACTGGATTTGGTAGCCGTAGTGTTTCTCCCTGTGGCAGCAGCTAGATTGTTCGATTACAGTCGAGAAAAGCTGAGAGTAGGTGTGGAAATGCCATGCCCTGATGGAATTGAATGGAAAACTATTAGTTTTGAAAAACATCGAGGCTGGCGAATGGAACATGCGCGATGAACTACAAGAGAGTAATAGTTTTCTTTCTTTCTTCTTTGAATCTTAATGTACATTTTCTCATATTTTGTTGTAGATTTAAGATAGCGGCGTGTATTTATCTTAGTTAAAAAAAATATTACAACGAATGTCTTCCTATCCCGTATAACTATCCTCTGCGTAGGCCTGCGATTGTATCCGAATGGTCAAAGGTTGCTGAAGAGTGTGCACAATACAATGCATGTGCCAACCTATTCAAATACACATATTTTTCTGTCTGAATGACTGTTAGTATGGTATGATATACGCATAAATTAATTGATGATTGTTTTTTAGGCTGCCATATAGAATTTTCCTATTATATTACCAAAGGTTGCAGTGTTCCCATTCTTCCCATGCGTATTTTGTGTATTATAGTTGTTTTGTAAATTATTACTTTAATATGTATTGTCTTGTATTATAACCTTATTGTATGAATTATACAAAACTTATATTTATAAATCTAGGTGGCCAACTAAAACTGATTTGTATATTGAGCGGCAGCCTTTTTGTTCTGTAAATGAGATAGGATAGATATAATTGATTATATCTTGAAATGTAATTGATACAGAACGAATAAATCTTTATTGAATTGAAGTGAATTGAATACATGTACAGATGTACCATGGTAGCATTCAGTGCCAATACGAAATATTTAGATTACATGTGACTATATTCCTCGAGCCAACTCAAATCATGATAAATGTCACCTCTCCTATGTATGAAAAATGCACCCCGCGCATAAGGCACACTCCCACTTGAGGTACACCAAATGACGCACGTAGGCCTTGATGTAGAGGCACACTCCCAACTTGAGGTACACCAAATGACGCACATAGGCCTTGATGTAGAGGCACACTCCCAACTTGAGGTACACCAAATGACGCACCTAGGCCTTGATGTAGAGGCACACTCCCAACTTGAGGTACACCAAATGACGCACCTAGGCCTTGATGTAGAGGCACACTCCCAACTTGAGGTACACCAAATGACGCACCTAGGCCTTGATGTAGAGGCACACTCCCAACTTGAGGTACACCAAATGACGCACCTAGGCCTTGATGTAGAGGCACACTCCCAACTTGAGGTACACCAAATGACGCACCTAGGCCTTGATGTAGAGGCACACTCCCAACTTGAGGTACACCAAATGACGCACCTAGGCCTTGATGTAGAGGATTTAATGCAAAAAAAATGTATGTTTCCGATAACATGAAATCAAAATGAGGGCGGAAGGTCGGATGTTTTTTGTGTTTTTTTTTGTTAGTATCCAAGGCCTAATAGATTCATACTTTGCTAAGTTTTTACTGGTTGTTGTGTGAAAGGATCGTTTCCAGCATGAGATATGAGGACATTCACCTTGCTAGAACATTGTATTCACCATGTCCTTGAACCTAGTCAATATAATTATCAAGGAATAATTATAATGATTTGGACTTAATTGTTGAGGGGATGGCTAACCGTCCTATCTATTACATATTATTAACACAACTACAGTAATAATAGCTTGACAATTAAGAAGATCTCAGTACAAAAATCAGAGACATGAATATACTAAAACATGCATCACAATAATGGGGGTAAGAATTACCGAACCGCCTTGATTTAGGTGGCGAAGTGTCACCAAGCAAGTGAGACCCTGGATACAACCAGGAGGGTCTTGCCACAAGATAACAAGGAAGAATATCTTAATTTTTTTTCAGAGACTATTGAAAAAAAAAGTATATCACTTAACTCATGTTCATAGTATTGACATAAAAATTACAGCGAAAAGCATGGAAAACTGTTTTTTGAGAAGTGAGAAAACGTGCATGTTTCATCTAAACGATTATTAAAACAATCATTATGCAGTACAAAAACGTGCACGTTTTATTAATTGGTCTCTTTTTTGGCAAGGCCCTTCAGTTTTGACAGCACTGGTGTGAGTAGAGGTGTAGCAGACAGTGAATTCCCTGTTGAATATTCGTATAATCCACTATACAGCAGAGAAAGCCTGACTTTGGTGTGGGAAAAATTTTAGCCGGGACAAAGTGTGAACTTCACACAAGTCTATGGGAGACATTTTACGAAAGAAAGTTCCCCTCTGATTCATCAAGTGACTTAGGCCCTGTTCTCGGCCAATGTAATGAAACAAACAAACAACTTTTTTTTATTGAAATAGCTGTGTCTTTGGGAAAAAAACTGTTAACTATGTCCAGGATTGACGTTCACACGCTGTGTAAGTGGGCTGTAGAAGATTATTAGACGCCAGTCTTTTGACGGACCCATGGCATTCCCTGAAGTAGGAGATGCGGGAGTTGACTGATTGTACCTCAGTAGGCACTTGGAAATATTTTTTTCAAATGGCAACAATTCGGAATTTTCCACTCCCATGTGATAGGCCACATTGAATGCTTTCCAAAACATATTTGATTATGTCTCTATCATCAGTAGATGCAGAAAAAATCAATGTGAATGTGGAGGGACTGGGTAAGCAAGCATGCACCTAATATAGATTTGTACTAGCCTGGCAGTGACAGATTGGCACCAACCACAGTAGGCTGTCTTTTCTGTTCAATCACTTCATTAAAAACAGACATATTAGCCCCAGCTATCTTAGGGAACCTTTTATATGGTCTTATATAGACTGTGTAATAAGAATTGTCTTAAGTTGTATGTTGGACCTTCCATTTAACAACTTATTAAAGGCAAGGCTAATTGGCTGGGAGTAGGTCAACTTTGAAGGAGCTAATAAATGGTCAAGGAACAATAGAGTGGTGCCATCTAGCTGGATGTATCTAAAAAAATCATAGGCTGTACAGTGGATTTCCTATGGGCTCAGCACCATAAACCCTAGTGTTTGTGTATGGAACCATTTCTTCTAAGGGAATAGTAGTCATTTAATATATGCAAATGTGTGTATTCTAGAAAACCCTCTGTGTCCCTTCAATCTACCTGTAATTGCATATGGAGCAAGTTCTCTGTCAAAATGGTCCAGGTCATATGTTTATACAGAGGGGTGATGAATATTTCAGTGAAATCTCATGTGTGGAAGTTGAATCTTATTTTCATTAATTTACTATATAAGCTGTGCAAAACAAATAAACTTTTGATGCCAATTAGGCACTAGCCCTATTAAAGACCTTTCTAAATTGATAGTCCATGCTTTCATAATGTACACCAGGGCCTTAGAAAGAGTCATGTTAGTCAAACTTGAATAGAGGGTCCAATTTTAGTCTGCCATGCTTGACTGCACTTCTGTACGGAGCCCCTAATAGGACACACCAAAAACAGTTTTTTTTCATGCAAAAAAAAAATCCTGTGGGTATTGGAGGATTCCTGCGGGTACTGGAGGATTCATGTGGGTACTGGGGGATTCCTGTGGGTACTCAGGGATTCCTGTGGGTACTGGGGGATTCCTGTGGGTATAGGGGGATTCCTGCAAGTACACGAGGATTCCTACAGGTAGTAGTGACTGTACAGGATGATTTCTGTGGATACAGAATGATTTGTGCATTCGTTAGATCATTTGTATACCCACAAGATATAAATGTTTCTCTACCCGCAAAAATCGTTTCTGTATAACCAGAAATAGTATCTGTAGGCCTACCCACAAGAAAGTTTCTGTCCCACAAAAATTGTTCCTGTGCCCACAAGAATTGATCAGTTCCTGCAAGAATTGATCAGTATCCACATGAATACTCCAGTATCTGCAAGAATTGTTCAGTATCTGCAAGAATATTTTTTCTTTGGTATGTCCTATAAGGGGCTCCGTACTTAGGTATCTGCAGATATCTTCCTGTACCTGCAAGAATTGTTCCTGTACCCGCAACAATAAATTTTATGTGTAAAAAAATACTTTTTGCATATCCTATCCAGGGTTCAGTATCTACGAAAATTGTTCAGTATCTGCAAGAATTGTCCAGTACCCGCAAGAATTGTCCAATACCAGCAAGAATTGTTCAGTATCTGCAAGAATTGTTCAGTATCTGCAAGAATTATTCAGTACCCGCACGAATATTTTTTTTGGTGAAAATTTTTTTTTGGTATGTCCTCTTAGGGGCTCCGTACTTCTGGACCCACTGCTGCGAGATTTCCAAGTGCCTTTAGAACCTCAGTGGGGCATCCAGAGTAGGGATATCATAAACATTCTACTTTTTCCGATTCCGATTATCACGATTTTTGGTGTCGATATTCCGATTATCACGATTTTTTATACATTAGAATAAATATGTTCATCTACATGATATATAAAGCTTTGAACCCACTGCAGTGATATAAGGCTCTATGAATCTCGAAATTAAAATCTCTGCATATTCCGTTGCTGAACACTGTGTTTAAAAATATATTAATGTAGATATATTACTGAAGATTTGTGTTTTTTTAAACATTTTAGCAATTAGTGTAGGTGAAGAATAAAGACCATATTTCAGCTATTTTGTGACCTATTCTACTTATTAGCATTACGCAAACCTAAGGAAGGTTTGGGAGTATTTTTCTTTCTTTCATTAAGAATAAACCTCTTGTTGAGATGATCCCTCTACATCTGCCCTCTATGTCCTTTAAAATGTATAGTCTTTTCCTATGTAATTATGGGCAATGACCAGAAAGGTAATTACACAATGGCAGTTAAATGTATACTTGAACAATCACTGCGTGTCCAACACCAATGCCTCAGACAGTCCTAGGTAATACTGTACAATAAGTGACATGTGTATTGAAGATGTGTCACCATGGTATTTATTTAACCAGATCAATCACAATCAAACAAATGTTATCAAACTGATGTGAAGGTAAGATTGTGAGAATATTTATCCATAGCTAGCTGCATTGCTGGCACGTTTAGCTTGAATTTGATACCAAATGTGGCTAGCTTTGATCCCTTCCAGTCATAGTATAAAGTTTTGAAAAACTAGGTAAGTGAGGGAAAATGCCATTTTATAGGCAGTGTGGACATGATGAGGATGTCGATATGATTTTAATGATCACAATATTGTCGATATTTAGATATATTGAATATCGATGACATCCCTAATCCAGAGTCTGTGAATGATGTAGCACCCACAAGCTGGTACACGCCTCCCACCCTGCACACCAGGGGTCCTCCACTGTCACCCTGTTTTTTTTAAAAAAAGGTTTTACTGGGTCTAAAGTTAAATACCAGAATTCGGTCTGGCCGTTCTGCCATCTGGGCCCACATTTCAGCCTCCTATCTTGACAAAACATGTAAGGTAACATACAGGTATAACTTTTTTTTTGTTCAGCTTTGAAGTTTTTTTTTTGTCAAGTTATAATTTAACAAAAAATGTGGTACATTGTAATATATTACAATATGCAACGCATTCTTATGATGTGAGTTGTTTGAAGATATGTATAGATTAGTTGGTGTGTCAATGAAATTAACGCAATTATGTATAAAGCACAGAGTAGGTGACTTAATGATGCTACAAACGTTTTTTATTTTTATTTTTTTGTTGTTATTATCTATCATCAGTCACTCGAATGTGCTGGCGACATTTTAATCTAATTTGTGAAATTTAGATTTGCCAACTTCAAGAATATGGATGCGCAAAATAAAATCAGAAATCAGGCTAGTATTTTATTTGGGACGAGCTCTGCTTCATTGATGACCTGACGGTTCAATCCTGCCACCTACCACCACTTGTTCGTACAACTACTTTTGGTTGAACAACAAAACACTAGGGGGGGGGGTCCCTGTCCCTTAGAATCACCAGCAACGAGACATTTCTATTGAGGTGCGCGTTGTCGTGCACGATGCAGCCTTTTAAGTTAAATAGCTAGATATCACAAGTGCCATTCAAATTCACATTATCATTAATTTTGCTGGCCATGTGGTCGTTAACACGCTATAAGGTAACTTACATTACAGCAGCCTATGTGGTTGTTGGTATCACCAACACAGACATGTCCGTCATTGATAAGACCCGGCCCCCGTTCTGCCTTACAGAAGGTTGGGGTGTACACGTCTACCGTAGCCTGCTGAAGGATGTATGGCAGTCCAAAGCCACCTGTATACAATACAGTCATTTGGAATAAGACATGAAAGGTACCAGAATACAGTGTGGTGCAGCTACATACCTGCACTGTGCACAGGAAATTGTGATATTCTACTTCAAGTGAGTGAGTGAGTGAGTGAGTGAGTAATAGATGTTTAACGCCATTTCGACAGCTAAGGTCATATTCATGGCGAGACTTACATTACACAATTTCACAGGGGAATGTGTCAGTGCCTGTGCATATGTGCACCACAAACATCCCGAGGGGATAGGAAAGAGTAGAAATAGACCCTTTTAAGTGGGCTAGGGAAGCCCTTCTACTTCAAGAAAACGGCAATATTTTTTTTTCCGTTTATCGTCGCACCAAGACTGTATAAAGACCACCATGTAGGATTAGAGAGGGCCATTGGTAGGACCAACAGACACATTTTCTGACACATCTTATAGGACCAACAGACACATTTCCTGACACATCTTGTAGGACCAACAGACACATTTTCTGACACATCTTGTAGGAGCAACAGACACATTTTCTGACACATCTTGAGGTGAGAAAAGGCAGAATAAACTGAAAATCTCTGGTTCACTGGACAGTGGTGGAGGACACACCATGACCAGATTCTGTTAAATGTTCGCTTGACATTTTCAGTATGACATCAGGTATGGCCTGTTGGTATATATGGTCACAAAACCTGCAGGGCACCAGCGTAATCAAAGAACATATGTCATTGTAAGGAAACAAAATTAATGATCAAGTACAAATACCCCTGTCTATACCATCTTCAGCAATCGGTTCATAGAGGTGCTTCAAAATTATAATAACGAAATTAGATATGGTCGCGTGGCACACAGGTGGGCTTCACCGTAGGGAACCCCAGGTCGGTCGTGCTCACCAGGGCGTGACGGCGGCCTGAAGGAGGCTTGTGCCCGGTAGTCTGCATGGAAAACCACGAATAAACCAGCGTAGCAAAACGTGTGTGTGGGTGAGGGGAAGTGGGGGTAGAACCCTGTCACCGACCAATCCAGACGAACAGTAAGGTAGATCGACATGAGGTAGAACAGGTAGACTGCTACTAGCCTTGTACATGGCTGTCCAATACACAGCCTCCATGGTATGGAACCCCTGGTACTACTACTACCACTACATGTGTCAGACCTGACCCTGTCCAGCCTTGGATCCCACCTGGAGATTGGAGATCAGAGCAGCACTACAGCCAGTCACTGTGTCTACCTGTGCAGCAGTCCCTCCGTGCTGGCTGGGGCAGGCACTAGGAGGGCACACAGGTTGTAGGACTGCCTATATATAAACCTCAGTCATTGACAGAACAATCTTCTGTATAACAACTTAGTACTATTTATGGCATATTAAAGCCAACCGTCTGGAGTTTTACTTAAGCCAAGCACCTATTGCCAATGGAAAGGAGGCCGGAGTAGCAGGGGAAAGGGTTGGACGGCAGCCCAACGCCAGGTGGTAAACTCCTGCCTACTGGAGGAAAGAGGGAGTCGTGTACTGGAGGAGGTCTACAGTCAGCCCCACCTGCCACACCTCCAGACTCCACACCACAAGGGGTAGCCTCAGGTAAGTATGAAGACGTGTATGGACAGACACAGGAACTAAGGGTCAGTGTGTGGCAGGTAGAGCACGACTCTGGTGCATTCTCAGACCACGGTAGCTGACATGTTGTGTTGTATATGTGACACGATCTGCGAAAAGGGGTCTTAGTGCAGGGGGCAATAAGACCCCCTTTCCCAGTACATGTCACATATGTTGTGTGGGTGTGTGAGATCACCCTGTCATGGAATGACAGGGGGAAGAAATGATGAGGGGGATAGTCGCATGTCCCTATGGCATGACATCTTCCACATGAGAAAAATGAAACAAATAGAGACGATGAAAGAATCACACACAAAACAAGGGAGACCAAGGGAATGGAGAAAAAACACAAGTATTGAAAACAAATCAACAAAGTTTCAACCCCCTAAGGGCGATAAAAAAAAATTAGACCCCTCTTTGGTCTAGGGGACCACAATAATTGATCCCTTTTTTGAGTGAAAAAACCTGCATGCCACTAAAGAATGAAAGCGGACCGGAAAATTTTCAAACCCCTCAGAGACAGAGGGGGTGGGGTGGAAAAAAAAACACCCCCTACCCCCCGTTGTTAAAAAATCACTATACCCTAATGGCAAATCTGAGAGCCCTAAGAATATTTTCCTATATACACACTACCCCGTTTTATCATTTATGTCCTGCACTCCTTGCACTATCTCTCACTTTAGTCTACAGTTGGTGCTTCCTCTTTTTTCTTACGTGGCTTCTGCTCCGTGGCTAAATGGATAGACACTATCATAGAGTGAACGTCAACCCCACATGTCATGTGTTCTATCCACAAGGTAGACATATGTATATATCATGAGTTCTATCACATTGGCCTGAAATCAGAAAGTATGATAAATTGGCTATAGCTTCTCTCGATTACATCGAGGTATGTCTTAGGAGTACTGTTGTAGGGCGTTCAGTCTATTTTTAGAAAATGGAGAAATACTTTGATTTTCAACCAGAATGGATGAAGGGGATCCTGAGTAATACAAAGCTGAAAGAAGTGTAGCTCTATCATCACTAGTTCCTTTTTAAAAGAAACTCTTCCACCAGAAAACAGGGAGTTGGGACAGACAAACTCACCATAGTATTGCCAAAGAGAGTAGTCTAGACTGCTGGTCAAGTTTCTGTGAATGTGGGGAGGGCCCTGTGCGTATACCCTGAGCAGCCTCTGCAGTGAGTGGGACCTACTTGCGCTATTGGACACTAGCTGGTCTGGAGCTGGTTCCAGCGTCACACACTGATAAGAACTGATAAGATGGGACCAGCATGTCCCTGGAAGTAGGTGTTAACCAAGGACAAGGTACCCATCATGGTATGTCTTATCAGTGGGTTTTACCTCAACCAACGAAATTCAAAATGGCGGCTCCACTAGGCCTCCATATTGAGTCCTATAGTAAAGGTACACACAGTGCAGTATTTGGGAACACAAGAGGTAACAATCTTACTATAAAATGCAGAGTTTTTCTATATTTGAGCTCTGGACAGAAGATTGTCGAGTGACATAACATTCAAATGTACACTGCTGCATTTCCATTTTCCTATGCAACAAGGGTGTTATGGCACTTCTTGTGACAGATTCTGCTGTAGTTACACTGTGCTCTGATCAAAATGCAGCACAGATGATATTATAGCCCTTTATCATACTAGTTCAATGCAATCAATGCTGAATTGATTTGCCCAGAATTATTGCCAAGTCTGGATAGGGAGTTTTTGGAGAGCCATTTCCAATACCAAAGTGCATGCCTCCCCAGGCAGCTCAAAGTAGTCCCTTCTCACTTACTCATTAATATAAAACCATAATTTTACTACTATAAACCTTTTGGACAATGGCATATATGTGTAGTATGAAACCATAGCTTCCCATTTAGTATACATCTTCATGTTGTATATTGAAGGTAAATGCCAATAAATGGAAGCTTAGTCTGAGAAGAGAGGAAAATAGCTGTTCGTCTGTGCCCTGTGAACACTCTAACTGTTGACATACTTTCTTAAATAATCATGCTCGAGCTAGGGCAGACACATGAATGCACCCTCAATACCATATGATTGCTAGTCTTTACTTGACATATTCATGTGCACTTGGCTATAGGTAATGAGCATCATATACACCTGTATACAAATATGTCATGCATGGATATTGACCTGCTTATGTATATACAATCTTCTGTCATGTCTGGTAGTAAAGCCCTCCATACCTCAAGTACGATATAGGTTACACCATTACTTAAAGAATTAACTCTTACTTTAAAACTTTTATAACTTGTGGCTTATCAATACATGAGCTAAAATAGTTAGCTCATAAAAGGTAATGCAGAGACGATAGATCACAGAATATTACCACAGAACATGCTCATACATCACATTCCGGTACTTTTCTACCGCATTTAGTTCCGGCAGTGCCAGTAAAGAAAAGTACACCTGCAGCAGTAAATATTGCTCATGCTGGTATGGGTAAAACATACACACACTTAGAGTATGCTGATCTAGAGGCTCGTGAGAAAGTATCAATGGGGTCAGACATGATATGATAATTGCCATGCAAGTTTTTGGTGAAGATCTGGGTAGGTAACGATATTGGTCAATCTCAGGTCGCTCAAAACATGGGGAATGGTTTTATATGAGAACAAAATCACTGAATAAAAACTACGAGGAATTTACGAGGGGTTCTTGGGGCCGAAATCTACATTGTATGAATATGAAATGGGATATTTCAAGACATTTCTACCATCACTGCCTTACTGACATATATATATATATATATATATATTTATATATATATATATATATATATATATATATATATATATATATATATATATATATATATATATATATATATATACACTGACACCAAAATGTCCTGCTTTGTCTTAGTCACACATTGTTCACTAAATTGTTTATCTAATTGTGGTTAAGAAATCCGTTCGGTCCCATAATCTATTCATGACTTAAATGGTTATACCTTTTTAGTTTGATAACCATAATGTATTCCTCTAAAATATCTTAGGGGTCTGGCTTGGAACGTGTTAGTTGATTTTTCAATGCAAGATGTTAAATCACTATAATTTAGTTTCCCAAATAATTATATGGAGTTCAGGACATTATTTCTTTGCCTGTCCCTCAAAATGTATATATTGGACCATGGTTAAGACTGCACTGTGCTATAGCACGATGTGATCTTAACCATCGTCCAATATCAAACTAAAAAATAATGTAACACAACCTGCGAAAAGGGACCTTATTTCAGGGGGAATAAGGTCCTTTTTCTTAGTACAGGTAAAAATTGTCCCTTAGAAGTGGTCTAGAGAAATGAATTCCATCGTACATTTAAATTGCTCAACATAATATTTGATCAGAGTATCCTATTCCTGTAAAGTTCATCTACATGGAAGGTCCAGACTCTCTAATTAGTTTGTCTATCATTGTATAATGCCTTTGCCTCATTGTGCTGATTCATATTACAATAACGATTAATCAAAATTAGTACTTCAAGACTAAACAGGGACGGTAGAAAGTATCGAGAAGCAGTTATGTAATACAATGTGTGTCACGACCCAAAAGGACCTATGTCTGATTAATTAAAAATAATCATCTAATCCTAACTAGCATCAATCAATGGATACAATACCTATGTATAGTATCACCATTCATATCAAAACCAAAATCTACAGTAATTGACTGGTGTCAGTAGTTTACAAAAGTTACATCACAAACAGAATTCTGGTTTGTCTCCCTTTTTCCATGTACGAATCCTCCTCTACGTCGTCACCTTGTTCCGACCATACGTTAGAGACGCACTCTTACATGAATTACATATACATAGAAAAAGGATGTTGTACAATGTCTAGGTACAATATTTTACATGTATATAACCACGGCAAGCTTTGCCCTAACCCACCTAAACACATTCACACATTACAGCCTTTACCCCTCAAAGACAACAATCAAAACCCCAGTTTACACACTGTACATGGGCATTCAAATATTTACAAACCAGTACAAAACCCCACCCATATCCTACAGTTAAGAACTGAAACACCCGCATGAGTAGTATAGTCCTAACATGACAAATTCCTTACTCCGAGTAAATCATGGACAGGAAATGCTGGATCCTCGAGAGGGTGGGGGGTGGGGGGGGGCTTCCAGATCTGGGTTCTGAAGGAAGAGTCCAGTGTTGGCTCTTCAGCTTCATCCAACTCTGAGATTTGCTTGTCTCTGCCTACCAGCAGCTCATGTATATACATGGTTATTCAGTCCAGAATTAGACTGGCTTAGAAGGATACATTCTCAGCTGCAGTGACTTAAAGTAAGGTGGCCGGAGTGTTCTTTTAAAACGATATGACAAACAATTATCATGCACCTTCCTGTAGGCCCGATATTAATTTGATAAAAAATATTATGTTAGGTTGATAGACTAACTAAAGGCCAAGCTACAACTAATTAAAAACACCTCGCCACTGATCCCTTTTAGACAGATCTGAGTCTCCATATTGGAACTGGCATGTTTCACATACCCCAGCTATGGCACAAACCTACCATCTAGTGGTTATTGTAGGTACCAACTATCCAGACACTTATATAGACACACACCTGAGATATCAGTCACTAAGCTCTTAAAATTCTGAAATCATTGTAATTTCTTAAATTATCAATATGGAATGCTCATGACAGATCTGAGTCTCCATATTGGAACTGGCATGTTTCACATAGCCCAGCTATGGCACAAACCTACCATCAGGCAGATGAGGGGAAAGGGTCCTCCGAGGTTAAACATGAAATTTAAAATTGATGTTATCAGCTTTAAAATGAGGTACAACACTTGTAGATAGCCCTTCTAGTCTTGGAGTTATTGCTTCACGAAAATGGAATGACATGACTCTATCAATACAGCCAATAAGCTCTATCATTCATTGTTTTAATCAAATCAGGCATCTAATTAGCATAATGATTTAAATAATTGATCAAAAAATGACCATTCCTTTCCATACATTTGGGCATAGATGTGGAGCTAGAAGTGGTATCTTTATGCTTTTTTTCAGTGTATGAATCTCCATGAATCATTCTATTGGTTGACATAATTTTCTTTCTATTTGGAATATAATTTTGGTTGCCATGGCAACACATTTCCCTGAAAACCCTTATTTAGGCCTTCTTTTGAATTCAAAACATTCCATTAGCTTTCCAAATAGACTGGAAGTTCCAGAAAATAGAACGTTTTTGAGAAAAGCATGTTTTTCTATGTAAAAAGGTACATAAAAGCTATTTTTGGTCTATTTTTCACATTCCTAGCCTTTGCAGCTCCCCTAGTGGCCAAATCCAGTACTAAAAATCCCGCAGGGAGGGCCCTTTCCCCTCATCTGCCCATTGGTTATTGTAGGTACCAACTATCCAGACACTTACATAGACACACACCTGAGATATAAGTCACTAAGCTCTTAAAATTCTGAAATCATTGTAATTTCTTCAATTATCAATTTGGAATGCTCATGGGAATTTAAGTTACAAATTCTAGAATTCCTGAAAAGTTGGCATTTATTACAAGTATGTCTGTACCCAGCCGGTGGGGCCCTCTGTTGATATTATACTGCAAACTTTGGAAAAAGGGGCCCAATCAAGCCCCAGAAAATTGTCTGACGACCTCTGATGCTGGCCTTTATCACAATGACTCCAAAAACAACCGGCTCATCTATTTTAAAGCTATTTGTAGCAGTTTGGTTTTTTCCCCTTGTTATTATTTTTTTCATGACATTGACCTTAAAAGGGCTCTTTTCAAGCACTTTTTTGGAACAGAAATAATTTCTTCAGGTGATTATAAAATACATGGGCAGATAGTCTGAACAGAGTACATATATTTGAAAAAAAGAATCTTGTTAAAATGTTGATTTGTGGTCAAATGGTGATCATTCTCCGAAGGGCCAGGTTCAAAAAGTAGGCAAGAATAGACCTGATGCGAAGATAAAACAGGCATGCAACTTGATCTTTGTCCATAGATTTTCCCATGAAAGTCTCGGAATCAAGGCTTATGCTTTGTGTATGAGTTAGCCCCATCCAAGATCTAAATTATCCAAGTTGCTAGATATCTCCACATCGTCCCTATTCAGAATGGGAAGCTTCTATAAAAGTGTCGATTACTATAGGAATGTAATATAATGATGATTATGCTTGCACTTGTGCCTTTTGGGTACTGACAGAGGCATAGGTAGAGCCGAGTGCCTCTATCAAGTATCTAAAACGCACATGTGCAAGCATAATCATCACACATTGCGTTTATACCACGGTCTGCACCTTTAGGATGCATTAGAATGCATCAAAATGCATTCTGCATTCACTGACATACAAATATATAGGTATGGTATCCATAGGGTCCCAGACATTAGGCCGAAATACCTGCCTGCTTACAGGCAGGATCCAAAGATGTCTGTTGGTAGTCTATCTACTCTGCCAGACTTGCAGAGTGCCCAGTTCTCACAGAAGTACTTACTGTCAGGTCCAATGCTTCCTTCAACACTTCCCTCAATGTATATCCAAAGATTCACAATACATAAATCACTTGAAATACTTGTGATAATCAATAATCCAGGTGATTTTCAAATCTCCCTCCCCTCCCTCCCTTACTCCAAAACATTGCTGGCCATCTTGAAGCCAGGTGTAGCCACCTAGTGCCAAAGAGACTACACTATTCTTGGTTGGTTAGCCCCATATTTCAAAAGGAGGCCAACACCAGGTAGCACTCCCAGCATGTTGACAATGGAGGCCATTGAGGTAGTGATATCTAAACTCAAGATAAACATGCCAGATTTGTTGGATATATCTCATGCTTCAGTTATTACAAGCTGATGTGCATAAAAAATTGCATGTTTGTAAATAGGAGGGACAATTTCCAGGAACTGACAGTGAGTGCATGTACTTAGTTCAGACTAGCCATGTGTTTGTGCCACTATAGACTTGTATACATCTTGGATCTTGCCTGTAAACAGGCAGGTATTTCGGCCTACCAGACATATGACTCATCTAACCCAATACTATTGTCCAGCCCCGTGGCCTAATCGATAAGCTGCAGAACTTTATATCACAAGGTCCCTGGATCGATCCTAGGCAATGCTGAGCTTTTTCGGTATGAACCACTGTCAAAGCCATGTCATAGCTGCTGTCACATATAAGAAAAATATAGAAAAAGAACACTGTCAATATTCAAGTGTTAACTCTCAGTGCCTCTATCCTGAAATAAAAGCACGCAGATTAGGGAGGTTTAGCAAACAGGACGTACGTCACTCAAACCTGATTTTACATAGACGTAGCAGTGCTGTAAGTATGCTGCACGTCTGCGTTATATTGCCTACGTAGTGACTGCTAAACCTCCCTATTATCCAGTTTGGGCACCCAAAATCGTTCTGAAATGTGATAACCATGGTGTAATGTCAGACAGAGGACGGGGAATCAACTTCACGCTCCGGCCACCCTACTTAAAGTTCTCAGAAGTTAGATTGCACTGTACGGGTAAATTTAGAACTACAAAGGGCTAGTCATAAGCATGGACCAAGCAATTTGCCTGCTCATCACTACTAGGCGCGGGAATGCGATAGAGGTATAGACAGTGCATATCTCACTCTCCTAATGGAAGTATTGTTTGTCTAAACAAGTTTCAATGGTTAGTATTGCACCTTGCACAATGACTTAAATGAATGTATTTACTGGTCATAAGTCATTCGAAGTGTAGAATGCAATGTCTATCCATACTGCTTATGTGTAGACAACTTGTATCTCTGATATATATCTAAGACATGTCTACTCTGTTCCTCCTCACCATACAATTACAGCCTGTCAAATCCCCCATCTATACCATGATTACTTTCATTACTTAGCAGGGCAGCTATTAGCATAACATCATCTATGACAGCCAATCTTTTTCACATGTCTGGTAATTTAGGGAGCACCCCTGGGTGGCCTTCTATTATGTAGGTGGATAGCTGATCTTACTAATAGAGTAATGAATGGGCTAACGGGCACCGAATTCAGTGTATCGTAGGATATTGTAACAAGTGGCGGTTATTACATGATTAATCAATAAAAAATCAATAAATAATCAATAGAATATCAATAAAAACAAGTTGAAAACAAAAATCCGTTCCCGGGACTCAAAGCCTGCCATAGGCCTAGTGTGTGTACACACGGCAAAAAAAAAATTATGCACCCGGACCAGGACTCATCCCGCCTACCTCTACCAGCCGAGCGCAATGTGCTAACCACTAGACCACCGGGTCTCACACCTCGGTGCCCGGCTTGGCTTGCTTTGGTTTAAATGCATCCCGCTTCTCGCGGTTATGGCCTGCAGTCTTCGCCGTTATGCGAGCAGTAGCGACAAAGCTGGGGGGTCACAACCCAGACTGCTGGGGATTTTCACACTTTGAATGTATAATAGTTATATGTGAGTGACCTCCCCGGGCTTTGTATCATATCAAGGCCTGGTTCTAGCCAACCACTTCTGTCAGTCCCTGTGGCGCACTGCATAGGGAGTTGGATTTGGGATCTGAGACTGCAGGTTCGAGCCCTACCCTGGCCATGAAAATTTTATGGGTTTTAACATGTAACATATGACATGTTAGGACATGTAAGGAGTGCTGATATCCATTGATATCAGCACTCCTAGGACCTGCAATATCGACAGGTATCAGACTGGGAATATCCAGAAAAAAACACCCAAAATCACAGAGGTTGTGTAATAAAATGGTTACGTCTTTCGGGGAGAAGCGCTAACGTGGCGCCATTTTCGCTTGTTAAATATGAGCAGGTAAACTTTCAACTTTCGCCGGTACCAGGAACACACTTCCGATCATACCGTTTCTCCTCGAAAGGGTTCACGTAATAAAATGCTATAATATGATGCCCTCTGGTGAGCCCTGCATAAACTAAGGTCCTAGGCACGAAGCAGTGCCTATAGCCCTGTATGTATGTAAGTGTGTCAACTTGACCTAGAAAGCCCTCACAGTGAGTAAGCATATTTCTAGTGCCCTCCACCTGCTTCACTCTGAGATCAGGCAAGGCACACACCACAGCACTCCTTACTACAGTTCACCCTTACTAGATAAAACTAGAAGTTAAAGCAACAATGTCTTCAATACTGCTTACCTATTGAAGGAGCTGATACCATACTGTATATCATACATGAAAGGGATGTAGCTACATGGTGGTACATCAGGTGCCTCCCTGCTGTTTGTCAGTATCAGCAGGCTTAATTAATACAGGAAAGTGTAAAACCCCTCGTATAAGCCACAGCTCGTAGACCATTTCAAGGGTCTACTGCGGCTTAGAGAATCTTCCTGAGTTCAAGGTGCGGCGTATAGCATTCCGCTAAAGTCAGGGTGTGGCTTATACGCGGGGTCTTACGGTAGGAGGCAATCTAATTTTAGTTTAGTAGTTTGTCTCATTTTGTGCCTCTTAACTATGTTCCCAGCTGGTATTCCTCAGCAGCTGATCACATTAACAGTCACAGTAAGGTGACAATAATGAAGTGTTATATGAATAGATGTATGCAGTGGTAAATTATATGATGGTGTACAACATGACATTGTAGCCAAAATGCCCAATGTTGTCCATGTGGTCGGTATTGTATGGTCATTTCATATTATATAGAATAACAAATTTTCAGTTAAATCATGACTAGAGTAAAGTTAAATATGTCCAGCGGGAGTGACCTACGGATAATGCCTGACCATTATAGGTGCCCATTGATGGAGATTTTGGCACAGTATGCTATGATTGGCCTCCTTAATTGGTAGCACTGGATGGAGCTACTCCTGTTCAATTGCACCTAATAATCTTTCCATTATTATATACGATCACAGTACCATATCCCCTGTGATGATGACAACTTTGTTCCGATCTTGATGAGCAGTCGTAGACCATATTGACATCACCCTTACGATCCACTGTTAAGATTAGGAGGATTTAGAATTCTAGCGGTCGTAAGTTGCCTTGGCATCTTGTTCAGTACCCTCCCCAGCTGCTGAGATAATCCAATTCTAATTTCAGGAGAAAAGAGATGCAGTAGATCAATGCCAAGCCAATCCAATTCTCCTTGAATTAGCAGCAGCCGGATCTGCGTTAACCCTTTAAGGTATGCATCATAATGTGTTAATTAGTCATGATAAGAGGAGCCCCCAAGTGACGAATCCATGTATCATCTTGACCCTATAGGGCGGGCTTCCCTAGCCCACTTAAAAAGGTCTTTCCTATCCCCTCAGGCTGTGTGTGGTGGACATATGCGTGGGCACTGAGACATTCCTCTGTGAAATTGTATAATGTCGTTCTCGCCATTAATATGACCTTAGCTGTCGAAATGGCATTAAACATCTATTACTCACTCACTGACCCTATAGGGTGGATATAATTATAAATGTCCCTTTAGGATCAGCACCAGCGTAGTCCCAACAACCTTATTGAAATTGCTGGGTTTTTTTTTCAGTGGTTATGCCACATAGACATACCACTTGATACATCATGAAACCCATCTAAACAATTCACAATGAGATGGTATGAATTGTAATAAATTGCAAATGAGAGCCATATCTGCTTCTGACAATATCTTTAATACCCCAATATAAGATGTGCGTGGTTGGACAGGGATCAGTGATCATCCACCCAGTCACGCAATGTGAACACCCTTGACCCACAATTACCATTGTGTGTGGCGACGTGGCATTTTTCTCTCTGCATCCTAAAAGTCAAAATAAAAAACCTGCAAAAAGCAACAAAACAAAATGACTGCCACTACAAAGCTACCTCATAAACCACAAAGGGATAGTACAGGCTCTTTTCAATGGACAGGAGGTCCAGGTTATAATTGAAGATTGCTAAGAAATTGAAGACAAAACTAGTGACATCCGTTGGGAGTTATCACAAGTGTTGTATATAGTCCTACAGATATGGAGGGGTATAAGGGGGATGTACACGGCCGATAGGCCATGTGAGGGGATGGGCCTGGATCAGGGCAGGCCTGTCAGTGGTTGTGTGTGCACCACAGGGAGAGGGTGACCAAGTTTCAACAAAAGGTAGAGGCAAAAACATTCCAGACACACAGGGATTATTACAGCTAGTGACTAGGCCTCACATAGGGACCTGCTGACTACTGTCCTCAGTATGGACCGGGTTTGTAGCATCGTTTTGTCAAGGGTTTTTACCAGGGTAGATCACAGGGAGAATCAGTCATTAAGAAGATCAAAGGGATTCGCCCTCACTTTTAACAATGAGAGGAGCTGCCAATTTGACATAGACAAGGGCTATATGTGTATGTTAAGTACTGCCTAATAATATATCGTTTTCTTTAAACAAAGCCGAATGCTTTTAGACAAGGAACGAGGTAACGCAGATCATAACATAATCAAAATATTTACCATTATATAAGGGAAATGCTATCAAAATACTACATGTATAAAACAATCGTGTGGCAAGATTCCTATCAGATCTAAAGTGTTGACATGGAAATCAAGTTCCCTTTTTGTTTACTGAAGCTATTGTTGATTTACACGACATTAAATCACAGGGGATGCAGCTTTTTTATATATATATAAAACTTCAAAGCTATAGAATATAGTTATGGGCTGTTAGGATTTGACGGTTGAGAAAATGGAAAGTAATTTTATTGGCAGCTTAATGCTAATGTATAGTCACGCCAAAAAGTCATAGGGAGAGATGTGAGGATAAAACATCATTTAAAAAATGACTGAGATTGACCTGGATGAGTGCTGTTTATGAACAGTCTTTCAGAACTGACAGACTTGGTCATTATCTCTATGGAATTCACCCACTGCAACTGGCATCCAACGTCATAATTACACACTCCGATTATATTATGACAGAACGTCCTTTCTCAGTAAACTAAAAATGCAAAAGGTATTGCAAGATACAGATCTCCAACGCAATATGCTAGATAATGTGAGGTTGTTTTTCCTAAAAATTGAAGGCACCCTATTTGATAGTGTAGTAACTTGTATGTAAGGCGCACCTCGTACATTATAAATAAGGCGCATCCAGAGTTTATGCAGGACCTAAAGCTATGACGCGCACCGGGTGCTAAATTCTGGTAATCTTGTCATGGCTGTAGTATAAAAGCCCTTCATAAGGGAGAAATTTGACTTCATGCAGCTTTTCTTTAAGTGCAGCAATGTGCTTTGCATGTGCATAAGCGAGGTACTGCTACGGCAGTACATGTATGATTATGTTCTCCAAGATGGGCACACTGATGGAGATGGACTGAACTCAGATTGGCCTCCTTCTCCTTCCCCACAGTTCTATAACAAACACTGTGTCATTGGGATGGAAGAGAGATCGGTCTGTTCGTATAGGCAGTCAGATAGCATGTCTTGCTGATATGCTATGTAAGAGAGGCTGTTCACCCCAGGTGAACCCATCTCTCATCTGTCCCATATGATTTTCGGTGGTAGGCCATTAGATATAGGATAGCACATAATGTATGAGCATCATGGTACACGAGTTAAAATCCTATTTTTACTAACCTATTTCTACTATCATTGCAGATTGAACCTCCGTAATTTAGAAAGTCCTGTCCTACATTTCCATAGATGTTCTGTCTTATAACATTTTAGTACCAATCACCTTGACCTAGGAATGTCAGTTAACTGTTGTTTCTTTATTTTTATAGCCACACGAGGAGATGAAGATTCAACTAGCACTAAACGCACGGGTGAGTACCAGTTGATTTCAGCACTAACAATAGAAAGGATAAATATCCAGGATAAATATACCCTTTATCCGGCAATAAGTATCAATATCATGCATGAAATGCGCTTACAATTGGCCAGAATTATCTAAATTAGCACTGTTTTATAAAGCCCCATAAGTTGCATCGGCGTTTGTGCAGAGAAACACACTATAGATCAATACGGCAAGAAAGGGTGACTTTTCAGAGAAGTTTTTGGACTTTTCTTAAGGAAATCTATTGAGAATGCAAACTTTCCTTGTCAGGACTGCTATGCAATACCCATTATTTGAAGGATAGTTGTTTTGTGAATCCTTTGGTGTTAGTCATTTTATATGTGGTCACTACAAGCAAAATTATGAGCATTCCACCAAAATTGACAAAACTTTATTCATGAAAAATTCCCCCTTTCTTGCCACATGGGTCTATAGGTAATAGGATACCATACTGGCTATATTGACACTAGGAGTAAATAACAAAAACCGATAACAAATATAAACATAAGCAAAAAAAAAACAACTTTCAATGGGATGTAAGTCCTTCTTTTATCTAGTTATAAAGCCAGAGAATGAGTGCCAATGTCCGTGTGTGGCAGCGTATATATATATATCAAGTAGACGAAGATCAATAGTTCAGATAATGTTTAGTTCAATCAAGTCCCATTATACATTCATTTTACAAAGTTAGAGACATAGAGGACCTCCCTATACGCACAAGCAGCACTTCTATTTATTGCATAATAGATTAGATTTGATGTTACTGGGCATGCCACCGCCACCTCTCTCGAAATCTCAAACTATAAAGCTTCTTTTTTATACGTGTATTAGATTAGCTCCATTTAGAAACTGACATATACTGTTCTTTATGATGCCCTTTGAAGAAAAGCATTTCAAGTAGTTGAAGGCACCTTGCAAATTATGTATGAAAAGGGAGGTATGGGGTCTTAGAAGGTGGTCTCAAGGGGGTGGATATTAACTGCATCCCATGAAGTCAGACATTAGTCTTTCTTTTCTGTCATTGTGTATAACTTAGTGATTCACTCTTTAGTAACACTGGTTTAATGGTATAACATGAAAAACATGGTCTGGAATGAAAAGCAGATATCAATTAACAATTGTTTACTAAGTTAGACCTCTGTCCAAATCATGGTATGTATAACCTAGGATGAGTTACCAATAAATGGATTCGGGCTTCCCTAGCCCACTTAAATGGGTCTATATCTCCTCTTTCCTATCCCCTCGGATGTGTGTGGTGCACATATGCACGGGCACCAACACATTCCTCTGTGAAATTGCGTAATATAGTTCTCGCCATGAATATGACCTTAGCTGTCGAAATGGCGTTAAACATCTATTACTCACTCACCAATAAATGGATTTGAATTAGATATGATTTCATTTAACGGGAAGGTACACTTGCATTTGTAATAGACCCATCATATTATTAATGCAATCTGAATATCAATTTTAATGTATGATTGTTATCGGTTTACATTACCATGTCCCTTTCCAGGTAGGGCTTCCACTGGCTAGCCACGTAAAAGGCCCTGTATCTCCTCCTTCCTAACCTCCCGGATGTGTGTGGTGCACATATGCGTGGGCACAGACACATTACTCTGAAATTATGTAATGTAGTTTTCGTCATGAATATGACCTTAGCTGTCGAAATGACGTTACACATCTATTACTCACTCACTCCCTTTTCGTGTTATCCCAACAGGCGCTGCCCATTCTGAAGGTCATCCTCCTCCTTAACCTTGGTGCCTTCCTGTACGGGGTCGTCCACGTCAGGCTCAAGTCGCACGTCATCGACAACCGACACCTACCTTCGTCACACCTGTCGGCAGGACGGACGTTAATGGGTGAGACTGGGGGCAGTAACTGTGCCTGTCAGACCCCTCCCACTGCTCCTCAGTCAGAGTTCAAGATCCCTAACATTGTCCACTATATCTGGTACAACACTGAGTCCGTCCCCATCAAGTTTAACCAGATGCTCGCTGTGCTCAGCGCCCACAAGGTAAACTGCTCGGTGATATCTATTTGTTTTATTAACTTGGCGTTTTGTCCTGCACCTGCTTAAGCTTTATAATCATCGCGAATTAAACTAATTTTTAATAGTAGATCAAATATTTATCAGAGCTACTTCCCCCACCCCCTTTTTTAAATATCTAACGCTATATTGGTTGTGTTAGTCTCACCGCTTCCTGTCTTGATTTGACAAAGACTGCAATCACACCAAAATTAGTTTGTTTCATGAGTTGAGTTAAAATTGTAAAATGTTTCTTTTCATCTGAGGTTCATTTCTCAAGTCCCGTACTTCCTTACCTAATGAGCCGCCCACGTTTGATTCATGCGTGAACATAACCTAAGGAATGGCATTCTCGTCAAAATAGTGCATTTAGTTACTTAGCATCCCTGTGCGCTGGGTGACTTCATAAAAAAACACCTAAAATTCACACCCCGAATTCCGGGAGATTGTATGCCCCCTATATGCGACGTTTTCCACTATAGCACGACGTTCATCAATCAGAATTCCAATATAGCACAACTTTACAGTCAGTTCAAGTGAGGGTGTAAATATAATATCCTCTACCCAGAGGGAGAGGGGAGGATAGGGGAGGGGGTGGCAGGTTATGTAGCGGGTCTCCAAAGGGCCATGGCCAGAGCACATGAGGTGGCGCTCTCCTCCCTAGGGACTGCAGTTGCCCGACAGGAAAATAATTATAACTTGCACGCTCGGGACAGGACTGTAGAAGTGGGGGACACATTGTACTATTTGCATCCGATTCTGATGAAGGGAGTGTGTCCCAAAATGCAAAGTGTGTGGACGGGACCCTGGGAGGTTACCAAACACATTTCTGGGTTCATCTATGAAATTAAACAAGGTCGGATAGCTAAGATTGTGCACTGCGAGTCCATCAAGGTAGTTCCCCCTCCCCCCGGGAGCGGCCCCCCTACCCCCAGCCCTCCTTAGAGGAAGGGGGGGGGGGCGGGGGAAGAGGAAGGGGCGGAGTAAGGGGAGGAGACTTTCTCTGTACGGAGGAGAGCGTTACCCGCTTACCCACTTTTACCCGCAGCGAGGATAAAATTCCTGCACATGAGACATTTACCCACAGCGTCCCCCTTGGCAACCCAGCATCCCAGGACGTTGGTGACATCACCAGGGAGAGTGCCATGTCTGTTTGGGACCGTCTGGGAGAAAGGTTGGCAGTTATGACAGGAAAGAAGAAATCGTTGAAGCCGTACGTTCAGGGAAGAAGGAGCAGCCACTTCCAGAGGCAGCGGAGTGAAGAAAAATGGAGGAGAGGAAACTGTTGTCTGTGGTAGGGGGAGAGGTAGAGGGCAGCCACTCAGCTGGAGAGGTCAGCCTTTTGGCAGGCAGAGAGGGAGTCAGGGAAAAAAATCCCCCCTAGAACAGTTAGAGAAGGACTTTGATTCTGAGACTGTTTCTTATAGAAGAAGAAAATTTATCCTGTCCAGTAGCTACGCCGACTGCGTAACCAGCAGTCGTTCACCCAGCCCTAGTCGTGGAGGGAGGGAGAGCCGGCAGGGGAAGGAAGAGGGAACAGCCGCTAAACGAGTTGCCCGCAGTTCTCCAACGCAAAAACAGCGACACCGCTTTACCCGTGGTAGGTTGGCTAGCCCTGTGCGCGGAGGGAGGAGAAAAGAAGAGCGGTCTAGCAGCAGTGGGAGGAGGCTGGAACAGCTGCAAGAAGAGTTGCCCACAGTCCTTCAGCGCGAAAAAAACGGAGCCGCATTACTATTTACTATGCATATGATCTAAAAATCAATGTTGATCTCATTGACAATAGGGATTTACCAACCAGGCGTTTCGACACTTGTATCAAACATCCTGTATATGGTAAATCAGCCAGATTTAGAGCGATAAACTGCTGGAATAACCTTTGTGCAAAATACACTAATATTCTGGAGAAAGAATTATTCAAAAACACAACCCAAAAAGATTTTCCAAATTGTTTTATTATACCAATTGATACAGACCGGTTCAGGTAAGTCTAGTAGTTGGTATTACCACTTCTAGACAATAATCCTATAATTTGCCACTGTAGCAGCTGGTATTTACCACTGCTCATTGTGTCATTATCTATGTCTTTTCATGCTGTATTGTCTATGATATTATCACTGTTTCTCCATATTTATGTCTATGTCCTTAATATTACATTCTATTTTCATCTTAGGGTATGACATGTGGTATTACCACAGTCATTATGGTGAACTGACATTTACGCTCGAGATTGATATGGGCTTATCTCCTATGATAAGAGGATTTTTGGTAATGTAGTATTTACTACTATGCCAGATGTTCATACTATGCACACTTACATATCTTTGCACTATATTTATCTTATTTTTCAAAATACCATATACTAAGTTGAATTCTCCAGGCACAGTATTAGATTCCTATGTTGATGTCATTGTGCTAACAGCAATATATATACATATACATGTAGATTTTCTGGTACTGATCGAGCTAAACCTGAGTGTACTGGAGTCTCTATGAGCTGTAGGAATTATACTTCAAGATGTAAAATATCACACTATGACATTATACTAAACTCCTTCCACATTTTCAATCTCCCTTCATCCCTCACCCCCATCCCCTTCCCCAAGACCACTGAGTGGTTTCACCAATACTATAATGCGAGTGCCTGGAGTCTTGAACTTCTCTGATTTTTCTGATTTATCATGTGTGAACATGATTGTTAGAACTGAAGCTATTTTCTCTGCTTTATGGTCCACTGAAGATTATATTATTACTCGCCGCCGTACCAATTGTCAACATAGGAGGCTGAAATGTGGGCCCGGATGGCAGAACGGCCAGACCGAATTCTGGTATTTAACTTTAGACCCTATAAAACCTTTTAAAAAAAAACGCAATCGCTCGGTCAGCCCTGTGCGTGGAGGGGGGAAAAGAGAGGTTGGAACAACCGGGAAAATAGTTACCCGCAGTCCTTCATCGCTAAACCAGGGAAGCCACCTTACCCGCAGTAGATCAGGCAGCCCCGTGTGCAGAGGGAGGAGAAAAGAAGAGCGGACCAGCAGCAGTCGCCCATGGGGGGAGGCTGGAAGAGCAGTTTGCCGCAAAGGGAGTGAAAGAGGGGTTGACACTGACTCTCTCAGTGGCAAAAGATGTCTTACTCGCAGTCGGTCTCACGTTACTCGCACTGACAGCAGGAAAGGGACTGACACTGATTTACCTGCAGTTACCCGCAGGGAGAGCAGCCTACCCGCAGAGGTAGAACCAACAACCAGAGCAGCCAGACCCACGGTTCCTGCAGCAAAACTCCGGAAACCGAGCGTAGAAAGCGAGGTGCTCCTATCATTTCTGGGTTCGCTGGCCTAAGGACATGCCGCGGGCCCGTCCATACCTACTGCCTCTCAGGCCGTACCCAAGGCGGCTTCCCGCAGGAGGGGAGAGTCATCATCCAGTGAGGAGGAGGGCTCTTCGTCAGAGGAGGAGGAGGAGTCAGATGGTGCACAGTCTGCTGGCGGTACCTCCCAGGAGTCTCCCTGGGGAGAGAGTCGCCACCGTGCCCGAGCCCAGTCCTCCTCCGAAGAAGAGTCCCCCCGGAAGTCTCGCCAGGCAGTGGCCCGCCCCCGGTCCTCTACTGCCCCTGCAGCCAGAGAATCATCCGACTCTGGTGTGGCCCATGACTTGGGAGCATCTCCTTCCATCCAGTTGGATTCCCCGGTGCTCCCGTCTACATCCAGGGGTACCGGAGGTTCCTGGAAGCCGACCTCCACCCCAGAAGGCCAGTCCTGGTTCCGCTTTCCCGGCGGCAATGAAAGACTCAGTCAGCCCGAAAGGGTGAAGACTCATCCCCAGTCTAGACCTGTCCAGACTAAGAGGAGGGCCAGCTCCACCAGCAAGTCTCCCTGGGCCCCAGGCTCTAAGAAACTTAAGACTCCTGTGCCTACCACTAGGCCATCCAAGGGAAATACTACTGCTCACAGGGACAGGGGGTCCCCCCCTGGAAGACCTTCACCCCTCCCCAAAGGAGAGGCCAGCCCATCCCAGAAACTCCACTCCTCTCCCAAAGCAGTCGTCTCAGCCCTCTGAGAAGGAGACCCCACCCGCCAATCCCAAACCAGTGAACAATGCGGTCAAGACCCTGGTCTCTTTTGGATCTTCTCCCAGTGCCCTAGGCCAGGCCAAGGAGTAAGGGGGGAACAAAATTAAGACACTACTGGCTGCCTACATGGCTGGGGGAGAAGGGGGCGGAGGCATGGATGTTCGGCGAGCGGAGATTCTCCCTCTTCTTGGAGAGTCGATGTCCCAACCCCAGGAGCCAGCCCCCGTGGCCTACAGAGAGGTGGAGCTCAGCTCGGAGGAGGAAACCGAGGCCACCCCCAGCGAGGCTCTGCTTGAGAGTAAACCTGAGGAGCCCCATACTGGGGTGACGCCTCTGAAGGCTCCCTCCACCGATGTGACCGAGGGGGAGGTCCAGGAACAACCTCAGACAGGTAGTGCTGGTATCGCCGGTACCCGGAGCTGCCGAGGGACTCCACCTGCCAGCAGCAGTTGGGGGATGCGGGGGGCCAGACTCCATCCGAGGATCTTAACAATGCCACCAGGCAGAAGGATGGGTTTGAAGAGCAGAGTGGGGCTATATGGGGTCTGGGACCAATGGTCCCGACACTACTGCTAATATGCCCAGTGCCGGTGGGAAAGAGCCCCAAGAGGATGACCATACTGACCTCACTGGTACCCTCAAGCTGCCAGGGGATGCGGGAGGTCAGACTGCCACCAGGGAGGAGGACGAGTCTATAGAGCGGAGGGGGCCCATACGGGGTCAGCGCCCAAGGTTCGCAGCACAGCCCCTAGTGCACAGGTTACCCTCCTGGTCGGTACTGGGTCTGACGTGCACATCCAGATCCTACCGGAGCATCAGGCCACAGTGGAGTCCGCCAACCCAGGCGAATAGAAAGACCATTCCGAAGCACCTCAACAATCATCCAGCAACCTCATCGACTCGGTGGAGGCCCAGTCCCAGAACCAGGAGGAGACCGAGGCGGCAGTTGCCAACCTCCTGGCCTCCAAGGTGTACCTTTCACCCCAACCTCTGCTGGACCCCTTCAGTGGCCAGCCACATGTTATACTGAGCGAGGCGCAACTCAGCAGGATGGTGCTGGACCCCGGGATGACCCAGGTGGTGACTCCCATCACCATGTCCGCCACGGAGTTTGCAGGCTTACACTGGGCTTGGGATAAAGTTAGTCCCGTTCCAATACAACATCATCGGAACCAGGCCCAAGTCCCCAGCCCCCACTCCACCCTGCCGCTAACCAGGTTGCGACATCTTACCAGAGGAGAGAGCAGCACTGGAAGCAGTGAAGGAGGCCCAGCCTAGCACCCTCCTTTGCCCCTCAGATGAAGAGTTGGTTCCTCTGCCACTTGAGTGGCGGTCCCCTCCAGCCTCCCCGCGGAGGAACAAGATGGTGAGACAGCCGTCAACCTGCCCCTAAGGTCCCAGGGGATGCCTCCAAGACCCACCGTGCACCCGCAGCACCTTCCGGTCCGGCCCCGTGGTCTTCCTTTCAGGGGACCCCGCCCAGTGCATGGAGGCGCCGCCGCCCACCAGTCCCGCCCACTGCCACAGGAATGTCTTCCTCATGCTTTGTAGACATGCCCTGGGGGCGTGTGGTGGGCCCTCAACCCACCCCTACCTCATGCCGCCACATGACCTGGGTCCTGAGTATGGTTTGGTGGCGGGAGACATTAATTCCTGCTGCCGGATCATTGACTACTACACGGTAGAGACCTCTTCTCATACCACAACCCGGTGGTGCCCGCGGAGCCGCCCGGAGCAGTCAACGCAGATGGAACACCCTTCACAGGAGGACCCCCGTCCCTGGTGAGTGACTAAGCGTATGACTAGCTCCCGTACAGATGTATTCTAAATATAAGATATCTTGATCATGGTTAGTAATTCTTGAATGATTTATTGGGATACGTTACGGTTATTAACCTTAAGGACCCCTTCATCTGAGGTACGGCTGCGAGAACCCAGGGAGGGAAAGTAAGGGGGGATGCCCACAAGTTTTGAGGCCTGGAAGGGATGGTAATCAACTTTATCTCTTTGCAGGAACAGCAGGCCCCTGCTGCCCCACCGCAGTAGTGGACCTCTGGGGACAGCGTGGCGTCCCCCGAGCAGGCAGACGCATCTGGCAGGTCGTCCCGGAACCAGGCCGGTTCTGGCAGTGGCCAACCTCCAAGCCGGACTGGAGGATGGCACACTGGAGTATTACCAATCGGTAGTCACAGATGATACAAGTGGTGTTTGGCTCTGGTTTAGATCCACGTTGTGATTTCGGTTTATTGGACAGTTCATCCAGTCATCAAAAGTCGTTTACCGGCAGTTTATCTAGTAGCCCCTTCAAAGAGTAGTTGGCGTTACAGGAGACGCCTTTTTGCGATATATCCGTTTTAAATTAACTGTTAACTTTTAAATTAGTAGTGCACCTCCTCCCTTTTCATTAGTCATATGTGTTAGAATAATGAGGGGAGAGTGTAGTGGTAGCACTAGGCTGCCGCGGGTATCGTTGTGGGTAACGTTGGTTTGGCCTCACTCCCCTAGGGGGCGCGCCTCTTGCAGCCACTATATAATGTGGCTGGAGGGCGTTGCCTCCTCAGTCATATCCAAGGCTCCAACCGGTACAGGTCGTACCAGCCTTACCAGCGATACGGCCGAAGGAAGGACGTTGGATGTTTCAATTGATGATTACTGGAGATATATCAGACACTGTACGCTTTGATTCTGCCACAATATAAGAGGCTTTGCTTCATTTATAACGGACAGCTGTTGTGTTCTCTTTCCTTCCACTCAATTACCGTTACAGTACTGTCTATGAATAAAAATCCCAATAAAATAGGATTGATGCAATGCATGTCAACCCTTACCATTAACCGTATCCTTTCAAACAAAGGCAGGAACTATTGATTCTGACAGTTTCTCTTCACATCAATAAATTACCCATGCAGGATGTTCAATTGCAGATATGATTACACATCTGACAAGATATCTGGGCAAGAGTAGTCTGGCTGTTTTGTAACGAGATTCCATCAAATTTCAGAGTAAAAATAACAATTTATCTCTGATACGTCCTGCAGGGGAAGCAGTTAAATCTCCACATCTGATACATTTCTGCATCTTAAGTTAGATTCATGTTGATAGTGTTTGCATTTATATAATTTTTTTCCGTAGCCCACTTAAAAGGGTCTATATCTCCCCTTTCCTATCCCCCTGGATGTGTGCGGTACACATGTGCGCAGGTACTGACACATTCCTCTGTGAAATTGTGTAATGTTGTTCTCACCATGAATATGACCTTAGCTGTCGAAATGGCGTTAAACATCTATTACTCACTCACTCACTCCCTAGCTTACACATTTACAATCAACTCTCTAAGCCATAGGGCAGTCGGGTGAAAGACTCACTTGAGTTTATGTTTTAATAGATGAGTTTGACTTTCCAATTTTCAGATGTCACATTACATTATATCTGCTTATCACAGTTGGTTGTACTCTGGAAAGGTACACTTTGATCTGGAGCAAAGATGGCAGATATAATTATCTAGGCATAAGTCTTTTTTCAGTTTTTATAAGACTACTCTGCTGTCCTCTATGCAGAGCAAGGTATGCTGGTATCAAGGGTGATACACTGTGCTGGCCAGCTTGTTTTATAGAAATGATAGGTCAGATTATGACCCTTTACTTTATTGCCTGATACTTTCCGCATTTAGGGCTTCCCTAGCCCACTTAAAAGGGTCTACTTCTCATCATTCCTATCCCCTAGGATGTGTGTGGTGCACATATATGCGGGCACTGACACATTCCTCTGTGAAACTAATGTAGTTCTCGCCATGAATATGACCTTAGCTGTCGAAATGGCGTTAAACCTCTATTACTCACTCACTCACTTTCCGCATTTGAATTAAAGTGTTGCATTCTCTTTTAGCATTCTTGCAAAACTCAAGTTTACCATTTTAGGTTAAGAGAAAATATTAGAGTTGATGCTAAAACCATGTCCTTGATGTCTTCTACTTTCAACAGGTCATACAACCAGACATCATGTACTTTCACACTGACCGGGAGCCCACTGGTCCTTATTGGGAACATATTCGTAATTTGCCAAATTTCCAAATAAAATACAGGGATCCTCCCACCTACCTGTTTGGGGAACCAGTTAAGACACCCATGTACTACACTTCACATTCCAATGTTGATCGAGTCAAAATCCTCATGGAGTATGGTGGAATCTACCTTGACTTTGATGTCATGGTTACTCGTCCATTTGATGACCTTCGTCGCCATTCATGTGTCATTGGTATGGAAACTGAAACCAAAGCCTGTGGCAGTGTTATCCTCTGTGAAAAGTCATCTTTCTTCCTTACTTTGTGGATCAACTCCTACTTGGATGATTACAGAATGGAGAAGTGGGCCTACAATACTGGTCAGGTACCGGCTAATCTAGCTCGCCGCTTCCCGCATCTCTGCCATGTAGAGAAGTATCGATTAAATCGGCCGAACTTTAAAGAACTGGATCGACTGTGGGGACCAAACAGGTTCAACTGGACAGACAATTATGCAGTTCATACCTGGTATAGAATATGGAAAAATATGAGTCCATACTACAAGGGGATTGATGTAGATCCAGAATCCATTAAATCCATGAATAATACTTATGGTGAGATGGCACGGACCATATACTTTGGCCGACCTGAGCTAATCTACCGGGACGTTGAATGAGATGCTTATTTTGAGTTCAACTTTAAAAGGAAGTAGACAGTGACATTGAAGGTTTTGTCGAAGTATACTCCAAGTATCATTGGAGCTGATAATACCATATGCACAATGTAAGGCTGCATGTGGAATGCAGAAGGATCTTCAAATCTAGGTGAACTGATCATTCCTGGTGTACTTTCGATAGGGATGATATTGACTTTGCATCCCTTGGAGTTGCTTTGTCCTAGAGGTGTACTATTTACTTTAATGACATTTGTGGTCTTGAGTAAACAGTGGTAAAGGGTCTTGGACATCTATGTTAAAGAGAGATACCAGTGAATCAGGAAAGGGTGGAGGAGATGTCAAAGCAGATGCAACCTGAACTGAATCCCCATGGATAGTTGTAGGAGGGTTATTGTTCACTCCACAATTGGCCTATTCATACTTGAAAGGTACATACAGATAGTGATCATCCTCTTAAATAGTATTATCAATATGTAATTATAGTAATTGTCGTTTATGTTTTGAATACTGATATGTTTCAAATGGGAAAGCGTGGGACTTCAGAATATTATTGCGAGTACATAATGCCCTTAAGTTATTATATTCAGGTGAAACAGCTGTCCGTTCATGCATCACTATCAAGGGATTTCGTGCACAATATTTCTAAGAAATCCCTTTGAGTACGATCTGTAAGTTATGTAATATCTAGACTAGAACTCGGCTATACCTCATTCTATACCAAAAACGATGCACACAAAATGTAAACTTGTATATTTTACTAGCAGTTTTAAATCTGTTTCTGTGAGTGCGTTATGTTTATTTTACTATGGAGCTGTAGTGTTGTAGCACGAGCAGTTTAGGAATTACAGGTCCTAAACTTTTGATTCCCTTCTCTATCTAAGTCGTTGTATTACATTTTGGTTCAATTCATGTGCTATAGTGTGCTATTTCTCCCTCGTTGCACAAATTCACAATTATAGCCGAATATTTTCATGTTTTTCTGGGCAAATTTGCTTCAAAATTTCTTCCTTGCACCCATTATCGCCATGCTTTTGCCATTCACTTCTATAGTTAAATCATGTCCACTTGTTCTTTCTGCTCTAGAGCTCTAAATCCTTGTTTCATGTTATTTTTCTGTCTTAATATATTTGGTGGCATTGAATGGTTCTGTAAGGGACAGTTATAGATTCATGGAAATTTTCAATTGAAATGTGTTTTTGAAGGCTGTGAATTCAGGGGTTTTCAGGATAGTTGCAAAGCAGTGGTGTATCCTTATCCCTTGACATATTATTCACAGGTAATCCAAAAGGGGGCTGTCGTATTTGCTCAAGTAGGTTTGATGAGTACAAGTAGTCTGGATAATGAGGTGACACAGTGCAATGGCATAAATACTCAACCTGTTTTGTCATATAACCAGACCATTATACCAACCTTATAAACAGTCCACTATACCAGGTGATATCCCAGCCACGGGAATCTTATGTAACAACAAATTGTCTCACATCATGGCTTTATTCTGAAGTTATTAACACTGATTTCTCGGCATTCATTGTTTGATACATGGCCGATGTGTCAACCTATTCTCTGTGTAGTTCTATTGTTTTATAGTTCTATACTATAGTTCTATTGTTTTATAGTTAAAGTCTCATAGTTCTACATGTGTGAGGAGGCAAGTAGAAAGGGATATTCATGTGGGTTTTAAATATTTCCTCCCAAAAAAAAACTTTAGCTTATAATGATGGACAAACGCACTCACAGTTTTGATATATACACATATAGTAACATGGACTGCTATAGAATTGGACTGCTCTATATTTTCTACAAGGTATATTCCAGATTATCCATACAGTGTATATTCTGTGTAACAAAGAGCTAGTGCCGAGAGAATTTAAGTCCAATTAACATTAGTTATAATGGAAGGCATACATATTGACTGATCCTGGTCAACTTCGCTGACAATTGATATCACTGTATACATTTAGATACAATTTTGTCAGTCGATAGACAATGGATCTAGGAGCGAGAATCATCACAGTATGGCCAGGTCTCAGTCCCATAACACTATTGTTAACATAAAGAGGTTCAGAACTCTCATACCAAGTAGTCTACAGCCTCCAAGTATTGAATCTAAATTCCATTTCATCTATCCTAGTATAGACCTTGCGCATTAGGCCTATATTGTAGCAGAAACCTGTAAAATTCCCTTCCACAGGCTGGACCTCTCTGGTTACCAAGTATAAGTTATAACACTCTGAAGTATCTCCTCAAGTCAACCGTGGGGGCATCATAATAAGTTCCCTGTATTGTCCTTTTCTATCATTTACTTGGTAAAAATTACATCACCGCATTCTGGTGATGTATGGAAATAAAAGTAAAAGGTGACTTATGTACGCTGTTATACTCAAGCAAGAAAGGTCCGAAACCTACTTCTATGTACAGACAATTCAATTCAGTATCATCAGAGTCTCAGAAATATTAATCTCATTATGACAGAAGGTCATCTCTGATCTTGTGTCATAATTTAGTCTAAAACCTGGTGGCTAGTCATGGCGCAGGTTGTGCAATTATGAAATGTATTCAGGACCGAGGACTATCCGATACAGACAATAGTGGAAAGTAATATGTAAATACTGCGTTTTACATTTCTATAGAATTTTGAACAGACCCAAAGATGTGAAGACAGAATTGGATTTCACTGAGCAATGTGAGAGGTTTAGGTAGTTAAACATGATTCTAGACCCCGTGCTATATGTTGGTGGTTGAACTTGAAACAAATCAGGTAGGACATTTACCCTACTAACATCCCCTAGCCAAATGAATACTGTCAAAATCATGGTCTGGAGTTGCAAATCCAAAAATGGAACAAAGACAGACCATAACATTGGATTTGATTATGAATTAATCAATGGTGGCCAATTATTTACCACAGCAACGCTGCAAGCTATATAGTTATACACGTGAGTCACTTATATGATATGACTGTTAGAACCTGACTCATTACTGATTTGATTCAAAATGGAAACTCAGCATTATAATCAGTATTAAGGAATTTATGTAACAGAAATATAGATCATTATATAATCCCCGTGTTCATATAATGTTTCCCAAAGATATTGTGTATGTGCAAAGATATCACACTTTATCGATTAGCCTGTCAATATTTGAAATGATCTCAAGGTTCCATACATTGATGTAATTCCTAGCAAACGACATATTGTATGTAATTCCTAGCACATTTTCAAATGAATAGATTGTTTCCAGTCATGCAAGTATATTTGAAAAAAAAACTGAGATGTGAATACATTATGTTGTAGAAAGGGGAGTCTTCACCATACGTAATCACTCTAAGAGCTTGAGTCTCTGTTTGGGATTTCATTTGTTGAAAATCAGGACAAAGTGAACACAGTGTACTTTTCCTGTTAGGGATATAGACTTCTCACTGAATTCTGCTGTTCCTCCTAACGATTTGAACTAAGTTTATATCGCACTTTTTTGTTTGGATCTGAGAAAAGAGGGACTGAAAGTGAACAATAAAACTGTACGCAAACGTATAACTGTGTTGTTTTGTTTTTCTTGAGTTCACAGCTGATACGTAAATGTCCCCACACCGGGTAAAGTGACAGTGGTGTGCCATGATAACTGGGTGTAGGATTTACAAGGGCAGACTAATGACTAAAGACAGCCTTGTTACCTACATAGCCAATGGTGTGTATCTGCGAGGGATGTGTCACGAAAATGAGTTTATATCGTTTACTCATGAAGCAAATGGGCCTATAACCCCATTGCTATATGAAACCACGCCTAATTCTGACAGCCCAACATAACAATTTTACTTTCTCCCGGGAAAATAATCACACTAATATTCCCAATTTTGCCTTAACATCTGTCATAACATACCCGAGGCGCATTTTGATTTCCATTGATTAAAATTACTAAATATAACCCTTTGGTTCTTTTTGTTTTTGTTTTATGAGCATACATAACACTCATCAACTACAAAAATAGTCATATACACGTGGTACATTTTCTCGGATTAGAACAGTGAACACACTGCACAAATTATGACTTTTCTCTGTGAAAAGTTGGAAACTTGGTTCTTGCCCTGTCTCTGTCTCTCTGTCTCTGTCTCTCTGTCTCTCTGTCTCTCTCTCTTACTCTCTCTCTCTCTCTCTCTCTCTCTCTCTCTCTCTCTCTCTCTCTCTCTCTGTCTGTCTCTATCTCGTGCATGCTCACTCTTGACCAGTATCTGTCTCTCTTCACCTGTCTGTGTCTGTCTGTGTGTCTTTGTCTGCCTGTCTCTCTCTCTCTCTGTCTGTCTCTGTCTCTGTCTGTCTGTCTCTCTGCCTCTGTCTGTCTGTCTGTCTGTCTCTGTCTCTGTCTCTCTCTCTCTCTCTCTCTCTCTCTCTCTCTCTCTTTCTCAATCTCTCTTTCTCCCTGTCTTTTCGCCTGTCTGCACTACCTTCGGTTCCTGTAATACAGCGATTCCTCCATATCCACTTTACAAACAGACCGTTTCCAACTTCTGGCCCTGCTAGTATAGAGGAGAAAAATGTCTTGCTGTAAGTGACTATTATGTAAGGTGGGATGGTGTAAATAATTACACACTTAGAGTACATTATAGCTTAATTGACGGATAGATGGCGTTGAAAATGAAAAATGCCTTTAATGATCGCAGAAACAACTACCATGAATTTATGTATTACAATGTACCTGCAGTGCTAACCCCGGGTGCGAACCTACTACATGTAGTCTATCCCGACTTTCGACGTTGTAAAAGTGAAATATTCAGCATCGCATATGTGAAATAGTTTCCTTTTCCTGTTGTTTTAAGTTCTTCAAGGAAATAAGCATTTAACTCCAGTGAATACCTGCCAACTTATGTAAAACTTGCATAAATCCTCGTCCATTGTGACCACAACCACGTCCGTTCAACCATTACAGAGACTGTCTATCCAGACAATTGCCCCTTGCCTCTATAAATAACCTGTGTGGAATGTTCACTAGTGGATTCTGTAACAAATCTATGGTCTCAATGAAATAGAAATCAAACTTATGCATGGTAAATTCTGTGGCCAGTCCAAGGGAACTAATGCTGTCCAGCTTTATTATAGTTACCGATAATATTACTGAACATTCCATAGAGACCAAATGGACTGCTACAACAAATAAGATTGTTCTCAACAAGAAGGTTTATGGCAGTCTGTGAGTGCATAGACCATATCTGAAAAATATGAACCTAAATTCAAATACCAAATTAGACAGTATTTGATCGATTAAGTATTTGCCTTTGCAGATACCTGTAACAGTCTATAGATAAAATGGCTAGCAGTTGTAGTTAATACATAGGTCTAATATCCTATTTATATATCTATATCTTAAGTCTCTCCCTTCCTTGTGTTTAACAGGTCATACAACCAGACATCATGTACTTTCACACTGACCGGGAGCCCACTGGTCCTTATTGGGATTACATCCGTAAATTGCCAAATTTCCAAATAAAATACAGGGATCCTCCTACCTCTCTATTTGGTGAGCCAGTAAAGACACCCATGTACTACACTTCACATTCCAATGTTGATCGAGTCAAGATCCTCATGGAGTATGGTGGAATCTACCTTGACTTTGATGTCATGGTCACTCGTCCATTTGAAGATCTGCGCCGGCACTCCTGTGTCATTGGTATGGAAACTGAAACCAAAGCCTGTGGCAGTGTTATCCTTTGTGAAAAGACATCATTCTTCCTCACCATGTGGATCAATGCTTACCTGGACGATTACAGAATGGAAGAGTGGGCATACAATACTGGTCAGGTACCAGCTAATTTAGCTCGCCGATACCCCCATCTCTGCCACATAGAGAAACAAAGACTAAATAGGCCGAACTATGATGAGCTGGACCGCCTGTGGGGACCAAACAGGTTCAACTGGACAGACAATTATGCAGTCCATACATGGTATAGGATTTGGAAGGACATGAGTCCATATTATAATGGTATTGAACCAGACCCAGAAACTATTAAATCCATGAATAATACCTTTGGTGAAATGGCACGGACTATATACTATGGTCAACCTGAGTTGATGCACCGTGATGTTGAATGAGGAAATGCAGGCGTTAAAGGAACAGCTGAGTTAAGTTCTTCATTGAACAGAGGAGACTATCGCCCTTTGCTTGAACTTGCAGCTAATCTCTGGGCCAAAATGTTACAGATATACTGTGATGTATTTCTGGGAATGGAGACGATCAAGATGATCATGGTTATAGTATTACTAAATTCTAGGTGTCTTGTCTCGCATTTCCAGGTTCCACTATTTAATCATACTTGTAAATATGCATATCAAAATACACTTTTAGTATATATAGGTGAGAGGGTAACCATTGAATTATCAGTAATTGATAAATTGCGGGTAATGAGACTGACAGGCAAATTCATACTCCACCTAGTGGTGGTTCCAAGTACTCACCAGACTCTCAACCACTCAGCCTAGTGGCTCCACCTTCTGCTAATCACTGAGCAACTCTCAACCCTGGTTGCAATGGGTGGCACCCTTTACCTTTTCTCACCCACCGTTCATAAATACGCCTTATAAACTTTACATATTTAATCCATCACTATCACCATCTAAAGTGACCATCCGACTTCCAGGATGAAGTGTACTAATACTATACCATATACTGCTGCTCCACCTAAAAAGAAAGCAGGCGGTAAGGCTAAAAAGACTACTTCTATGGACAATTTAGGCGACCGTGTTACAAGCCTCGAGGACGATGTCCTTGCCATCCGACCTCAAAACAATGGAATCCTCGCTGCTATAAACGGCCTTAAACCTGCTGCTACAGAGCCTACAACAACACAAGTACAGTCACAGGTCAGTCAGATCCCAGTAGTCGACATCACTTCAACAGAGTCAGTACCTGTAGTGCAGACTCCGTCTAGAAATACTCGTGCCACCGCAGCTGCAGTGACATCACAGCTTGCTGCGGGACCGGCCATCGACAGATTTGCTGTGGCCATACAGGCCACTACCTTTGCGGGTGAGAATTCCTACCCTCTACCACTCAGCTACCAAGACAAAGTTCCTGCTTTTGTCACTGAGAAGGTAACAAAAAACCTCACCTCTACATCACATCAGCTGTCATCCATCAAGGGTAAGCCTACTCATGCCCACGACTTCATTTTCGGTGGCCCTACACATATTAAAACAGGTCTAAATGTTCTAGACCCTTTAGAATATTTGTTTGGCCTGTCATGGGTTATTGAAGACAGCCGCACCCTGTCCCAAGATAAGCCCCATATCGCTGGGCATATCATGGACATAATAACAGCAGGCAAACATGATCAGTGAGAGCAGATATGTGATTGGTCAGAAGAAGTCCTGTCTTCTATTGCTGATGAACTATTTACTTGGCAGGACATTGCATCTATCAGTTCATTGAGGTCAGAGGTCGCCAAGGTCAGAGCGGGTAAAATCTACCCCACCGCCAACATAGCTGAAGCCTTATTCAAGAAGAATAAGTCTAAGTCTAAAACAGAGTCTAAAAATCAGGCCGCTTCTCAGAATCAGACATATATAGCTGAGAGGGTAACCATTGGATTATGGTAGGATGGCCCATCTTACATATGATACTTTCTTGTCTCTCATTATTTTCCAGAGGGCTAGTTGATATCTAGAGTCAGATATACCTCAGCCTGTACCAAAAGGTATAGTTGGGGCTACATTTTGAGATGTCTCCTTTCCATCTCACAGGAGGTAACATAAGCGACTTTAAGGGTAGGGTAGGTTAACCTAAAGACGACCACATACCTTGTGTTGACCACCTGCCACCTTGTTTTTCTCACTTTTACATCTACTGTATGGGGCTTTACCTCTAATATTCCTGAAAAAGAGGTGTTATGATATGTTTAGTAGTTATCATTGTATAAAAATACACCAAAGTACCCATGTTTGACTCTTTTTTATCATGGCCAACTGGCCATTTCTCCAGAAATCTTTAACTTTGGTTGCAGATTCTGAACATTGAGATTGTTCACATGTACCAAATATTGATTCTAGACATAGACATATATCATAAGTAAATGATGACATAAACAAATAGTCAGAAATGTTAAATGCCTTCAGTTTAGGAGTCATTATGCCAGGCATGCCAATTTCACCTTGAGTCGACCACCATTTCACCTTGAGTCAACCACCACTCACAGAGACAGTTATGCCTTTAATTGAATAGAAACCACTGATTCCACTGATTATGTAGGATTACATTAAAAGATTCATATCCATAATGTCTTGGGGCATTGCATTCCCTAGATGTATGTATGGGTTTCAAACTTTGCTGTGTATCAAGTGGTCTTCTCAAGGTGCAAAGTAGTCATCTCAAGGTGGAAATGAACTAAATGGAATGTTCTTAGTAAGGGTGATAAACTAGATATATATTATGCACATGAATTATATATCAGCAGGTAAAAAAACCTAAACAATTATCTTTCATTCAGTGCCTTTTGGAAGTCTGAGGACCTTAAACTATTACCCACTACAAAACCCTCATTGAAGGCCTGCACAGGAACGGTGGTCTTTAGGTTAATCTACCCTATAGACTGTTGCTATTACTATATTGTAAAGAGCAATTGTCTTACAGATGTCAATGGTCACTTGTACCAACTGCAAAGCAACATTCATTGACATATGAACAATGTTAGTGTGGTTGCATTGTGGATCTGAAAAAGGGATATTGTGATTTTCGAGTGTGTTTACCTGCTTATTAACACAAAAGAGCTCATCCCAATATCTAAATGTAACACCTATCACAAACGATCCCCTCACCAAAATACTCCCAATTTATTCCACAAGGAAGTATTTCCAAACATTTCACACTGATCGACTTCAATGATTATGTATCTATGTACTGTCAACAACCCTTGTTATCTGAAACCGAAATTTATAACAAATAGGGCTGCAATTAATCTGTTTAAATGCTGCTTGTATCACCATTTGTGAGAATAGCTCAGATTCTGTATTCATTAAGTCACGTTGTGTAACCCCAGCTTGAAAGCAAGGAGTATTATTTGGATGGCCGTAGTCAAAGCCAAAGAAAGTTCGAGTCAAGTACGATGCAGCAGGTGGACAGAATGGATGCCTGATTCCCTGGGCCTGATTACCATTATTTTGTACTAGCCAATTTCATTGAAATCTACCAGACACAAAGCGCAACTGTGCTTTGAAACAAATCACCTTTGTCGCTCTTCTTCCGTACATAGCCTTGTCTCAGAAAAGTATAGCTAGTCATATATATGTTTGTACTATATTGAGCCTAACCTGCATGGATCAACAAGTGAATACTGCCATTTGGTGCTAATCGGTATTTATTTTTTCTTTTCAAAAACTGAACACTAGAAAATTGGCCTTAATGGAAAATATCAACAGGGGTTCATGAAAATTGCTCACACGCTACAGAAAATTTTTCAGTACTCCCTTATATATATTTATTCCATGCGAAATCATAGTTGTATTATCTTTGACACTATTGGCGATATCGAGACTTAATAAATTTACACTTTATTGTTCTTAAAAAAAAAAACAATTTCATACTGGTTACATGGTGTTTGAGTATAACATCAAATATTGTGAGATACCAGAATGAGGGCCTTTGGCAGCAGGTATGAAACATAGAATTGTCATTACGTAATTGCTTATAAATTATATGCCTCTTGTGTGTGGCATGAAAAGGATGTGATGGATAAGTAAGGCAGAAGTAGAATTAAAGCTGTCCATGTTGTGGTCCTGGCACGCGATTTGTCATTGATTTTCCAGAGTAGGAGAATGCTCAAGATATAGTCATACAGAGAGGTCCACATGCTATATGTATAACCTTATATATATATATATATATATATATATATATATATATATATATATATATATAGCAACCAAAGGCGTAGGGACAGCCAAATTTAGCTTTCATTGCAGCCTTTTTAAAATCAAATCTTGGTGGAGATGTACCGTGAAAGTAGGTGTGCGGGGCTTAGGCCCTGTTTGGCCTCCTGAGGTTCAGCCCTGCAGAATATAGGCCCCCTGATGATAGGCCCTGGTGATCTTAGGCAGCCCTGCAGATAGGCCATGCTTCAAAAATCCATTCCCAACGTCCAATACTTCTATTTCTGTCATATGTTTCACTTTCTCTATATAATCCAACATTCATGCATAGAGGGCAGGGGATGTTTTTCACATCCATTCACCAAACATCTGAGGAGTGACGGTAGGGGATGTTTTCCAACATCCATTCTCCAATGTCCATGGATAGGCTGTGGGGCTTGTTTTCTAACTACCATTCCCCCAATATCCAAACACAGAAGGAAGGGGTAGTTCTCAAGCATCCATTCCCCCAATGTCCGAGTAGACTGACCTGATCATATGGAGTAGGAGTATCAATGTCCAAGACTTACCCAAACATCAGGAAACATGCCTACCCAACATCCCTGTACCCAACATCCCAGAATATCTCTACCCAATGTCCATGTAACCAACATCCAAGTATCAATGTCCGAGGCCAACCCAATGTCCGAGAACCCAACATCTGAGTACCAAACATCAAAGCACAGGTCTACCCAAAGTCCATGTACCCAACATCTGAGTATCCAATGTCCGAGTATCGAACATCAGAGTATCAATGTCCGAGGCCTACCCAACGTCTGAGAACCCAACATCTGAGTACCAAACATCCAAGGACAGGTCTTCCCAACATGCATGTACCCAACATCAGAGTATCCAACATCTGAGTACCCAATGTCCGAGTACAAAACGCCAGAAAACCTAACACCCATGTCCAAGTAACCAACGTCCGAAGCCTACTGAACACCCATTCCCCCAACATCTGAGCATAGAAGGTATAGGATGTTGGAATAAAGGATGTTTTCCAACATATTTTACCCCAAAATCCGATGATAGAACCTGTTTTCCAGTTTTCAACTGTCAGTTCCCACAATGGCCAAGCAAACTGACCTGAATATGTTAAGACAGTGAAGGGTATGTCTGAGTACCCAACATTCGTGTACCTGACATCCAAATCACAAATGTCTGAGAACCTAACATTTCAGTAAAGGGCTACCCAACATATGAGTACCCTAACATTAGGTAGGGTAGGTCGGATTTTTTTTTTTATTTTGCTAATTTTTCTAAACTGCTACAAAAACTAGCATCAAGTAGCTGTAACTTGGGGACAAGTCACAGCAAGTCAGGTATGACTATATTAACTGAAACTTGGCCAAAAACCTATAATTTCTTCAAAATAGAGAAAAAATAGGGGCGGCCCTGTTCAAGGTCAGGCTACCTGAAACAAACATTGTTTCCCCCCTATCAAAATCCCAACAGAAAACTTGCAATAGTTATCACTACACAGCTTATGGACGGAGCAGTGCTTCACTCACATGCATGCAAAAAAAACCCTACCTACCTAACTTTTTATAACCTCATCCTCTCAACAAACAAACTTTTGTTTTAGTGTGGCCTTCTGATATCTGATTTGTGTCAGAAAATCATAACAAATGTGATTTTGGGGGTGTTACAGCTCGGATGTTGAGTACTCAGATGTTGGGTACACGGACGTTGGATAGATCTGTGCCCGGATGTTTGGTACTCGGATGTTTGGTAATCAGATGTTTGGTAATCGGATGTTTGGTAATCGGATGTTTGGTATTCGGATGTTTGGTGGGCCTCAGACATTGATACTTGGACGTTGGTTACATGGACATTGGGTAGAGATGTTCTAGGATGTTGGGTACACGGATGTTGGGTAGGCATATACTCAGATGTCGGGGACACATACGTTGGCCTGGAATGTATTAGTACTCAGACGTTTGATTAGAGTGAGACAAATAATAAGCCTCAAATGGGCTATATTCTTCAGGGCCTAAAATCAGGGTGCCTAACATCAGGTGGTCAAAATTCCACAGGACCTACACTCAGGTGGCCAAAATTCCTCAGGGCTGACTATCATGGGGCTTATTTTCCTCAGGGCCTACGTTCCTTGTACCGGTCCTTGATCACTTCTTTGTTTAATTCTTATTTTTGAGAGAAATAGCTCATTATCCTGTCTTCACCATCGTCGTCATGTACAACAGAAATCGTAACCTAAAATGATTATGTCACCTCCTCATCCCCCCCCCGAAAATATCTGAAATTGCAAATTTCAAGTACCTAGAGTGGATGTCTCGGTGCCTTTTTTCTATTCCGTTTTAAAGAACATTCCTATTCATTGCTCGACTTCGACTACTGCATTTTGATACATCAGTGATCTCAATCTAAATTACACAAATGTATATGCACACTGAACAAAAATAGTTCAGTACACATAGGGAATATAATCAGATAGAGTAATATGTCAGTAAAGGATGTAAAGTAACAATACTGTTCCATGCCCCATCACATATAAACTCCACACTGGTCAACACATAAAATATACTGCATTATCAAAAAAACGACGTTAAGTGTATACATCATACATATTGTATTATAAAAAGCATCGTTTAGGGCCTACACGTCATGTGCATATATAGTATTTAATGGAGTACAAGTTAAACGTTGATGTGATCTGTAAATTGTGTTAGTAAACTATGTATGTGCATTATTACATTTACTGCTGAACTGTCAATGTTCAGCACTTGTTCCAAATGATGAATAGACTTTAATTGCATTTTAATAGCTTACAAATAATTATAGTTCCATGTTAGATATCTCAATGTAAAGGGACGGAAGCACACTGTAAATAGTTAATGTAAGTACAAAGCGACTTCTACTGTAAAATCACAGTTTACTCTTGACAGTGTTGACAATCAATAAAGTTTTGAATAAACATAGCCTTGATGAGCATTTTTTTAATAGCCAATATATAGCCGACCAAACTGTTTCAATCAAAGGAATCGATCAAATATTCGATGAGGATCTACCATTCAAAAGGAGCCATTAGTTGCATTTTTTCACACACCATAACGCTGTAAGTTTGTAAGTTATTCTAGATAATTTGTTAAATTGCCCAAATAACTGAGAAGAACAAAAATGAAATTATTGTGACTAATTATTTATGCCATCCAATAATTTCCACGACATGAACTCTACACAAAAGGAATATTCCACAATTTTTTTTTTGAATGGCTTGTGATAAAACAGGTAAAATGACTGCGACTAGATGGGGAGGAGTCTGTAATAGGTTGTGGCAAGTGGCTATATGGAACATGGAAAAGGTCAATCGGAGAATTAAGGGTAATCCCACAGGATGAAGCTGAGTGGAATACCTCTCAGTGATGACTAATTTGAGTGCACACATGTGTAAATTTTATGGAATATCCACAAAATCAGTGGAGAAAGTGGAAATAAGATGGGTGATGTTCTTTCAAATTGTGCTATTTGATAACCATCTTAGTTTATATAATATTCAAGGGGATGAAAATAAGGGGGAGGGGTTGTGATACGATACTCGATGGTTGATTAAACCTATGAAACTGATAACAGTACATATGGAGCTACAGAGATCAGATAGGCTCTGTGAGATCAGTAAGCTTATGAAATTAGAAGTAAGGGAAGCGTTCTGATTCACGTACCCTATAGGATTCACAGACAGACCCACAATACCTTCTACAGACCAGGCCCCTGTACATCCAGTGCCTGGACGACGTGACATGCACGTCTTCTCCTATCCTCATGGCAGCAGATGGGAGGTGGCGGAGAACGCATACGCGGGGCTGGGTATGTGTAAGGACACCTGGTGGCGACACGCCGCGTGACAGCCGGTGTCACCAAATGACCCCATCAAAAGGATCACTTCCTACCTTCTTCACTTTGTCCAGGCCCCTAAAGGTGTTTGCTTAACAACTATAACTTACCAGACACCCAGCGCTGTTTCCTTCCCACTGTGAGGTTTTGAGAGTACATTTGTACTTCTGTATGGAAGAAGTCTCCTCTGAACCTGTTCCTGAACCTAACATAGTTTGGCACATGAGAAACCCAGATGTATTACAATGCTAATCTTATGCTTATTTACAGTGCACGTTTAGGGTTTATATTTGATTATAGACAAACCGATGTACAAAGAGATTGAGGCGATGGGGAATTACCATCCCAAAGAAAAATTACCCATTTTCTCAAAATACCAGAAGAGGCAGTTCAATTAAAAAATGTCACCCTTTCTCCTAATCTGCGCATATACATAAAGAGAAGAGGGTCATACAGAACTTGATAGACTAGGTGGTCTTAAGTATGACATGAAGAGAAATATGCTGATCATAATCAAAGTTTGAGAATGATCGATTCGATGAATGATTGATTGCTTATTGAACTAATTACGCAGTCATACTACGAAATTTCATCTAGTCAACATGGAAATTATAACAATATAACGTACTATACATGCAAAGTTTCCATAAGACAAAACCAAAAATATTTTTCTCATATATATTATATTATATGCACTATTAAGCTAGACCACTGAATAGTAAGCCTCTGCTGTCGTGACTAAAACCCTATGACCCTGACCCCACTGCCGAGCCCCTGGATTATTAAAGGTAATTGCTCTATAGCCGTAGGACTGTCTGTAACACGCGTAAAGATAGGTAGAAGGTTAATAGTTTATATGACCCAATCCACAGCTGACTTTTAAAACCCAAGGTCATTCATTCCGAGCATACCGTTCAAACAATCCCTGCTCCGACCATTACCTTGTACACCACGGAGGTACCAATGCGCCTGCGTGAGCGTCTGCACATGCGTACTGCATGAAAACCATACTAGGTTAGAACATAACATTCCATATGTCACCGTTACCTTGGCAACGACCACAGCAACGTCTAGAACATGCACCCACCTCATCATACGCATGCGCGAAATCACGTTCACGCGAGTTCACCGCAGTCAGCAGATGCGATTTGAGGCGACAGGAAGTGGAAATGCCCAGATGAGGCACAGACGCTGTGACGTTGTTAGAAACAGACGACACTGCGGCTTTGGTGGTCTCAGCTGACAGGGCGCCCATGTCGCTGCCTGTCAGCTGTCTGGTCAGCAAGAGCAGGATCATGGAGATAGAAACAATGACCCTTCTACCCTGGAGGAAAGGTCCATTGTGACCTTCAACCCAAACCAGTCTTACTCTTGTGCAATGTCTCTATTATAACTTTTACTGGAGCACTTTCTACTGCACCTTTTTCCATCTCTATTTCTTGGATCTTTACGCCAATTCTATCTTCATATATCTCTCACATTTATTTTGGTGGTGGTGAACCCACGAAGAGTATTCCCACGTATGTGTGGTGTAGTTTTCTAAGGAGGCACCACCATGGACAAAGCTCGGACACATTATTAAGGTGGGCAGAAGGCAAGACTACCTGGGATATTTCTACCCCTCTATGGAAAACAAGATGGCGAACTGTTCAAAATGTGCAGATGACAAGAAGTGTACGTGCAGGTGTCGATGTAGTATACGAGGATTCTTCCAGGTAAACACACATTTTTCTTAAAGTATTTCTTGAATGGCCTTTCTCCTGTAGATCAGTTCGAAAGAGACATGGGGTTAAACCAGGTTTAACCTCCCAAATGATCTCTTATTAATTAGTTACAATAAATAACATGCACTAGGAAATATTCAATGGTGGTGGACTCGATAAAATGTTTCAATGGTTCGGGCTTATAGATAATTAACCACTATTCACAGTTTCTGAGGAGCTTCCTGAAGGTCTATACGTGCAACATAAGGTCCTAGCTTGTACTAGACTTTTATGGAGCTTCAACCAGCACATTTCTTTTGAAAAAGAATGTCACTTGATGAGTAAAGAATGGCGCTTATGACACCTTGTGCCACTTTATCAAGACAAACAGGACCTATGCTGTTAATCGGGCGTTGCTAATTATACCACCATATGGATCCACACCTAGGCCAATTGCACGAGCCTTATGCAGTCCTCAGTTGTTGATTCTTTTCTTTTTCTTGCTTTTCATCTATACTTCTTTTTTTTAAATACTATTTATTATGGGGTTCTTATTTGTATCCATACTTAACAGTTCCTCATACACTGCAATGCTTTCGGTCAATATGATTTCAGTATAACGGGAGTATATAGACAATTTCTGAGGGAAACCTTTGGGGAGATAATAGTCAAAAGTTCACAAAATGATTTTACTCAAGACCCCGTCGCGTACAAAGACTAATGAGGCACATGCACCTAAAGTCGCTGAATAATGTCCTAAATTCTGCCCTACAACCAGGATCTTTATAGTACAATGTGATTTAGGAACAACTAGCCTGGCACAAGGGATTTAATACAGTGTCTGCTATATACCCAAACCCATGTCACCCATTCATGGTTTGTGTTTGACATGGCATGGGTCATGTCTGTAACTAGAGTGACACAATGTCACCTTCCTGTCATACAGATATCGCCGTCATTCTGTCATGATATCATTAGGGAATGTGTGGTCGGGTGGGGGTGGGTGGGGGATGGTATTGATGCACTATAGGCACATGGTACAGAGTGCTGTAAAAGCAAGCCATCCCATGTACAATTCTATATCCGGGTCTCCGTTGGCTGATTTCACACTATTTTGATGTAGGAATAGACTACATTCAAGGGTTTAGTTTTGACAAAGAAAAATGATAAAACAAAATAAAAAGATGTGTTTAAAGAACTTACAATATTTCAATACTTGCAAAAGCTGAACAGCATGCACAGCATACTGATATAATTTCCTCCAGCAGTTCAAGTTTAGAACAGGATATAACGGTCGTAACTGTATAGAAAGGAGAGGGGTGTTAATTTCCTTTGGGTCAAAAAATACGGGTTACCAGCTCAATCTATGCGTTTGGGTTCAAAAACATGGGAAATCACAAAATGTTATTTGAACCCCCCTGTACGGGGGTCCGAAGTTTGCCCATATAGTGTAGATATATCCAAAATTCAGACTTTCTGATTCATAATAAAACCTCATCATGGATCCACGAAAGTGAAAGAAACATGCATGCATAGAATACCTAACAAGACCCTTAGAAACCATCTTGTTTTGATTCTAAGGGTGTAAGCCATCCTGGAGAGGTGGGTTTGACTTTCTGACATACCGATAAATGAGCTATTTGATAGGCATTTGTTCTCATACTATATACATTACTTGAATTGCCATAACACCACGATGAGCTCAGATTAGGCAGTTTAGACCTTCCACTCACCCCCCCAGGGGCCTGCCCTTAGGGCCCTCTTTCCCCTAAAATACTCTGTCCCATTAGTCCACATCCATGAACAGCAATTCACAGTAATATGATATAGAGTGAACAGTATATATCACAAACTGTCTGTTACCACAAATAAGATGCTACTCTACATCTAAATGCATAAATACAAATTTTAGAATGACCCCCCCCCCCACTTTCTAAGTGTGTTGGTGAGTGGTAGCTTCCCCAATATTTTACTTACTTCAATCCTCAATGAAGCTATCACGAAAGAGACCCACCTGTCAAATGAGTTACTTACATGAATTTTACGTAAATGGCTGGTGTAATCTCATACTCACTAGCACAAAATGCACTAGAATTTAGTTAGGTAGTGAATGGGGGAGAAAATGGGGGGGGGGCTGTCAAAGGCTGCAGATGGCAGTGTGTGAGTGTAGGTTATCTGTTTGCCTCAGGATACACACACTACCTTTGCTATATACCCCTTGAAATGTAGTCAATGGAAGATGAAATAAAATGCATAATTTATCATATTAGATATCTCGATTTGAATATTCAGGCACATCCTGGCCACTAAAATGATCACGCAGAGCCAGAAACTAAATATGACATACCTTTGAAGCATTCGCAATGGGAATTGATGTATCCAAGCATTATCTTGTGATTCTTTTCCTAAGTCTGATAGAAAAATAGAAGACAAATCAATCATATCTAGTGGTACAACATAATTATTTAGACACAATGTCATTATCATGATAAATGTCTTGTACTAACTCAGCACATCTGAAAATGTCGTCTCAGCACACCCCAGTTCACTATGCCCTGAGACCTGTTTCATAAGTATTCTTTATTTAAGATCTTTCCACTCTGTGAGTGACCACTTAAGATCAGTCATTTGGGAATGACTACTAGTGTTTCAGAACAAGCTGTCACTAATATTGGAACTTAAGACTGGTCCTTTAGAAACAGCTGTCAATTGGGCATAGGGGCAGTAATCATGATCAGTCCTTAGGTCACTTGTAGACCAATCATTCAGCTAGTAAGATCAATCACCCAGGTGCAGAACATGCCTCTACTTTGTTATTTCACAATAGAAAAAGGTATTATAAAGGGTTATTTCATTTTGATATATTCCTGACATCATGGGTTAAAAAGATGTGGAATTCCACTAATTGATAGGATCTTTCCCATTTCTGTGTACCTTCAACCTTCCACATAAATCAGCTACTTTATGTTGGTCATATGTCACTCTTATAATGACTCTTTACTCATAAGCGTCACTCCCCATTTCCTTTTGAAACACCTCCTACTAAGAGTGAGCTATAGAGATATGACCAATGAACCCAATGATTGATCTTAACACCACCTTACTAGTATCTTTCTCGTTACAGTGTGGAAAGTGTGAGTGTCTATGGAAACATCCTGATTCTCTAGCAAAGGAAACTGTCCAAGGTGCATGTAGACCTGGTATTGAATCCTAATCTATATTGTTTAGCTATACATGTATTACTATTAGGGTTCATTTAATTACAAAGCCTTTTAGCCTGCATCACAGCGAATATTGACTGACATCACCAACCTATAAAGATCTATTATTATTAAATAGATATTGCCTATGGGAGGGAAGAGGGAAACATTAACTTTGATTTTACAGGGATAGGGATAGGAATAGGACTCCTCAAAGATCAGTCAGATTTAACTTAACCAACTTAAGGTCGGGGTATCGGTACCCCTTCCCTTTTACAATGCTTTCGGTGATTGAGGCCTTTATAATGGGGTCAGGACCCGTCCAACTCCATTCCATTCTCTATGTCTGGGACTACCTCCATGGTTTAGAACTCTGTACTTCTTTATATCCGGTCTCAGTTCATTCTTGGGAAGTCTACTGTAATTCTCATTGATTTGAATGGAATGCAGCCTCGCCTGTAATTGGAATAGAATGTAATATGCAAGTAGGGGGAGAGGGGGTATCCCTCTATTGATTTCTATCAGGAAAGGCCAAGGAGGTTCAAAGTCCTATGTCCATGCTGGGAAATATGCATAAACCTATGCATCATATTATATACTGTATATTCCAACACTGCATGGCAAATGGGGGGGGGGGTAGGGGTTCCGGGGTGGGTGTTGGCTGGAGTGTTTAAAATGAACAGGGTGCATATAGCTGACAGAAGGGACATACACTTTTTTTTTATGCTTTTAGTAAAGATGATGCATTTGCTGATAAAAGGAACTTACCCACTAGGCAAAATACTGGAATAAGACTAGCTGTGCCACATTGTTTGAAGCCAATAGTGATTTGTAGTGTCTTTTATTGGGCATTAACAGATGGAACTGCTTGAAAGCAGAGTACACTACTATAGCCACCTTGGACGAGTTTAAAAGGCACACAAAAAGACTATAAAAAAATGTCATATGTGATCTGATTTATTGGTTTTTAATGGTTATCTATCTTTTATACCTGTTATATTCTCATAAGCTTACAATCCTATGTACCGCTCTTTGAAGCAATGTTTTTTTTTTATAGATTATCTATTGTTAATGGTGAGTTTGCCTTGAACAGCAGCACGCTTCTGAAAATCCCTGCCTGATTGTAAAATGTACTGAAATGATTAATGATGAAAGCAAAGACCTCCTGATCCTTTGATGTAATGGATGGTACTGGTCAACCCAGGTTTATACAATACTAGACATAATCATCTTCTCATCTCATCAATGTAAAACTATACTCACAAGTGTTATAATAGGTTTATTAATGTTATGCAATAATGTAGCAGTGTGTGTGTCAACCTTATAACTTAGCTAAATAAATTATTAATGACCAGGCTAGAGGCCCTGGCAGAGGGAAGGCAATGCGCCGATGCCAGGATAAAGGGCACATGCACCCCTGTTTGTATACCTTTTTCCCCAATAAAACACTTAAAAAAAGGGAGGATCTGAGCAGCCCTGATATCCTGACATATTATGGCAGCATAGGCACCAGACTCTATATAGGCAAATAGCTAATTCATCAGTCCGACCCCCCCCCCTTCCTCCAAGGATTGCCTAAAACCTTGCAACCACAACAATATGTTTTTAAGGGTCTTTTTATGTCCTATATGAATGATTCTGACCACTTTTATGAATCCATGATGAGGTTTTATTAGGAATCAGAAAGTCTGAATTTTGGCTATATTTTCACCATAATAAATTAATTTGATATTATGGATGAACTTCAGACTGACCGTACTGTACAGGGGGTAGAAGATCATGCAGTTTGTACAAACATGGTACTAACCATTGCCTTAGGACACAGAGGATGATATGTGTCAACTGAGATAGATATCCTTGACACCTGTCTGCTGTCTGCCCTCTGACCTCTAAACAATAAGATATCAGTTATTTAATTAGCTGCTGGTACTCTGCTATAAACACCTGGTGCCAAGTATCACATCAGACTGCAGATATGAACAGACTAGTACAATTATATAGGTGTCAGTGATGGCGCTTGAAGCTGTCGTTTGGCCAATATAGATTTGGGCATGGCCTCTAAGGGGGATTTCTAAATATGGGGGATGATAAATCTACATTTGCTCGGATACCAGCTAAAAAACTATGCATCTGGGTCCAAAAACATAGGAAATCACAATTTCTTTCTGAAAGTTCTTCATGTAAATACATGTTGATTTTGTAGTTAATAAACTATGTTGAACGGATTAAACCAACATCCCCATACATACTCTGCTACTCTTGAATCTTAATGCATTCGACTCTCCTACATATCCGGTTATTGATATTGGTCTGGCCTGGGTGAAACGGTGATTGGGAGGGGATGAGTTGTAATGACCTCACCTGCCTCCTGATCATTGTTTCATCTCTGGTCGGGCTTCATACAGCAAAAGGAGGATGGGTTGTAATAACCTCGCCTGTTTTTGATGTCTGCTAGATTTTCAAGAATAGGGGGGATGGGTTGTAATGACCAAACCTACCACCCACTTCTTATGGTTATTGTAGGACTTGCTACCGGAATGATTCAACTTAATGATTTTTAAAAATTTGTGTGTATATGAGTGACTATTATATATGTGAGTATGGTTGAAGTGTGTGTTCTAACATAGGAGGGAGTTTGGAGTATTGTCGTTCTTGTCTGTTAATTCTGCCAATGCCTGCTAATAGATAATGGTTACATCATATGACGTTGTACCCCTTTCTCATACCTTCAATGAGACGTCTCATCATGGTCTTGCTATGTCAGAGGCAGCTGCTGTTTTTCTTAATATTATTAAACCATAAGTTCCCCTAATAATCTTAGAAAGCCCTAATACGGAAATATTAAACTTGAATGAATACTAGGTGAATGAAAATCTGCCATCATCGTAATTTCCTCTTATCTTGATCAGTTTTTCTCTGTATATATGGTATACCTTTCTTTGTACATATTGTTTTCCTTTGTTATTCTTATACTTTGTGTTTTTTCATCCTCACCATTTTACATGTATCATTATTCTCATTATCTATGTGTTAACAACTGAAAAATTCATTGAAAGAAAGGAAATCAACTATTGTCAGATTTTATCACTTATGTATAATTTGTGACTTGGCAATAAAACCCTTCAAACCTTAAAATATAAATATGACTATATATGATCTAGATTAGAGTACCTCAAATATTTTGTTCATTTTATTTTGGAGTCTGGGAAATTCAAGAGACTTCACTCTCCCCTTTCCCTACTCCCCTGTCACTCATCCTTCTGGGAAATACGAAGCAATGTCCCTTTTTCATATAAAATGTCCAAGAGGCATTCTGACTTTGTCGTTAGTAACTGTCGTTGATATCAATGTATTAAATTTTGTAATGAATGATAGCTTCATTGATAGAAATGTAGAGTGGTGGCATCTTGTGTTGGTGTGTGGCAGCTGGTGCAGGACGGCGACCTGGTAGTGACATGGTGGCAGTAGTGTAGTAGGGTCACAGTTGGTGTACTATACCGTTTGGTGTACTATAGTCACTATGGTCACGATAGGAGAAAAGAATCAAAACCATTCAGTAAATTCAATTCTGTGGTGGTCTGGGTGGAATTCAGCAGAGATGAATGAAATTCTCTAGGGGTAGGATCTTAGGGTGGAATTCTACATGGTGAATAGAACCATAAGGGATGAGATCTAACAGTGGAACTCAAAAGGGACGGGTTGAACTCTGATGGTGTGAGATCTCACAGGGCAAAATACATCATTGGTGAGTGGAACTGTAACAGGTTGAATCTTAGAGAATGGAAATCTGTCATGGGTAGTCGAACTTTTAGGGACTTAAAGCATCACAGGGTGGAAGCCAGCATCTATGGCTGGAGCAACAAGCCAACAAGGGCTGAACTCTGCATGGGTGAACACTGACAGGATGGCAATTAGGGGTAAACTCGAATCTAGACCCGAATCTAGACTCTACCACATTCTCTGTATTGTCAATGAGCTTATATATACAACCCCTGTAGTATCCTTGGTGTTTCCTCTCTATTAGCTTTAACATGTAAGACACTTACCAATGCCCCCTGTCTCCCCGTGCCTCGAGGCATTCAAGTTACTGTTTATGGGGTGCACTCTGAGTACTGGCACTTAGATGGATGGAACCTGACTCCGAAACTTGGAGGGGTGGAACCCTAGGGCACAGTACGGTGGGAAAGGGCTTAAGCAATAAGGTTTACATTTTGCATTCTCACTCTCTCATTCTGAGCTATCTATCTCTCACTCAGTTTCGGCATTGTGAGATAAGAATGTACCCTTGTAAAGGGACATTGCTCATTCCTAAACACTTTGAGTACCAGTGTGCTTTGAAATGCAAAGTTTCTTGGGGAAGCCCCCCCCCCCAAAAAAAAAAAAAAAAAAAAAAACAGCAACAGCAACAACTGGTTCCTGTACTGCACTTGCACTATTCTGTGTCACTCTGGGTAAATCTGACCTCTGACTTCCTGCATCTGAGTTATGCCTTACCCAAATGATCGCCCACCCTATACACCTGCAGGGGCGTAGGAAAAGGGGGGGCCAGGGGGGCCTGGGCCCCCCCAATCATGAAGGAGGTGGGGCCTGAATATGTCTGGGCCCCCCCAATATTTTCAAGAACTCATAAACACAATGGAAAAGAGGCTAAAACTTTACATCTCAAATTAGATTATTATGGTGATGTCATAGGGAGAATGGGAAAGTCAGATCCAAAATTTACCAAAAATCACTTTTCTATATGAAGTGCATATATATAGACGCCATCACGCATCAGCCAACAATTCAAGGTGGTCGCGATGGTGCCCGCGCCAGGCCCCCCCAATGAAGATTTGCTTCCTATGCCTCTGACCTGGTTACTACTACGGCCCTGATTTCAGATGAGATGTGTAGGTCACTCTGGGGGATGTTCGTGAAAATTTAGATGTGTAGCTAAACCTATGGCTGCATTCACACTGAAACCGCCATAGCTGTGAGTGCAGCACAATATGGTCTAAGTCGTATCGTAATACGATGATGGTGTGACTCAAATGCCATTTTACTCAAATGCCATTTTGCTGGCAGTGTCACTGTTAACGCATCACGGAGATGTGTGGGCCACCCTGTGGATAATCAGGAAATCCTGGATTGTGACCCTAGACTGAGACTTAAGGATGCGTGGCAGAATCCACTCTGTGAATATGTCTTCAGGTTTAACATGCTCTGCAATAAATCACCTCTACAGAATCAATTTGGTCCCTTTGCCTACATAAAACTAAGGAAAAATTACCCCTTGTAACTCCCCTTTATGTTCGAATGATTAAAAAAACACTTAAAACACTTAAACGTAGGTTTTAATGTCATATTCTTAATAACTACGAAATCCACAAGGTTGGTAAATGAACAAGCAGCTGATATTGTACTACCACCTAGTTTATTTATAATATTTGTGCATAAGGTGAGACCCTGGTGGTCTGTATTTAGAGACTTTGCAGGTAACTGTTGGCCCCTGACTAGATGATTTTGAACAATCTGTCCGTTTATAATCGTCATGCCAAAGGGGGGGGGAGGGATCCTCTGTCTCTCTATAGGTGATGGCTACATTGTTATTATAATACCTGCTTATACCTGGAGGTTACTGCACAAGATACTATGACTGACCAGGTGTGGAGCCTTTGTGCAGCTTGTGCCATAAGAACCATCTGTATCATGAAATCGTTTTTATTCTACCTATAACAATAAATTCTACATCTAAAGCCTTGAGGCTCGTACGCCCACGGGTCACATAGATGACGATCATCATCCTAGTAGTCAAAAATGACACTAAAACTAACAGAGCAAGTCCAGCGAAAGTGATGCATGTCTGAAGTGAGCAGATGCAGTCCGAGCAGACGTGGTCCGAGCAGACACGTGACAGATATTTTTCCATTATTTACCTATGATGGCCACATATTTTGAACATAAGGGACAAATATGGTTCTGTTATATTTCTTGATACCATGTATACCCCATAGATAATAAATTGTGGTTGTAATAGGCTAAAAACTGATGAGCTGCTCCATAAATGAGCAGACACGGTCCGAGCAAATGAGCAGACACGGGTTATAAGAGTAAATTCATTTGAAACTCTCTGTTTTTGGACATTACGAAGCTGAAAGTAATGATTTGATAACTTCAAAGGCAGCACTTATTCCACAGTACCATATTTATCCCATATGTTCAACATATGTGGCCATCACTGGCAAATAATGGAAAAATATCTGTCCCGTGTCTGCTCGGACCGTGTCTGCTCGGACCACGTCTGCTCACTTCAGACCTGCATCATTTTCACTGGATTTGGTCAACATTTTCTCAGTCACACCTTGAGAAAAATCTTTTGCTGTTGTTGTTGTAGGTAGAATAATAACCAAAACACCTATAACAACAACAGCAAACGATTTTTTCACAAGTGGGACTCACAAAAGTTGAAATTCAGTGTCATTTCTGCCTATGCAATGACCCTCGTCATTTGTTCACGCCATATAAGCCATGTTGTAATAAGATTATGTAGGCGCAGTCCACTGTCTTCATTATTGTTCTCCGATCAGTTTGGCTTTTGAATTTTAAAAATCCGTCCATAGATAAAGATTGTAGTGCAGATATTGTGTACCAAAGTAGACTTGATCTGCTGCTCTATTGCTGAATTGAGTGTGGTGTATGGAGGCATGACGTACGGAATTTTGAACGCCACGCCTGTGAGCATACGACCCTCAAGGCTTTAAATATGTGATTCCCATATGCTTTGTTGTTAGAAGTAGAATGAAACAAAAACACAACTTGTGGAGCAAACAGAGGCTGTATGCCCGACTCGTTGTGTTTTTGATGAACGGGGGCAGGGAGGGGTGGTGGGTTTCTGGAGGGCATATCAGAATGGAAGGTATCAATTTGAATTGCCCTGCAGGTCATAGAGGCTGGTAACTACGTGTACAGGTCCGTGCGTTGTGAAGTAAGCTCCTGGTAATAAAGCTGGGAAAATCCACCATTGAGCGATCTAATCAAACAGACAGATAAAATATGTATATCTGCTAAAATGACAGATTTGACAAAACTTGTCTACATGGTTTGTAAATGTTCATCTCTTGTGCCATTCTTACATTTCTTTCAATCACCCAAAGTGCATCATATTGAAGTTTTAATCACAACACAATACATTTGCTGGATAGCCCCTGACATTCCTGCTCACCTCAGTACCGCCTGTTGGCTAGTCTGGAGCATGTTGCTCCTATGGTAAAAACAGTTGTCAGTAGGTACCCTCTTTTCAAAAGATGTTACCCTCTGCTTCACCATTCAACTTGCACTCACCACATAAGTCTAAAAAGTCACCTGCCTTGTTTAAAACAGAGAGAGAGCTGCACTATCAGGTACCTACTCATGTCACACACCCTATTATACTGACTGACCTCTCCCAACTAGGTACCTACTCAAATCCCCTTTTTGAGCACCGTACTTGAATGTCAACTTGTGAGGAACAAAAGGGACAAGTTATAGCTACATGAAAAGAAAGGACTGGAAACAAGGGCATTTTTAGCCAGCTCTTCCTTTTACTATAGGAGCAACACCCTCCTGATTGACTTTGAGTAGTGTTAAGTATACCTTGAAAATTAGGACTAGCCATTCATCCATTGCACAGAGGCTCCCTCTGTAGGAAATCAGACATAGTTGATTCATTATTAGGATAGGAATAAATATAGGACATAGTCACAGGGTTTCTTTGCTTTAGAGCAGAAATATTTCATATGATCATTGGATAATTTAACACATGGTTTAGAATGTTGTCTAGATGGGTGATTGAGGAGAAACCCCAAATTTGCTATAGCAGACATGATCACTTTAATACGCACCTACCAAGGAACAATTTCAATTAGGCTAACATCAAAAGATAATAATTATACTCTTTTATCCACCCTTTCCTCCCACTTGAGACACATGCCAAGAGTTTTGTCATTTTCTATAGTTTTGTGAATATCAAAATCTATGAAATATAAAACCATATTGTATACAGACAGACGTTCACATGCATCCAACCAATTCAACATTTCTTTTAAGCACTGGACCAAGCGCTAAAGAAACTGTCAGTTTGAAGAGATACCTCATTTCTATTTTTTTACCTTTTAGTCTTGGTATCATATGTTAAAATATAACAGCTGTTCAAATTATATTGTCCGTGGCTATTTTTCATGACATAACAGAGGAGAATTTGGTTGTGGAGTGTCCCTATGAAGAAAACGGCTCCTCATGATTTACCGGGTATTCTAAGTGATATTCTGGTTGTTCACGTGGAATAGATATGTAATAAAGGTATTCTTTCAAATTCTGATAATCATTGGAGCAAAGAGATATAATCTCTATAGGAAAGTTTAGGGGAGATGAGATCCCTATGTTTTTAAAATCAGACTTTTAGAAGTCCCACATTGCTAACCTACGATGAGAGAATGCCGTCAGTGCATTGTACATAACCGCTTTGCCGTCATTTCTAGCCACTTTATGTAAAAGTCATAACATAAAACAATTCACAACAACACTGTATCTCTTCATTGAGCATGATTATTAGTTCCTGTCTTTTCCTCCAGGTGTTGATAGCTGCCTTGCTGTTTGCCCTGACCACTGCAGCCTTCATCTTCAGTAAAGTTTCGCTGGTGTGGTTACTAGGTGGCGCCACCATTAACAGTGTACAGCTGGAAACATGGTCAGTGTGTGTTCATCTGGATATTTCTGTTCACGTATAGCTTAGGCAGGGGTGCTTTTGTGTGACCTTCATTCATCCCATAATTCATATCCCTGCAAAGTAAAACGGCTATTGTCCATTGACAGACCAATATCATCCTACCATAATAATTCTTCTTTTATTCTGCGCACAAGTCATACCCGTGTATAGGATGCATCCTTAAAATTCAAGAACATTCAACTGTGGACATCCTGGGTGATATTTTGGTCACTATATTACTGCTATATAGGTTTAAAATTTTAGTCACTATAATGACAAAACCTGGGAAAACGTAACATTAAGGGAAAATCCCTTTTTTCAAATTCACCTCTTCAGCTACATTTTAGTACTTTGCATGATAAAATACTCCAAATAGCTACAGATATATAAGATCTCAAACATTCGTTGTCAGCAACATGGAGAAGTTTAGGATAGCCCTTAACTCAATTAGATATTGAAATATTGTGGCATAGTGCATAAAAAATGCCATTATTGGAAAAAATAACAATTTTTAAACATAATCATCCATAATTTTGGATCTAGAAGGGATAATTCAAATCTGTTTCAGTTATGAAGACCTTATGGACAGGTTAATACGATAAAGTAAAGTTTTATTCAAAAAGAACAAAATTATGGTTTCCATGGCAACCAAATGTCAACAAATGTGCTAAATTTAGGAAAAAAATATTCTTTTTGGATTCTAAATAAGGTAATTTTAGAATGAAAATAAAGCTTTGGCTATAGCATAATCAAATTCCTCGGAAAAAAGTTACCATAGACTTTTTTTCACTTAATTTCTTACTCTTTTGGTCATTGTATTTAGAGCATTTCCCTTAATGTTATCATTTTCCCTGTTTCGTCACAATTATTACTGCTATATAGGTTTAAATCCTTGCATATATAAGTGTTATCTCAAACTTTAGCTGATTCTATAAAGCACGCTAGAGTCAGACCCTAGTGTATAAGCCGAGCCTTATAAGGAGGTATCACGGTATAATTATCCTTCTGTATGCTAACCTGTCCCGGTGACTGTATTAGGTATGCAGCTATCGGCCTGGTGCTCATTGTGCCAGAGGCTGTGGCACTTCTCAAAGTATTCTGGAACACATCCTTCATAAAGAGAACAGGGACACATCGATGGCCGTCAGGAATAGCACTGTTTGTGGTGAGAATTGGTCTTTCTATGTACCTAGTGAAGCCTGTTCCAAATCAAGAACATACTATCGGACAACGATGTTTATATAATAAAGAGATAAAACGCTAGAGTAGATTGTCAATTTGAGTTTACTTGAAATGATTGGAAATTCCTCTCATAATAATTTTATTTCTCCTTTTTCACAATACATGTATCACAATACACGTGAGACTGGATTATTTGGTAGTGATTTGATTGATATATTTTGTGCAACACCAAATCATTCACTGCATAGTCAATCATAGTCAATTAGAACGCGTGTAAATCAGTCGAATTAATTTCCATAGCTACCACATTCATCTGCTATGTTTAAGTAATTGCGTTTTTGTTCACGTTTAAGGGGTTTCTCGTCAGCTTTGCGGAGGTTACAAGTTTTCTAGTCTTCACACTCGAGGTCGCTCCACGCATCCCTGCACAGGTTCTACTTCCGGTATTAAGTGCTGTATTCTCAGTGTCCCTCTGCCATGACTTGTGGGAAAATGTAAAGGTAAGAACAGCATGGTATAAGTAGCAACCTCATAATAAACATGTAAACTGGTGCATTACACCCAAAAAGCAGTAAATCGTATTGACCTGTATATATATATACCGGTTTCTCTAATAAGTGACTGTGTCATTTAACTGATGGTGGGCGAGGGTATATATAACCATCTATCAGCACTATACTATAGAAACATAGATTTCTTGTACAATGGAAATAATCCTTGCTCTTTCTCATGCACAAACTGTTTGCCTAATAGTAAGCCTGGACTGATTCATCAAATACATGCATACATGTAAGCTGCCATGTATTTCGTGTATAACACCAATGCATGTTATATTAAGGGTGCATTTATGTATGCAGGCACTGTTGTGTATAATGTAGGCATTGCTATCTTGCACAGATGACCTCATCTCCATTCATTTATTTCAAAAGTTTCAGGTGTCAAAACATAAGCCAGTGCAGATTCCTGACACCCCTACTTCCCCTGACGTCCAGTATGACGGAAACTTTACACTTCACCAACGTCATGACGTAGGTGACGAGGGAGACGCTGATATAACAACACTTCAGAAATGGAAGCACGTCGCCATGACCATCCTGGGCTTCAGTGGCTTCTGGGCAACATGTGTCATCTCAGCCTTGGTAGCCTTGGTGACTTCTTTACCATGGTTCCAGGCCCTCTGTCTACCTGCCTGTCTCTGTCTTCTCTCTCTGTGTTGGAACCCAAAGGTACAGGTGTACATCGTGAGATCCCAAGATGGAACCTTCAATGGACGCTGGAAAGCCACCTGTCTATACACCCTCTTCAAGATCCTGATTCTCATGGTGGGACTGAGTATTGTTATGGTTATCAGGTTACAGGCTCATGGAGTGCTTGACAAGAGCTTCTTCTTCAAGCTTTGGGATGGACTGTACGCCTGCAGACACAAAGAAATATTTTATCCACTCATCATTCATTTTACTAGCAGTTTCTCTGGACACGTCCTAGCTTACATCTCCACCACGTTGTGTTTCCCAGGGATTGGGATGACTTTACCCATACTTGTAGCCACTCCAGCTTCTGTGGGCATCATTCTGTATTTCTGTTCCCCTGGCTTCCATTGGCTTGATGAGGTCATGTGTTACTACAATGGTATAGGCATCTGGTGTGCCTGTGTCCTGGCAGGCATAGTGTGGTTAGCACCTCTGGTTTTGAAAGGACCTTCATTAAACAAAACCACCAGTATCTTCATGAAACCTTATGATGAGCTCTTCATCCAGCCAGCCTGGAACAGCATATTTCTAGATCAGCACCTATGTCTAAACTACAAACATGATGGTTTTGAGGAACTGCATCCTTCCCTGCTCGATGAATCATCAGCGGTGAGCCGCATATTTATTTGCACAACCATGTACAGAGAGGCAGACTTTGAGATGGGACGACTTTTAAAAAGTATTCGCAAAGTTGCACAGTCTACCAAGCTCAAGAACACCTACCTAGAGGCCCATATATTCCTTGATAATGGCACAAACGACACACATCTCACTGACTTTGCAAGCCAGCTGATCTCATTGCTAGAAAGCAACCTTGGCGTGGTTGCCCATGATGCTAATGCTTACATCGCACCATATGGGATCCAGTTGAACTGGAAGTTACCTGGTGGTGGTATGCCATTCTTTATACATCTGAAGGATTCTGCAAAGGTGAAACGAAAGAAGAGATGGAGTCAGGTCATGTATATGTCTTATGTGCTCAATTTCCGCGTCCTCAGGGACCACTCACGGGACAAACTGCAGGATATAAGACCCCGGTTATTCAACCACGATGATTCCATGTTTGTGGGATATGCAAGTGATAAAGAATGGGAGAAGAATATGGCAACTGTCAATGATGAAGCACAGGAGCCCTCACCAAACCCTAGTGCCAACACCAATGGAACAAACACCCCTTTCTTTATCAGGGATAACAAGAGAAAATTATCACGTATGTTTAGCAATGAAGACGCTAAACATGGTACTGCTTACAATGACAATGGAGAGACAACCGACCCAGGTATTATTGAACACTATCAGTCAGATATAAGTGTTCAGGCAACAAGTAGCTCTGACCAGGGGATAGGGAACTCAGATGGTATCTCTATTTCATCACTCTCTATGAGGAATGATGATCCTGAGAGTTCGGAGACTGACCCATCTCGTTATAACACCATCCGGCGTGTGGTCGGAGGTCAGGATGAGGGTTGGCAGGACTATGAAGGTGATATATCATCAAACAATGAAAACTCATTGACCTCACTAAAAGCCCGAAGAGCTCGAGACTTGCTCCACGACAGGGAGAAGGTCTATGTGGAATACAGGGGTGATCGTCCAAGGTTACCTGTCCCTGAGGCCCCACCTGGAGTACTCCAAACCATAGGGGAGCGACCTCCAAGGTCCAAACGCCACCATACACCTCACCCACCTCGACACCGCCATCCAAGCCACCATCGAGGGGCGCACAAGGACTCTCGCACCACCTCCTTCTTACCAACATCAACCTCCTCTGCACAACTCCTGCAGCTTGGTGAGAAGGTTGATGAGGATGATCCAGAAGGTGTGGATAACTTAGCCTTTGAATCAGACTCCACTGTAATCAATGCAGCACCTTCCCTTCCTCCAAGGAGATCAGCCTTGAATGATCCACTGTCGCGAACTGATTCGCAGATCTTCACTATATCCCGCAAGACAGTGCCATCAAAAAAGTCCACATGCAAGAAGCGCATTCCACTGGATGACCATACATACATCTTGGCGACAGATGCTGATATGGAGTTTGATGATAACTCTGTAATAGATCTGCTGAACTTGTGTAACCAGGACCGCCGGCTGGGAGGTGCCTGTGGACGGACTCATCCCATTGGGCAGAAGTCAGGCCCCCTGGTCTGGTACCAGAAGTTTGAATATGCAAAAGGTATGTGCCACTTTGAGCTATCCTTTAGGTTGTTATCGTCTTATGTTGTTTTTGCACAGATAGATAGACTTAGAAAAATGGAGAATTGTGGAAAACATCTAGATTGCATTCCTAATGGAGTAAGACTATGCCCAGCAAATTGTCGTGAGTCCTTGTCAACCTGTGTGAAATGGCTCACACATGTCGCTAGATGGAACACAACGTCGTTATAGCACAAGATCACTAGGTATAGCAATTTCTATGCCACATGAGTCTAACACACAGTGGCGAAAGATGACGGAATGAGTTATCACTCAAAAAGGAGTCACCATTGATGACCAATCATGGCGACAGATGACGACAATTTGCTGGGTGGCCTCAAGATATGAGGGGCTCATAAGGTATGAAACCCCTCCTCGTAAATTTTCAACCTTGTTAGTTTAAGGTAGATATGCCATTGCCTTGCATCAGCTCAAAGGATCCGTAATTTAGCAAGGTAAATAATAGCCATTGTTTGTTTATGTGTTGTTATTTTTTGTATATATATTCAGAAAATGATAACTCCTGAATTCTATTTTTTCAGACTTTTGGATGATAAAAAGTGCACAGAACGTCATAGGTTCTGTGATGTGTTGTCCCGGCTGTTTCAGCCTGTACCGCGCAGGCGCAGTACGTGATGTGATGGCCAACTACGCTGGTCCCACTGACCAGCCCTTTGATGTATTTGTTAAAGACACGGGTTTGTTCTAAATTTTTCTCTTCTATACATTTATAAATCATTGTTTATGTACAATTGAACGTCGAAATGGTATTGATTTGTACGATGTATTTATGCACGAGGTTCTCTAGATTTCAGTGTGATGTCTAAGGCCTATTGTGGCAAGTAAGCTTAGTTCATGACCAATGATTTTTTTTATTTCTTTAGTAAACAGAAACTGAAAGAGTAGACTGGATAAAATCATACTACTATCAAATTATGTTGGACAAATATATGATCATTCACCATATGCACGATTTCCCAGCTTAATTCACTAACAAATTAAATGGTAGATACCAAAATGATTCCTTGCTAGATGTTCAGATCCAAATTTCAACTGCAAACACGCAGGCACTTCGCTGGCTTTTAAACGACAATATAAGGCTATAAAAGTCACACATTAGTCCATGTACAAGTTGAGGGCGGGGTCATGACCCTGTCTGTGAATCTGTCATTTGAATCACCTTACCAAGCATCACTGACTCAAAACACGACAGGTTTTCCAACGACCCATGGCCAGATGGTTGGCTCCTACTTGGAAATCTGGGAGCATCTTTAAGTTTCTTGTGAGCTGACAATAAACATTCAGATATGTCCCTAATAAAAATGATCGACCACCATGTGCTATACCTAGGCTGGGATAATTTACTTGACAGTAACATGACTCTCACATTATATCTAGTCTGTAACGTTCTGTCTATGAGTGATGTGTAAATATGTTTTTGAGTATAAGGGTTATCAAATCTGAAGCAAGATCTTGGGTCTTGTGTCAGAGCTGCACAGAGTTCTTTCACAGAGGCTAACGTTTCCAGTGCATTGAAGTTGAATTAATGTGTGTTTTTTTAATTGTGTGTTTTTTAGAATTTAAATCAGTGTATGACATAGAAAGATCCAATATGATTAATACTTATGGTCTTTTGTTACACAGGAGAGGACCGGTGGATGTGCACCTTAATGATGCTACACGGCTGGAAGTTGGAGTACACTGCCTTCTGTGACAACACCACCTACTGTCCAGACACCTTTGAGGAGTTCATGAAACAGAGGAGGAGATGGGTGCTCTCAGACATGGCAAACATGCTGCTGGTCTTCAAAAACATTCTCAAACTGGCACAGAAAAATGACAGCTTCAGTATAGCATACATACTCTATATGCTGCAAATGTTCACAATTGTCCTATTATCACCTGCTTCAACGGTGGTGATCCTAGCGGGTGGATTAGACATAGTCTATGGTCTTCCCTTTGAGGTTGTAGGCTCCTTGCTGGGGGCAATGATCCTTGGCTATGCCCTAGTGTGTATTATAGGTGGTTTTAAAGCCCAGACTAGAGTGACGTTCGTGCTAATGATAATACTGGGCTTATCCATGCTCTTGGTGGTCATAGGAGGATCTGTATACGTCGTTCATGACATGCTTTCAAGTAAGTACCATTACTTTTGTTCACTAACATTTCTAAAAGTATCATCTGACAGTACTCTGCACAGGGTATTCTAACCAAAACTCAATTTTGCTGTTTATAGAGTGTAAGAACCATTTGTTATTGAGTGCTGAATTTTTTTAAGAATGTAATATCATCATGCTATCTGATGATTACCTCCACTAGTAGCAATCCTCTGTATGGCAACAGACTGCATTTTTAATAATCACAGTAACCTCAGTTAACTCTATCTGACCCTGTGAAACCTCATTTGACCTCACATACGACCTTGCTTGACCTTGGCAGACATGTACGAGGGCACGTTGACCTTCCAGGAGTACTACCTCATCCTGCTGCTGGTAGCAGCACTCATCTTCGCCAGCCTCATTCACCCTAAGGAGACGTGGGTGATGGGGCATGGCATCTCTTATCTGGTGGGATTCCCTGCAATGCAAATCCTGCTCCCTATCTACGCCATCTGTAATATTGTGGACATGAGCTGGGGCACCAGAGATCAGGTCAGTGACACCGATATAATGTGCTCTGTGACCGAATAAATCTTGTGGTTATGGGAAGGCCGAGCAAAGATCAGCGGCTTTCTTTTAGATATTATCCTAGATCCTATTAGGAAAGCTTGAAATTATATATTCTTGATTATGACCAACATGATTTTTTTCCTCAGCAGATAGTTCAAAGACGTAAGGCACAGACCACAGAGCTCATTTAGAATCTCAATCTTCAAGGGTGATCTCTGATGAATTCCTGAAGGCGACCGCTGTCTTGCCTTCATAAATTTCTAGTATTAGGTTAAATTACGTTAGTGAATTCAAGAAAACACAGCTCTCCCTCTCTTCACTGTCATCTATGACGGTCATTCAACCCCTGCGAAAAGAAATAATCCTGGGAATTCTTTGGTAAGGTCTGAGACAGACATGAAAACAGGGAGCTCTTTTATAAAAGGTTCTCTCATTTTGTTTCTCTTAGAGGGTATCTTACATTTCACTCTGTTTTGAAATAGAACTATGGGTCCATGCTAGACCCTGGACATAAAAAGAAATTCAAATTGCCGTAATACATATACGAATCAAAGGTTAGGTTTAATTTACACATTTTCTATCTTAACCTCAAACTTACCCTAAAGTACCATGCCTCTTGCACATAGAATTAGGAACGCTTTATGTAGGATAAATTATTGAGGATTATCAAGCTCCATTACAACAAATGTTAAGGCACATTTCAAAATAAATCTAAAATTTTATGGACTTTTGTAATTGACTGAAACTAGTCACTTGAACTAGGAAAATGCAAAGTCATATATATGCCGAGGGAAGTGCACTTCATTGTTGTTTCTGCAGAATAAAGATATGGTAGCAGTTCTCATCAGGCAAAATGTTCACAGATATTAAATCATTTAATATGATAACAAGATAACAATGATATAGGCCCTGCCAAAATCATGGGTCAGCTTTTTGTCCTGTAAAGTCTGTTTGTCGAACACCAGATATTGTAAGTGGCCTTTGCCCCTTTCATGGACGTGCTGAGTGGGCATAAAAAATCCTCTTTGTGTTTGCCTATTTTGGTATCATATTCCTTCTAACAGAGGATTCACACAATAATAGCAATTTACTTTCGGCTAAACATAGACTTTGTTCAGACCGGAAGAGGGAGTAGCCGTCAATTGGTCGATTGTTAGATTAGATTTCTGTGTATGACCTGCTGAAAAAGAATAATTTATGACAGTTCAACCTCCCTTAAAATCTACTGGGCTAAAGGGAGACCCAGGGAGAAGGTCACACTAAGATGTTTTACGAAGGACACTTGCCTTTTCTCCATTCTACCTCCCTCTAAAACCCCTGCAATATACTGCTGAATTGAATGAGTATTTATTGACATAATATTCTCATGTTGCTGGGAGCTTTTCAAAACATGTCGACAAGGCACTTCCAAGCGTAATTTGACTGGAAACATTCAATACAGAAAATAGTTAATCGTCTCAAAAAGTCCTATCAGTTCATAATATTATATCAAAGTCAAGATGTTTGTACTGACTGACTTCTACTTAGAACATCCCTGGGCCCTGTTTCAATGATGGATTTGTATGGTACCATTTGCAAAAACTTGTTTCTTTTTCCTAACTTGAGTTCTGTTCTACTGCTCTATTGGCTATAGCTGGAGAGGACAACTTTAGAAACACCCGGGCATTGGTGCAATCACAATCCTTGAGTTTCAGCCTTTCTATTTATCAAATGAAGCATACAGGGTTTCGTGTGTATTTCTCTTATGTAAAGTTTTGCTGACCACCTATCAAGGTTGGTGGCAAAGTTGCTTGAAAAGCAATGATTTTGTCTTCATTAATGGAGCAGATGGGACCCTGTTTAGAAACAGTGTCACCTCTTGCTCTATAGGACTCAAACTGAGCCATTTTAGAGAGCGCAACTTAAGAAGGACTAATGCTAATGGTGTCCAGAACCCACTTTACAGGATCCATGTATTCAATTAATCTAAACATAAGATATAACACACAAATGAATAGGTGGAAAGCCCTAAGCATGTACCAGTGAGAGGTGCACTAGAGGTGGATGACACAAATGCATCAATGTTTTTTAAGTTGTCCTATCCAGCTCTAGCCAATAGAGCAAGAGAGTAGAAACAGAAAGCAGTTTTTGCTCTGTCTGCACTTTTAGCTTTGCAGTAGTGAACATGGATGGTGCCACTCATTTTTAAAAAGTATAGAAGCAGGGCCCAGAGCCAAGAGGATATTTCCTCGATAAGAGGGACTCTTCAGGAAAATATTGTTTTTTACTCTTGGGATTTTAAGTCCCACTTTTGGGTATGTAAGGCCAGTGAGTGCTATAGTGATTATGTAAGTTACAAAGGCCGACTCTTTTTGTGAGAAAATAAATCCCTGGAATCAACCCTGGGGTTGAATTGATGACGACCAAGGGCCATGTTTCACCCCTATTCACATATCTCAGCTAGATATGTGTAGGGGTATGGTATTTATATTATAATATTACACTCGTAATGTTCATTTACCCGTGGGACTCAGACCCAGGTCTCCAGGTGTGATGGGGGAGTCCGGATGGCAGGTGGCAGCACCTGCCTCCAGTTTCATATCCATTACACCAGGGGGCCTTCCACTCATCCCTCACACGTCATGTGACGGGTCTGAGTTTCGCGGGCTTTTTCCCTATATAAGGGCAGTTCCTACAGTAATTCGCCAGTAGCAGTCCTATCACTGCTGAGCACAATTCTACCATTACCTATGGGTAACCGAATGCCATCCGGCATGTGGTCCCTATAGGCTGTGATCATATGTTACTAAGATTAAAATAAAAGCGTGGTTGCCTACCCGGAAACCTCTTCTTTTTTTGTTATGATTTGACATCTAACTAAAAAGACGAACCACTACATATGTGTTTTAACCAGGGGGATATTAAGATATACGCACATCCTAGCTAGACATTTTCTGCAAAGAGAACAGTATTTTCTATTGTAATTAGAGGTGGACCATTACACAATAAACCACTATATACAATCTACTTCATCAAACGAGTAAAGGATTTCATCCTTCATAATGATGCTCCTATTATTCTACTTTTTACGGCTCACCATAAGCACCATACATCAGTATACGACAACATCCACTGTTTTTAAAGACCTAATTAAAATGGCAGACATCCTACATAGCCCCGTCTCTCATGTATCTTAATTAATTCTTTATCCTTTCTAGTTTCTTTTCAATGTCATTATACTGTAAATATAGCAGGATAGAAAATCTTGTGTGACATTTCTATTAATTCTGGTTATAGAATGGGACAATGAGACTAGGCACTATATATATATATATATATATATATATATATATATATATATATATATATATGTGTGTGTGTGTGTGTGTGTGTGTGTGTGTGTGTGTGTGGATGTGTGTTGTGGTCCTGGCACGCGATTTGTCATTGATTTTCCAGAGTAGGAGAATGCTCAAGATATAGTCATACAGAGAGGTCCACATGGTATATGTATAACCTTTGAAAGATTCTATTTTTTGCTTTATGATACCGTAATATCCTACATAAAGGGGTGTATAAGGTGTATACTGGACCCCTTGTGGACCTAAGTGAGGCAGCCAAAGTTATACGTCAGGGGTTTGAAACTATGAAACACCTAAAATGTGACTCTGGATGAGCCTTATAGTATGTTCCTGAACTCAGAGTGCATGCGGGGTTTACTATGTGTGTACAGTATTATAGTGCTTTGTGTTAAATCTGAGAATATCTATAGATCCTTTTTTGAGTATTGTCAATTATCCATTGTTTGGGCCTTTACATACAACGTAATACCTGGTGTATAGGGCGCACCAGGGGCGCACTCTGCATTTAAGGCGCACCCTCAGTTCAATGACATGCTATAGGGGGCGCCTTTGATATTCTCCTGATGAACATCGGGCATAACACTTTGAGGAGTATGTTGTACTTGAACAGACATTTGTGTAGTAGGTCCATACATGGCGTTTTCAGTTTAAGCTGAGATTGGATGGTTGATATTGTTGTTTTCCTGTTTTGCAGAACAAATCCAAGTCACCACCCGTGTCCTGTTTTGCTAAAAACAGAAAGCGTTACCACAGAACTCTCAGTAGGAAATCCCAAATACCAGGTGAGAAAAATAAAGGTTATGCTGCAGGACCCACAACCACCAAGTAAGATTATTTGGAACAGTTTTGTTCATAATTTGTTAACAGTTGGATGGGTTGAATGGTGACACCAACACACTGAAAGGTAGTCAGGATGTTAATAATTGAATTATTCAACATAAAGAACTTTAGCAGTTTAAAGGAAAACACTAGCCAATTTTTGTAATAGCATATTTTGATGGACTTAATATCCTTATAGAGGAGAGCAGCAGCTTTATAGGATGCATACATGATGACGCCAATCAGATGTTTTTGTAGCTATTTCTCTGGCATGCTTCAACATTTCCAGCCAAACATATCAATAGATAACCCAACATAAGGTTCCTGTGTAATATCGATGTTTTGTACCTTTTACTAATCTACATTGGACATAATAATTATTTTGCAAACCCTTCCATGTCGCAATGCAGCACCTGATGCATTTGGGCAATCGTGGCGGTGTCATCAGATAAAGCTGCTGCTCTCCTCCTGCTTATTGGACGCCATCTTGGATTTAATAAGAAAATAATTAAGTAAATGTCATATGTGACTTCCAGATGGGCTATAGATGTCAAAACCTAAGAATGATGAATCACAAATTTGCCAAAAAGTCAATCCAATGTACTGGATTTGAATTGAGAGAAATGAGCGAATACTCTCACTGCAACATTTCTCTGTGTCCTTTGATCATTCATTGATCTGTTTGGTACATGATCATCAGTTGGTGATTTGACTGAAACAAAAGTGCTAAAAGCTATCAATGCTGGCCATCCTGAATTTGGCGGCCATCTTAAAAAATTTAAGCTTGGCCCTTACTCTAATTTGAAAGAACACAACAAAATGGATCACTTTGCCAAACGTTATGCTTTTATGATAGAACACACACACTACCCTGGCTATTGCATCATTCTCGCCAGACAACCTTTTTCTCGTTGTCTGCCCCTATTCTACCACCCTGCCACTTCCAGTTCTTCCCTAACTGCCTTCACCAACTACTGGTGACCTCTCAGCTCAGGGCAACAGGTCACAGGGACAAGGTCATGTGACCAGCTGTCACGTGGCCTGGTCAGCAGTGCGCATGACATGGTGGCCATCTTGTTTTGCAGTGGTCAGGATACCAATGCTGGTGGCCTTGCCGCCATATGTTGTCTAGATCTAAATCTTCTAACTCCTCCCCTATCAAGGAAACTATGTGCAGTCATTTATCTAAGTACATGTTGTATACCCACTTGGCAAAAAATGTCTTTTCAACGTTTGCAAAACGTTTTTATTTGGTTTGGATAAAAAAAACGTTGTTGAAAAAACACTTCAAAACGTTTTTTCAACCAATTTTAATCAAATTTTTGAACCTAAAATAAAAACGTTTTTATAAGAACGTCAAAGGAAACTTATTTTGAGTAGTATAGGACAGGCCTGCTCACTAGTAGCCTTTGCTTGCTGACATATGTCCAGAGCGCATACAAATTTGCTTCTTTTTCTCAAAGACCATTTCAATTCACGGCATTCATCATTAAAACCTATAGGGAGTCTACTATGTGAAAGGCGAATCAATAAGAAATAGGAAAAAGGGTACAGTGGTCAAGACAAGAGTGATTTGAATTAACTTATACATGTCCCCTTCACATTGATGGATAAAAGAGGTATAACTCCTAGAATATGAATAATGGTTTCTGTTTTCATCAGTTTCTCCTATCCAGACTACTTGTGAACAGTTCTGTTTGCAAGCCTCGCCCTGCAGCAATTGGCTCAATCTTTACAATGCTTATGCAGTTTCAAGCAGGTATTCCTGTGAATTGCTTTTGAATTAGACATCCTTTACCCAAGGTTTAAGGTTTGCTTCCAGAAAATAGTAGTATTATTTGAGAATTTTGTAAGTCCAAACCTGACACTGTCCTCCAGCAGCTGGTGGTTGTGTTGATGTCATGTTTGTAGTAAGGTAATTATATCAACACGGCAGGTGTCTATAATGAAGTATGTGTGCTAATGACAAGAACTGGTAATTGCCTAATGAAGTGAAAGGCTAATCCTACCACCTGGCTCTCTGATTCCCTTTGGGTAAGGAAAGTATTTAGATCAATAGTTAACAGCTGTCGGAGATGGAAACTCAAAACTGTCACCTGGGAATAAGAAAAAAAATCAACATTACATTTAATAATTTCCAATTTCAGTAGGCATTTAGGTAATAATTATGGTCATGGCTTACGTGCAGAGTCAAAACAAGACAAAATCCCAGTGATTCAATTATTTTCGTTACACTCCCTTGTAATATGAGATCCTGTTGTCAAAAATTTCACATAACATGAGGAGGAGCCTAGCATCGCACTAAGTCACTAACAAAGGAATGTCTGCCTAACAGAGCCTGCTGTGATCGTGAATTAGCTGTACATTCAAACTGTGTCTACAATGTAAGGGACCTGTGGTAAAGGAGAGCTGAAGACCTGCTCCAACACTGCTCAACTCAGAGATGCAGTTTGCAGACGGTTGCACCTTTTATTGAAGGATGGTCATTGCTACTCCAAACTTTTAGATTTACAACCCCTTGCAGTAGCTGAACATTACCACAGCCCTCTGTAGGATCTGCTATATTGCAGATTGAAGTTTTACTACTAGAAATTTAGGGTTTTAGCAGTACAAACATTGCCTTTTAGAAATGAGTCAGATGTAAAATTGCATAAAGTGCAACATTATGCTGTATTGAAATTACCTTTAGAGTTGAAGATCAGCAATTGAGTCAGTCTTGTCTCTAACTATCTCCTTTGACCCTTTACAGAGGAGATCAAAGACAAGGAGACGGTGGAAGTGGAGGAGCCTGAGACACCAGTAGAGTGCACCAACAAGTTTATAAACATGTCACAAGGGGGAACACACCAGGTGGATGAGTACCAATTCTGGACCCGGATGTGCCAGATTGTCCTTGGGACTGATGTCAACCGGGGCCTCGAAGGCAGCCATTTAGCAAGTGGCTTACGAACGCTTCGGAACATCTGCCTGCTCTCCATGCTTGTGTTAAATGCTCTCTGGTTGCTCCTTTTGAGTGTGCTCTACTTCAATGCAGATCTCAACCTAGCCAGGTTAAATGTTTATGGTCTCATAGCAGCAGCTGTATATGGGTTAGTATTATTCATACAGGTTCTAGGCATGTCCATTCATCGGCTTCAGGCCATTTTCATTCGCTTTGGACGCTCGCTGTTCGGGCGTGAAACACCTGTGTGGATTTATGAGAGAAAAGTCAACTAGAATCGCCACAACATTTTTATCACACAATGCTGGAAATCCCTTATCAAAAGTCCTAATTGTAAACTATGGAGTGTTTAATACTACCATAAACCTTCACTCACACTCATGTCTGAGCAGCACCCTGACTTTGAAAGAAGGCTGTTAGCCTCCTCAGGGACTTGAATATTGCAGGTTACGTACAATTCTACAATGCTAAATACCTGCCTATTCAAAGTCTCGCTTCCTATTTTGGCACTTTCTGTAAGCCATTCTTGGGAAGAGCTTAGATGGTATAACTAAGGACAACTCTATTAAATGTCTTGTTGAAAATAATGGAGATAACCCCATACACACTTTATATGAAGAAAAGCCCTTTGTAATGATATGAATTATTTTTCTTGTTATAAAAGATTAATTTTATCCAACCCATATAAACCTTAGGTATAAATTAGATAGAAATGAAATCAATTTCAGATGGTGAAAATTATATAGAGGAGTTACAATGAATACATGAGACAATTCCATATAACCCTGTGATAGATACTATTTATAAAAATGATAATCTATATTCCTTCCTCTCGACATTAGCGTGTACAGTTCTAGGATTTACTATGTAAGTCCCTTTGTTGCTTTTGATTTGTTTTAGTATCAGCAATGTAATTTTGAATTTGTCTATAGATACCTTATATATTCTGAATGTCTTTGAATGCTATTTCTAAGGGGTTTTGATACAACAACATTAATTATACTGTTTGAACACTTATTCAAATCGAGAATTGTCCTTGGGATTCAATAATCCTTGGTATAAATAATGTGGAAATGTGATTCAGTTTCTTGGAAAAAGATCTCTGTGTGAACGGTTGACTAGAGGCTTTCTAGATATTTACAAAATGTTCTACAATGAAATGATCTGTCATTAGGAACTAGTTGCTTTTCATGTAACACCATTGAAAACAGCAATGGTCCAATCATATATATATATATATATATATATATATATATATATATATATATATATATATATATATATACACACACATACATGTATTTATTTAAGGACGCAGTTCACCCTCCTTCAGATGAACTCCTTTTCCCTCACCTTTTCAATATATATATATTTATTGGAACTGTGCATACTATATATAATTTCACTCATATCTAATGCCTCTTTCAAATGATTCTCAAGATATAGAGTTTTTGAATGTTTTAGAATGTTTTTGGAACAAAAGCTTTCTTTATCAGCTTCCTTTCATTTGAATTGCATTATGGAGTATCAAAAGGAGACGATACTTATATTAATGATTCGCGTGTAAAGTTGATGTGATTTCCTAGGACCCTTTTTTTCTCTTGTTGATCCTTCAAATATTAAGGATTCCAGAGCTGTTCAAAGTGGCCTAGTTGTTACAGAAAAGTATAAAAATGCATTCTACCCCATTATCACTCATTGTTCATCAAACTTTACAGTTTTTTTTATCAACTAGGCAACTTTGAACATCTGGAGACCTTAATAATTGGAATATCAACAAAAGAATAAAATAATCCTTGGAAATCACATTAATTTTACTCTCCAAACATTAGATCTGAAAATTGCCTTCTTTTTGCACCCCATAATGCAATTCAAATGAAAAGAAACTGAAAAAGGATGTTTTTGTTCTAAAAATGTTCCGAAGCATTAAAACACTCATAAAATCCAGTCAACCTGAAAAAAGCATTGATCAAATACGGTCAAAAGGATGTATGTTATGCATAGTTTCAGTACATGTTTGTCAAATAGTGCAGGAAAAGGTGTTTTCCTGAATCAGAGTGCAGTTCTACCTTAATAAATATATGCTAGCAATGACACATTTAAATGTTTCTCTTCAGAAACTTATGATTTCCACAATTGGTGCTTTTGTTGGTAATACACACAATATTATATTTGGGGACATTGGGTACACATACGTCTTTTTTAATGATTTGTATCTATACTCAACTATGAGAAACAAGGAGTAATGCCTGTGTTCCTCGTAAAGTGTCAGTACAGTAATACTCATAGGTTGTGGGTTTTGGGAACAAGAGTGCTTATGTTCCAGCATTTGATTGTAGCTTCATTTTAAATAGTTCTGAATAGAGATAATCGTACTACATAGAGTGGTGATATGTTTTTAGGGGCTTAGTACAGGGGGATAGGACGACTAAGAAGGATGTAAAGATATTTGCACTTACGTATTTCAAAGCACATGTCATGTTGTAAATCTGATTGAAGATGAGCCTATAAGTCACTCAAACATTTCTGCAACTCAAGCAATTCTTCAACATGGTGCAATATATATCATACTTATTTTCTATTACAGGTATACACACATATAGTTTGTATCAGGCATTGCACACCCCATATACATCTCATATACCCTTTTATAACATCGGAGGTGTGTGACTGTTACATCAAAGGTGTGTGATTGTAAAATTTGTATAAAGTGTCATATCCTTATTCATACATTTCATCACCGTTGTTATATAATAAACCTGTACCATGGTGATCATAACACCCTTATTTGAGAAAGACTGTAAGATACATATACATCTAACTTTCCTTTACAGCATATGATACTATTCTACTATCTAGAATTCCTTCTCTATTAGTATTAGAAATGTATGTATGGTATAGCTCTGTGCTTGAGAGTGTATATGTGTTTAGGTAAATTATCCATTGGGATGTGATGCTAAGACTTGTGTTGAGCCAGATCCAAACCCGATATGGAAAGAGGTATTGGATGTCTGTATGAATAGGACATGAATAAAGACAACAATAAACAACCTTCCATGACTTGCATTAATCTTTGCACCTTAAATCAATATGTAAATGGTTTTCTTTCATAAGATAGATCCATATTCATACAAGTCTACAGTATAATTCATCATACCCTTGCAAGTAAGACCCATAGAGCATACTGTAAAAAGGTACTTCGATTAGGAACAACTCATGCTTCAATGCAACTTAATATGTCAGGTGCCATGGTTTGCATTATGGAATGCAATACCATTCAGAAATTACACCAACCCATGGGGACCTCATGGACAGTGCCATTCTATGGACAATCTGGTTGGAGTCTCATCCTTATTGGGATTGGGGGTTTATGTCCCTTGGTTGATTGAGATAAGCAGTGATCTGGGTTAGAGCTATGCCAAGGTCCCCTAGAGTGCATAATAGTGCCATCCCTTATGGTTGACCTGGGAAGAATGGCTTATGACACAGATCACAGCAGGATAGTGTCTGCTGCATGGATGCAATGATACTTAGAGCCAATGTCAGGCAATTTGATATAGTGTCTGCTGCCAAACAGATCAGGAATCGAGAGAAAATATTTAGAGAAAGAAGACAAAGTGGGCAAGATAGCAAGTATTGTGTTCCATCACAAACGTATCCAAGATGGACTTCTTCTAAACAATACAAAATTCCTTATTTCTAGCAAGTTTCTGATTGAACCATCATTTTCACTAAGGTATCTTGAGATCAAATCCCGATCATTTTCTAGGAAACCTGTGATATGAATATTTTGTTGGATCCTGCTTCAACAGCTAGAATGGAGTGTGCCTTGAATCTATCTACCGAATATGTTTTTCCTCAGAGAGTAGCACATGAGATTATATGCATATGTATTTCTATTCAAAGCAGACGCAATGATCACTTCTTTTCGTTCACCACCCATACACATCAGGGAACAATAGGCTGTAGCACGGGATCCCTGTCATATCTTGTCAGTGTTGTTCTCCATCAAATTATACATGAGTCCCACTGCTCACCAGTATGGGTGCTTACTTACTGCCTTGTCACATTAAATAAAATTCACATCTACTTTAAAGGACATCTGATATATGTATGTACCTGTAATAAATCTCCCTCGGCAATGTTTTGTGTCGTGATACAAGCACAGGCATCTCGTGCGAGTAAGAGTCTCATTTGCAAGAGATTTTCAAGGACACAGGACATTTCAGAAATGGAACAGCATAAGGAAAGTTGGGACACGGGACATTTCAGAAACAAGACAGTAGAAGACCATTTGGGACACAGGACATTTCAGAAACAGGAAAAAACACACCCTTTTAGGACAGATATTTCCTGTGTACGAGATGGCCTGGTGGAGTCCTGTTTCCAAAATTTTTTGGTATGTCCTGTTTCCCAGAGTAATATAGATGAGAATGTCCCATTTATAAAATATTTGTCCCATTTACCAACTTTGAAAGTGAGTCCCATTTCCATAATAAGTCTCGCTTACTAAATAAATAACCGTATTTTTTCCCAGTCTAATTTCCCAGAATTTCTCGTTCCGGTCCCTTTTCCCAGAATTTTTGGTTGAGTCCCGTTTCCCAAATAACTAGTTTGGTCCTGTATCCCAGAATTTCTTGCGTTTCATGCAGTCCCCTTTCCCAGTCCTGTGTACTAGAAAATCCCGTGCGAATATTGCTTCCCGTGTCTTGGGCATTTTCTAGGTTGAGATGTTACAACAACTTAATTGCCTAGGACGGGTTAGGCAAAGTACCTTTAGGACATATCCTCAACTGCTTATGGTGAGTCACCTCAACAGAACTTGTTTAATATGAAAGTCAAAAATATCTGGACAGACAGAATCAATCAGAATGGAAGTATCAGCTAGAGTATAAAGATGAATAACACTGCAACAAGGAAGGCATAAAGTCATAAGGCAAAAGTCAATGTACCTCCTGCCAAACTGGCAAACATTCGAATACACTGTCAGCCCAGCACACCAGTTTTACAGTGGATAGCTTACTATTCGGGACTACACTGAGCTAGTGCAAACCTATTGAGCTGATTTGGGTTCTAGTGTATGTACTACGGCAGTATGTACTGCTGATTTACAATTTGAGCTGAGAGTGTAAGATTAAGGAAGCAATGCATAAAATATATTGTACAACTATATAGCTGTATCATATTGTACAGCTGAGTGATGGGTTAAATGCAAACCATAGAACAGTGATTTCAATCCTTAGAATTCTTCTCCCAGTATCGGATAACTGAATGATTTACCTTATTGGTAGCATAATATCATATGGCAACCCATAAAAGGGCAAATGTGCATTAAGTAACCAGTATAAAAGAACCTGCATTTCCATAGTTGTTCATTAATCTTGAAACTACAAAGCAGTATAGGTGAATCAGTATGAAAACTTTTTTTGCCATTAAATTGTACTACATCTAGAATTATTCATGTCTTCTCATTAAATAATCATTTGACTAGTTTTAGCTTAGAAAATGATTTATTCTTACTGAGTATTGATGAATCTGATTTGGAGATATGCAGAAACCTTATCTTACAATCATTCATTATAATTGGGTTACTTGAGACTATGAAATACAAATGGATCTATTTGTATTCCCATTAAACTTGTTTGAAGGTGATCCTTTGGGATGGATCTGTCAGATGCTCAATTCACCCCCAACCACAATGCCTAGTGTTGTAGTTTTTGTCTTCTGTATTGCACTTTCAGATGCAGGTGCAACCAGTTAGCTAACATCCCATAACACTCCGTTTAATTCAGTAATAAATTTTGCCAAAACACCACAGAGACCCATTAAATACAGAATGGATAAAAAAGATACCGTAGGAAATAGGTACCATAAGTCCCTGCTAAGTTCACTTCCCGTAAATCGGGATTTACAGGGTGCAAGACCCTTCTTACCCAACATTAAGGCATTAAAGGGGGTCGTAAGTAACAATTATGGTACTCTCTTTATTTAAAGATTGGTAAAAAGCTGCCATAGTATATTGTAACTTACCTCTCGTGACCGCAATTTACTTCTAGTAACAATATAATCAATATTTAACTGTTCTTCAAACTGACAGCAATTAATGTGGAGGCAAATGTTTATAATCTTAGGCTCTGAATCCATATTGCAAGTGGAAGGTAGAATGAGGTGATTTTAAACCTTTTTATGTAAGCAATGAATTATGAAAACCTAGCGAGCTTAAAGCTCATTTATGTTATAGACAAAAAAAAGGTCATACTTTTTCAATTTTATTTCTATCTAAATAATTTTCTACCAAAAAGAATTCCAAAATACTCAAGAGGCACAATAGCAAGGACAGACAGAGCATTCACAGTGAAGTGGAAATGATCCTTTAGAACTGCATTGTATTTGTATGGCCTTCTCCATTCCTGTAGACTATATATATGTAGGTGCTGTTAGCATTGGACTGTTCATATTAAAAGTCAGGGAGGTTTCTTATGGGTCTACAATCACACGGTCAATACGAGCTCTAGCAAGTATGCTTAGAATTAATGTTATGCTTTCAAGCGATTGTAGGGCCCCACAAAATAACCTCGTGATCAGCTTGATATGTCGCTATACTGAAGCAGAGGGTTCTTCCAGATGACCAGATGTACATTGACCTGTGCTATTACATAGTGTGCCTCAGCATATACAGTGCCCACAATACCCTGCACGAGGGTGCCTTCAGTCAGACACAACTCTCGCACCACTGCAACTTGATATCCATGCTGGTATCCAATATGGTATCTATTGCCAGTCTGAAATTACAGTCGTGTCATGGGACCGCATGGACAGTGTCGCTCTGAGGGCAACCTCGATGGAGTCTTGTCCCTATTGAGATTGCAGAATGTGTGTCGGTGGGTTGGTTAAGATAAGCAGTGATCTGAGGTCAGGGGTGGGCCTGGTGCCATGTCCCCTTTGGGGTAAAGAGTCGTACCGTGCTCCATGGTCCACTTGGGAGTCACAGTATGGAATCCCGTATACTTGCCCATATTGCATGGATACTGCTGAATTTGACGCAAATGGCAGTCAATAATGGATCCTCACACTATCCCAATGACACTGCACAAAGACAGGAGATGTTTAGGGGTTAACTTGAAGATAGCATGCCTCTTATTTGCAAAGAGGAGTGTTTCGATGTCTGATATGAGCTTTGATATGGTACAGTCTCAAATACTAACACCATTGGGTTAGCCAGATCCATTGAAACAAAGGCATAGCTCTCATCACACTGAGGCATTCTTGCAGGGATTGAAAGGGCAGATCATAAATCCCTTCACATGATGGACCTCTCCATCAGCAGCCTGAATCCCCTCAGGGCTGGCAGCAGGGTGAGTTGTGTCACAAGTTATGAATTTTTCATCAGTGGCTGTGAAAGGATGCATGTCTGCTGCAGGAGAGGACAGCTTGGTCGTGTCACATTCACATTATCACAGTCCCTAAGGGGCAAATCCAACAGCCATTCTGCATGATTAATAGGCCTGTGTTCAGGGAAGGGGTGGGGAAGGTTTAGCTATTTTAAGAGCAGAGCAGTTTTAATCCATCACACACAAGTCACTTTTATGATATACTAAGTGAAATTGTATGTCTGTGTGTGAATCTTGGCATGAAATTCACTAGAGGGTAATCAAAGAAGTGGCAAGAAGAATATTCTGATGATTTGGGAATGTTTTTGAAGAGGTTTTAGAGTACTGTAATTGGTCGTGACTCATATATGGGAAATCGCATTTTGAGGTGATGATGGTCTAGGATAGTAGACCTAACATTTGTGGTTGCAAGCAGTGGATCATCAATGGCATGTGATAATGGTTTTGGAAAGTGGTAAAAAGAAAGGAGGTCAAAGGTGAAGGCCACTATGAACTTTTACAATGCTTCGCCCTCTGGTAAAAATCCTACTGAGAATTGTGCCCCCTTCTCAAACTACCATATGTTAGGGTTATATATTGCTGACCATATTGTAGATTTATTCTGTTGTTTCTGTTATGTGTTCTTCCATTGTGTATTAGCCACGCTGCATGTTGGCGAAGCCATATGAACCCCCTACAACAATAATGATTTGGTTGATTTACCATTCTACACACCTGTTAGAACATTTAAGCTGAAGTGATCTGTCTCAATTCTTCATCTAGTTCCCAATAGTAGCTACAGAAATGGTACCAGTATCAAACTTCAACAGATTAATTGAAATGTAAAAAGAACCGAAGTCTGTATATTCACAGTGCAGAAGGTACCAGGGTAACTGGCAGTTACTACATTTCTCAGATTACATAGAAATCAGCCAATAACTAAAGTTTGGCAGTGGGGTAACTCCTAATAAGGTTATCCTAGTACTTCTTATTGTAAACAAACCGAGGTACCCTGGTACTGACAAATCTAGAACGTCCATATACTACTGTTCTAAACAATGTCAGCCTACAGTTATTAGCTCAGATGATTCTGCATACATGTGGCACACTAAATCTAAACAACTTAGCATTACCCAAATGAGTAGATATGCTGTGTAATCTTCCCTTCCAGTTCTCTATACTAGATTGCTGTGATATACATATCAAGGAGTCGCTCTTTGACTCAGGAGCAAGGTCACTGTTTTACATAAAAGACATCCCAGCTGTAGCAGCTACACTGTTTTCTATGTACAACATGTATGTACAAGTACTTCTATTCCCTCAAAAGAGTCTGCCAGTTCTCATATCAATAATCACAGAAGGCCTTTCAATCCCTCACATAAGTACTAATTCTGTCAGTGTGGTGTAAAATATCAATGCCCAAAATTAATATGCTCGGTCTCCAATATCATAACAGCCTGATATCATATAACTGATGGAGTTGCTCACCAAAAAAAACTCCTTTACTCACTAATTGCACATTCTTCAATTGTCATTTAATCCACCCATTTAATCATGATACATTTATAATGAGGACAAACACTCTCCTCGACTAGTCTCTTGCTCTAGTTAAAAAGAACCATTCAGCAATCCTGGATAGGTCCTCATCAGACTCTCATTTAGTAATGGTGTATCTAATTTAGACATACTTAGACAGAGGGTTCCATTATTCATTATAACAGAGCATTCTATGGATTACAAATAAATCTATTTGTTTTTACATTTAATTTGAATGTGATCCTTCTCTATGGACCACCTAGAGACGCACACTCTAAACACAAATTTGCATCAGAGCTATCACTGCAGACATAAACAAATTCACAACACTATCATACAAAGCCAACTGCCCCCATAAGGGCATTACTTTGAAGATCTTACATTTGAATTCTGTCTCTGTGCCACCACACTACATCATCTTAAATCTCGATGATTCATTGATTTATACCATATATGTGTTCACTAATGTTGCAATATACCCAGCAAATTGTCGTTATCTGTCACCATGATTGGTCATCAATGGTGACTCCTTTTTGAGTGATAACTCACTGCGTCATCTTTCGCCACTGTGTGTCAGTCTCACATGGCATGACGATTTATCACAACAGTCACCAACATGATCTTACTCACTGCGTGAGTATGTGCCACCCCTTGTCATCCCTCACAAAGCATGGTGACTTATCACCAACATCGCCAACATGGATCTAACTCACTGTGTGAGTATGTGCCACTGCCTGTCAACTCTCACTCAGAATAGCGGCTTATCACAAGCATCGCCAACATGGATCTGACTCACTGTGTGTTTATGTACTACTCCCGGTCAACTCTCACTCAGAATGGCAGCTTATCACCACCATCGTCAACATGGATCTCACTCACTCCGTCAATATGTGCCTCTGTCTGTCAACTCTCACTCAGAATGGCGACTTTTCACCTGCATTGCCACATGGCTCTCACTCACCGCGTGAGTTTGTGTCACTCCTAGTTAATCTTCTCACAAAATGGCGACTTATCACCACCATCGCTGACATGGGTGTCACTCCCTGTGTGAGTGTGTACTACTGCTGCCATACTGATCAGGAATCGAGGGGGAATAATTGGAGAAAGAAGCAAAGCATGAAGCAAAGCAAGATGGCAAGTATTGTGTTCCCTCACATATGTATCCAAGATGGACTTCATTTAAACAACACATGACATTTCCTTATTGTGTCTGATGGAACCATAATTTTCACTAAGGTATCCCGAGATCAAATCCAGATCATTTCCTAGGAAACCTGCGATATGAATACTTTGTCGGATCCTGCTTGAAAAGCTAGAATGGACTGTACCTTGAATCCATCTACCAGATATACATACATATATATATATATATATATATATATATATATATATATAAGTTATCTCGCTACCAGGGAATAATATAACCGGTAATAAATGGATGAGAATAATCATATATACCAGAAGTACCAGTAGTAACAGTATTAATGTAATATTCATGTAATGAAAGATGTATCACAGAACACATGAGTTTGGTGGGTTACTGACCTTGGGGCTATCAGCACCATACATGCCTTTATTAAAACAACTATAATAATTAGTTGACAATAAGCATAGCCAGTAAAATGCATAATATCATAACAATAGTATAGTAATAGAAACAGTAATAACAATAGTAATAACAATAGTAAAATTTAAAATTCCAAGGAACACCCAGCGTGGTGTTACCTGTCCAGGTGAATCGAGCCAATTGACGGTTACTTTGAACCCACCCCTTATATACTGGTGGGGTTGTTGACCATGACGTCACACTATGACATCATAGGTATCCTTACGAGCTGCAAATAGTCCCTAACTGTCCGCGGCTAATTATATAAATATACACTAGTGTATATAGTTCCATAAATTATCTCGCTACCAGGGAATGATATAACCGGTAATAAATGGATGAGAATAATCATATATACCAGAAGTACCGGTAGTAACAGTATTAATGTAATATTCATGTAATGAATGTACAGAACACATGAGTTTGGTGGGTTACTGACCTTGGGGCTATCAGCACCATACATGCCAAAAAACACACAAAAACACGCCAAACACATGTGAAAACACATATCAATCAGCATTGCAAATGAGATTGACACACTCTATCCAACTCCAATAATTCATCTTTGTAATTATGTAAGTATTTATAAACCGAGTTGGATTTCCAATTGACCCTCTTTTTGATAGACTCTATACTGAGTCCAGCATCCTTTAATAACATAGCACCACCGTGCCTTAAGGAATGGGTAGAAACACAGCCTTCGATACCAGCTTGAAAGGCTAGAGACTTTAACCTAGAGTTGACATACTGATACTGCAAAGGACAACCATTAGACTTAAACAAGTACTCTCTACTACACCTACCCCTGCACAACTTTTTCAAACCTCGATGAGGACACAGTGGAGAATTAACATTTTTTGACAAATAGATATTAAAAGAATTTTTTCCAAGTTGATCAGTCTTAGATGTCCTAATACATATAGACAAATAATTTTGGTGAAATTTAATATCACCCACCCTCAAGGAATGTTGAGACTTCACCACATGCCCTACTCGTAACACACCCCTATAGCATGTTAAAATTGCCATCCAAAACTTCAAGTCTGCCCTGTTGGTTAGGTCCAGATTCGACCTTAACCTCAACATGTCTTTTGGGGAAAAGGAATAAATTTCTTTGGTTGAACAGGTGAAAAGCCTGTCAATGCCATCTAAAGTCTTTTTTAACATGAAATTACTACTATAATCAGAATAGCCCTTAGGTTTTTGAAAATACCAAACCACAGACAAGTAATTTTTTACAGACAATGGCTTCATAAAATCAGATAAATAAACTGCATATATAGAACCTTGAGAGGGAGAACAAGGAAAAGTTTGTAAACAAAATCTTTTACAAAATTTTTTATACCTTCTAAGTTGTTGGTTCCTTGTCCTCCTCGTATTTTCTGACACACCCTGGGCTAAAAGTAACCTTTTTCTGTCTAGTAATCTCTCCCACTCTGGAATTGAAGCAACACATATTATTATCATGGAGAGAAGCTATACATTTGCTCGGCATACCCTTATAAGCAAGTCTAGATAATTGGTCGGCCAGGATATTGTCCTCCGATTTAATATAGGTCGCGTATACCTCCACATTGTTAATGAAACAAAGCTAAAAAAACTTTCTTAGCCATTCCATACAAAGTTTGTTCCTAGACCTGCCTGTATTAATCATAGCTAGCACTTGCATGTTATCTGTTATGCAATGTATTCTTTTATCTTTATAATCAGAAATCCAGCGCTTTAAGCCCATCATAACAGGATATAACTCATATACATTGATATTACGATGATGATTTTTTAAGTTATCCAATATAGGAGGGGGAGAAAAATGGCCTGAACCTAGGTTGAATTTATCATGAGCTGTCCAGTCACCATATAAATAATCTTTACCCATCCAAGCTCCAAAACCCTTAACGGAAGAATCGGAATACATAGGTACATCAACCAAATCGTTCAGGATTAACCTCTTACAGTTAAAAACTCTAAAAATCTAGCCACCACTGCATATCCTGTCGGGTACATGCTGATACCTTAATATAACCGCCCGGTCTAGCCCGAGAGCAGAGATCAAAAGTTCTTCTGCTAAAGGTTCTACCACCCTTAACCACCTGCGAACAGAAAGACATAAGGCCACCTATTCTTTCAAGATTCTTCTTGGAAATAAATTTCTTGTTAATATTCTCCATTAAAATACCTCTCATTTTAGTCACCTTATCCTCTGGTAGGGATAATTCCAGATTAACAGAGTCTATATTAATACCAAGAAATTTACATTTTTGTGATGGTTCCGTTACCTTTTCCTTCGAGACCACAAACCCCATATGTTACATGCATTCAATGAGGATATTCCTTTGACGTAGACATTCACCATAAGTATCAGCAATGATGATAAAATCATCGGGGTAATTAACCAATTTTTTAACACCATAACTCTTGGCTACCTCTACAATAAAATCTGATATTCTACTGAATATATAGGGAGCACATTTAAGACCAAACGTTAACCTATTGCTTACATAGAAACCTTCACCGTGACCAAAATCCCACCTAAAACCCTGCATATTAGTGTGGGGGCATAAACATTGATGGTCCTATAGGCAGATCATAAATTTGTTTCTATCTAACTGAGCTGTGACCGTGCCAATATTATTGTATGAAAAGGTAGAACTAGTCTTGTCCATATAATTATTAATGGAAACTTTTTCCGGCATGCTACAATCCGTTATAGGCCTTAACTTGCCATTCAATTTCTCAACACCACCCAGAGAATGGATGCACTGTGGTTTGTTTTCAACTTTGGACACAAGACCAGCCTCTAACTCCTCTAATAATATATTACAAAATTCTTTGTAAAAATTTCCTTCAAGAATGGATTTATAATTTTTGCAATCGTAAGAAGTATTGCACTCAGGATCAACTATCCTGAACCCCTCAACAAAACCTTGCCATAAGAATAATGCCTCTTTATCATCTATATTAATGATACCCTTCTGGGTTAAAAAAGGGGCCACTCTGCAAGGTAGAACTTGAGACCTTTTTCCATGAACATAATGTACACAATCGCACACACCATCTATACAACTGTCATACACTTCGATGCTAGGTAATTTATTAATAGTGACAGTAAACAGTGGTTTAACCTCGCCCTGTACTGGGCCAATATATGATACATCCAAACCAATAGAGTTGGCATTAACATTAATATCATTCTCAACATTTCTTTGTAGATTTTCCACAGGCTCCAAAAAGGAACCATAGAACCCTGAGCTATCAGTAATATCACTCGGGGGGACAAACTCTACTACTCCAGCATTGCTTACATCAACACCCTGAACTGGAGCAATGGATGGGGGCGAACCAGGGTCTACCAAACCTACTATACATGAATCCGGCATCGACACACTATCATCTATAGGACCCCGCTCACCTGTACAATCCTATTCATGTTTGTTTACTTGACATTCCATCTTATTGTGACCTGGTTTGGTACAGGAACTACAAACATGCCTATCCTTAGCACAACCAAAACGTATTAATGTGGGTAGTAAAACTGGCCCTCAAAAATACCAGTACTTTCTGTCAGTGGACCTCCAAAACGTATTGATGTGGGTAGTAAAAAGGGCCCTTCAAAATGCCAGTAATCTGGAGGTTGGAGAGCCTCAAAATGCCAGTGATTTTTGCACATTTCATGAACTATGATGTAGAATATCTCTATGAAGGAAGAACTCAGGGATGAAACACTTTTCTATTTGAGATGTCACCTACTCTTGACTTACACCAAGAAAGGAATTTTCTCTATCAGTGGCATGCATATATACATTAATTAACCTTGAAAATGGATAATTACCTAATTATTTCAAAAATGAAAAATCATGTCGAATTCAGGACTAAGAAATATGATGATACATTTAGTTAAGGTCCCCAATAAGATGTCTATTTGATGGAACAATGCTTGAAATATTGTAAGCAAACTTTACTTAATCCAATATAACATGATTTGTGTATAATTAATTAGCAAATTGCTAATCAATTTCAATACACATTGAGAGTATTTGGCTTTTCTTTATCAAGAGGAGTATGCCTAAAATGGTTGAATGCCATAGCGTGTTAAAGTGTACTAAGCAAGTACTTCCTTCAATATAAAACGTTTTAGAACACATTGGTAGAAAGATCACCCCAGTGGCCAAAACGTTTTGATGTGTAATGAAGAGGTATTTCCTTCAATATAAAACGTTTTAGAACAGATTGGTAGAAAGATCACCCCAGTGGCCAAAATTTTTTGATGTGTAATGAAGAGGTATTTCCTTCAATATAAAACGTTTTAGAACACATTGGTAGAAAGATCACCCCAGTGGCCAAAACGTTTTGATGTGTAATGAAGAGGTATTTCCTTCAATATAAAATGTTTTAGAACACATTGATAGGAATATTGCAGTGGCCATAATGTCTTGATGTGTAATGAACAGGTTTTCCCTTCAATATAGAATGTTTTAGAACACATTGCGGGATAGCTACACCTCAGGGTATACAATGAAAAATTATTCACTTGTTGTTGACGCTTATTGGTGCCATGCATGCTAATATGACGTGTACTAATACCATGTATCACCAATTGACCTGTTTTGCGTGTCATGTATCACAAGTACAGGGGCGTAGGAAGAGGGGGGGCCAGGGGGGCATGGGCCCCCCCCAATAATGAAGAGGTTCCCTATATAAGCCTATATAAAAATATAGCGGGCCCCCCAACCGAGACCCCTGGACCCCCCCAATAAAAATTTGCTTCCTACGCTCCTGAAGTATGACTTCTACTGCTACCATCACAATTATGACAAGCAATGGCACCATGTATCACCATACCATGTTTCACTGGTGCCATGTATCATCATATGACGTGTACTGATACCATGTATCATCACATGATGTGTACTGGTACCATGTATCATAATATGACATGTACTGGTGCCACGTATCATAATATGACATGTACTGGTGCCATGTATCACCATATGACATTTACTGGTACCATGTATCATCATATGACGTGTACTGGTGCCATGTATCATAATATGACATGTACTGGTGCCATGTATCATAATATGACAAGTACTGGTGCCATGTATCATCACATGATGTGTATTGGTGCCATGTTTCATCTTATAGCGTGTACTGGTACCATGTATCACCATATGACGTGTACTGGTACCATGTATCATCACATGACGTGTACTGGTACCATGTATCATCACATCATGTGTACTGGTGCCATGTATCATCACATGACGTGTACTGGTGCCATGTTTCATTATATGACATGTACTGGTACCATGTATCATAATATGACATGTACTGGTGCCATGTATCATAATATGACAAGTACTGGTGCCATGTATCATCACATGATGTGTATTGGTGCCATGTTTCATCTTATAGCGTGTACTGGTACCATGTATCACCATATGATGTGTACTGGTACCATGTATCATCACATGATGTGTACTGGTGCCATGTATCATATGACGTTGACTGGTGCCATGTATCATAATATGACATGTACTGGTGCCATGTATCATCACATCATGTGTACTGGTGCCATGTATCATCACATCATGTGTACTGGTGCCATGTTTCATAATATGACATGTACTGGTGCCATGTATCATCACATCACGTGTACTGGTACCATGTATCATCACATCATGTGTACTGGTGCCATGTTTCATAATATGACATGTACTGGTACCATGTATCATCACATCACGTGTACTGGTGCCATGTATCATCACATGACGTGTACTGGTGCCATGTTTCATAATATGACGTGTACTGGTACCATGTATCACCATATGCTGTGTACTGGTACCATGTATCATCACATGACGTGTTCTGGTGCCAAGTTTCATAATATGACATGTATTAGTGCCATGTATCATCATATGACGTGTATTGGTGCCATGTATCATCACATGATGTGTACTGATGCCATGTATCATCATATGATGTGTACTGATGCCATGTATCATCATATGATGTGTACTGGTACGACGTATCATTATGTAATGTGTACTGGTACCATGTACCATCACATGACTTGTACTGGTACCAAGTATCATTATGTAATTTGTACTGATACCATGTATCACCATATGATGTGTACTGGTACCATGTATCATCATATGACGTGTACTGGTACCATCTATCACAATATGACATATGCTAGTACCATGTATCATCACATAACGTGTACTGGTACCATGTATCATTATGTAATGTGTACTGGTACCATGTATCACCATATGACATGTACTGGTACCATGTATCACCACATGATGTGTACTGGTGCCATGTATCATTATATGACGTGTACTGGTACCATGTATCATTATGTAATGTGTACTGGTACCATGTATCAACATATGACATGTACTGGTACCCTGTATCACCATATGACGTGTACTGGTGCCATGTATCACCATATGACATGTACTGGTACCATGTATCACCACATGACGTGTACTGGTACCATGTATCATTATATGACGTGTACTGGTACCATGTATCATTATGTAATGTGTACTGGTACCATGTATCATCATATGATGTGTATTGGTGCCATGTTTCATCGTATGTAGTGTACTGATACTATGTATCATCACATGATGTGCATTGGTGCCATGTATCATCACATGACGTGTACTGGTACCATGTATCATCACATGATGTGTACTGATGCCATGTTTCATAATATGACATGTACTGGTACCATGTATCATCACATCACGTGTACTGGTGCCATGTTTCATAATATGACATGTACTGGTACCATGTATCATCATATGACGTGTACTGGTACCATGTATCATCATATGACGTGTACTGGTACCATGTATCATCATATGACGTGTATTGGTGCCAAGTTTCATATTATGACGTGTACTGATACCATGTATTATCAGATGATGTGCATTGGAGCCATGTGTCATCACATGACATGTACTGGAGCCATGTGTCATCATATGATGTGTGCTGTTGCCATGAGTTACCATATAACATGTACTGGTGCCATGTATCACCATATCACTTGTACTGGTGCAGTGAGTTACAATATAATATGTAACACATAACATGCCTAATGATAACATAGATATATACAACATGGCCATGTGGGCTAATGTTAGCATAGCAACATGTAAAACATGGCCATGTAGGCTAATGATAACATAGCTACAGGTATAAAATGGCCATGTAGGCTAATAATAACATAGCTACATATACAACATGGACATGTAGGCTAATAATGTAGCTACATGTACAACATGGCCATGTAAGCTAATAATAACATAGCTACATATACAACATGGACATGTAGGCTAAGGATAATATAGCTACATGTATAAAATGGCCATGTAGGCTAATAATAGCGTAGCTACATGTACAACATGGCCATGTAGGCTAATGATAACATTTCCACATACAGACCTCTGGCCAAAACGTTTCAAAACATTTTAACTTGATGATTCACTCTCCTCAGAACACTCTAGTACGTTTTGGCTGCTAGACAGCTGCAGATTTCTTTCCACTAATACACATCAAAACGTTTTATTTTCAATGAAAATCATCTTTAATACACAAATGCCAAAACGTTTCAAAACGTTTTTCCTTTATACTTGCATGGATCCCTAGAGCAACCCTCTGCCCTGTTAAATGCATAGCATGAATTTGCTGAGACTCTAGATTTCCCAGAATTTTTTGATTTAGTTGAATATGCCTTCTGGGCTTGCACTGTCCCATCGTAGGACAAATGACGGAGGATATCAGAATTTTCGATCATTGCAAAAGCATCCAAACCATCGACATTAGCCCTGTCCCTAATGGACTTGTCATATGCAACCAGAGCTTTGACAGTGAATATTTTTGTGTCAGATTTTTCAACCAACATCTGCAAGTGTCTAAGCATTCCCTCTACATCGTCTCCGTCCTTGTAATAATCTATGATGAATTTGATATTGACCAATACAAGCGTCTCAATGCTATCGACTTTATCGCATTTTTTAATGAATTGTTCGTGGTCAAACTCACCAAGTTTTTGTTTGGCATGATGGCGAGGAATTGACGAATCCATTGACGACCCTCTTGAGGAGCTGGGGCTCCTATGACGAGCGGTATAAGATGATTTTGATCTCGCTTGACGACCTCTCCGTCCCGTTCTGATCAACTCGCCGCCATCTTGGTTGCTATGGACGCTGTTGTTGTCATGCTCTCGCTGCAGACCACGCCCCCGTCGCCTTGGTTTCGCGTCTCTCGAATCTTGTTTGTATACAGCAGCACGTGCCTTCACCGCCCCGCTGTCCACTCCGCTCGATGGATTCATCTCTTCTTTACCGGCCCCTTGGTTAGCGATAAGATCATGTAACATCTTCTTTATATCCAAGAGGTCCTCCTCGAGCAGATCCACACTAAATCTAAACAACTTAGCATTACCCAAATGAGTAGATATGCTGTGTAATCTTCCCTTCCAGTTCTCTATACTAGATTGCTGTGATATACATATCAAGGAGTCGCTCTTTGACTCAGGAGCAAGGTCACTGTTTTACATAAAAGACATCCCAGCTGTAGCAGCTACACTGTTTTCTATGTACAACATGTATGTACAGGTACTTCTATTCCCTCAAAAGAGTCTGCCAGTTCTCATATCAATAATCACAGAAGGCCTTTCAATCCCTCACATAAGTACTAATTCTGTCAGTGTGGTGTAAAATATCAATGCCCAAAATTAATATGCTCGGTCTCCAATATCATAACAGCCTGATATCATATAACTGATGGAGTTGCTCACCAAAAAAAACTCCTTTACTCACTAATTGCACATTCTTCAATTGTCATTTAATCCACCCATTTAATCATGATACATTTATAATGAGGACAAACACTCTCCTCGACTAGTCTCTTGCTCTAGTTAAAAAGAACCATTCAGCAATCCTGGATAGGTCCTCATCAGACTCTCATTTAGTAATGGTGTATCTAATTTAGACATACTTAGACAGAGGGTTCCATTATTCATTATAACAGAGCATTCTATGGATTACAAATAAATCTATTTGTTTTTACATTTAATTTGAATGTGATCCTTCTCTATGGACCACCTAGAGACGCACACTCTAAACACAAATTTGCATCAGAGCTATCACTGCAGACATAAACAAATTCACAACACTATCATACAAAGCCAACTGCCCCCATAAGGGCATTACTTTGAAGATCTTACATTTGAATTCTGTCTCTGTGCCACCACACTACATCATCTTAAATCTCGATGATTCATTGATTTATACCATATATGTGTTCACTAATGTTGCAATATACCCAGCAAATTGTCGTTATCTGTCACCATGATTGGTCATCAATGGTGACTCCTTTTTGAGTGATAACTCACTGCGTCATCTTTCGCCACTGTGTGTCAGTCTCACATGGCATGACGATTTATCACAACAGTCACCAACATGATCTTACTCACTGCGTGAGTATGTGCCACCCCTTGTCATCCCTCACAAAGCATGGTGACTTATCACCAACATCGCCAACATGGATCTAACTCACTGTGTGAGTATGTGCCACTGCCTGTCAACTCTCACTCAGAATAGCGGCTTATCACAAGCATCGCCAACATGGATCTGACTCACTGTGTTTTTATGTACTACTCCCGGTCAACTCTCACTCAGAATGGCAGCTTATCACCACCATCGTCAACATGGATCTCACTCACTCCGTCAATATGTGCCTCTGTCTGTCAACTCTCACTCAGAATGGCGACTTTTCACCTGCATTGCCACATGGCTCTCACTCACCGCGTGAGTTTGTGTCACTCCTAGTTAATCTTCTCACAAAATGGCGACTTATCACCACCATCGCTGACATGGGTGTCACTCCCTGTGTGAGTGTGTACTACTGCTGCCATACTGATCAGGAATCGAGGGGGAATAATTGGAGAAAGAAGCAAAGCATGAAGCAAAGCAAGATGGCAAGTATTGTGTTCCCTCACATATGTATCCAAGATGGACTTCATTTAAACAACACATGACATTTCCTTATTGTGTCTGATGGAACCATAATTTTCACTAAGGTATCCCGAGATCAAATCCAGATCATTTCCTAGGAAACCTGCGATATGAATACTTTGTCGGATCCTGCTTGAAAAGCTAGAATGGACTGTACCTTGAATCCATCTACCAGATATATATACATATATATATATATATATATATATATATATATATATATATATATATATATATATATATAAGTTATCTCGCTACCAGGGAATAATATAACCGGTAATAAATGGATGAGAATAATCATATATACCAGAAGTACCAGTAGTAACAGTATTAATGTAATATTCATGTAATGAAAGATGTATCACAGAACACATGAGTTTGGTGGGTTACTGACCTTGGGGCTATCAGCACCATACATGCCTTTATTAAAACAACTATAATAATTAGTTGACAATAAGCATAGCCAGTAAAATGCATAATATCATAACAATAGTATAGTAATAGAAACAGTAATAACAATAGTAATAACAATAGTAAAATTTAAAATTCCAAGGAACACCCAGCGTGGTGTTACCTGTCCAGGTGAATCGAGCCAATTGACGGTTACTTTGAACCCACCCCTTATATACTGGTGGGGTTGTTGACCATGACGTCACACTATGACATCATAGGTATCCTTACGAGCTGCAAATAGTCCCTAACTGTCCGCGGCTAATTATATAAATATACACTAGTGTATATAGTTCCATAAGTTATCTCGCTACCAGGGAATAATATAACCGGTAATAAATGGATGAGAATAATCATATATACCAGAAGTACCGGTAGTAACAGTATTAATGTAATATTCATGTAATGAATGTACAGAACACATGAGTTTGGTGGGTTACTGACCTTGGGGCTATCAGCACCATACATGCCAAAAAACACACAAAAACACGCCAAACACATGTGAAAACACATATCAATCAGCATTGCAAATGAGATTGACACACTCTATCCAACTCCAATAATTCATCTTTGTAATTATGTAAGTATTTATAAACCGAGTTGGATTTCCAATTGACCCTCTTTTTGATAGACTCTATACTGAGTCCAGCATCCTTTAATAACATAGCACCACCGTGCCTTAAGGAATGGGTAGAAACACAGCCTTCGATACCAGCTTGAAAGGCTAGAGACTTTAACCTAGAGTTGACATACTGATACTGCAAAGGACAACCATTAGACTTAAACAAGTACTCTCTACTACACCTACCCCTGCACAACTTTTTCAAACCTCGATGAGGACACAGTGGAGAATTAACATTTTTTGACAAATAGATATTAAAAGAATTTTTTCCAAGTTGATCAGTCTTAGATGTCCTAATACATATAGACAAATAATTTTGGTGAAATTTAATATCACCCACCCTTAAGGAATGTTGAGACTTCACCACATGCCCTACTCGTAACACACCCCTATAGCATGTTAAAATTGCCATCCAAAACTTCAAGTCTGCCCTGTTGGTTAGGTCCAGATTCGACCTTAACCTCAACATGTCTTTTGGGGAAAAGGAATAAATTTCTTTGGTTGAACAGGTGAAAAGCCTGTCAATGCCATCTAAAGTCTTTTTTAACATGAAATTACTACTATAATCAGAATAGCCCTTAGGTTTTTGAAAATACCAAACCACAGACAAGTAATTTTTTACAGACAATGGCTTCATAAAATCAGATAAATAAACTGCATATATAGAACCTTGAGAGGGAGAACAAGGAAAAGTTTGTAAACAAAATTTTTTACAAAATTTTTTATACCTTCTAAGTTGTTGGTTCCTTGTCCTCCTCGTATTTTCTGACACACCCTGGGCTAAAAGTAACCTTTTTCTGTCTAGTAATCTCTCCCACTCTGGAATTGAAGCAACACATATTATTATCATGGAGAGAAGCTATACATTTGCTCGGCATACCCTTATAAGCAAGTCTAGATAATTGGTCGGCCAGGATATTGTCCTCCGATTTAATATAGGTCGCGTATACCTCCACATTGTTAATGAAACAAAGCTAAAAAAACTTTCTTAGCCATTCCATACAAAGTTTGTTCCTAGACCTGCCTGTATTAATCATAGCTAGCACTTGCATGTTATCTGTTATGCAATGTATTCTTTTATCTTTATAATCAGAAATCCAGCGCTTTAAGCCCATCATAACAGGATATAACTCATATACATTGATATTACGATGATGATTTTTTAAGTTATCCAATATAGGAGGGGGAGAAAAATGGCCTGAACCTAGGTTGAATTTATCATGAGCTGTCCAGTCACCATATAAATAATCTTTACCCATCCAAGCTCCAAAACCCTTAACGGAAGAATCGGAATACATAGGTACATCAACCAAATCGTTCAGGATTAACCTCTTACAGTTAAAAACTCTAAAAATCTAGCCACCACTGCATATCCTGTCGGGTACATGCTGATACCTTAATATAACCGCCCGGTCTAGCCCGAGAGCAGAGATCAAAAGTTCTTCTGCTAAAGGTTCTACCACCCTTAACCACCTGCGAACAGAAAGACATAAGGCCACCTATTCTTTCAAGATTCTTCTTGGAAATAAATTTCTTGTTAATATTCTCCATTAAAATACCTCTCATTTTAGTCACCTTATCCTCTGGTAGGGATAATTCCAGATTAACAGAGTCTATATTAATACCAAGAAATTTACATTTTTGTGATGGTTCCGTTACCTTTTCCTTCGAGACCACAAACCCCATATGTTACATGCATTCAATGAGGATATTCCTTTGACGTAGACATTCACCATAAGTATCAGCAATGATGATAAAATCATCGGGGTAATTAACCAATTTTTTAACACCATAACTCTTGGCTACCTCTACAATAAAATCTGATATTCTACTGAATATATAGGGAGCACATTTAAGACCAAACGTTAACCTATTGCTTACATAGAAACCTTCACCGTGACCAAAATCCCACCTAAAACCCCGCATATTAGTGTGGGGGCATAAACATTGATGGTCCTATAGGCAGATCATAAATTTGTTTCTATCTAACTGAGCTGTGACCGTGCCAATATTATTGTATGAAAAGGTAGAACTAGTCTTGTCCATATAATTATTAATGGAAACTTTTTCCGGCATGCTACAATCCGTTATAGGCCTTAACTTGCCATTCAATTTCTCAACACCACCCAGAGAATGGATGCACTGTGGTTTGTTTTCAACTTTGGACACAAGACCAGCCTCTAACTCCTCTAATAATATATTACAAAATTCTTTGTAAAAATTTCCTTCAAGAATGGATTTATAATTTTTGCAATCGTAAGAAGTATTGCACTCAGGATCAACTATCCTGAACCCCTCAACAAAACCTTGCCATAAGAATAATGCCTCTTTATCATCTATATTAATGATACCCTTCTGGGTTAAAAAAGGGGCCACTCTGCAAGGTAGAACTTGAGACCTTTTTCCATGAACATAATGTACACAATCGCACACACCATCTATACAACTGTCATACACTTCGATGCTAGGTAATTTATTAATAGTGACAGTAAACAGTGGTTTAACCTCGCCCTGTACTGGGCCACTATATGATACATCCAAACCAATAGAGTTGGCATTAACATTAATATCATTCTCAACATTTCTTTGTAGATTTTCCACAGGCTCCAAAAAGGAACCATAGAACCCTGAGCTATCAGTAATATCACTCGGGGGGACAAACTCTACTACTCCAGCATTGCTTACATCAACACCCTGAACTGGAGCAATGGATGGGGGCGAACCAGGGTCTACCAAACCTACTATACATGAATCCGGCATCGACACACTATCATCTATAGGACCCCGCTCACCTGTACAATCCTATTCATGTTTGTTTACTTGACATTCCATCTTATTGTGACCTGGTTTGGTACAGGAACTACAAACATGCCTATACTTGCATGGATCCCTAGAGCAACCCTCTGCCCTGTTAAATGCATAGCATGAATTTGCTGAGACTCTAGATTTCCCAGAATTTTTTGATTTAGTTGAATATGCCTTCTGGGCTTGCACTGTCCCATCGTAGGACAAATGACGGAGGATATCAGAATTTTCGATCATTGCAAAAGCATCCAAACCATCGACATTAGCCCTGTCCCTAATGGACTTGTCATATGCAACCAGAGCTTTGACAGTGAATATTTTTGTGTCAGATTTTTCAACCAACATCTGCAAGTGTCTAAGCATTCCCTCTACATCGTCTCCGTCCTTGTAATAATCTATGATGAATTTGATATTGACCAATACAAGCGTCTCAATGCTATCGACTTTATCGCATTTTTTAATGAATTGTTCGTGGTCAAACTCACCAATTTTTTGTTTGGCATGATGGCGAGGAATTGACGAATCCATTGACGACCCTCTTGACGAGCTGGGGCTTCTATGACGAGCGGTATAAGATGATTTTGATCTCGCTTGACGACCTCTCCGTCCCGTTCTGATCAACTCGCCGCCATCTTGGTTGCTATGGACGCTGTTGTTGTCATGCTCTCGCTGCAGACCACGCCCCCGTCGCCTTGAATTTGAATTTGTCTTTATTGCCATAGTTCAACAATATACAAAATTAAATACAGATCCATAATTAACCAGGGCGTCTCTCGAATCTTGTTTGTATACAGCAGCACGTGCCTTCACCGCCCCGCTGTCCACTCCGCTCGATGGATTCATCTCTTCTTTACCGGCCCCTTGGTTAGCGATAAGATCACGTAACATCTTCTTTATATCCAAGAGGTCCTCCTCGAGCAGATCCAGCCTCGTCTGGTTAACAATCTCACTCTCTATAGCCTGTGGTGTATTAGGCTGTGTGGGCTCCAGACCCCCATCCAGAGAGGTGAGACTGCTCGAAAGTCCTAAATTGGCCGATTCTTTGTCCATTTTAGCCGATTTAGCCGATTTTTTTGACGAACCTTTCTTCTTAGCACCTGCAGTAGTTTTCTTCCCCATACTTGGGCTGATATCTAAGCACCAATCCAGAAAAAAACTACTTTAAAAATTTAAAATTCCAGGGAACACCCAGCGTGGTGTTACCTGTCCAGGTGAATCGAGCCAATTGACGGTTACTTTGAACCCACCCCTTATATACTGGTGGGGTTGTTGACCATGACGTCACACTATGACATCATAGGTATCCTTACGAGCTGCAAATAGTCCCTAACCGTCCGCGGCTAATTATATAAATATACACTAGTGTATATAGTTCCATATATATATATATATATATATATATATATATATATATTTCTATTCAAAGCAGACACAGTGATATATATATATATATATATATATATATATTTTATTCTAAGCAGACACAGTGATTACTTCTTTTCTTTCACTGCCCGTACACATGAGGGAACAATAAGCTGTAGCACGGGATCCCTGTCATATCTTGTAAGTATTGTTCTCCATCAAATTATACATGAGTCCCACTGCTCACCACTATGGGTGCTTACTCACTGCCTTGTCACATTCAATTAAATTCAAATCAACCTAAAAGGACATCTGATATATGTATGTACCTGTAGCAAATCTCCCTTTGCAACATTTGGTGTCATGACCATTATCTAGGTTAAGATGTTACAACACCCAAATTGCTTAGGACAGGAAAGGCGAAGCACATTTAGGATAATATCCTCAAATGCTTATGGTGAATCATCTCAACAGAACTCGTTTAATGTGAAAGTCAAAAATATCTGGACAAACAGTATTAATCAGAATGGAAGTATCAAATCGAGTATAAAGATGATTATTACATGACTTCTGTGATTTTGGGTGCTTTTTCTGGATATTCCCATGCACATACCTGTCGATATTGCACACCATGATGCATGCATCATGACTTTTGTAAGGTGTGCAGTTATTCATGTAAGGAGGCATGTTATCCATGGATAACATGCCTCCTTACATGGATAACATGCCTCCTTACATGTCCTTACATGTCATATGTTACATGTTAAAACCTACAAAATTTTCATTGCCAGGGTAGGGGTCAAACCTGCAGTCTCCTGATCCCAAATCCAACTCCCTATGCATTGCGCCACAGGGACTGACGAGAAGTGGCTAACTAGAACCAGGTCTTAATATGATACAAAGCCCGGGGAGGGCACTCACATATAACTACTGTACATTAAAAGTGTGAAAATCCCCGGCAATCAGGGTTGTGACCCCCCCAGCTTTGTCACTGCTGCTGCCATAACCGCGATGACTTGGGACGCGTTCAAACCAAACCAAGCCAAGCCGGTTGCCGAGGTGTGTGTGCCCCATTGGTCTGGTGGGTAGCGCATTGCGCTCAGCTTCAACAGGTAGGCGGGATGAGTCCCGGTCCGGGTGAATCTTTTTTTTTCGACTGACGAGAAGTGGTTGGCTAGAACCAGGTCTCTATGATATAAAGCCACCCAGCAGTAGTGTAGTGTGAACATGTCCAGCACCTTGACCAATAACCAGGCCAGTCGCACACAGTACCAAACCAATGGCCGCCGGGCGCCGAGGTGTGTGTACTGATCGTGTACACACACTATGGCAGGCTTCTAGTCCCAGGGAGGGGGGAACAATTTTTGTCTTGAATTTATTGATATTCTATTGATTATCTATTTATATCGTATAATAAAATAAGTAGTTAATTGATATGTCATGACTTGTGACTGATATCCAACAATAACATGCAACTCGTGGGACTTCACCCCCCCCCTCGTTGCATGTTATTGTTGGATATCAGTCATGCATCGTGACATATCCATTTATTACTTGTTCAATAACCCTGCAACAATGTAGGCATAAAGTCATAAGGCAAAAGTCAATGTAACCCTCGCCAAACTGGCAAACTTTTGCATAAGATTAAGGAAGCAATGCATTAGATATATATTGTACAAATATGGCTGTTTTATATTGTACAGCTGAGTGATGGGTTAAATGCACACCACATAGACAGAACAGTATTTGATAATTATGTTCTTTACCTCATTGGCAGGATAATACAATATGGCAGCATATCCCAGTTACTAAGGCAGATGTGCATTAACCCTGCATTTCTATAGTTTCTTAATCTTGAAACTACAAAGCAGTACAGGTTAATCAGTATCAATTGATTTCACCATTAAATTGTACTACATCTAGCATTATTCACATCTTCTCATTAAATAACCATTTGACAATTTAGTTTAGAAAGTGGCTGAACTTATAGTTCTCACTCAGTAATAATGAATCTGATTTGGAGAGATGCAGAAACGTTGTGGTGGACTCATTCATTATAATTGGATTGCTTAAGACTATGACATACAAATAAATATATTTGTATTCCTATTCAACTTGTTTGAACGTGATCCTTTGGGATGGATCTGTCAGATGCCCTATCCCTCCCCGACCACAATGCCTAGTGTTTTAGTTTTTGCCCTCTTGGTTCTGCTTTCAGATGCAGGTGCAACCAGTTAGCTTACATCTCATAACACTCCATTTAATTCAGTAATTAGTTTTGCCAAATCAACCCAGAGACCCGTTAAATACAGAATGGTTATGGTAGGAGAGATACCGTTGAATAAAAAAGGTACCGTAAGTCTCTCGTAACTTCACTTCTCATAAATCCAGATTTACAGGGTACAAGACCCAACTTACGCAACATGAAGGCATTAAGAGGGGTCGTAAGTAGCAATTACGGTACCTTCTTTATTTAACAATTGGTAAAAAGCAGCCACGGTATATTGTACCTTACCTCTTGTAACTGCAATTTACTTCTAGTAACAATACAATCTATATTTAACTGTTCTTAGAACTGACAGCAATTGATGTGGAGGCAAATATTTATGTTCTTAGGCTCTGAAATCCATATTGAAAGCGGAAGGTAGAGTGAGGTGATTATAAACCTTTTTATGTAACCAATGAATTATGAAAACCTAGGGAGCTTGTAGCTCATTTATGTTATAGACAAAAAAAGGTTTTACTTTTCAATCTCATTTGTATCTAGACTATTTTCTACCAGAAAAATTCAAAAATACTTAAGAGGCAAGGACAGACAGAGCATGCACAGTGAAGTGGAAATGATCCTTTAGAACTGCATTGTATTTGTATGACCTTCTCCATCCTGCAGGCTATTTATATGTAGGTTTTGTTAGCATTGGTCTGCTCATACTAAAAGTCAGGGTTGTTATTTTCTATGGGTCTACAATCACACAGTCACTACGAGCTCTAGAAAGTGTGCATAGAATTTTTGTTATGCTTTGAAGCAATTGTAGAGCATCACGAAATAACCTCCAGATCAGTTTGATATGTCTCTATACTGAAGCAGAGGGTTCTTCCAGATGACCACATGTACATTGACCTGTGCCATTACATAGTGTGCCTCAGCATATGCAGTGCCCACAAAACCCTGCACCAGGGTGCCTTCAGTCAGACACAAATCACGCACCACTACAATTTAATATCCATGCTGGTATCCAATATGGTATCTATTGCCAGTCTGAAATTACAGTCATGTCATGGGACCCCATGGACAGTGTCACTCTGAGGGCAATCTGGTTGGAGTCCCTATTGAGATTGCAGAATCAGGTCAGGGGTGGGCCTGGTGCCATGTCCCCTCTGGGGTATAAAGAGTGGTACCATCCTCTATGGTCCACTTGGGAGTCGCATACTTGACCATCTTGCATGGATACTGCTGAACTTGAAGCAAAGAGCAGCCAATTGTGGACCCTGACATGTACCTCGATGCCCTTTAACTGACATTGCAAAAACACAGCACAGTGAAAGGCATCTTAATCACACATTCATGAATACTGAGTAAAAGGAATTAATGCCCACATTCTCAAATACCACAACCGATGGTTTAGTCCATTGAAATGAAAGCAAAGCTCTCAACACACTGAGGCATTCTTGCAGGGATTGAAAGGGCAGATCATAAATCCTACACATGATGGACCTCTCCATCGGCAGCCTGAATCCCCTCAGGGCTGGCGGCAGGGTGAGTTACAAGTTATGAATTTTTCATCAGTGGCTGTGAAAGGATGCATGTCTGCTGCAGGAGAGGACAGCTTGGTCATGTCACATTAATATTGTCACAGTCCCTGAGAGGAAGATACAACAGCCATTCTGCATGATTCATATGCCTGTGTTCATAGAAGGGGTGGGGAAGGTTTGGCAATTTTAACAGCAGAGCAGTTTTATCACATTACACACAAGTCACTTCAATGATATACTAAGTGAAACTGTATGTTTGTGTGTGAATCTTGGCATGAAATGGACTAGAGGGTAATCAAAGAAGTGGCAAGAGAAATATACTGATGATTTGGGAATGTTTTTGAAGAGGTTTTATGGTATTGTAATTGGTAGTGATTCATATATGGGAAATCACATTTTGAGGTCATAATTTTAATGGTGTTGGATAGACCTAACATTTGTGGTTGCAAGCATCGGCTTATCAATGACATATGATAATGGTTCCAAGTTTTGGAAAACGGTAAAAAGAATGGAGGTCAAAGGTGAAGGCCACTATGAATTTCTGTAAGGTCTTGCCCTCTGGTAAAAATCCTACTGAAAACTGTCTATCCCTGACCCAAACCTTAGTCTTAAAATCTCTCTCTTCAAGGCATGTGATTTGTTTGGATTACCATACTACACCTGTTAGGAAATTTAAGATGAAGTGCTCTGTCTGAATTCTTCATCTAGTTCCCATTAGTAGTTATAGGAAGAGTACCAATATCAAACTTCAACAGATTAATTGGAATGTAAAGCACATTAAGCACAGTTATCCCATCCAACTTGAATGGCCATATGCAAACAAGTGTGAATACATTTCCTCATTAGATGAGGTTAATACACTATTCTACTTCATGATACATGTGTAGTAGTACAGAATAGCTAGATAGCTGCCACTCACCCTGGTACCCTCTGCACTGTGATATCTTATCGAGGAGTCACCTCCATGATTCATGTGCAATGTCATGATTCTACATTATAACACTGTTTTATATGGAGAACATGTACTTCTATTCCATGGAAAGAGTCTGCTGGTTCTCATATTAATAATTGCAGAAGGGCTTTTAATCCCTCCCATTAGTGCTATAATTATGTCAGTGCGGTGTAGAATATCAACGCCCAAAATGAATATGCTCAGTCTCCAATTTATGGTTGAAGCTACAGACATGTCCAGTTATATCACAGTAAGTAGAATATATATCATAACCTGATATAACTGACGGGATTACTCACCAAATAAATCCTATATTCACTAATTGCACATTCTTCAATTGTCATCTAATCAAGCCATTTAACCATGATACATTTATAATGAGGACAAACATTCTCCTCAATTAGTCTCATGCTCTAGTTAAAAAGAACCATTCAGCAATCCTGGATAGGTCCTCATCAGACTCTAATTTAGACATGCTTAGACAGAGGGTTCCATTATTCATTATAACAGAACATTCTATGGATTACAAACAAATCTATTTGTTTTTACATTTAATTTGTTCGAATGTGATCCTTGTCTATGGACCACCTAGAGACGCACACTGTAAACACAAATTTGCATCAAAGTCATCACTGCAGACATAAACAAAGTCTCAACACTATCATACAAAGTCAATTGCTTCCATAAAGGCATTACTTTGAAGATCTTACATTCGAATTCTGTCCCTGTGCCACCCCACTACATCATCTTAAATCTCGATGATTCATCGATTTATAGCATATGTGTTCACTAATGTTGCAATATACTTATGTATTCATTCATAAAATGGATACATAGATAATAACATACAAATTCAAAATCATTTGAGAGAGGTACATTCAAAGAAATAACGGTTGAAGCTGCAAGGCATTCTCTTTAAATTGAACAGTAACCCACCACAATCATAATACGTTTGACCTTCACGAAATTGCCAACACAGGATCACAATATTCAAACCTAGACTTTTCTGAAAAGGGGACTAGATTGACGGGGCATCTATGTTGAGCAAAATGATGTTAAGACACAAACCTACGCTCATCAAAGTCAGATCGAAGTGTCATCATGAATGCCGACCCTTCACACCCCTTGGTGTTCAGTGTGCTCTATTCTGATTTATGTTACTGCAGCTGAAATCAATTAAGCAACTTTCCATAAATACTTACTCCATTCTATTCGGTCATAAATTCATGCAAAATCGCCTGCTCCTGAATTCAAAATGAAGCAAGAACGTTTAACGAAATGAATCCGAGCATTGCAATCATATAAATCTTCCCACGGGTGGAGAGTATTCCCAATCCCCTCCAACTCATACAAATGTATAGACATGGTTGGATGGGCTAATGCAACAACGTGGAATCTACGATCGGTCACTTGTAAAGACTGGGTCCTTTCTCTTTTTGATAAATTACCACAGATAACTTAGAGGTAAAACACATCCAAATCTAAACCCTATACATGTAATGCAGTATTGCGATACATCAATTGCAGCTAAGTTATCTATTTTGGACTCTGGATGTTAATTCAATACACTGCTGAATACCACTGTTTTAAATTAACCTCCTGGTTAAGGAACACTGGGCACATAACGGAAACTGTCCAGGGTAGGTAAAAGAATCACCCTTGTATATAATGGAAGTGATGAATGAACTTTCAAATTCACACAACTCATCTTTCCTGATAGTAAGAAAAATATCACATTAGAACACTGTCAGCAACAAACGCAATAGAACCCACCAGTCTGAGTGGGAAGAACTGAAGCGACACCTATCATCGTTTCCGTGTAGTGCCACTGACTTTTAATTAAAAAAAAGACCACTGCAAAATGTGATTGGGCTGCCTGAGTCCGGGATCGTTAATTACTCATCGCTTTGTTTCTGCCACGCCTATCAACTATTAAGTTGCAGCCTCGGCTTCCCATTAATTGAATCTGTCCTATTCCACCTTATATCTTCTACATCCCTTCGCTCTCCACCCCTTTGCTCCATTACTGAATGGATGACTTACATATTTAATTAACATTACCCTATACCAAAGCACATAATCCATAATTAAAAGGCAGACAAGGACCAGAAGATTTACATTACCTTCTTGTCTTTCTTTCTTATTCGAAACCTGTTTTTAACATTGACTTCCAAAATGGAAATAGAAAAAGTCGCAGAAAGCATGCCACACGCCGGCCTCTTTGATGGTTTTTTAAAGTCCGTCTCTAAAAATTAGATGCGTTTTAATCATCTTAAATGTGATGGTAAATCCTATGACTAAAACAAATAGATATGGGTAAATATTTTAGGAAGCGACCGCAAAACGTGTACCAGAAGGGTGATTCATAAAAACTCACGATATAGAATTGCAATTTTCGTCAGGAACAATAGGGCCTAGGTCATCTATAGGGAAGTCTAATTGAGCCAATAACTGACGGTTCTATATCATTTCTAATCTAGATTAGGCAATTATAAGACTGGACATGAAAATCATTTAAAATATGGTCAGCTACCTATTATAAATTTGGACACAGGTAGATCGTCACTTTTTATTAATCGCACTCCAGTTGCAGCATCTATCAGTAATCTCAGACTTTGTTTTCAACCTAGCCACACCAAGGAAAGCCACAGTTGGATCTTGATGATACCCTTCTACTAATTAATAAAGACTTTAATTACAGTGGTGGCCACCCAACCCCCTTCACTACTCCTCCAGCTAAAAATCATTAGATCAAAGCAATTGATTACTGGTCTGTGGGAAATGGGATTGGGCGATCACCCCCTTTCCACATGATACGTCATACCGATGTCTATTTTACTTATAGATTTGTAGCCTATCTCTCCACTGCTGCAGCTACTACACGCGTGATATATATCTGGCCTCATGTACCCGCGTTAGAGGCGTCAAGTTCTATATTCAATATTCCTGGAGATAATATTACTTGAAATACAGCATCCGTTACACATCGTATATGATTTACATAAGGTACATTTTTATAACTTTTTGGTCTAACATCAATCTAAAGATTAACTGTTGAATGTTTAGTAAAACTGAACAGAGAACCACCGTATATATGAATCGCAATGAAGCAGTGTAGTTTCTACAATAGAGCCCCGGATGGCAGCACCTGGTGCAAAGGATCTCTGTGAAAATAAAGATGGCTCTCTGTCAACGTTGAGACAAGGATTTCACCGTTACTTCAATGACAGTTTCTTCAGTGTTTGCATACTAGGTCATTTATAGTATGGAATGTCAGAAGTAATATAACCTAATCAGATGAAACCTAAAATGTGCCCATTTCAATTTCTAAGATGTCGGTGATAAGAAGCATGCCCTTTTCTAATATGCAAATTGCATCAGATTGAAGCTGCCCCCTGATAGCGCGTCTATAATGTGGGGGCTGTGTCATGGGACCTCCAACCAAGGAGATTGAATCATGAAGTTGGGTAGATTAATGGAAGGGGGTTGCCTATTCTCATGTGAGCTGCTTATATGTACACTGGTGGAGGGGGGGGGGTATGTTATATCCACTGTAGAGCAGCTGAGATGTCTAGCTACCTACCCGTACACGCCCTATCATGGGCTAGGATGGTACGTCACTGATAACTTCCGATAAGGATCTACCATCTCCTAAGATCACATGATGGCCCCTCTCTTTCAGTTCCATCTCAGTGCAATTCTTTTCTTTTCTAATGCAAACTTTCTGTGAAAATTTTCCCCATATCTTTTTTAAGATTGTGCGTTACGTTAGTTCAGGCTCAGATGATGTATAGATCAAAGATGAATATACGTCTGTTAACCATTAACCTAATTCCCATTGAAAAATAAAGAGATATTGTATAAAATAAACACCTTTACTGCCCACTGAACTATGGAATGAGTTCACTTGACATGGATTTGTAAATTTGGGATGCCACTGGCAACAAACACTAGACCAGAAACAAGTACAAGAGTGCTAAAGTGTCCACGTGAAGCGTCATATTTCTTGTTCCGCCCATATAGAAGTACAGGATGTCGGAAACACCAGCCTTATTCCCGCCACATGTAGACGTCCAGATATGGCCACCTCCCATCTACCCTATCACACTTCCAATATCACGTCACTTTATGTCCAAGGTCAACGCCTCCCTCTTGACCTTGGCACCTATCATTTTACTTTTAAGTTGCCATAATCCTAAATCTCACTTTCCTATTTGACCTTTGCCTTCATGATATGATTTAGGAATCGCTGATATTGAACAGGAAATGGGCGAGTGCGTTCAAAAGTGCGAAGCATTTTGGGAAAAGCCTACAAATCTATATACTATTTTGTGACCAAGGGTATCCGCTTGGTCATACAGAGGGTGTTGAGAGCTGGAGGGAGGGAGTATGGGGAGCTGAGACAAACATTCAGATCCGAAGAAAAAAAGGAATGACTCAAGTAGAAATACAAACAAGAAGTTGATTAGAAACAGTCAATTATTCAGGCTGTGTCAACTTTGTTTACTGGACTTGGTGGACTATGCACCGTCACCCAGACTCTGTACAATATGTATGGATTATGGAATGTTTTGTTTTGTCCCCATGTCTTGTTTTAGAGATTCTTCACAATATAATTCTGGTGCTGCTGGTTGCTTTTCTCTAATACGACGTTGGCAGGTGTGTTATGAACTTATGATGGGTTTATGTTAATTGTGAACTCATATTAACCATTAATGAGCTCAATTACACTTTTCAAGGTTTTAGAAGATAATAGATGCCAATTGCTGTATTCAGAAATTTTAGCGTGCGAATATTGTAGTCTGTTGGATCTTCATTACACCATTTGAAGTAACAATATGGACCCAATATTTAGAAGAACATCAAAAGCAGAAAAAAATCGTCTGGGATAAAAAGACACTGGAACACAACTAATATAATCGCACAGCCTATTGTGGTATTAGCCTGTTCAGTAGAGATCTCCAGGCATATTGGTAAACTTGACAGGCTGTGTCAGCACTTCGGCCTGCTTCTACCTAATTGCCACTCAGGCAGTCGCAACAAATTTGCTAATCCTTTAAGAACTTTCAAACCTGACGAATTATTCAAAGGGATTACTTTTAATTTGTAGCATTATCCTGTCTTCGTAAATTTAATCAATATTACCCCCCCCCCTTTTTTTTCTTTTAAATCCTAGTAGATCTCTCTTTGCACATACATTAAGATATATGATAAGATACACGTTAAGTTCCAGCTCTAAAACACGAAAACCAACTATCCACATCAGACCCCAACACATGATTATAATGTTGAATATGAACAAAATAAGATAGGCAAGTCTGTATTTTCACATTGCGAACTTTTGGCTGATTTATCGATAGCCAGCCGTGTTTTCCGTGTTTAATTAGAGAGCCTCCATCTCGTTAACTTCAATCAGGATGACAGCACTTCCCGCCATGGATCTCCTCAGGGGAGGTTTGGTGTAGGTGGGCAGCAATCCTCTAACCACCTCAGTCTTCAATAGTCTGTAGCTGCTTTCTACTGATACTTTATATATCTTTCTCTCCTTTCACTACTGAATACACCATGCTAATTATCCCCTTGTACATATGGCTCTTCCTTTATCAAAGAATAAAGTCGTTTGCAGCCGCCCTATCTATATTCAGTCAGTGGTATAGTTTCTTAATACATGTATTTCTAGTATGTAAATAACGTCCTGCATTAATGAATACTGGGCCTTGTGATGCTAGAACCATTCTCTCAAAATTTGTATAATAACTATACAGTTGGGCTTTTTCAATACAACTGACGATCTGAATATTCTCTGACGATTTGTCTATCACTTTTACAACTTTCCTTAAAGCTTTTGCTTTTTCATCTTACTCCTTTTCCTAACTTCTTTTGCCCTCAGTTAATAACAGACCAAAGCCCCCTCACTATATCTCGAAACTATGCTGCCTGTAGCAGGTATTTGTTTTTAAGCCTTAGGCATAGACCATCTTGGTGACAATAATTATGTTTACAATGGTTGGCTCGCCTCTTTCACTTCGCAAACCTTATAACTTACATCTATTAGATTTATCCCTAGTCCACCGTCCAACCCCGGCAGTCTGACAGACAAAAAGAGACACCGGAAGGATGTGGGCTCAAGCTCATGAGTTTGCAACAAATAAAAGTGAAAAAAATTGTAAAGAATAAATCTTTCTTTTCTAATAATTTCTCAATTGCAATGGAAGATAGAGGTCTTCAGGAACATGCACAAGAAATTTCATAATATAGCTATGATTCTTTTTTGGGAAATTATCATTGTGAAAATACCTTGTACAACGATAGTTTTCACCATTGCCCCTAAAATTGGAATATTTTCTAATAAAAGGGCCTGTTGCTAGGCAGCGATTAGGAATAGAACAAAATGGATAGCCGCATTGGATTCCTTGGCATCGATTTAGGAGGGTAGGTAACCTTAAAATTTTCATAGGATAATTATTACCAAACCTAGGCCTTCCCACATTTTAACTTCTCCTGTATTTCATATGGCCCCATATGACCTCATATGACCCCATATGGCGTAACGGACGCATAATGGACACTCTTAACATGGTCGTTTTGTGACATTGAGATAAAAACATTGTAGATATGCAGAAAATGCACATTTTTTAATTCTAAAAGTGTCTATTTACATCTACAGAAAATTCCCAATCGTGTCATAGCAAGTATCTCTCTATCTGATTTGTAATTTTAAATGTTTTTCATAGAAAAAAAAGTAACAGATAATTATTTCATTTGTATTTGTAAACAGTTTTCTTCAGAAAAAAAGATAGAAAATTGGAAAAATACATTAAAAACCCCTCGAACACATCATAGGAATGGTAATAATATCAACTTTGTCATATATAGCAATTCGATTTATAATAACATCTCTTTCTCTTTGCATTTTCGTGTTTGTGACATTCTTATACATGGGGCCTGTGGCATCCTAATGAGCTTCACCCTGTGGGGTTCTTTGTAAATGATTGTAAGATTATAACTAACCTATAGCCTCCAGCAATACCTCAATAAGTCATGCTGGTTATGGCCTAATAGCTGCCTAAGGGATTACTACTAGAGCTGCTCTAAGTTTTATGATGACATCCCAGACAATGCCACATTTTGCTTTTCTATCGTAAATCTCTCTTAATGAAGAAAACCAGTTTTTTACAATTATAGTGGCAACAGCTGCCTAATCCCACCTCCGGTCTTGGGATTACAAAAATCTTCATGAATTATCTAATTTCTCGTCAGACTTAGTCCTCCCAGGTCTTTGAACTGCACGCCGTATTATATTCAAAGCTTCATTTGATCTTGCAGTTCCTCTACTACAGTGGCCCACAAGGGTCAAATTGAAGTTGGAGCAAAGAGTTGACTTTCACACAAAAAGGTTGGAGTCCAAAACCAAAATCAATTTTCAAAGTTAATTTCATTTCATTGCTGTCAAGCTGACAAGGTGTCAACTCATGCAAACCAACTTGTGACAGGTATCGAATAAGTAATCAATGCATAATTCATGACGTGTGTGTGTTAGCAAAGGATAATTACATGAGGACGTAGCCCGAGTGTAATTATCCTTTGCTAACACACACAAACCTCAACGCATTCGGGACATGTTCTCCCGGACATCATCGGGAGTCTTCGAGTAGAAATCTATCGAAGACTCAGCACGATGTTCAGTAACAGCCTTGATGTCCTTAGATGGGACACCTTGTTTCCTCAGCTTTGTGATACAAGTCGCTCTTATACAATGGTTAGTATACATCCTACTTAGTTGAGCCTTCACACTTATGGTAGGCATAAATTTGCTGATAGTATTCACACCAACTGGGGTCTTCTTGTACCATGTAGTAGACAGAGCAAAATTCTTCGGCTTTGGAGTCTGGAAGAAAGAGTAGAGCTCTGGATGCAATTTCGAGAGTTAACTCTTCAGACTCTTGACTGGACAGTCTGGATCTCCTGTAGGATACATTCTCATCTCATATTCACCCTCTTTGTCACTGAGGCCTTGGTGGTTTTTCTCTAGTGCATTGAAGGATAGGGTAGCATATTCATTGTTGTTCGAATCCTTCTCAAATACAAAATGTTGCTTTTTGAGATCATGTAATCCTTCCCTGGCCCTCCTCCCAAAGTGTAATGCCATTTCGTAGTATACCTTATACTGTAAGGCGCTGGGATTTTCGTTAGAGAGAGTCCCACTACTGTACATCTTCTTTTCATCCACATCAGTAATAGGCTGGTAGCTAGTTGACAGGTCAAGTCCAGCCCTTTTGTTCACTTTAATATGACCAATGAGTGTGCTGTTGGCTTGAGAAAATTGAACATCAGACATGATATTGTAGTTGACTGAGTAGGGGGTGGTTGTTAGATGTCTGTGTAGAGCTGCCCTTATGCACAGAAGGGATTTCTTCTGATACTATTTACCATTTTGTTGACAAACCTCTGCATAGAATCTTCTTAGCAGACCTGTAAAGTATCGGGCATTAGTTCCTCAAAAGCTGGGGGCTCTCCAACCCCGATAAGCCATTCTTTAAATAAAACAAAAATTTCAATTGTTATTCACTGAATTTATTCTAATATAGCTGGAGAAATGGATGATATTAATAAAAATTATATCCTACTTTGTATAGTTCATTTTGTCAATGTTAAACTCCATAGAAGGTGCTGCCACCTGGCGGATATCATGTCAACTACAATCCTGGAACTTGAATAAAATAATGACAGCTCCCGATGTACATAGCGCACGGTCTGGTCTATGGTTCTCTTCGCCTTTGCAGACGTTTCTATAGCTGCCACATCCTCTTCAAATAATTTTGCAAACCTTTTACGCTTTGGAGCTGGAGTGGGTATGGGTGCATGTAACGGACCGGCTTCAGACTCAGGTTGTGGAGGTGTCAATATAATTTCTTCAAAGGATTCGTCAACTGTCAAAGTCTGGACTACAACATCAGACTTCTTCATGTTCCTTGCCATTTCTCTCACTACTGTACCATCAGACAGAAGTGTAATATCATATTCATTCCATCCTTTTAATATAACCTTGGTTACAACACCTGTTATCTACTCCTCTCCTATTTTCACGTCTACAAAATCATTCTCTTCAAAGACAGACATCAGAGGTTGAGTCGCCATGATTGCAAATGCGAAGCCAACAGGTAGAACTATCTCCTCCTGGAGGTTGGATTAGTGGTTTGTATTCATACGCCGCCCGTGTCCGCTATGCCTGGCGATGATATGTCAACGTAACATTTTGTATATTGGACGCAGCAGTTGCTAGTTCTTAAAACAATTTTTTGTTTTTTTTTTGTTTTAAAGATCTTTATTGCCAATAAAGTATGTTACCGGTACAAAAGTAGTTACTTCTTTGTATAAATGCCATAATTTCGAGTGAATATGCTGTAGTAAATTAATGATATAATATGATATGATAAGCAGAAGCTTCACAAGTCTTCTGTTTAAGTTCATATCAAGATAATTAATGCTTAAGACAACAGGAAATTTGACATGGTACATATTGGCACTGGTAATTTCATGTGGCAAAAAGACAGCTATGGACCTCATCCCCACTAGTTTAGTGTTTTGGGTTGATCCTTCTGGTCCTAGCTATTTAATCATTTTACTAAAGTAGGAAACTAGACACTTATTATGACAAATAATTAGAGATTTAAAGGGTAAGGGAGAGAGTCTGTAGAAAATAAGTAGGTTGTATAATAATCAGTTATAGTTTAGATATAGGGTAGAAGGGATGTAAGATATATTCTAGTTTCTTTTTTAAATATTTCCACAGTTTCAGCGTTCCTTCTACCACATGTTAGGGCATTCCAAGTTATGGCACCATGAAACTCCACACTTCTAATATAAGATAAACAGTTTGGTGTAATAGTTTTGCATAAGGGAGCATCATGTTGTCTTGTTTGGAGCCTTTGTATAACCTTATAATCCATAGATCTCGAACAACTATACATATAATTTACAATATGTGCAAATCTTCTGTCCATTAATTTATTACAACCAGTAATATTATGTATAAAATTTGTATTTGTAATATGAGGAACTTTCAGACATATTTTCAGACATCTGTTTTGGGCATATTGTAACGGATCCAAATATTTATTATAGGTTGTTGAGAAACAAATATCTGCATAATCCATGTAGGGAAGTATCGTTGTTTTATAGATTTTTACTGCTAATTTGACATCTAGATATTTTCTTAGTAGACACAGTTTGTATGTTTTATAGGCGATAGTTTTGACCTGATTTTTTAGATGAAATTTATAAGAGAGGAGAGGGTCCAGGGTCACACCGAGATATTTATAACTAGGGACAATTTGTAATAATTGATTGTTCATGGATATGTTTGCTTCCAGAGTTTTTAATTTCTGGTTTGTTGAAGTAAAAAGCATGATTTTTGTTTTCGTAATATTAATCGACAATTTGTTTTGGATACACCAGGTATAATAGTTTTCAAGATCACATTGAAGTTCACTCTTAGCTTGAATAAAGCTATTGTGCGATGAGTATATCACAGTATCATCTGCATAAAGTCTAATATTACATGTCTTAATACATTTGATTACATCATTTACATATATTAAAAATAACAAAGGACCTAGTATAGAACCCTGGGGTACTCCACAGGTTATGTTTTCCAGGTCAGAACTCAGCCCATTAGCAAATACCAGTTGTTGTCTATTGGATAGGTAGTTTATAAACCAATGGTAATTATCTGAGCGAATTCCATAGTGATGTAGTTTAATTAATAGTACCGAATGGTCTACAGTATCAAAAGCCTTCCTGAGATCAATAAAGGCAGAAATTGTAGAATTTCCAACATTTAATTCCCTTTTAATATCATCTGTAAATTTTGATAGGGTATCCACTGTGCTGTAGCCTGCTCGAAAGCCACCCTGTTTGGGAGTCAGGATATTTTCTTTAACCAAGAATCCATATACTCTAGTGTGTACAATTTTCTCTAGCAGTTTACATGGTAATGGTAGGAGGGAGATTGGTCTATAATTGTTTACAAGTTTGGTATCACCTGCTTTTGGAATAGGGGTTACTCTGGATATTTTCCATGAGTCTGGTACAGTGTTTGACTTAAATGATAAGTTGAAAATTTTTGTAAGTCTTTCAGGTGAATGCTTAAACACAGTTTTTAAAACTTTGGTTGATATATTTTCAATTGCTGAGGATTTTATGGTATTAATATCGTGAACCAGCTTAGACACTTCTTGTGGATTTGTGGCAAAAGGTTCAATTGAGTTTAGACAGATGTTGTCGTAGGGTTTCCAAGGTATGTAGAGGTCCTTTGCAAGTACAGGACCAATCTGTGTAAAATACTTATTTATAAAATTTGGAACTTGGTCGGGCGGAACGGGGGTATTATCATTTTCATGGTCTACTAGGTTAATTACTTGTTTCGATTTAGGGTGTCCAGGTATGAGGTTATCAATAGTTCGCCAAAATTTTCTATGGTCATTTTTGTATTCTTCAATTTGTTCTTTAAAGAAATTTTTTCTAGCTTTATTTATTATTTTGTTTGTTTTATTTCTACATGTAGAAGCTTGAGTCCATTTTTGTTCATCTAAAGATTTCCTGGCAGACCATAGTAATTTGTTTTTATCTCTTATGGATTCGTATACATGTTGAGTCATCCATGGGTCTCTGTGCTTTTTGACAAGAAACTTGTGTAGGGGACAAAATATGTCTAGTATATTTCTTATAGCGTTTTCCATTTCATTCAAGCAGTATTTACATTTTCTGTTCTATCAAATGTTGTCCAGTCATACGCATCAAATTCACTTAGTAATAATTCATCAGGTAATTTCTTATAAGAAAGACGGGGAGATGGTCTGAAATAAAATTATTTGTAATTCCAGTTGTTATAAAGTTTGGACATATATTTGTAAAGATAAGATCCAAGGTTGCATTTTTCCTTGTGGGATTTTTAATTTCTTGCTTTAGACCAAACCCTTTTAGTCTATTTAGAAGATTATTTACCATATCAGAATCCTCACTTATATTGAAGTTCATATCACCCATACATATGATTTCAGTGTTGTTCCTGTTTTCAATCTGAGAAATTACATCAGTTAGGGAATCAATAAAGGTAGCATGGTTTCCATCCAGTGGTCTGTACACATTGAATAGTATGATTTGTTTTATATGTGGTTTTGATATTACAATATTTTGTATTTCAATATTTTTGTCAGATATATTTAGATGAGAATACCTTTGATAATCATGATTCAACGAGTTTTTAATATATAGGGCAACTCCTCCTCCGGTCTTAATATTCCCTTTTTCATTTAATACTTGCCTGTCTAATCTATATCTTACATAACCTGCTAGTTGGCAACTACTTTCGTCATCCTCACTTTTAAACCAAGTTTCAGAGAAGGAGTATATATCCAAATCAATAGCTGTTGGTTGCCACACACAGTAGCTACTGGTTCCCACATCCAGTCATAAGGAGTCAAATTGGATCAAATTAGGTCAGAAAAGCCAAATATAGGTCAATTGCATTATATGAGGTCAAACTACAAGAAGTTGGATACGATAGGTTCAAATAAGTCAAAATTGATAGGTCAATTAAGTCAAATTAGGTCAAAGTGGGTCATAGTAGGTAAGGATAGGTAAAATATGGTGAAAATAGGTCAAATTATTCAAAAGTAGGTCAGTTATGTCAAAGTAGGTTAGCATAGGTCAATTTAGGTCAAATATGGTTGAAATAGGTCAAATTGGTCAAAAGTAGGTCAGGATAGGTCAATTTAGGTCAAAAATAGTTAAAATATATTATTGCTTAAATGTCATATATAAGCAGATTTTATGGCCCTTAGTCAATATTGCTAGGAGTGCTTAAATGTCAAAACTTCAACATTTTAGCATATTTTGGCATGCTTAAAGTCGTTATTTAAACATATATTTAAGCAGAGGAAAAGTAGCTTAAATGTCATGGCAAGGTGAAGATTAAAGAAGCTTAAATGTTTTGACAAAGTCATGATTAAGCAGGTAGTCACTGAAATCTGTGGTCATTGTCACTGCCTATAATACCAATGGAACTGAGGGGCCAGCATCCTCCTGCAAAAGTTGATTAAACAATTTATTATATAATAATATATAAGGGGACCTTGCTTGCAGGTTGTCATGTATTCGTTTTAGCCGTTTTTGAGTTAGATTATCCCGTGAAATAGGGCAGGTAGAGAGTGAAGCGAATGGGTGGGCTACCCCTATGGCTTAATGCCATAACTCTTAGGAATAATTCATATTAAACTACACATTGTTAGGTTTAATATTCAATTATTTCACAGAGTGGCATTTAAGCCAGGGGTAGCTATTTTGTCTCGTTTGATAATCTAACTCAGGGTGGATATCCTAATTGAAGGACCACAAGTCATAGATTCATGTTTTAGGTAGACAGGTTTTATTATTTACACTTTGGTCATAATGCTTTATGCAATATATGTAGATCTCATGTATAGTCTTTAATCTATGTTTGTGGGACACAGTGTTATCACTGTTGATGTCTCCCCCCCCCTTTTTCAAGAAGAGAGGTGGTCAGGGCCACCTTTGATGGTGGTTTCCCCCCCCCCTTCTTCTGTACATGTTAAGTGACATGTATCTGAGAAGGGTGTTAAGGTGATCATGTTTAATTTAGGAGAGTGCATAGGTATATATATATATATATATATATATATATATATATATATATATATATATATATATATATATATGGTTGGTGGTTTAAGAGTCTGTTTCACGGTTCATAATGGCAGTTATGAAGTTAGTCTCATGTAAGGTGTCCTCTATATCATCCACTAGAGGTCTGCTGTACATAGAACCTGGTGAATGTATTGGTTCTCGCCCATCCTGCCGAGCAGAGTATGTCATTTATTCGCACATTTAGTCTGTGTGCTGCACTTGTGGCAGCTTGTCTTGTGCTATATGCCTTTAGGGTCACCTTAATATATCTTAATAAGGTGACAGCTGGCTGGGGTGGAAGGCATTTTTATGGTGCCAAACACTCGTGTGTCTTCATGTTTGTCAAACCTGAGAAGTAGTGGGTTCTTTTTAGGGTGGTTGGACTTCAGTTTTGTGGAGTATTTGATCCTGATGGTCTGAGGTCATTTCTTAGCAGGGCATAGGTGCTCTGTATCCTCTGACCTGTTGCTAGCATGAAGAGTAGTAGGGTTCTCCATGTTAGTTTATCCAGATCTAGCTCTTCTATGTCACCCCACTGTGCCAGTTTGTGTATTACTGGTGCGGGGTCCCAAATGTATTCATAAGGTTCCAGTGGTGGGTTGAGGGCTTTTACCCCTTTTACTAGTTTTTTGGTCATTGCTTGTTCCCCTAATGGTTTGCCTTCTATGTAGATAGAGCATGACATTAGGGACCTAGTGGTGGCTACTGATGAGTGACCCACCCCACTGTTGATGATCTCTGTTAGGAAATTTACACATTGGTGTATGGTGGGGTGGGTGACACTGACATTGTTTTTGCTGGTGTGTTTTAGTCACTTCCTTGCTGCTTTTGTGTAGCTGGTTATGGTAGATTTAGACCATGAGGCCATGAGGAGTTCCCAGGATGCCTTGGATATTCCTATGTGATCGCACCAGATGATTTCCAGGGGGTGCTTGTCATTCATAGGGGCAGGCATAGGAGCCTCATCCTGTTGGCCATGGGGAAGATTTTCTTCTGGTCCCTTGACCATTGCAGCATTGATGTGTTGACCCTTAGGGTCCATCTTTCCTTGAAGGTGGGTCTTCTGAGGTTGGGGTACCAGGGCTGTGTCTTCCACTGTGGTACAAGTAGTAACCCTCTGGGTCTGTCTTCCTTCAGTTTCCTTAGTGCCCTGCCAATGATACCAACGGGTGGAAATATGAGTACAAACAAGGCTGACCAGGTTATGGAGAATGCATTGGTTGCATGTGCATTGGGAGTAATGGTGTAGGCATACAAAGTGTTTGCATATTGCATTGGAAGGTGAGGCAAATAGGTCAATGTCAGGTTGTGGGAACTTTTTGAATATTTCTCATGGCTTTCAGGGTTCAGTGTCCATTCTCCTGCCTTGGAAAAAGGCTCTTGAGGCCCTGTCTGCCTCGACATTGTCTTCTGATGGGATGTATGTGGTTTTAAATGTTATGTTCATTTCCCAGGCCAACCTGAATACACTTTCAGTGGCTTTGTTGCACGGAATGGATAGGCTAGAACCCCTTTTGTTGAGGCACCTGATGGCTATGGTGTTGTCTATGAACATATGTATGTGTTTCCCCCTTAGTGGCTTTTTGAAGTGTAGGAGTGCCCTGTGGATTGCTAGGATTCCTTTTATGTTTATGTGGAGGTGTTCTTTTTCTTCACACCATTCTTCCCCATATTCAGAGTGGGTTTCAGGTATGTATGCACCTCACCCTGTGTCTGAGGATTCTGTGTATAGGGTTATCTGTGGGCACTTTTCTGTGTACGTCTTCTTTGCATGTGGTAGATACTGTAGGTTTTCTCTCAGGGCTGGTTTTATGAACCCTGTAAGGGGAATGAATTTGTCATAATTACCCTGTGTCGTTATTAAGGCCTGGTTCATTGCAATGATGAGCTTTTCGGTCAGTACCTTGGCTCTGTCATTTCCAGGTTCTGTGGCTGCTAGGGCTCCTAGAACCTGCAAGAATTACCTTATGGTACATATTTGTACCTTAAGGAAATCCTTTTTTGTTTTTTGTCTGGTGTTGTGAGTGTTAGTGTGGGTGAGTGCAGTGTGAAGCCCAGGTACTCAATGGTTTGCATTGACTCTAGTACTGATTTGTCAAAGTTTATAGTGAATCCTGCAGTATGCAGCACCCTGAGTGTGTGTATTGTGGCTGTTCCGACTTCCGCTTTTGTTTTTTGCATAGATTAGTGTGTCGTCTAGCCTGGGTTGTCTATGCTGGTTAGGTAGCTGTCTTTTGGGACTGTATTCATAACCACTGACAGGTGGTCCATTTTGAAATGCTTGTATGATATGTATTCATTCAAGCTTGTCAAGTTTAGCATGGGCCTGTATGTTCCGTTAGATTTTTCTTTTAGGAACATGTGTGAGACGAAGGCTCTTGGTGATGGGAAGGCAGGTTCTATTATGCCTTGTGATAGCAGTTTCTTAAGTTGTTCACTCATGATTCTGTCTTTCACTGGGTCCAAGCACCTAGAGTCAGGTTGTCTTAACTGTGTAGGCAGGGAGCATAGACTTATGGGTAAGCCTTTTATTATGTCCAGTACCCATTCTTCTGTGTGTATTGTGACCATGTGTCTGCTTCCCTGCCAAGACCGCCTGCCTGAAATGTGGGACTTGTATGTGTGTAGGAGGTAGGTGGACTTACTTTTGTTTTTAGCGCCTGTTGTTGGTGCTAGCTCCGTTGTGTTTGTCTTGCTTGTTTTTGTGTTGTTTGCTGTTGTTGTATTGGCCTACGTTGGTGTGTCGTTTCCTCTTGTCGTCATACTTCCCTTGGTGGTTGTTGTTTCTGCATGACTGTTGGTTGTTTTGGTGGTACCTGTTGTTTCGTTGTTGTTGGTGCCCTTTCTATTGACCTAGGCCCTGGACTGGGCCCTTGGTGGAGTTTCCCTGGTTTGTGGGCTTCTTTTTGTCTTTGGGTGTGATAAAGACCTCCTTAACCTTTTTGTGCCCAGAATTATTTGAAGATTTTACATTATTTCACAATTATATCAATTTGTTGATAAGACCATGTGTTATTCTGACCTTCTCTTTTGATATGGGCTCAGCATTACATTTTCTGAATATTTACAACTCAATGAAGACTTTAAGTCAAGGACGTGACATTTCTGGTCAGGTCTGGTAACCATAGATACTGAAACATTCCTTTTGTTGTCAGTTGTTGGTATTTGGTCTCTCTTGGGCTATATCTATGTCCATATTCCTGCAATCTTGGGCCATACAGAACATTCATAGCTGATTCAAAGCCTGCATGTGTACAGCCACTCAGGAAGAATACTGTGTTAGTAGTAATCAATGCATGGATTGTCTTTATAGATATGAACAGTTCTTGTGAAATCTGATTGGGGCATGGGAACTTTGGTGTATATAATCCAGCATCATTTTGGTACCATACCACATATTACCTCCTGGAGGGTTGCCCTCTAATTAATCACATAAAATGACAGCTCATTTTCAAGTTTTGACTTCCTGTGCCTGATATAATGGAGATAGAGCAAATTAGATGGTTGTATGGTAATTGGGAGTCGTGGCCATTCTAAAGAGGGTCTAACTTTGCAGATTGGACCAGTAGAAGTTTGTGAATGATAATTTCCTTCAATATACAAGCATTTAAGCCCAAAACCATGCTTTAAAGCGCTTAGGCACTTAGGGGTTAAAGGTGTCATGTAGCTTACTGCGTGTAGTGACTTCCTCCTTCAGGTTGTCACCCAGTAGGTATTTGAAGCCTTGGTTATTGTTGTCTTTGGCCAGGTGTGAGGTGGGGTCCACAACAGTGTTCTTAAGGAGTGATCTCCTCATGTTGTTTAATCTCCAGAAGGTTTTGGCGGTTAGCCTTAGATAGTTAGAAATTTTTACCGCCATTTCCTTTGGGGTCTGTGCTTTTGCTTCCAGACTGTTGAGTGCTGATATCAGTGGTCTGGCTGCAAATTGGAGAGCCCATTGCATAGACTTGTAGGGTGCATCCCTGTTCACAGTCTGCTGGCTGTATTTAGGGTCCTTGGCTTCTAGCCCGTCGAGGATCTCTTGATTTATTCTCGTCTTGTGGAGGCTGTCCAGGTTGTATGGTCTGGGGTATTTCTCATACAGTGTTGCTGTGTCCGTCTTCCCCAGGGGCGCCTTGTATATGTCGCTGATCAGTGTTTTTACATTTGCCCTTACAGGGCCCATAGTCTTATCCATGGGCTCTTCTTTAGGGATTTTTACTGCCGTTAGTGGTGAATCCAACACCTCCCCTTCCTCCAGCTCCCCTGTGTCCATGTCCATTGTGGGCTGAGTGGGCGGGGCTGGTCTGTTGGCTGGGGCGTCGGGTTGAGCTCTGTGTGCCGCTAGGTGGCGGTTTAGCGCCTCCAATTGGGGTGGCACTGGCCCTGGTGTTGGTGCTGGGGCATGCTATGGGGGCAGGTTATGGTGAGGTAGGATCCTCCTGTGTGTGGTGGTGTGTTCTGTGTCCACTTGGTATCTAGGATGCAGGTAGTATTCCATGTCTGCATCAGGTAGGTTGCTGTGGTGTGGGGCTGGATAGCCACCTTGTCTGTGGTCAAAGGTGATATTCCTATAGCCCTGAAGTGGCATCCTTGGGTAGTGGTGCCCAAAGGTAGATCGCCTCACCTGGTAGGCTACCCTGCCTCTAGGGTCATCTGATGCTGGGGTGTTGGGTGTGTACCTGGTATACCCCGCTCTTGTGTGGTGGGGTTGGGGCTGTGTGAGGTGTAGGTGTCTAGGCCACTTCCATTGTACTCCAGTGTTTCCTGCTGCAACTCCCACTTCTGTTTTGGCTGGTCTTTTGGTGGAATATCTTGTGTCAGGTCGCACTTTCTGTGGCCACACTTCACCAGTGGTACACATTGGAGGTCTATGGGTTCCTGCAGTGGCTGCAGTATGGGCATCTCCCTCCCATATTCCCAGAGGATTTGTATGTGATCCTCTGGCCGACCTGGCCCGCTGGCCCGATGGCACTGGGCTGCTAAGTTTCTGGTTCCACCCCATCCTCAGATATTGAGTCAAATTGTTGTGTTGGGGTGTTACCCTGAGCGTCAGCATTAGTGCTCTTGTCAGATGTAAAGCTTGATTGGGACATACATGCCTGTTTACAGCTATGATGTCCTCCAGGAAGCTCTGACTAGACTCTGTAGCTTGGGTATGATCCCCCTGGGGGGTACTTTGCCCACCAGGAATGGTGGAGTCTGAGCTCAGAGTGGTAGCTTGGTGCTCCGATTTTGAGAAGTGATGCTGAGCGTCTTTGTGTTCAGCTTTTTATACATCTTCTCCGCCCCATCCATTGTTTTAATTGGATTCCTTATCCTCCAATCAAGATAGGTTTTTACATATCTGATCTGATCAGGAGGGGGAGGGGTGGGGCCTCAGAACGGTGTGATGTGATGGGGCCGTGCCTACCTCCCTACACACTCCTACTACCTCTTCTCCCATGTCTAAGCCCCATGGGGCCTTGACTACCTTTTTACCATCTCCCCTACCACTCCTCCTGTGTCTGAGCCCCATGAGGCCGTGCCTACCTTCCTACACACTCCTACTACCTCTCCTCCCATGTCTGAGCCCCATGGGGCCGTTCCTACCTCCCTATACACTCCTCCTACCTCTTCTCCCATGTCTGAGCACCATTGGACCATGCCTACCTCCCTATGTACACTCCTCCTACCTCTTCTCCCATGTCTGAGCACCATTGGACCATGCCTACCTCCCTATACACTCCTCCTACCTCTTCTCCCATGTCTAAGCCACATGGGGCCATGCCTACCTCCCCACACACTCCTCCTACCTATCCTATTGTGTCTGAGCCCCATGGCGCCGTGCCTACCTTTTTCCATCTCCCCTACTGCTCCTCCCGTGTTTGAGCCCCATGGGGTCGTGCCTACCTCCCTACACACTCCTCCTACCTCTCCTCCCGTGTCTGAGCCCCATGGGGCCGTGCCTACCTTTTTACCATCTCCCCTACTGCTCCTCCCGTGTCTGAGCCCCATGCCCCCCTACACACTCCTCCTACCTATCCTCCCGTGTCTGAGCCCCATGGCCTTACTTCCTACCATCTCCTCCAGTCATTCTTTAAGTGCATCAATACTTCAAAATCTGCTTATATGTAAAAGATCTGCTTAAATGTCAACTGAAGATTATAGCATTTGAAGATACTTTAAGGTTTACTTAAATGTGCTTAAATCCCATATGACATTTCCAGTAAGATTAAAGGGTATTATATTTCAAACCAATTTTCAGATGACATTTAAAGAAACTATTAGCTGTGCCTAAATGTGCTTAAATTCCATATGACATTTCCAGTAAAATTAAAGGCCATTTTTTCACCTATCAATTTTCAGATGACATTTGTGGTTACCTTCCCATGACATTTAAGTAAAATTAAATGTGATTAAATCGGTGAGTTCATGCAGTGGTTCGAAAAAATGTCACCCCCCCCAACCCACCAAGATCCCCTCCCCCCACTTGTTGACTCCCCCCCCCCCCGATCACTCCCTATAAGCCCGGCTATTGGGCTTTGAAGTCCAGGTTGACTACCATCCGACTCAATCTCCTAGAAAGGCTGAGGCCACGACTGTAATATCTTCTGTCCGTGTCAACACCCATACCTCAACTCCCACTCAAAATCATTTGAGCAGCAACCTATTACTAGGTGGTGGGCATTTCAGTTGGTAATCACCTTCGAAATCTTCTCGAGACTCAAAGGTCGCCAAATAGTTGTAATGAAACCTAATGCTATTTTAAACCAGGTTGAAATGAAAGTTTCTTGAAATGGCACGACTACACTTTCCCTACACTTTCAGAATTCGGGAGCTTAAGCCACGGGCTAAAGAACTGGAACCGCCAATCCCCGGCGCCAATCTCTTTGGAACTGCAGGTATATATAAGCAGCAACCGAAGTTTCTATACGTTATACCTGCACCGGTAGTCTGGAAAGGTGACATTCTTTACTAGATCTACCCGGTATATACAGGAGGGTATCTCAAAAAGATTTGGAATTGATCCTGTCGGAGGAGATAATTCCAAAATTGAACTCACTGACCTTCTGTAGTGGATTCCCTCTTGTATTGTAAAGAGGGAGTCAGTTACAGGAGTGGTATAGGAGGGGTCCAGTCTCTTAATTTGCAACTCGACCTATTTCCGTGCAGTTCACTTGTAGCAGAAGTCAAGCAGGGAAGTCTGTTCTTAGGGTGAGAAATGTAGGAGAACTGCAGGATCAAATAGTTACGGTGAGAACTGGTTTCCCAATCTTTTTGAGATACCCTCCAGTCTATGTATTGATACTCCCACGTATAAGGCTCTTGAGAACCTATACTCCACAGAATCCAACTGACACGGTTTATGAAGCTGCGGCTCATCTGCAGCATTTGAAGGATGGTATTGCTGTGTTAAGCAGATTCCTTCTTCGATTTTACAGAGACTCTTATCTTACCAAGTTAAAAAAAAAAATAACCATGTATCATTAGACATCTAGGGAATCAATACGGATGAGCCCAGAAGTCTAGCATCAGTTCTCAGGTAATTCTGAAGCCGTTGAGTAAGGAATTCCTGTGGTAGGTCACCTGAAACACACAGTTTTTCTGTTCTCAATTAAGCCGTGTCGCCACTGTGATACTAAACCTACTGGCAACTTTTCCTTAGTGGGGCTGACCCCTGCTTGAGCTTGCACCTTGAGAGTTAAGGACTGATAACAGCCAGCATGATGGGGACAATTGTTATGTAATGCACCCTAAAAGGTCTGCACTGAATGAAGGGAATGATCTGATTGGTCAATAATGTATCCCGCTAGGTCAGAATAGTGACCCTACCTGCAGCAGGTGTGTAAGTCAATACAATAATTTAGTGTAACTAATAAATTGGGTCTAGCATATAGGAGGATGCACGGTTTTTCTTGAGTACAGATGCTCAAAAGCTCCAATATTTGGGGTTTGCTGTATTGAGGTAGGTAAACTTTCCAGACTTTTGTCCCTCTGTATAGGGGTGACCTCTTGTATTTTTGCTTATAATGTCTCTTGTATTATTTATTTTATTTTTAGATCCCCCGGGTCCTTACTTAACTTTTTGGGCATGGACCTAAGTTCTGGACTTTTATGTACATTAAGATGGCTAGTTATTTATTTCTCTGCTTTGCAATTATATCAATACCATGTTCTCTTGAATTTATTTGAATTCCTGGTGCTTATACAGACAAAAATTGATATGCTAATGAGCTCATGGAAAATATGCACATGGCTCACTTTGGGGAAACTAACTCTAGTGATATGATGCTGGCTAGCCCATCCTTAAACCAACACCTAGACGCAAATACAAGTCACTGTTTATTGTACATGTAATAATCCACAGTTACAGCTACAGTCCAATGTCCAATCCATGCCTACAGTGGCCTAAGTGATACCAGTTTAACCCTGCTTGCAGTGCAATCTTCGAGTAACCCCAGTCCTGTACAGAAATGGGTATCCCTATAGAAGTCTTGCTTAGTCCCTCCTTACACTGGCTAGATGTAATATTAGTTACCAAGACAGCTTCATCCCAGTTTGAATCCAGGAATATGTGTGCCCTCCACGCTGGCTCTCACAATACTGGCCTCTCACCTGCTCCACACTAACCCATTACACCTTTCTGCTGGCCTATTCACGGCTCACACATATCTTCTTTATTGCAGGCTCACCTGAACCAAACTCACCCCAACCTCGCCAGCGACTCCTGCATTCCAAAGCTACTACTCATCTACTCCTACAAACCCTCTACAGGACTCACGTCTCACCCGATGCTCTATACATATTTCATATCAATAAATACATACATTGTAACACTCCTTTATATATGTCTCCTACCATTATTACTTATTGATGACAAGACAATTGGAAATGGAATAACTTCCCCTATCTATAATTTTAGGTATGAATATGGAAAATAACATGTTTGGCTAATCACTTTTGGATTTGGCTAATCAATTTTGAACAAAGTCAAAACCCCTAGCATTATCCCAGAGTTTTTTGGATGCTGACAAACATGTGCATATCATATAATAATAGACCCCATCCCTCTTTTCAGGATCATCATGAATATTCAGTCTCTCATTTTGAGGATATCAGTTATAACACTTTATTTCAGTTGTCAGTTTTTGATCCATTTATTTCATCTCTCTTTTTAATGAAGCCCAAAATATATATGGTTTACATAATTATCCAACCTAGGGGATCCAGTAAAGTAGATTAATTTGAAACATAAGATTAGCTCTAATGAGAAATGTATTTAAAGATTTGAATTTGAAAGATTTCCACCCTAAATATTAATTTGAATTATATTTAGGGTGGAATAATTTTATACGATTGAACACCAATGAACTTTTACAAAGGTCATATCTTTGCTCCTACCATAAAACCCATGTACCTAAGTGAATCAGAGGCTTATTACAGCTTATATATGAATGTCCCTATGCTCAGGGTGCACCTCAGAGACATGGTCAAGTTTCATTAGATTATCAATCTGCTCAGAATGAAAGCCCATATGCTTCTTAAAGCATTTCCACCAGCTTGTGGTGGACATATTGCTCGAGATGTGCCTAATTCACAATGTTTATGGTAATTATGCAAATTAGGAAAAAGCTAATTGATTAATTATGAAGCACAAAGTTTGGCAAAAATGTGGTTCATTATGCTGTTTAAAACAAAAGTTATGCTCAAAATTGGATTTTCCAATGGAAATTAACATGCAAATGAACATATATGCTAATTAGGCACACTTCCATCAAGTTGATTTTCCTAAACTTTTGATATGTCATTCTATACACATTTCTGAGTCACATGGCACCAAAATAGATTCTCTTGCAATTTGTGGTGGGTAAGTCCTATTTTCGTCATATATTGACTGGACTAGATTTGATACCAGTGATTTTGTATGTTAGCACAACTACTTTCAGTTCTCAAAACCCTGACTACCACTAAGCACTCTCAAGCTCCAAGCAGTTTCTGTAATTGATAACTAGGGAAAAGGAGTGTTATCAGATACTTGACATATGGTATCATACTATAGAAAGCTAAGAAGAAGGACATTGACATGGAAAGGGATTGAAAATACAGACTTCTTTACTATGGCTACTCCATGTTTTACCATTGAGTGATCTCAGTCTCAATTTGCCAATATTGAGACGATATTCAGTCTACCTCTGTCACTGACTCCATTATTGACTGTGTGCTCTGGACAGGACACACCACCACAACAAAGGCTGAAAACGCAACATGAAGGGCTCACATAGTATATATAGGTCTCTGACAGCAGTTAGAGTTTCTTTGTAGAAGATAGAAAATAATACACCATGTTTTCAAGACGACATGGCTTTCTTTTTCTCATTTCTTTCCCTCATATTGTATTGATTAAACATTCTCTACTGATGTATGTACCATGTACTTTCTATGCATTTTTTCAAGTATACATACACGTCAGAGCAAAGGACAGTAAAACCTGCATGACTTCAGAATAGTGGAGTAATGGGTCTATAACATGTCTTGTCTAATACCCAGTATCACCTCGGGTGTGTCCTTGAATGTCACCATATCCAGCGGCTCATCCTTCTATAGAAAACATAAAGAGAGAGTCACAGACAGAGACAGGCAGACAGAGACAGACAGACAGAGACAGACAGAAAACATAAAGAGACAGACAGACAGACAGAGACAGACAGACAGAGACAGACAGAAAACATAAAGAGAGAGAGAGACAGACAGAGACAGACAGACAGACACAGACAGACAGACACAGAGCCAAAAGAAGTATAAGTCATGTTGTCCTCAGTGTGTCAGCAATGCATGTGCACAGTGTTTCTGATGGAATACTGATACCTTGAGGGGTGCGGCCTCTAGAAGCAGTAACAATAAAAGGTGTGGGAATGGGTCTGCCACTCCATTCACTGCTGACAGCTAGTGGCCAGCCTGATGGCCATCTGATGGACCTACACCATGGGGCAACAATTAGGGAAATGACATTATACTGAGGTCTGGGTCTGGAACAGGCAGATATATTGATAACATAAAGAGACTTATATTCTCATGATATTTCGACTGCATAATCCCTCTATTATGCCATTTCCTCTAGTCTCTGGAGGTAATCTTTGAGCTTAATGGTCCACCAAAATATAGGCTCCATACGCAGGTATCATATTGGATGAATTCATGATGTATCGATTGATACAATGCTTAGCATTGTAATAGATATGATGTAATCTCTCTGCTAGAAAATTGTCTTTCGGGTCACGAAAATGGATAACCACAATGTCTGCCTCAGACTTCCAGCTTGCATCAATCTTATGCCACCATATTGCAATAGGCTAGCCTCCTTGCTATGCACTGTATAGTATATATGGTTTCAAGCAGACTACAGATCACACCACAAGTCCCTCTTGATGCCCATCGTAACTCTCCCAAACTACCAATATCCCACCATGTCAGCACCTGCATATATCACACCCTAACTAACCCACCAGCACCATCAGGCCAGCTAGCAGCCACCCTGCACACATGGCTTATCACAGCGGATGCTACAACCAATGATGTGTTAACCCATATAAGTATACACAAAGGGAATAACAGAGTAGGTATAGATTGGCGGAACGTAGAGGAGGCGTTTAGGTACATGGTATTTAGCTTTAGGAAGCATTTTGCTTAAAGGGATAGGATGCACATTAGAATGGGAATGAGTTTACGAGAGGTACATTTTTATATTTCATCATTTGTTCATCGTTTTATTTTCTAATCCTCTGGCCTGATGTCTTCCTCCTTTTTCCATGAATCGGTATGGATGCTTTTCTTGAATCTGTATGAGAAAAGGGGTACAGATTAGAACATTGTATTTCAAATAGAACTCAGGATAAACAAATCTGTATCAGGAGGGACAGAGGTGCATTAGGATACACAGGGGTGTACCTGGATAGGAAGGTGTATGGGGATGGGGATTCAGACAGACCAGTGCAGTATTTTGTATTTTACCTTCAAGGAACCATATGCATGCCGCAGTCATTGATATTTAACATAGGGGGCTGATTTGTGATCGTTTTGGTAAAAGAAGATTTAAGTGACCTTTCAAATTCTTGCCTAATAAATTGCAATACCTTTTGGCCAAGACCCCTCAGTCTACATAGCATTTTTATTCACAAGTTGAAGTCATGAGTACAACATGTATGCTAGTTCTTCAGCATCCACATCAATCAACGCGGACAGCTAAGCCTGTAAAGGCCTAATAACCATAAATTACAAAAACATCTCTAGGCCACTTTATGAAAATTTAATGGAGTTCTTTGTATATGAAAGCAACACTGACGATTTCCAGTTCATTATTTTTGGCATATTATGCCATATATGGTAGGTAACATGCAGCCCACCTTCCTATTATGTACAATGTTCTCAACGTTTTCAATATCCAATGGTTGCTAATGTGGTGCAACCTTATATGAGTGTTATGTATGGAATTTCAAACCGAGACATCAAGTTTTCATTGAAGAAAAAGAAAGCAGAAACATCTTTCTGATTACTTTTCGGTAATATGAAGGCATTACCATGATTGTCCTGAAATTCCTTAACCATAAATACGGGTCTGATATAATTATAAGTGCACATTTCCAGCTGCAGCAAATATATGTATCGGCCTTGCAATAAATCACCTTTGTCAGCAAATTGTGCAGCATCTCTGGCATTATATGATCTCAATTTATAATGTCAAAGGCTTTATTTGAAATTACAGTAGAAAATGGAAAGGCGAGGTGACATTATAAGGCTATATATTCTTAACTATCCTGTAAGCTGATGATATGTAAAGCACAATAATTACTTTTGAGGGCATATATCATAGTTATAATAATTGGTATTTCTGTACTTTCTTTGTTACTGAAAACTAGGGTAATATACCAGTCATACCTGACAGGTCATGCAAGAAGGCGTTTCCCCATTGTTGATTTTGCTTCAAACATGAACAATAAAACACAAAAATGAATAAAACAGTAGGATTTAAGTACTACATTTCCTAACTTTTAACGGCAGTCTCCCGGCATTATTGACTCGCGTGGTGCTGCCTCTAATGACTTGGTGCTCGCCACGCCCTCTCTCTGTTTAGGTAAATCACACTTTCTTGACGACTGGCCAAATGGGTTTAGATAGATAATGACAGAGTATCGTGTGAGAGCCAGACCTGCTCTAACCCGCTGAGGTATGCCAGGCAAGCTGCTTTCTTTTTACTTAGTTAGGGCCCTCGGTGACGTACACCTTCTTGGCACACCACCTCGGTTTGGGGCATTGCACTGCAGGTGCTAGTATTGGCCACTAGCTGGTCTGGAGCTGTTTCCGGTGACACCCACTGATAAGAACTGATAAGATGGGACCAGCATGTCCCTGGAAGTGGGTGTTAACCAGGGACAAGGTACCCATCATGCCCAGCAAATTGTCGTGAGTCCTTGTCAACCTGTGTGAAGTGGCTCACACATGTCGCTAGATGGAACACACCGTTGTTATAGCACAAGATCACAGTGGCGAAAGATGATGGAATGAGTTATCACTCAAAAAGGAGTCACCATTGATGACCAATCATGGCGACAGATGACGACAATTTGCTGGGTGGTACGTGTTATCATTGGGTTTTACCTCAATCAGCGAAATTCAAAATGGTGATTCCACTAGGCTTCCATACTGAGTCCTATAGCATATGGATAAGAGAAAAAAGACCTTATTGGCTATTTTCACAGATCATGTCATAAGTAGCAGGGGTAAGCCATGTTACCCTTAGACTGAGAGTGTGTGTAACATACAGCAATATGCACCGTGTTACTCTTAGACTGACAGTGTGTGTAACATACAGCAATACAGAAGGGGTAGAGTGAGATATGTATATGCACCGTGTTACTCTTAGACTGACAGTGTGTGTAACATACAGCAGTACAGAAGGGGTAGAGTGAGATATGGATATGCACCGTGTTACTCTTAGACTGACAGTGTGTGTAACATACAGCAGTACAGAAGGGGTAGAGTGAGATATGTATATGCACCGTGTTACTCTTAGACTGACAGTGTGTGTAACATACAGCAGTACAGAAGGGGTAGAGTGAGATATGTATATGCACCGTGTTACTCTTAGACTGACAGTGTGTGTAACATACAGCAGTACAGAAGGGGTAGAGTGAGATATGTATATGCACCGTGTTACTCTTAGACTGACAGTGTGTGTAACATACAGCAGTACAGAAGGGGTAGAGTGAGATATGTATATGCACCGTGTTTCTCTTAGACTGACAGTGTGTGTAACATACAGCAGTACAGTATACCTATAGGGCATTTTAAAATGATATCGATAGTGATCGCTTTAAAATGCCCTCGTGAATTGGTAAGATAAGCTATGTATATGAGCCATGTTACCCCTAGACTGATAGTGTGTGTAACGTAAAGCAATATTGGAGGGTGTTTTTAAAAGATTGGAATTGAGTTCTATCCGAGGTGCTATTCCCAAAACGGACCTGACTCACATTAGGGAATTGAATCTCTGTTGTGTTGCAAAAGGGTAATTGGTGAAAGAAGTGGTCCAGGAGGGCATTTCCAAATGATAACTATAGGCCTAGAATTATTTTGAAATGCCCTGCAAGGGTGGTCTAGAATCGTTGTGTACTTCCCATGTAAGAACCCTTGCCCAGATAGTTCCCTCCTCAAGTAATATGTGTTAATTTTAACCTGAAGCATTCATTTGGGACCAATCATAGAACCAATTCCCCTACTTTTCGAACCACTCCCTAAATCAGAGGAAGTCAATTGCTTGATTGATTTTATTGACCGAAAACTCTTTACAAAGAAGCTTTTACATACAGTCATAGCACATGGAATAACAGGTCGAGACAGGACATTACAAGTAAGTTCACATAACAGTGACAACAATTCAGATGTGAGCGACATGGTTTCCATGAGTTCATCATCAATTCCATTATATTATGAGGTGGGAAGAGGTAGAGGAGAGCGGCAAACTAAAAGGAGAGTTAGCTACAGTTGGAATTTAAGTCCCAATCGTTTTGAAACACCCTCCAGAAGGGGTAGGACGAAAGGTTAATAGCCATGCAGGGGTAGCGTTGAGCATTTTACACTGAGGCTCACAGACTGAAGCCTACTATAGTCTATATAAATCCAAAATATTGATATATGTAATATTATATATAATGTGTTCAAATGTGTATCATGTAAAAGTCTAATTTGTTTTTGTTAAGGCACATTTCGATATATTTTGAACGATTATGAACGATCATAACATGGGTTTGTTTTCGTTCCCATTAGCTGTTGTTTATGATACAGTGATTATGATTTAGAGAGTAGACAATATTTTGCGTTTTTATCATGGACTGAATTTATACAAAGGGAAACCAAACATCGAAGCCTGCATAAACAAATAACGTGCCTTCAAAATTAGTATTCTATCACGATGCCATCGCCACTGGAATTGAGGAAGCAGAATTAAATAGAAAGGCGCCTTATGAAAATACTTTCCTCCTCTGTTTTGATGTAATGGCACAGTGAAACATGTTCTACCTATAAAGTTTCGCAATTTCCTTAGAAGATGAATATAATTTATGGTCTTTGTCATGCCTATCGAGTATTTGCACGAGACTCAGGTCGCCCTTCTCTTTCCTCCTCTACAGTATTGACATACACTTTTGACAGCTCGAACTGCATGATAGATAATTATAATATCTAGGGTTTTATACGTAAAACACTGTGATGGCATACGATTATGATATATGTGCAGTATAAGACTGTTGATTGTATATACACACCACCTCGAGTAGTCTAGCAATAGGAATTTTGTGAAAACCCGAGCTTTAGAGTATGTAACAGAGCTGAAAGAGTTTCAGCAGGTCATAAATTCATTTCATTAAGGAGAGTATATACGCATAGTGACACAAGCCTTATTTAGCCCAACGTTATCACGACAACCCATGTATCGATTGCAAATCATGTCATCATGATTATCTTTTCTCAGATAATATATAGCCAACTACTTTGTAAGTACTACATGGAGAGATAGGCCCAAACATGTCCCTCTTTATCGTGTGGGAGGGCCTGCTTATGGACAATATGTTATTGTTAGTGCCAGGTAACTGATATGAGCCTGGTCTGTCTATATTGGCTCTATATGATATCAAACAGGCCTAGATATGGCTAAAACGATAGCTTCATGATAATAAGTAAACTATAGGGGGAGGTCGGACTTCTCAATTTGCCAGAGAGATGTGTTTATGAGCTTCATAACAATAATGATAATACTAATTATATAAAGTTATTTGAGTATGGTACTCATGATTCTGATTCTGTCGTACACAACACGATGAGGTCTACACTGGAAATAGATCCTAACCACAATTCTAGACATAATCTTGTCTCATTTTCCTAAACACGTTATCCTCCTGAACACATGTAAAACGCTTAGAAAGATATTACATGTTTAGCTAATATGTTTACATAACAAAGTGTTAAGATTCGATTTACCTTTTCTGATTTGAGGAAATGCGCTTAGATATCTTGGTGTAAAACTTGAACACCATTTTGGCACTGTAGGTGAAATCATGTTGGCGGTATGCTTTACCCTTTCTCCTCTCTGACCTCAGTCGTCCTCTCTTTATTTAGCTTTCACTCGGATTGACTTGATGCGTTTTCACAGATTTTATGTCTAAGATGTTCACTTTACGATAGCCAACATTTCCTGATCTATACTCACTGTGTCTAAAATTAAGGGTAGAACATCTGCCATCAACTGCTGTTCTACTGACAACGTTGGGGAGATCAAGGCCATACCGTTATATGTACCCAATGACCCATCAGGCACCTACCCTCCATAAATCCACCCATCACAACCTCAATGGATCCTCAATTAGTGTTTGGGATGGCTGTCTCATCTGTTGGTGTATTTTGATTAGGGTTTATTGCTGTATACCAGCTGCCAAATGGCTGTGTATGCTGGCTCTGACCAATATTTGCCCCTGCCTTTCTGAGCATCCCAGTCATCCTTTCATCAGATAAAACCCAGCTAGGGTCAGGCTCAAAGTAGGTCTATCATAACCCTTCACTGATCGGCAGTCTATTTTCACCTCATTGATTCTCTGGGCTTTTATACCTACTGGGGTTCAGTAATCAGTATACCCCACATCTAGACTATCAGAGATGGTATGCTGAAGCAATTGATCTTGTTTGGGTTTTTTTCTAAGAGGCCGTCTTTATTTTCATAGGACATTTGCCATTAGGAGAAGAACAGGATTTCATTGATATGAGATCTATCGGTTTGCACCGATCGCGAGTCTTATCTAAGTAAAGCAATTAACAGTTTTGCATTTGACATGAGAATAATTCTCTTGGAAAATGTGTTTGTAAATTTCATCACACTGATGCATTAAACCTACCAGTCTCCGTTTTTTAGTGTGGATATCGGTTAATGTAAACTACTGTAGATTTATCGAAGTGGTAGATATAGCCTCTAGGTATTTTTCACTGAAATGGAAGGACACCCTCTCCCCAATCTGAACTCCCCCTGCTTAACCCCCCCCCTTGAAATAATTATAGTGTCTACTCCCTTACCACAATCCCCCACGCATGGAAAGAGCAAATAACGCTGTTTATGGTGAAATAAATACACATAAAAGTGTGAATAAAGCAGTTCACTCTCTTTTTCAGCTTACATCAGGACCTCATTCTCATTCCTATCAAATACACAGAACCTCTGTGTATGGCCACAAGTTTCTAATAATGTGGAGAAGGGGGGTGTTGCAAAAGGATAGGAATTGAGTTCTTTTGGAGGTGCTATTCCCGAAATGGAACTGAGTGACCTCAGGGAATCAATTTTCTGTTGTTTTGCTAAAACGTAACTGGTCATAGAAGTGGTTCAGGAGTTGTCCTGAACTGGTGAATACTTTTCAAGTGACAACCGTGATACTGAATAAGGTTAATGAATAAACCGAAACGTCGATCCACTTGATATTTGAAACAATCTACACAAAGCATTCTACCTACTGTTATATTTGTCTTCATGAATGAAAAATTGAACTTTGCTTGACCTAGTCTGGTTTTCTTAGCAATTCCTGACGAGTTTCTTCCTCCAATTCCCTAGCCTACATAATATGGAAAGTGTTCAGGTGAAACCAATCATGCAACTAATTACCTCAACTACCGTAATATCCTGCCTATAAGGCGCACCCCGCCTATAAGTTGCACCTACAGTTTTAGAAATTGGCAAGAAAAATGAGAAATTCATAACTTCTTTTCTACTGAATGAATTTTCAAAATTTTAAAAGCTGTGTGTTTCTTGGATCCCCTGGACCACATATGCTGCCGATTGGGTTACATGGGAGTGTCACACATCAAAAGAAAGGTCTTGGAGTCCCCCTTGTGGATCCAGGGAGAACTGAACCGCCCCCCCGTATAAGACGCTCCTTATACACGGGAGATTACGGTACTCGCAACACAGTCTGATTCAGAGGAAGTCAATTCCATTACAGTATAAGGTGGAAGTGGCTTCTCAGGGTGGAGAACCATTGGGAACTTGAAGCTGAGCTACTAAGAGCTGGCTACAGAGAAAATTCAGTTCCAATCTTTTCGCAACAGCCTCCTTGTCCACTATGATTTGTAAGAGAGAGAACACATTCCTACATTCCACTCCTAAAGAGTACACTTTAAGCACCATGGACTGAAACAGTGGAGTTTAACCTGCAGGTAATTAACTCATTTTCAATGGGAATTAACTCCATGCATGACCTGGAAAACACATTTCTGTACGTATGTATCCTCCAGGTATTCTCTAGTATTTAATCATAATGTGACACTCTGCCACAAGAACCTTATCCCATTATTTGTCTCTGATATCCTACTTACTATTCAGTAGGGCTTCTCGAGCTGGTTTCAACACAAATCCTTACTATTTGAATGTAGCCTATGGTATCCGTTTGTGATTTTGAATTACCGGTACAACACAATCCATATACATAAGCCTAACATAGATGATATCATAGTAGATGTTTACCATGCATAAAGGAGGAAGCCTATCCCTATTGATAAGAAAGTCTGGTGAAGTTCCCATAGTTGGCAACGAAATCGACTTCCATGAAACAATGACAACAAATAAAACAGGGTAAAAGTCAACCTATAGAATACATCTTCTGCAATTTCTCAGAGGCCAACAAGCATGAAACACGAGACGAGGACGACATCAAAACACTGACCTTGACCTTGACTGAGGCTGGTCACGTGCTGGGGATCTGAAACGAAATGGACAAAAGCGGAGAGTCGTGATTGGGTCGCCTGAAAGTCCTATCCAGAGGTATGATGGCCGTCTGGCCATGGAGGAGTCCCAGCCCGCTCAATCTAACCTCTTAATTTCCATCTCCTGGAGGAAGGAAAGGGGTAGGGTAACGGGGATTACTTGGCCATGATAGCTTCCTCCAAGGTACTGGAGGCAGAGACAGATTGACAAGGTCCCTGGCTCCTCCAGAGAGGGGCTGAAAGGAGGGGGGAGGTGAGTGGTAAGGGGATATGCACATCCACAGCTCTGCATTCAATTTAACGCTAGAGCCAATACTCAGCATTAGAGATGGGTAGCTATAAGGGTAGGTAGGGGGCTGCAACGGTATTTAATTCATAATGCAAGGGCCCTGGGGGGTAGAGCCGGATTTCGTGCGGAATTTCATCTAGCATTTATGTACGATCGAAATAGGAAACTTCTCTGTTCATTAGGGATGTGGCCCAAGGGTTACCATAATGCGAACAGGCAAGGATCGACGTTGGGAGGGTGGGGAGCAGGGGGAAACGAGTGCTTGGCCTAGGAGGATGGAGGTTGTTTGCTTCCCAATAACCAAACGGCCTGGGGAGGAGGCTGGGACCTGTATTGGCGGAGTATATCAACATGATTTGGTGTAATCTATACGTGATGGCGTAGCAGTAACGTCGTAAATTCGACCAGGGGGCATTATCTTGACTTCAGCCTGTGTGTTCATCTGCCAAATGGCCTGGGACGTCCAGAGCACAAATGTCACATCCCAATATCCACTCTCCTACAATTGTGATTAATAGCAGACATTTGTAAAGCAATACAGAGACGTGATACTCATTGATAAGGGACCATTTGTAAACACAAGGAGGACATCGGCCCATCTCTACTGCTGAGGATCGGCGATTTACAATATCTAGCGTATATAATAATATTCTCTTTGCATGCAGCTAGATGATAATCCATCTGTATAGCCAAATACAAAGAAAATATCGATAATTGAAATGTGCCCTACTCCTGTCTCACTGCATAGAAAAAAATGTTCAAATATGAGTTGAATCGTCTAACTTTTGACTAACTTTCTTGCAATAGTTAGTAAAACGCCGTGTCTAAACGTCCCTGTTTTTCTTATTCAAATATGACTAACCGTTAGACAAAGTGGGCAATTTACCTTGGCTTGCCTGATTTTGACTAGGATTCGTTGGTTGTTTTGACTAAGTACACTATCTAATTAAGAATAATAAGAAACAATAACTAAGGTATGTTTTTTTTGTGTGTGTGGAAAAATTAGACAAAATAAAACGGCTGAATGAAGCAGAAATTTGTTGTACATCCATATATAATCAAAGACTCTTATCAGCAGTCCGCTGTAGTGGTATGGAGGTTGCACCTCCCAAACTCTCAGGTTATGCATGAGATGAGCTCGAGATGTATTTGAATAAGCGCAGACCAAGTCTCTAAGCAACCATTTCTACTCTAGGTCTCGGACAACCAAAAACATTTCTCACAATAATCTATTATAGCTCAACCACCGATAAAACCTGCCTACAATGATTCAAATCGCCCAAAATTACCACAAATCTTTAGATACATCTTTTATCCTTAATCTGAGATGAGAAAAACATAGATTTGACCAATCCAGTTTTTTTCTATTGGCCTGCATGCATACCTACCTACATTTTGACCTATTCTGCACCTAATAATTCAACAGTGCTCACTAATTTGTTAATGCCATCCACCAGTGCCTAACCAAAGGGCCAGTGTGTCACAATTTACATTCTATGAATCAGTACAGTTAAGTGATTTATTTGATGCCTTATAGCAAAGCTGACAATGATTTCCACACACTAATATAGACCAATCAGAGGCCACCATCTCTTAACTGCCTACATTTACTGTATGATAGTCGTCACTGCGGACCTCGATGGTGGTCCGAGATCTTAAAGGAGGGGATCAGGACTAAAGCTTACCCCAAACACCACTTATACAAACTTTTAGGTGTACTTCATCAAATTATAACTTGTGAGGTGCCCTGTGAGCCCCTAAACTATAGACCATAGGGGTAATCAATGCCCTCGTAACCCTGGAAAATGGTCTCTTTTTTCAGGCTGTTTTCACTCTCCAACACCCTATACATGTTAAACTTGTTTTCTCAAGAAATATTCAACCCAGGACCCTGAAATTCAGCACAGATTTCGTCCATGTGGTCTCCTACATGAAACAACTGCTTTTTCTGAGCTTTGACCCCAAGATTGTACATGGAGTGTTGAAATATTTTGCAAAATTGAGAAAATGTGCACTAAAAATAGAGATATTTTGACATTTTCTCTATTTTTCCTGGATTTATTCCTTATCCATGGCTGTTTTTTATGTTATGTCCATATTCCCACATATCTTAGGAATGACTCTGTAAAATATTGTGATAAAAGCTTTAATATTTACTGTTCTATGACTTGAGCAAGGGCTTGATATTAGACAATGGAGCTGTACACCGTCTATCAGCAAGTAGGGCCTGAGTGTCCTTCAATCCTACATTCTGTCAAATATGCATGGCATTAGGTTATAAAAGCCCAGAGAGGGAATTATTCAGTATTTTTGCCCACAAATCCTTGAAACACTAAAAAGTAACAGTAAAAATGTGGTAATGTGCATAGAAAGGCCTCTAAGTCAGAATCAATGAAGTCTGCAATAATACACCAATAGCCCTACAGCCTGGATTTTCTCCATTTTCCGTACTTTTCATGCAAATTTCCACCTTTTTCAGCATTAATCTATCCAAACTAAGCAAATCCAATTGAGAAAGAAGCTTTTTGAGCATTTCCAAGCTATTCTGCCTCACTGTCATATCACCACTCTAATCCACCGGAAGTTATGTCATGACAGAAGTATTTACTGTGCATGCCTTCTGCCATACCCTTGTGTGAGTCCTGATGGGTATTTGTGCGCCTGCGTGCAGGCACTTGGGTGTGGAGAGATACGGGTACCCGGTACGGGTACCACTTCATCCAGCCTTTGTGATGTCTTAGTACTGTCTGAAATTCTGTATCTTCTACCAAAGCTGGATTGGCAGTGGGTATCTGGTATTGTCCCTGAAAAATACTAACAACGTCTTACCATTGGCTCACTTGTCTGTCTACTTGACAGGCCAGCTTCTTGGTTGCATAATGGGCTTGCTTTCCTCGTGTCTGAACAGACCTTTGCCCTTTCCCTCCACCTACATTCCACTCCTAAAGTTTCACTATCATGCTCGCTTCTATATATTTCATTTCATTTCACGTCCTATATTCCCGTGTCCTCTTTGAAGAATTGATGTCCTGTATTACATACTATTGCATTTCATCCCTCTCTTCTCTTTCTAGTCACCAGTGGTGTCTTCCTCTTTCATTCTGCATTACAATGTTTGTATATGTGTCTATCTTTCCATTGCACACCTTACTCCACCTCTTATCTTGCACCCACTTCTCATTTTATATTAAAAACAACAACAATGTATCTTTCCCTTCATCCCTCACGTTCTTATCCACCCACTTTACATCACCCCAGCCTCTCCAGCCTCTCCAGCCTCCCCGACTCTCTCACATAGTCAATGTATATCCCTGTACCACACAGAGGGACTGGGGTTTTTAGAGATACAGGAGGACATCGTATCATTTACAACAATGGCACGGCGTCTCACCCTGATAGACCCTGCTCCTGGCGTCTACTGTGTGCTACCCCGCGGTTTCATCTATGACTTAAGGACCTGTCACAAGCCACCTCCCCAACATCCTCGAAATATCAATAGTTACTGGTTTTCATGGACCATTTCCTGTTGGCTTGTGATAGGGTATCACATACAGTATAGGGGGCAGCGAGAGTGGGTGTGGGTACAGGCGGTCTCGGTCGTACCACTCTATATAGAGAGAGGGATTTGGGAAGTTCTTCCATGGACATTAATCAAAGTCAAAGAAGGAGGCCCCATCTATCTCTCTTCTAGGTCAAGAAGCAACTATCCTAACAACATAAATCGCGTGTCTACCACGCACCGGGTAGTAGAAATGTAGTTTATCACTATATGCTTGAGACGCTACATATAAATGAAAGAGAGCCTAACATAAAATGACCCTCAGCAATGACGTATGTGGGTTGTATTAGTCCTCCTTTTAAAGTTTTTTTTTCAATATTTAAGACTTATTCTGAACTAAAATAGGCGCTATATAAGCTCTGGGATAGTACCCCACCCATTAACAAAATATTAAAACTCTGAGAAAAAGGAAGCCAATAGGCCCTACCCATCTTATTCCAAACTGCAGCTTGACTTGATCTGAGGGGTGGTGGCATGGAACAATACATATCTATTTCAAAAGATAATTTTCCCGGGGATAGAGACAACTTGCGTTGCCTTAAACATGAGCTCTGTTGAAAGTAGCCACAAAAATACCAACTGTACCTATACATTTATTGCATACGGTCTTGCACATGATTGGATTAATCCAAAATGTGCAATTCATAAAATACCAAGAGGCATGAGAGGAAAACCTATAGGGGTGAGATAAGGGAAGACAGCAGAGAGGCACATAGCTTTGTTCATATACTATGTAGTTAGAATAGAATCGTTTGTATACATAGCACAGCGGTAAAATGTTAAAACGCCAAATCTAATTCAGAAGTTGATCATCGAATAAATACAAACTCAAAATACATGTAACAACAGGAAGTCAAACTCTGCGATTTGATTCACGTGGGAAGGTCTTCCACTTGAAATACTTGGAATAAACCACAGACACTCATGGAGCCAACATCACCAATCAATACTATCGATTTCAACGCTCTGTCTTTACAATAATCAATATAAAAAGGTGTGGCCGAGCAGTCCGAAAAGATTATTCAAAAGCATTCCCTTTACTTGAATAGATTCTTTTTTATTCTTCTTATTTTTGTTCTAGTTCCATGTGTGTAAGTAGTTTTGCGCGGTCGTGGATTATCAACCCGTAAATCCACGAGTGCTCTCCCATAACATACATTAAGGCGTTTATCTCACATTTTTCTCCATTATGTATTAATTTCTTACCTTATAACCCTGTATTTAATGTAGGAGAAGAAATTTTGTAAGTGCATCTGATCCGCAAGGTTTGCCAAGCCAGCGTAGCCATTGTTTTTACTCCACCCGTCATACCCTCATCCTTCCAAATACTTTTCAGGTAGAATCCAAGCATGTCAAGTCCTGTACTTCTAGCACCGCCAAATATACGATCTCTAGTTGGTGTTCGCATACATTTTGTCTCCATTTTCTTCAAAATAAATAAGAATCCATTGATTTTCCATACCGATCCAACGCACACAGCCCGGTACACAGCCATTTGGTCTTGTTGACGAAACGGGTAGGTGCCCGTATGTACCTGACCTACTTTCGGGTCGGCAAGCCGCAATGGCAGGTGCCAAGACGTATCGCTATGGAAAATCAATGGATTCTTATTTATTTCAAACAAAATGGTGAAATTAGGCATGGCATATTCATCTAGGATATCTACGGATGTTTCTCTGTTTATAACTCCACCTGGCACCATTGAATTCTATGCTAACGAGGTGTGTAAACATCAGGTATGTCCGAAAATTTCCATGGGCATTGGCTTCTATCATCGGTCGGCTTGGTATGGTGGACAGCGAGCTTGCCTCCTGCCACAGCGGCCGGGGATCAATTCCCTGTTGAACCTAAGCGGTTTTAACAGGAAATGTATGGAGGAGTTGACTTTGTATATTCCTCCAATTTATTAACATGTCTAGATTGAAACTAGCAGCCTCTTGAAGAATAACAAAAGGTCTCAGAGTGCATTATGGCTGGATAAGGAACTGGGGTTATGAGCAAAAAAGCACTGTTGAGGCCAAAATCGTGAGATAAATATAGATAGATTTGACAGAGACAGTCTTGAAACAATTTGAAATGTGGATTTGTAAGGGTTTGCCAGTGACATTTTCATAATCATAATATTCACCTTCTATTTATGTTAGCCAACATACCCGATAGTTGATGACATTGCTATTCAATGTCTCCAGTCGGTTTCCTGCTACGATATTGCTGTGATTTCACACTCCCCATCCAATGTGCATTCCCACTCCCAATTTCAACCAGAGGAATACTAAGGTCAAGAAATTTATGCCTGTCAAATCATAGACGATCCAAATCATAATAAAACTAACTGAAAAGCAATTGAAGTCAAGGAAATGATATGTGATATTCTTTGTGTAACGAAAGTCTTATGTATATTAAACAAAGAACGTCATTTCTTAAATTCTGACATGCGTTGACTGGCAAATTTGTAGCCTATGGCTGTATCAAACCAGAGTTCAGCTAAAAACTTGCCAGACATATTTCCAGGGTGTCCAGGGTGGTTTTTCTCTTTTTAAAAAGAATATACTAAGTCTCATCTTTTAAAAATCGTTTTCAAAACAATTTCTCTTTTCAAATTTTCATTCTTTACAAAATCCTGTAAAATGGTCCAAACAAAATCGTTTGAAGAAAGATTTGAAGTATTGCTCTTTTTAATCTTTACAAATCTTTTTATTTTCTTTTAGTGAAAAGAAAATATTTTGGTATTTTCTTTTGTCCAAAACCTGTTGCTCAGGGTCAAGCTAGGGCCACCTCTTGAGGTGGGGATAAGGATTTCGGAAACTTCCACATACTTTTTTAATTATATTTTTTCTTCAGATTATCAAAGGATATGCCTTTACAAAGGCTATAAACATAAAAGAATTCACAACAATGAATTTGGTAGTATTTTGTTTCAGAAAGACTCAAGTCATGTGTAAGATTTTCTTCATATATTCTTTTTTCTTTATATTAAATTTTTTATGGATATGCAGATAGGGTCATTTGACCCTCCCCTATGGATGGTTGGTCTATGGATAATCTTTTTTGAAATTGTTAAGCAAATTTTACCTTTATAGTCTTTAAGGGGGAAAAACGAAATTACAACTACATATATAGCCTTTCTCATTTGAAAAAGAAAATCATTACATGAATATTTAATTTTTGTCACATGATCCCTGTGAGCCAATGCTTGAAGGGATCCACTCCTGACATTATGACATTGTAGGGTGTTTCCCAGGTCTGTCCATCAGAATGTATGTATCAGCATAAAAACAATGTAAAATTCATTCTCTGAGAATCTAATAAAGATTTTATCATTTAAAAGAAAATCCAAAGAATGAAACAGATTTTCTTTCTATATTCTTTACATGTCCATTTTCTTCAAAATATATTGTTCTACACGGAAAAGAATTTAAAGGGAGAAATATTTGAATATTTTCTTTATTAGATCCTTTCTCTAAAACGATTATATAACGATTTCTTAAAAATAAGAGAAAAACTACCCTGGAAAACACAAACACAACATGGTTCTTCCTTGATGTCAGGATTCTGTCATAAAAATACTTCAACAGTTGACACGCACATTTAAAACATTTCTATTTCTTTTTTATGGGCCAAAATGAATTTTCATTTCCTTGTACCACTTGCACGTCACCATATCACATTGCGTGTACCTATCGGCCTCATACATCGGCCCATGTAATCGAGGAGGAGTGCTGTCACAGGCGTTGACTGTATGGGCATCAAATTGGGAAACTGCAGAATCAATATTTTCATGTCTGATTTGTGTTCTGTTGACGATTACATTTTAAAAGACATTGTCCAAGTATTGACAAATTCTGCCACGCCAGATAGCTTCACATGACCATGACAGGTCAATACAGGGGAAAAAAGACGACTCCCTGTGTGATTTGTTGAGATAATGGCTCAGGATATAGGAACTGCTCTGGAGGTCATTTCTGAACATACTACGACTGCACCCTCCAAGTCGTACCAAAATTCCCATAGGAATAGCATTGAAATTCCAAGTCGTAGTGCTGTGTGCGATCATGATGTATTAAGAAATGGCCCCAGGACTGCAGACTTATAATTCAATTTGACCTTTAATGCGGTTCTTGTTTCCCGGGTTCGTTTTACTGGAATTATTCATTAACGTGCTACAACTGCTTCACTTGAAATCCTAGTGGGAGACTGCATTGGCGTCATCAGACCCCTAACATATTGGCCAATCTGTACTTGCATATTTATATAACTGCCGAGGTAATTTCTGTGCATAAGTGTAAATCGTTCAGAGAGGTCATGAGTTATTACCTTAATTTCACACTATGCATGATTGAAGAGATTCAATTTTTGTGGCTATCTGCACTCATACAGAGGACATTATATTTTTCTTAAATGACCTCCCGATCTCATCAAGAATTGATTCTGAAATAATCAATTATTCATTTGTTCATTTTGCCATATCTGGTGATTCTTTCCAACCACATAGTATGTAGAGTTATAAAGATATTTCCCTCCAACAGATATGTGACGACTCCTGGATGGTGTGACTGAAATGTCCTATGCCTGATGCCTACACTGTCTACCCACTAACAAGCCTAAAGATGTGTCCATAGACGTGTTCCCTCTGCGTGTTGCCTGCCTGCAGATCCTATAAACAGATGTCACCTCTTATCACTATCTAGGTGCCACTCTGAAGGAAGAAAAGAAAAGAAAACCAGAAGGATGGGAAGAGGATTCATGAAAAGAACTCATGATGTGAATTATAAAAACACAAATACAATTTATTTTCCCGTATTGTATGACGTGTGTGACGAAAAGCCACATGTTTGCCAGACCTTGAAGAAGCCAACTCGTTTTAATCACAATGCACAATCCATCAAGCAACCGCGACCTTGGTAAATGGCCAAATCTGTAGAACTGCTGGGTAAATAAACCCCGATGTCTGTAGAAACTAGACTCCGTAGTCAACTACCCAACCACGATGTGTGGTAGTGTTATCTTTAACCAATGCCAAAATGAGACGCTAAGAGATTTTCCAAAGCAGAAATGAAATGGTCACTGTTTAGGATAGTGAAAACAGCTAGCAGTGTTGATACAGCTAGCAGTTAGTTCTATACATATCCAGACCTTTTATGTCTATTTTCCTGCACAATCAACAATAGATTTGCTACTTATTCAAATTTAGAAGAAAAAAAATAAAGACGTCATTGGTTGTACATACATTGATAACTCGCAAATATGAGGCGTTATCAGAGAAAATGAGGTCAAGGAGGGAACACACCATAACATCAATACACCATAACCATACAAAATGTTTTAGTCTGACATCCATCTGAGGGCCATTTTAAGATTCTTGAATTATGCATTTGCAATATGTATCATTTATAATAATGATACTGAAAATTATGCAATTACCACTGTTTGCATGCTGTTTCTGTTTTGTCTTGTTTTTGCAAGAACATATTCAGTTGTGACTTATATCCTTTGGCGGTTGGTAGTTATTATACGGATGTTATAATGTGTGTTAGGGGGTTGGGAGGTAAGAGTGTGTGTGTGTGTTGGGGGGTGTGTGAAAGTATAGATGAGTGGTGTGACATCAGCCCCTCTCCATACACACACTACACTGAGAAGACTGGACACCAACGTGTCCGGACAGAGACCTGGCCACGTGATGCCCACTGGTGCACTATGGGAAGTCAGCTGACGGTGTTTACCAGCCATCTAGCGGTGGGTTCGGGAACTATACTAGCATCACTCCAAGCAATATTGTACATAGCATTATAGTCTTGGTATTAGCTTGTGACTGTGTGCGTGAGTGCCAATCTATGTGTACATGTGTGACTTTGTGTACATACAATAGGTTGCCCCGCCCCCTTATAGGCTAAGGATCAGATCTATTTTAAGCCCTAGTGAAATCCCCTCCCTCCTGCATGCATAAATGTATATATTTATACATAACACTGTAGTGTATACCTATCGACCCTAGTCAGGGAACTAGCATAGTAAGTTAAGGACTATGTATGTGTGTGTTCCTCCAGGGTGGTGACCACATGCCATTAACATTATATACACACTCCCACAGGATAAGCAGTTACTCATGGTATGTGGTCACTGGTGCTAGTATTAGAGCACAGGAGATACCTAAGACCAGCTATAACAAGAACCTACAAGTCAAGTTATCATATTATGAATGGTAATCTATCATGCAGCACAGACCCGTATGGATTAGCATCGATCAATGATACAAATCTAAGTATTATAGGCCTGGAGCTATAATCCATACCTTACTGTGTCAGACCTAGAGGTCTGGGCCTGTCCTGGCAGACCCAGGAGGATCTAGTTAACCTGTGCCCACACACAATGTAATTACAAAGGACCTTACTCATATGGACACGAGATAGCACCACTCTCCACCAGCCAAAATAGGTAATTATCATCTTTGATTAGATAAGTATTCAAGAAAACTGTGTAAAGAATGCACTTCTAGTGATTAGGACTTATGTATAAGCCTGTAATAAGATTTGTATTGAAAAGAGGTCAGTCAGTATTGCATGAAATATTCCTAAAAAGCGAGGCATCTATTCATACCCTATCTCCGCATAGCTAAGCCCTGTTTTTTGGGGTTGTTTTTTTTTGAGTATGGGTAATGATGCATAGCACCAGCCAGTTTATTTTTATATTAACCTGGTTACAAAAAGTAAAGCTTGTTCAGCTTGGAAAGACAAACCTCATGCCTCTTTGCCTCTATCCAGTTTGGTAGATCCATACCTTATTACACTTATTACACACTGAGCCTCATATAACAAGGGAATGGCATGAACATTGTTCAGTGAATCCTGAATCCCACGTACCACAAAGAGTTCAATCCACGTCCGTCATATCACATCCACATAGAGACATACAGAATACCACACCACAAGTCTGTACTTGGTGCTCTCCGTCTGGGTCTGTCTATGACGTCCCTGTAATCAGACTTATCAGAGACAATGACAGTGCCTTATGCAGCATGAGGGCAATCATCCACCTAGGGTATGAATTCGGAATAGGCCTAGATCTAAGTATCTAGGACGTGGCAAAGAGATAGAGGGGAAGGTGGGCCGATTCAATGGGTTCAGAGGGAAAGCACCTAGTGATCTAGCCCACGAAGTCCTCTTCGACAGATAGATCTTAGCTAGCTTGTCATACAACCAGGGTAAGATTATATTATGAAATTCACTTATTTTTTGCACATGTCAAATTCAAAAACAAATGATATATAACTGTTCCCTGCCGATACTATAAATCACACTAAATTGGACACGGGTGATGCATAGATATCTGTCTAAATGGCTGATTCGCGTGGATATTTATATATGGCATGAGATAAGTGTGATAATAGAGAGCAGCTCACAGTCACAATGCCTAATTTTGAAGTTCCTTGGGGGAAAGATTCCCAAAATGCCATTTCTGAAGGTTCTTACATGCAACAGGAAGATAATTGTATACAATTATATAGAGCTACTTTATGTCTGTAGTCTAGGGCAGCATATCATTTTGATAATGGTAATGATTATTGTATTGAACAAGTAATCAATGGATGATTAATGACGAGTGTGTGTTAGCAAAGGATAATTACATGAGGGTGCAGCCCGAGTGTAATTAACATTTGCTAAAACACACAAGTCATGAATTATTCATTGACTACTTATTTTATTACACAATATCAATAGAATATCAATAAATTCAAGTTGAAAATAAAAAATCGTTCCCCCTCCCTGGGACTCGAAGCCGGCCATAGTGCGTTTACATACTGCGAAAAAAAAAATGTCCCGCCTACCTCTAGCAGCTGAGCGCAATGTGCTAACCACTAGACCACCAGGCGACACACCTCGATGCCCGGCTTGGCTTGCTTTGAAAGCGTCAAGCAGTCGTCTATAATTATAATGCTATTCTAACCTAACGCATGTGAGTGTTGTTATGGGGGGACACAGCCATATTCCCATGTAGCAAGCCCACTTAGGGCCAAGTCAGTTTTAGCTCAGATAAGCTGGTTCAAAATGGGCAGAATACTATTCATGGTTTTAGGTTGGGCAAATGGTGGGTTTCCAGTTAGGGCCACATTGAGTTGCCCTAATAGGGCAAACTGAACAAAGACTGTTGGGCTCCTGACAGTTTTTGTCCTCAGCAAGTTGTGTGGGCCACATAAGGCTAACTGATTTGGGCACAGAGCAGCTTCGAAATGGGCAAACACTTTGGGCACAGATTGGTTTCAAGGTGGGCCCCCCCAAATCAGGCATAGATCAGTTCCAAAGATAATTCCCCAGACAGGGTTGAGGATGGGTTTGCACAAGGCATACTGAGCTGGGAGTTCTGAACTTTGACACTAGATGACCCCACTATGTCTGATATACAGCTTTCCCCACATGTCAGTATTGATTTTCTTTAGTATGATATAACAGAATTAGGCTAATGAATCATACAAATCATAACAGTACACAAATTTTCTCAGAGTTTGGATCTACTGATGAAATACATTTGAAATGTGCAAAGTTAGGTGATGTCAGCAGTTTTTAATGTGATACACCATTCCTGTGGTAATCATTTTATATTGAATTATGCTACCCATTGGGAGGCACTTGTCGGGAGGCGTGGCGCAGTCGGTAGCGCGTCCGCTCACAGGCCGTAAGGTCGTGGGTTCGGTTCCCGGCCCGGCCGGGGCATAGTGGTGGTTCCAAACGTCGCCGTAAGGTGTCGTTTGAGTTCCTCCCTGCTCTGGCTAGGCTGTGCTGGAAAGTCTCTCGGCGGTCATGGCAGACAAATGACTTGAAACAGGCCTGTCCATCTCTCACTATGCCTATGTAGTGACGGATGTTAAAGAACCATTGCCTCGGTAAATGTGTAGGGGCGTGATTTCTACCTTAGCTCCCTCTAGTGTACGGGTCCGGGTTTCAGGCCACGGGACCTCTCACCCTTGACGTGTCCAAAGGGCACATAGGTGAGGTTAAAATTCAAAGCAAGCAAGGAGGCACTATGAACTTGAAGGCTAGCATGTTACTCGACTAGGTCTGGTTGACATGCCTTGGCCAACTAAGTTAAAATTGATGGTTCTACTGTATTATGATGATGGTAATACAGTATGTTTAGTCTCCCTCAAACTATATGGAGGCCAAGGGGATGGGCTAGCACCTGGAGGCTAGCAGAGCATTTTCAGGGTTCAAAACTTTAGAAAATGAGGAAAAAATAGAAAAATACTACACTAAATGCTGATCGCACAGAGCAGTCATAGTGCATTACCTATGATCACCCACTCTAAATTTCAGGGTTTCAAATCATAGTGGCTGTATCTAGTCGTACCATCTTGAGAGCTGGCCCCCCTGGTACTATTAGATACCTGAAAATAAAATAAAAAATAGCAAAGTACGACTCTTGCGCTTGAAGGCATTCTCAAGATAGTATGACTATACCCCTTAAAATAGTAATGGGATCTCTCACTCTTTTCATCCCTGCATCTAGTGGTCTCTAATGATTGTACTGGTACGACTGCACTTTCAAACCCCATGTAATAACTACATTAAGTGCTGATCTTATAATAAGCTTTACCTATGATCACTTACTCTAATTTTGGCTGTGTAGAGTCGTACCATGTTGAGAAATACCTTCCAATGGACCTTTGTGTGATCGTGTATGGCCCTCAAACACTTCACAGAACATTAGCACATCATTTATGGAACACTTTCCACTTGTACCATCGTTTTTCACAACACATATAATACCCAAACTAGGCATCTAAGCATGTACCAAAGGCACAGTTTTAGAGCGGAACAACACAATTTGCTGAGATTGTCTTATGATGTTGATTGCCTGTATGGTTCAAATTGAGAGGCCAAAGACCCTCGTTACTTTATGTCATAAGATAATTAAGTCATTTAAAAGAGAAGAAAGCTAGCCTTTGGGAAACAAGGGTTGGGCAAATCCCCAAGTTATGCCTAATTAGGGGACAGAGTGTGTTTGGCAGGCCTTGAAGGTTCTAGAATCCAATTATTTACACATGTAAATGAGGTTTTAAGAGGTGGACCGTGGATTCTAAAAGGATGGTTGCTTTTGTGTTGGGTAATTGTGAAAGACATATTGGATCTAAGCCAGTTCTCTAGGTAGGCAAACATAATCCACTCAGTTAAACCAAGAGGAGGAACCTACGACCCCATTGACTTCAATGAGGAGTTACTCAACTTACTTCAGCGTGTAATACACGAGATTAGACCCATACTTTTTTCTGGCAAAAACATTGATAATACAACTAACTAGTCCGCTTCTATAACTGGATGAGGTCTACCAATCACCCTCACTGCCAAACAACTAGCATCACTGAGAGCACTGTGGGAGGCATTTAGCCTACTGTAATAATCGCACTAGCTCTGTTGGTGCTGATCCTTACAGGTGGGCAAATCGATCTTGTAATCAGATACGACCTAGGAGGGCCTAGGATCAAGGTCTCTACCCCCTTAGCTACCACTCTCACCCCATCCTCCACAGAGCACCTGGAGATACCCAGGACTACAGGCCAGTCGGCGCGTGAAATGCCACTGGGTGGAATTCGGAGGGAATCTCGGATGAGCGATAATTGGGGAGATCACCTTTGGCAGTGGCTCTCGTCTCACAGACTCACGCGATACTGACGTCTAAGAGGATCGACCTATGGTCTGGATTAATTATCCGCACTGCCTCCAAGTAGAAGTAAGTGATCACCCAAAGGGCAGTGTATCAATGTGACTACTCTGTGGGCTCCTGTAAGTAAGGGGATTAATCAATAGATTATATATGCAATTTATGTACATTTTATATTAGAGTCAGGCCTGGTATTACTGCAGAACAAGATTGATAATAGGCTACTGCAGGAGGTAACCACCTAATATTTGACGTCTATAGTGGTGATCATATTAAAATGTTTTCTTTCATCCTATATATGATTCACATCTGGTTGGACAACCAGTCTTTAATTATAGTAGCCTTTTGTCGTAACAGTGAACATCGTCAACTAGATAACTACAGCCATACAACTGCTTTTTGTAAGCATTGCTCTAAAATGGTGCTATAAACCCGGCTGTAAACACTATACATAGAAAAGAGTTTTCTAGTAGAAATAGACCACACCTTTATGACAATTTGTTTAGGATAGTGATAGATCTCTTTTGGTTTGGGCGTCAGACCTGAAGATTCCCCACAAAATGATGATGAATCAATAGCCATGATAATAATAATCGATCAGAAACAAACTGGGCCACCATCCACACAGCCTCTAAATGCCATTAAGTGGAAGTCCTTGTTATAAAGTTGGGGAATGGCTGTATCTTTACCTGAGCACGCACGCTCTGTTTGGCCTACTGGTGAATCATACCCATGAGGGTCTTGCCAAAAAGAAAGAAACTTTAACCAAAAAAAGGAAATGTGCTGGTTTTTGTATTGCTAAAAAGAGTTTTCCAAACATTCTGCTGTAATTCTTTTCAATACTATGAACATGAGTTAGGCCATGCACGGTTTCCTCAATAGTCTCCGAAAAGATTTACAGAGGTTCTTCCTCGTTATCTTTTGGCAAGACCCTCCTGATTGAACACTGATTGATCGCCGATTGGTCTGATAGGGACTGACCCAAACCGCAGGTGGGCTGGGTATGGGTGGGTCTCTGTTAGAGGCTGGATTTGGAGGGGGTTGTTCAGTTATCAGGGTTTGTTCAATTCTACCTTTCCTATTGCATTGTGTTTCCTTATATTCCTACCAAACTAGCAGTGGTGCCTCTGCCCCTTATTATGTATGTTATAATAATCTGTAAAGGGCTTGACCTCCTTTAAATATCCTGCCATCCCCATGAGGTAACCTTCTTAATCTGAACAGAACGAAGCTATCCATGAATATATATCTGATATACTTCTGCAGTGAGAATGATATATAATCTCTGAATAACATGCAGGGTTGTGCCGTGAACAGACTCTTTCCTCTGACCAATTGTTGGTAATTGACAAATTACAGGATAATGACGGCGCAGCTTCAAACAAACTTCAAACAAAAAGCTTCCTTAAACTTAAACATAAAACTTTGAAAGGTTTATCAAAGTTATGTGTCATACGTATATTATGGTTACTATATATACATTTAGTTTCATATCCTGTATTTAACTTCATGATAAAGCTTTCATGATAAAGCTATGCAAACCAAGAAATGGTCTTCCTTGGGATACAGCTAGATCTCGTAGATATATGCTACGATGACGGTTGGTCCGAACTGTCAAATATGTTTTTGATCAGAGTTGGTTCTATAGAGAACTTCAGGGAATACGCATATATTTATTGAGCTGAAAAAGCCATCCTCCGTGTATCATTATTAGCAAACAATGATTACACATAGTAGTCTCTGTGAGACCCCCACCTCTCGTCTCCCACGGTCCATTTATAAAAGAAATTGTTCATATAAGCTTTCCAGGGGTCTGGTTCAGCATAAAAACCTAGGGTCTACTACTCTTAAGGTAAACAACTCTGTTTTAAAATGACACTCATCACAGGACACCCTAGACTAAGCCTAGATCACACATACAACAGACACTGCTACGGCGCGTGGAATCAGGCTTGACAGCTGAGCAACATTTTGATGCTATTCATGGTCTTCTGAAGGTCTAGCTATATAAATGTAAAAAAGAAATAAAAAGAAAAAAAGAAAAGAAATCCGACCTACATACCCTCCCTTTCCAGGCCATGTTGCTGGAAACACACCTTTATTTTTTTTGTATAGTATACAAAATAGTTACATCACCTTTGCCCTGGCATCACTTATATGACTTTTAACAGGGTGACTAAGGAAAAGGCAATTTTACACAACACATTCATTGGAATATCAAGAGGCTGATACACCTTTTAGAATAACAATTTGCTTAGCTGGAGTGATTAAGTCCAACAAATAGGCTTATAACTATGTTATAGTGGTGTCATGTAGATAGGATGTACCTGAATGATGGACACTGATGGTGTTCTCATAGAAAATGTCTCTTAACCATGAGATGATTATCCTTACATGGTTGCATATACATTTATGGATTTACCCATGCTAGAAAGAGTAGTATAATATATGCGTGTTGGATCAGCTCCCAGAATGCTGCAGCCATATGTCCAGACAGAACAAAAACAAATTGGCACTGCTGCCAGAAACGCGTGTTGTCACCTCTAGTCACCAGGAAACTCGCAAACATGGCACCTATCAAAGGATAACCTAGATCATGAATATTTCAGATATAAATACCAGGTATATATAGATATACAAAGGACCATCCCCTGGCAGAATGGATATGATAAACTGAACATTTCCAAGGAGGATAGACATTGCTGTCAGCTTTTCCAAGGTAGCAATAAGCCCGCATTTTGTACTTGTGCAATGGAGTTGGAGATATCCCCACTTCAAATATTTTATTCCTCTCCACTGAGGTGGGGCATGTATACCTCAAATGTCTTCTAGAATGATCGGAAATTATTAATGGGATTAATACTAGAAATATGTGTACTTCTTCAATAATTATTAATTCTTCAAACATCCATTCCCAACATCCGATGATTGACATAAGGGGATGTAGGAGTATCAATGTCTGAGGCTTACCCAACGTCCGAGAACCCAACATCCAAGAACCCAACATCCGAGCACAGGTCTACCCAATGTCCGTATAACTAATGTCTGAGGATGAATGTCTGAGGCCCACCCAATGTCCAAGAACCCAACATCCAAGAAATCCAGCATCCGAGCACTGGGGCCTGTTTCAAAACCTCTATCAGTAGACATATTAGGCAAATCTGTTTCCAAAGTTGCTATATTGGCTTTTGGTGATATATTTGATATTTTAATGTCTGCTATATCAAATTATGGCATAGTGCCTAATATCTCTCTATTATAGCCAAAGTCAATCTGTTTCAGAATGGATTTAATGTCACCAAAAGTTGTTATATTAACTGAAATATTATATTTTCGCATGTTTCAAAACTGGATTTCTACGGGCACCTCTGAGGTACACGTAGGATATATTGAGGAAATTAAAAATGTAATTCTGATGAAATTATTCATATGGAGGTAAAGTATGTGTATTACACATATATCCACCAGAATTCAGTGACTTCCCAGCAAATTGTCGTGACTCCTCATCAACCTGTGTGAAGTGGCTCACACATGTCGCTAGATGGAACACGACGTCGCTATAGCACAAGATCACCAGGAATAGCAATGGTGGTGATCACATGGCCCCCACCTCAGATGACGAGGATGGTGATCACTCAGACTCACCAGGGATGGCAACATGAGTGATCACTTATTCTCACCAGGGATGGCGACATGAGTGATCACTCACTTCGCTAGATGAGACGCACACCACGTCATAACACACATTCACCACTATCACCTTCTGATAGCACAGGTTTACCATAGATGGTGAGGATCTTGATCACCCACACTCACCAGGAATGGCGACACAAATGATCACTCACCTCGCCAGATGAAATGCACACCATGCCATAGTGCATGTTCACCACGGTTGGCAAGGATCGTGATGACTCACACTCACCAGGGATGGCAAGGCGGTTGATCACTCACCTCGCTAGATGAAACGCACACCATGTCATAGCGCAGGTTCACCATGGATGGCAAGAGTGGTGATCACTCAGACTCACCAGTGATGGTGATGCTGGTGATTACTCACCTTGTTAGATGAAAAGCTCATGATCACCGACATTGGTAATCATGCAGCCTCACATCTGCCAGATCAAAGTATGTTTTGCCAGAGAAGGTATTGCCATATGTATCTTCCATCTAACCACAGACAAGGTGTTCATGTAGATATTTCCCTATGTATTTTTCCTGTAACCAGAGAAAAGGTGTTTATGGATAGTTGCTTTCATTTTAGAGATACCTCTATCTAAATTCAATTGATATTCTCCCTATATAATCTTGTTTGATTCAACTCTGAAGTATTACATGGAAATCAGTGTGAAACAAAGCACATTTGATACATATGGGACTTATACTTCATGCCCACACTTCCTAGATAGGCTACATGTTGAACAGTGGTGCTGTCTCAACAACTTTGGCAATGGTGGTGATAAGTTGCCACTGTGAGTGAGAGTGAGTGACAGATGATGCAATCCTCAGAGAGCATTGACTTTGAGTGACACAAATTCACGCATTGAGTGAGACCAATGTTGGCAATAGTGGTGATAAGTCACCATGCTTTGTGAGGGATGACAAGGGGTGGCACATACTCACGCAGTGAGTGAGATCATGTTGGCGACTGTTGTGATAAATTGCCATGCCATGTGAGACTGACACACAGTGGCAAAAGATGACGCAGTGAGTTATCACTCAGAAAGGAGTCACCATTGATGACAAATCATGGCGACAGATAACGACAATTTGCTGGGTTAATATCTTTTAGCTTGGGAGTTATTCCAATTCATTATCAAAATGCCTATAAAGATCTATTAGGGACATACTAGCATACAATTAGCCAATAGAGAATGTTAATGGTTTGAGGAAGCATTGTCAGAACTTATGAGCTCAGATATAACCACATTTTGAGGCCTAATTGTGCCAGTTTCCTAATATATCAATCTGTTTTAAAAGTTGCTATCTTAAAATAAGAGAGATACACACCCTAATATAGGCGTTGCTCTATTTGTGTTATATTTAGTTCTGAAACAGATTGATATTTTAGAAAATTGGCACTTTTAAATTGGTTATCCTAAGTGCTAGCAGCTCTACTAAATATCTAAATGTTTTGAAACAGCCCCCAGGTCTACCCAATGTCTGAGTACCCAACTTCCGAATACCCAACATCTGAGTACCCAACATCTGAGTACCCAATGTCTGAATACCCAACATCCAAGTACCCAATGTCCAAGTACCAAATGTCTGAGTCAAGTGCCCACACTAAAACAATGGTTTGTATCTGGTTGAGAGGATGAGTTCTTTAAAAGTTAGTAGGTAGGTAGGGTTTTTTCTTTTTTAATTTCCTGCCTGTGAGTGAAGCGCTGCTCTGTCCGAAAGCTGTGTAGTGATAACTATTGCATGTTTTCTGTTGGGATTTTTTTTGGGCCTGAAAAGAAGTTTTCATATACACCTCTCACAATCATTTGGTCTCTCAACCAGAAACAGCCTATTTTTAGTGTGGCCCATTGATAAAAACATGATATACAAAGTAAATGATTGGAACTCTGACATAAGTAATGGCTGCTGCAGGTAACCAAATTAAAACTTTCACTTATTGATGAACTTTATACTTTTAAAATGAGAAATTATCAACAATGTTTCATGTAACTAATATTTAATTAATCTGTCTCATCATCATCTTTATATCATTGACTTTGTCAAATAGAACAGAGAGGAAACTGTTTTATACATAGGAACAAAGAGAGAAACACAGTCAGTAACTAATCATGAGTAAAGCCATTCAGTATGGCACTGACTGCATATTAGATTATTATGTCATTGATATTAATACCTTAGTATACAGTATCTAGTTTATGTCCATGCCTCATATGTTGGGATACTGGAATGTTGGGTACTAGGCTGTTGGGTAGGTCACAGAAATGGGATACTCACATGTTGGGATATTCAGATGTTGGGATACTCAGATTTTGGGGACTAGGATGTTGGGTAGGTCACAAACATTGGGCACTGGGACGTTGGGTACTCAGATGTTGGGTATCCCTTTACTGAAATGTTAGGTTCTGGGACATTTGGTACTTGGATGTCAGGTAGGTCTCAGACACTAAGTACATGGATGGTGGTTGCTCAGATGTTTGGTAGCCCTGTATTTAGACATTAGGTACTTGGATGTTAGGTACACGGATGTTGTGTACTCAAACATAGCCATTACTGTCTTCACATATTGAGGTCATATTGACAACTGGAAAACAGGTCCTATCATCGGATGTTTGGGTAATAGATGTTGGAAAACATTAGCTATTCCAACATCGTTACCTTCTGTGCTTGGATGTTGGGGAAATAGATGGTGGAAATCACTCCTGGACTGTCTATTTTCTGATGTACACAGATGCTAGGTTTTTGGACATTGTGTACTCGGACATTGGATACTCGGATATTGGGTCTTCGGATGTTGGGTACTCGGACGGTGGGAACTCAGATGTTGGGTACTCGGACGTTGGATAGGCCTGTGCTCGGATGTTGGGTTCTTGGATGTTGGGTTCTCGGATTTTGGGAACTTAGATGTTGGGTACTCGGACGTTGGATAGGCCTGTGCTCGGATGTTGGGTTCTTGGATGTTGGGTTCTCGGATTTTGGGAACTTAGATGTTGGGTACTCGGATGTTGGATAGACCTGTTCTTGGATGTTGGGTTCTCGGAGGTTGGGTTCTTGGATGTTTGGTAAGCCTGGGATATTGGTTACATGGACATTGGGTAAAGATGTTCTCAGATGATGGCTACAGGGATGTTGGGTAGGCATGTACTAAGATATTGGAGACTCAGACAGTGGCCTGGTATGTATTAGAACTCGGACGTTTGATTAGAGTGAGACAAATAATAAGCTTCAAATGGCCTATATTCCTCAGGGCCTAAAATCAGTGTGCCTAATATCAGGTGGCCAATATTCCACAGGGCCTACACTCAGGTGACCGAAATTCCTCAGGGCTGACTATCAGGGGGCCTATTTTCCTCAGGGCCTACGTTCCTCGTACCGCCCCTGGAGATGACCCCTACTCTCATATTTACATGTTATATTGCATGCACCTTTCTATCTGGCACCACTAACCTATCACAACAGCAGTTGGGCCAACAGAGGCTACCGTAAGTGTGTGAGAGAAATAAATACTGACCCTCTACCTTTCATACCACTCTCACCCCCATCCCCACTACTCCACCACCCCGCCATCCTTATCCCTCTGTGTCAGTCTGGCCAGGTGCCACACCATTTGTGGGGCGCCTGTGACTTGCCGACGTGTGTATTATTGATTTACAGTCAAGGCATGCCACTCCTGGGCCCAGCTAGGGGAACAGCGTGCAGACAGTAAAAGGTGGAGATATGTCAGAGAAAATTATTCCTTGTCACACTGAGTGGATTCCTGAGCACAGTAACGCTTATCATTTGAGTTGGGCTGGATTGTGATTGAAGTGAAGTTTAATGTAGGTAGAGGTTAAATTTGATTGATTTTTATTTTGTGTGGTTGAATAGATGAGAGGTTGTTCAAAGTGACGTTAGATGAGTGAAGAGCTGGATGTATTGGGTTTCCATTGAATGCTTGTGTGAGCAGGTGGCTCGAAGTGTGCACATATGAAATTCCATATGGAGACAAGAGGGCTGGGGAATGAATGGCTAGCGAATGAGTTTTTTTTATAGCTAGGCAAAAACGTTTGTTTCCGGTCACCCGACCTACCTCAGCCAAAAGGGGCCGAGCTCAGCATTTTTCGAGAAAACTTTCATATTTTTTTCACAATTTTTCATATTTTTTTCATAATTTTCTCACAAACAAAATCATATTTTTGATAATTTGAGGTTTTCTTTCGCCCAAGTAAAAAATCCAAGAGTTCTCACCAAGCCTTTTAGGTTTTGGCTGGTACAAAAGGTTACATGGATTTTCTGTGGTTGTTATTGATATAACAAATCAAAAATTAGGCCAAAATATGCCCCAGTAAAAAGAACTTTTTTTTAAATCCGACCTACCTACTACATACCTCAACCTTTTGGACCTTACTTGTTACCGGAAACTTACAATCTTTTTAGGCCCTAGGAGGAACTCCAACCAATGAGCAATAATTGAACCTAACTACTCAACAGCAACTCGCCCTAACCACTCAGCAACGACTCTCCCCAACCACTCAGTAGCAACTTATCCCAACCACTCAGCAATATATCCCACCCCTTGGAACCACTCAGCAACATATCTCACCCCAACCACTCACTCAGCCGAAACTCATCCCAACCACTGAGTAGCAACTCACCCCAACCGCTCAGCAACATGACAACCTAACCACTCAGCAACATATCTCACCCCAACCACTCAACAAAATATCTCACCCCAACCACTCAGCCACTCAACAACATATCTCACCCCCACCACTCAGCAATATGTCTCATCCTAACCATTCAGCAGCAAATTACTGCAGCATACAACCACTGAGCCACTGTGGAGCAGCTCAGTCTGGCAGCAGTGGGGTGAAGGTAGCAGGAGTGGCGTCTGGTTGTTGTTGAGGCAGTGGTACATGGTACTGGGCCGCCGCCGCACGTGGCCTATGAGCAGCTCCACACAGACGCCAAACGCCCTGGAGCTATCACCAACACCAGGCCTTCCTTCTCCCGAGCAGCTCACTCCAGGAGAGCAGCTCACCGGGTAAGAACACAACCAAGGAGGACAGAGCGCGGGGATAGTCAGTGGTTGGTGGTTAAAGAACATACAGAAAAGGGCATGGTTATATCTCACCCTTACAGTTTCCTTCCAATCCTACAATGCACCATCTCGGAACCGTCTTCGAGACACTGTCTGCTTCTTAACTGGGATGTCCCTAAATAATAATTTAGCCAGCCGGCAAACCTTCAGGATAGTTAGAGACAGGAGAGGTAGTGTCGTTGAGTACAACCGTCATACAACCGAATCCTGTACAACAACAAATTGTGAGTCTGTTATCCGACCCTAAAGCTAGGCCAGGGCAGAAGAGCAACTATCAGTTCGTTTAAGAGAGTAGGTCTACCTGTCCCATGAGGCTGACACAGATTCTGTAAGTAGCTGGGAGCTGCTGTTTACTACTCAGACACCCTGTGTGGTACAGCCCCTGGAGGTACAAGTAGCTGGGGTGCAAGCACTCATAAACTCAGCTGAGCAGTACACTCTCCATTCTAACTTTTCAGGACTAAGATATAAGTACTCCCCAAACCTCAGACTTGAGGAGCAGCTCACAGTGAAGCACACGTCGTTCCGTATGGCCTGTATTAGACACACAGTCCTGTCCTAACACAAAGCAGGATAGACACAGAAACAGGATACAAAATACATGAGAAAATTCCTGGAAGAACCAGATCCATTCAAATCATTCCTGCCCCGGATGCCTACTTTCTATGGGAGCAGCATCTTGCCTGGAGATTTTTGTATGGCTTGGGGAGGGTCATAATGACAGGTGTGGGGGGAGCAGTGTCAGATTGATTCTCCTCCAGAGGGTGGGATACTCAGTGTGTGTTCCCTCCACATTCAGCAGTCCGTCCATCCAGGGCCTAACATGCTGGTAGGTAGGATTGTGGGGCCTGCAGTTGTAGTGTGGGAGAGAAAAGGAATCAACAATTGCCGAGGCCAACATTACCCAGGATAAACAATTGATGGGTGAGTGGCAACCACTCTGGTGCTTCTAGTTGTGGTTCCCAGGGCTGGAGTGACTGACTACATAGTCTGTCTTGGAGGAGGAGTATTGACTAGTATATACGTGCTCAGTGAGCATATAGGCTATCTGCTCGTCTACCAGCTCACACTGGCTGCCACACGTGTGAGTTATACATGTGTACCATTGTTTACATTATGGCCCTGGAGGCAAACTAGAGGTGCTGTGCTATAGAAGCTTTATGTAGGCGTACAGTGGGGTGTTTATCTGACTGTAGTACTGTGTCCTATAGGGAACAGCTGAGGGAGCAGCTCTCTAAGGGAGGAGCAGCTGTTATCATCGAAAGGGTGAGCTGCTCCACAGCACCTCTACCACTGACACCTACTGGAGTACAAACTTAATCCCGTCCGGCCAGCTTTCAGAACAAGTAGGGCGTGTGATTGGATCTCGTCCCAAATCCCCCATACCGCCCTCTATACGACTACCAGTGGAACCAGGGAAGGGGACAGCTGTCTCCATGGTGAATGAGAGAGGTAGGCCCATGGAGGACCTACACAATAGAACCAGCTGTCACTGACCCACCACCCTCCCCTCAAACTTGCCCCCTTTGGATCACAGGACACACGTGCCCAGCCTCAGTAACACAGTGGGCGTGGTCTGAGCAGATTGTGGCTGTCAATCAAACATACGCCTGCCCCGCCCCTCCCACCCGCACACCGTGGAGGATGACCCGCTGACCCGTTTGGATCCCGTTCCCGCGAGTGCCAAGATAATCCCACCCGATCACACGCATGACATGAACCTTAAGCGCCGCCTAGGAGGAGACACATAATCCTGCCCCTCCCCCAGCCAGCTCCCCTACCCTGGAGAAGGGATTCAGGGATCCAAAGGCTCCTGGGCTCTGGGCTAGAGGATCAAGGCTGCCCTTCCTACCGATCATAAGGGATCGTGGCCGGCGACGATCATTCATCCCATAGGCCACACAGGGCCGGCCTGAAGGAGGCTGGAGGAAGCAGCGGTCAGCAAGGTACTGGAGGTTATGGTGGTACGTATTGTGAAGGTACCAGCCTGTGTATCCTCCTGGTGATGTATATATGGCCAGATAGCAGGCCTGTCTGTATAGCTGTATAAGTAGAGTGTACCATGTAAATCCTATTAACGAAAGGCTAAGCTAATTATTGGTCACCAGTATTACATTATCTACAGGAAAATCAGCATCATCAGCAACAATAAGTGTAAGGTCAGTAACAATGTTAACAGCAATGACATTATGGTGGACAAATATAGCACGAGTCAAGATAACATTTAGCACTCATCGATTTTTGTCAATGTATGTAAAACAAGGCACCAAAGCTACAAACCACCCCATCGAACCACCATGCTACCCCGCATCCCTTTCTGCTCCACACACCTTACAGCCTATTCAAAGAAGCGCCTGTCTCGTATAAGCATCAGGGGTAGAGTGGGAATGAAATCAATGAGCGCCTGGGCGCTTATATGGGCCATTACTACCCCCGATCAGCCTGCTGCTCACCAGCCTTGACTGCTCATCAGCTCATCCCTACTGTTGACCCCATACCTTCCTGTTCACCTTCTCTACATCTCTATGCCCGCTGACCAGCTTGACCCGTTCTGACTGCTGCGTCACAGGCCCGTAACTAGCATTCATCGCGGGGCGGTTCGATTTTCGCACAAGATGGACCTTTGTCAGTGAAATATTGGAACGTTGCGAAATTTCATTAAACAAATACTTCATTTATACACTAACGTATTATCAATCTGGGCCACATAAGAAAAAATATCCCGGGGGGGGGGGCACTGACTCTATGTATAGGTCACCCTCAACTGCCGCCCTACCGCCCTATCTCCCAGAGTTCTAGGAATTGGACCACCCTACTTGACTAATACGCTGGACATAGACCGCCCCCCTTTTTCCACAATCCCAAATATTGACTGGACCGCAACCCCCTTCAAGCCACCAAGCTGCCTATTGTACTCATGTATTTGTATGGATCAGAATTTTTCATTGTCCAGCACTGTGTTTTTTATCACTTTCATGTGTAATGGTGTATAAATGATACACTATTTTTTAGATCTAATCAAATTCCACCACCCTGCTATTAGAGATCTGATGGGAATCCACCGCCCTACTTTTTCGCGATTGTGTGGGAATCCACCGCCACCGCTCTCGGAAGTCGGGCTGCAGTCATTATCCATTTCATGGGCAACTGCCCCCCCTGGAAAAAAAATATTTCTAATATGGTTTTCTCCATAACAAAACTTAATAATTGTCCGATTTTTATGCCGTAAAAACTGCCATGTAGCTCATCTCCGCTTCTACAGTAGCTAGGGTGGATCTCTTTTCCCCCAGTTGCTCAGTGGGGTGGTTCGTTCGGAATGACGAACCCCCCACCCCTAGTTACGGGCAAGAGACTGCACCCACCTTGGGTTTCTTGGGGTCAATTTCCGTTTGGACTGTGTGCTTGGACTTTTGAGGGGAAGGGGCCTTATGTGTACATGCATTAGGGCTGGGGTCAGTGGAAGAAGCCGAGTTAGTGTGTGGATCAGGAAGGAAGGGGTGGGGGCGGGTGGGAGGGGGAGGGCATGGGGGAAGAGGGTTGTGGGTAGGGTTGGCCCGGGACCAGGCCGTCAGGGACACGTGTCGATTTCACGCCGAGACGCGCTGACGGCGTCGGCGACGGCCGACCTTGATATAACGGTGTCGGCATAATGCTAACGTGGGATCAATGCCTGGAGTAGGAGGTGTGTGTGTGTGGGGGGGGGGGGGTCAGTCACTTTTCACGGTCAACCTGGCGCACACACTGTGTACTCACCATCTACTGGTCTGCCTGTGGCTAATCCAGGGTACCCTGTTGTAAAACATCCAGGTCACACTGTTAGGCAAACGTACAGGAGGAGATCTGTGATGTTCTGTCTGCTCCAGAAGCATGATGCATCCTGTAGACATGAAAAAGTACTCAGGGCATCAGCTGGGTATAAGGATGTTGAATATTTAGATTGTGATGGCTGTATTGTATATATACAATACAGCCATCATAGTCTAGATATTCAACTATATATAGTCTACAATAAGGGTGTGTGAGTCACGCACTGAGGTCATTGTACAGGAGAGCTATATATGTACCGGGGAGATATGATGAGGCATACACTAGGACTTAAAATAATGATAGTTCAATCATACCTTCGTGTTTTTAACATCCCACACCACTCACTCTAGGCGTGTTACTGTCACTAATTGTGCTAACAGTGGACTAGAAGACAGTCGTTCGACTTTATCATCCTAACATTTACGTCTACTTCACTTGGCCCGATCCCAATCCATTCATTGCTAAACACTCAACCAAAATAGAAATATATCACTCCACAGTACTAAATGTTCCTGATAAATAACATAGGTTAGAAGAGTGTTCAAATTGGTTTATGGCAAGACGAAATATCTTCATGGCTTTGTACGGGAGCTGCCACTGGAGGTTATTGATGACTTGAAGCAAACTACAGTGGCACAACAGTTGCAACTAATTGCCAACAGTCTATCAATATCTTTGGACAATATCGACAACAACCCTCACAGTCTGGCTGAACTCTGGGTTGAACCGGAAATTCTCTGATATATATATATATATATATATATATATATATATATATATATATATATATATATATATATATATAGTTTTATAGTCTATTTTCAATTAATATGATTCAAATAATTGGGAAAGTGTGGTGAGGAATACTCGTGACGAGAAATATGCTAGATTTGGTCTGCACACTTAAGTCCAGACTCACATTCATTGAAACGAAACAAAAAATACTATCTAGAATAATGGCTTTAGAAGAATCCTATGACAAAAGAGGTATTCAGCATTATATCAGTTTTATTATATGAGCTAAAGGAAATAGTTGAAAGGTATTCCGTGCTTCGTGATAGGCCATATGCCGATGGCTATGGTAATATTAGCCGCTAATATAGCTAAGAGCCTGCCCTTCCTGTCACCGGAAGCCAGACCTTTGTAACTTCCTGCGTGAGTTTACGCTGTAGAAGGGGGGCTCTACTATATGGACTATAGCTTCCTAAGCCTGTTATATAAATCTATTACCCCGCACCTTATGAGTCCTTATGGGTTTACATAAGAGCACCTTTAAACATTGCACTCTCTGCAAATGGGTAATTGCATATCAGAGATTGAAGAGTGCCTAACTTAAATATTGCGAATTGTATAGTCAGATGCTAAATATGAATCAACATTTTAGCACTTCGTATCTAATATCTGACACTTTACAATGGGAAACAGCCTGTAGACAATAACAGCGCATATTGTGAGAGTCGTCCGTTGTTAAATCAATGTAGGGAAGGCGCATGTAAACGGGCCATGTGGACATAATGCATTCGGCGCCTAAAATGTGTGTATTCCTAGTCCTATAGGTACATGAATAGGTTAAGTCACCATTGCAACTCTGTATAAGTCATGCACATAAGGCAGAGCACATTGTGTGAGTTACATCACAAACACAACATATGTAGACACTTACCATACCAAGGCCTTACAAAAACATAGAAGTGAACTCCTATTGCTTTGTAACTTATTGTGATAGTATTTCACTTACTAATAGATTTAGAAATAAAAAAACAACAACAATAATAACACCCCACGCATAACACTCTCCTCAATATATAGATCTTTTAAAAGTTATTCACGGGTCACCAATGTGATGTTCGGCAAGGTCATTCAATCTATATAAGACTTTCTCAGGGTAACTTTCTGGCATTGCCTTGTTCCGAGCATTGTGGTTTTACGCCATATAATTGAGACTATGAGACCAAACCCTCCTCTGCCATGGATCATGTGACTGAGATACACTGAGTAGACATCTAATATCCTCCATCTATGAGCTGCTCTTCTGGGCCAACCGGAAGTGGTCAAGGTTTCCTGCGCATGCGTCTGACATAGCAGCGGTAGAGACTGCCAATTTGGCGCCATCTTGGCGTAGAACGTCCGGCACATGGCACTTGTTTCCCCCTCCCTTACATCACAGACACATAGGACGTTTATATGGGGTCGGAGACATGCTTTCGGATACAAGTCCAATATATGTAGTAATGGGGAGGTGTATGTAAACACAAGTTAGAGTACTACCAGTACTAACGAAATGAAGGTTTTAGTCTGGTTTTAGTCTGGCTAATCTCATAATATGGGTCATGCATGGTAGATTACTTATAAATACTACGTATAGGTGTGGGGTTCACTGTGATAAATGTCCTGACTTATGAATTCCTGGGGCTTGGCTATTTACACACTGCTTGCTAAATGGCGGTTTTGGTCTGGCGAAAGGCTCTTCATATATGGTCAGGTCGGTTTGCTATATCAAATTCCACATATGCTAATTAGAAAAGGTAGCGTAGGGGTGACAAATGTCATTTTATTTTGTCATGGTGCATTAGCCTGTTTAGATCAAACCACGGGGTGCTAACAAATTAGGTCTTAGTCAGGTGGATATTTCATTGTGCCAGGCTGCACTGTTTATAAACTACTTACAAAATGGAGGTTTTAGTCTGGTCCATGTCACCTCATTTGGTTGTGGTCGGTCACCCTATTGATATACTACTTACAAAATGGGGGTTTTGATCTGGCAAACACCCCTTCATTTGGTTGTAGCTTTGAAAAACTATTCATAACAGTGTGTATTCTAACAATGTAGATCGTTTTAGATGTCTTTCATTTGGCCATGGTGGGTTCCTCTGTACAGCCGTATCAAAATGTAAGTTTCAGTGACCGCCAAGATAGCATTATGCCGTTTGGATGTTTCTTGCTTTCCATAACCTTACACTGCCTCCAATGGTTAAAGACCAAGGGGAAATGTTAGAGATCACCATCAATCTCTGATATAAGCCTTTCCTACTCAAACCCTAGGACTTCCTGTCCATTTCAGTCTACTCACTGTGTATACAGGAACTAAGGGGACAAGCCCTGCCCAGATCCATTAAACAGTGTTGAAAGCAGTTGGCGGCAATGGGCCGTAGGAGCCTTCAGTGCCCCTATCCAGGGACCATGAGGGCCCTGACCAGGCGTGCTTTTAGAGCCCTGTTCGCAGATGGAGGGCCATTTGCTCAGAAACAGGACGTCTATAACTGAATATGAACAAAGTATTTGCAGATGGCACATTCATTTACACTGTTATCAGACTTATATTGAATAAGTTACAGCCAGCGAATTTGGGTACATACTACATGAGCGGCACAGAGTCAGAATTTTGACCTTGCATCCATTTCCCCACTACCCAGATATACCATTAGTACCCACGGTTTACTACATAGGTGTCCCATAGCTGCCCTCGGCCTGTCTCCCTCTAAACGGCAGTGGCTGTCTAACGTGCTCACTGGTGCGTGGGGCCACCCCCTCCTCCCCAGCCACCAGCCGCTGTCGGCGAACCTTGCCTGCTGAGTAGCTCCTAGAAGTGATGTTCTTAACTGAGCAGTACAGAGCAGCTCGTGGATATATATATATATATATATATATATATATATATATATATATATATATATACCCTGCCTGATGGTACCCGCCAGCTGTACCGACCTCAGCCAATACCGCCACCGTGTAGTGGTTCTAGACTAAATGGCACTCAATTCAAGCGCAAAAACCTTACAGCATTCTTTGTCAATGTATGTTTAATTTAATCGGCATGGTAATCTTATACTTTATTTAATATACCTACGTCATAATGTCCTCCCTCGCTACATATCAACATCAGTCTCTTCATGATAGGACTTCCTCAGGTTTGGTATAAGTACAACTTGGAGGTTTACTTTACTTGAAGCGTTATCTTAGTCCTAGCACTATATGGCTACCTAACCCCCCCCCCCTCCATGCCAAACTTCTTCGATCGACCTCTTACTTTTTTTGCCAAGTCCTCCAATATCAGCTGATTTATACGTACCAGTACCGCTACAGCAACCAAATGCCATGGGAACTCTCTCAAAAAACAAGTGATCTGGTTCAACTGAAATGGCTACATTTATAGCGTATCTGCGCCATGGATAGTTTCCAGCCCTTGCTCTCCCTCCCAGCGCAGTGGAGGTTATTTACACACAAACTCTACTTAGCACACACTAAGCTCCCACCCACCACCCCCAGGAGAAATCGCGGTTGATTTAAGGCTGAATAGAGAGGTCAGGGGTGGTTAGGCGCCTGGAGGTGAGGTGTATGGTATAGATGTGTACACCCGGGGTAGGCATTAAGCCCTCTGTGCTCCATGGTCTCCCTACATGTCAGGCCCAATATAGAAACTACACAAAGAACCTCCCCTACCTCTCCTCCTACCTTCCGTACGGTCGCTCCCTCTCACCACTGTTTCATTCCCTTACTTCCCGTAAAACACCCTCCCTCTGTTAGGAACCTTACCTTTCCCTAATGTATACTAAAACGGTTCTCCCTTCCCCTCCCACCCCTAACTTGAACTGCCTTATCCTCCCCAAACTGACACACCTCTCCTCTTAGCCTTTCCTCAGCGTGTTCCCTCCCGTAAACCATTCAGCCCCTCCAAGCCCCATCAGCTCTTCTTCCTATCCCTCCTCAGTCAAGCCCCTACCTCTGCTTTTACACCATTATACCACCTAAATGACACATATTGAAATATAAATGACAGATTCAAAGAACACTTCATTACAATTATACTCAATATTTTCAAATATTTCAAATACCATTCCAAACATACCACAAAATATTGCAACATGAGATTTGAAGATCGTAAAAACGGTGAATTGATTGCAAAAGACACCGACATAAGTTTCAGTGCAGAAACACTTACTACTTTAGAATACGTGGACCTAAATGCTGCACTCTCGTGAGTCATATGGTATTCAGGCCTGCACTGAAGAGTGTGCTGGCTGCTGATTGGTTTAGAATTGGAATAGAAGAATATTGGTAGAATTATGAGCAAAATCACAGGTGCTCCCAAATAGTTGATAAATGGAATAGAAGGTGTGTTTTTATATTATGCCAGTGTTTTGGGATTTTATGAGACAGGCAAAAGTTAATCTGGCCAATGGAGATTTTCAAGCCCAAAATAGGGTGGAATGGCACTCACTGTAAGGGCTTCTGTAAGTGGGCTCTGGGTCGAACCCTTGTCAAAGTAAATGTTCCCGCCTCAGGCTTATAACAAATGAAAGGCACTACTTATAGTCTCTGGAGGGAAACAGTTTGTGTTACTATTATTCAAACCCATCCCGTGCATGGCTGCACATTCTGACGGGTGTTATAATTAAGGATCAGGATGTTGTTACAGCAAGCGGTATCTAGAAATCACGGGTATTTGAATTGTATTGGTCCTATAATGCATCTTCAGCTAAAGACCCATTAAGGCGGTCCTATTAAAGTTCGAACAGAGGATTTAAGTTCAAATGAGATAGCATGCTTTGGCTTGTCTAGATGAGGACGTGAGCTAAAGTGAGGGAGGTTGAGGTAAAGATGACATACTATCTAGAGCGGCCTTCCACGGGTGCCACACTAAACCAAAACTCTAATCAATAAGACGATAACGTCCGTGGTGCAGGGCCTATACGCTGGAATTGCCTCAGCTTGCCCCTAGGAGGCAGTGCAACTAGGGCTGAGACCGATCTGAAAGATAGCCGACGTTTTCATTAAGCTGTCACTGATTGGCTCACATCAGTAGGGGCACAGGGCGGTGTATAGCTGCGCTGCAGAAAGTAGTGCCTGTGGAAATTAATCTGCATCTGAGACGAGTGTTCCCTGGGCCTGCTAAAAGTAGGACTGGCGGGGATGTTTGGGTCACGGTTCAGAACCAATCAGAGGCGGACACCATAGAGCCTTAACCCCCGAGAGCGCATGCGCCATTACCGGACGTCCGGTGGATGACATGGCGGAGGGATATTGCCAGTTGAAGGCGGAGAGAGCGTGGTATCTCGGCTTCGAGCTGGTATAAGGGCTTGGTCAGGCGGTAGAGCAGGGAGGATTGCAGGCTCCCATTGAGTAGACTGATAGAGACTGGTGCCTACACGGCTGCTGCCAGGGATGGGGGCAGTTTCTGAAGGGGCTCAGAGTGCCTCACGCCGACAGGCAGTGAACAGGCCCCGTCAGGCTAAATGTCTTTATGACTGGTGCTTTTGCTGGTGAATGTGGAGGGAAAAACCACAGAATTACTGCACAGCCCCAGAGTAAAAGTGGTGGTAGTGGTGGAAGGGAAGGGTGAGTGAGCTAGAAATAGTGAGAGACAGAGAAGCTTCCTATAGATAAATAGGGATACACAAGCAGATAGACAAAAAGAGAGATTGTGTGTTTAGGCTCAAAATGTCCACTACTGGGTAGCTAAGACTAAAGCGGATAGACCATATTTACAGGCAAAATAACATTGCTTAGAAAGGTAAAATCACTTGAGTATAAAAAATATCATGTATCATATCGGAAGGACTAGGTAGTACAGACATGGTATCATATGCCACATTCTTATGTTGTCTGCTTAATATAGATACTATGGTTTTCGCAGGTAAATGCGTACTAAATGCTAGACTGTGAATACCTACAAGTCTCTACACTGTCTCACCTATCTACTTTTACCTTTGCAGGAGCTCTGACATCAACCCCAGTGATGAACATCCTCACTAATTACCTCACCCTGAAGAAGCCAGGCTGTTGCCATCCTGCAGTGTTATACACGTGGTGAAGTCTCCATCAACAGCAGCATCAAGATGGTCCATGTGTGGTCTGCAGCTAACTGGGTGTGCTACCACCTGGCGGTCACCCTCATCACCCTGGTCGTCATCTTGGAGGTGGTTAACGTCCAGCCATACGTCAGCAGCAGCCGCCTACACTCCTGCCCAAGGCACTGTCACTGCAGGAATGTCACCGTAGACTGTAGCAATAGCCACATGGTCCAGCTGGGACAGCAGTTCCCAGTGAAGACCATGAGGCTAGTTCTGGATCGTAATAGGATATCTAAGGTCCCGGCTAAAGCATTTCAAGGATTATCTCAGCTCACATGTTTGAGTATGTCTGAGAACAATATAAGTCTTGTGGAGGTGAATGCCTTTGAGGACCTGAGTAAGCTACAACTCTTGTTCTTGGATAAGAATAACTTGAAAACCCTGCCTGAAGAGGTATTCATTAGGACTCCAAAACTCGGAAACCTCTCACTTACATACAATTCACTATCTTTAAAATCATTGAATGAGTCAGTTTGCAATATGCCCAATGTTGAAGGTATCAACCTTAAGAACAATGCCCTTGAACTGGACACTAAGTTTCCAGATGGCTTTTCTGCCATGTCTAGTTTGAGGATCATTGATCTCAGCTCAAACCAAGGGGTTAGGAACCTCACCGAGGATTACTTTGAGGCTCTCCAAGGTCTTCCAATTGATTGGTTGAGCCTTAGTCACAACCCTATTGTGGAGGTTCACCCTGATTCTTTCATGGACCTTCCTGGTCTAAGATACTTGGACCTGTCAGAGACCTATATGCCTTTGACAGCTGTGGAAGGTATTCTCCAGGGTTTGCGGAACTCTACACTAAAGACCCTGAACATGGAATATGTGTTTGTTTACGGTGATCTCCATGGTCATATGTCTCCAGATTTCTTCTTCCCATTAAAAAACACTGGTCTAGAAGAATTAGATATGGAGGGAAACTACGGGGGCTACTTGAGCAACCTTCATAATGGTTTATTCAAATGGGTGCGTGAGCTACGCCATCTGACTCTTGACAAATGTCAAATAACGTCTATTGCTAGGGATGCCTTCAAAGGCTTACACAGACTAAAGAAGCTAAGTCTTCGGCACAACTTTATCAGCTGTATGACAAACTGTGACTTTATCAGCTATGGTCCAGTGCTACATCAGCTCACCTGGCTGGACCTCAGTGACAATGTTATCACACATTCCAAAGACAGTGTCTGGTTCCAGGCATCAAAGTTCCCTAAGCTCCACCATTTATACCTACAAAACAACAGAATTAGCCTCTTGGAAAGAGGCATGTTTGACCTGAAGGACCTGAGGACGCTGGACCTGTCTGGTAACCCTATACACCACATACAGCCAGAGACTTTCGGTGACCTCCACTCCCTAGAGACTCTGACCATTACTGGCAGCATCTACCTCCAGGTCCTGCCCAATGGCACCTTTAAGGGGCTCAAGAACCTGCTCCACCTCAGGCTCAATAATAACCAACTACAGTCAATCCACCCAAGAGCCTTCAATGGCCTAAAATCCCTAGAGGTGTTAGAGATGAATGGAAATAGAATTGGGGGGCAGGGCAACTTTGGTGACTTGCACCTTACAGCTCAGCTTCGAAGGCTGAAGCGGCTAGACCTTGGCAATAACCGCCTAGAGTCAGTACCAGTCGACATCTTGGTACATCAGCCAAGGTTAAGAGTACTGCTCCTGCACTATAACCGCATAGCCTATGTAGACAAAAACTCCTTGGCCTCCATGAAGGAGTTGGAGAACCTGGACCTCAGCTATAACGACATCATGGAGGTCGGAGAAAACACCTTCAGCCAAATGCCAGCCTTGCGTAAGCTCGATATGGCAGGCAATCCCTTCCTCTGTACCTGCAACCTCAAGGACTTCCTGGACTGGTTGAGAGTGACAGATGTAAGGCTAAATTCAGTGGATCAGCACAAGTGCAGTGGTCCTCATGACGTACGTGGTATGAAGCTGCTAGCCTACTGCCCAACAGCCTGGGAGTGCCGTATTAGGGCCGTGGTGGTGCCAATACTGTCAGCACTCGGTATTGCTGTACTGGTACTTGCACTGGGGTGCGTCTTATACCGCTGTATCTGCAGGCGCAATGACCACATTAGTAGTGAGGACAACAAGGACAGAAAGGGTAGGAATTGGGGCTGGATCCGTGAACTGCTGCCTGTCAATGGAGATATGACACCAAGTGGGAGTGAGGAGGGGAACGTGGAGGACCCCCTGATAGAACGTGAGCATGAACTCTGCCAAGAGACCATGTGCCAAGAGTCACAAACCGAGGAGAATCATATCCTCTAGCCCCTAATCCTACCAGCATTATCTTAGTCTCCATTAATTGTAACATATAGATACCATTAATGAGTGATGATACCTTACTGATACAAAAATGCCTTGTATTGTTGTACCATGTTGATCTATTAATATGGGTACTTATTTTTAAATCAATGCTGATCCTCTTCCCCTACAGTTAGGCGTCTTTTTGTATGTTTATTGTTCCGTATAACGCTGTTTATGAGAGATATGTGAGTGGTGTGGTTATATTCTGTATCATTCCAGTGGAAAGATAACACTATTTGCATGATCTGTTGTCATAAATGATTACACTTCCTAAGGATGATTTTAATGTTACAGTGTGATAATACGTTACCCCTTTTTAGGTAGATGCGCTTTAATATAAGATAGTGGTAAAAAACACACATCTTTTAGACTAGGACTACGTTTGTCCCCTTTGATGAAAGAGATATAATCTAGACATGCCCATGTTTATTACGTTTGTTTCAAAGAGAGCAGTGTGAAACTTTTGGTTTGTAGTTGTATATTAATGTGCCTTTTGATGTATGTAAACTATGTTCTGTCTTCACAAAGATAAATATTATCTTATAGGAGGTATGATGACCAAGGTATTCTCTGATAGGGGTAAAGTTCTGCTCAATTGTTCCTTCATTGGTCTATCCAGTAGAAAAGGCATGCTCTATGAACACAGTGTCATCGAATGGCAATGACATTTGTACCCAGTAGAGGGAACTATTCTTTCATATCTTGTTTTGTACAGAAAGCAAATCTCCAACAGAATTCGTGTGTAGACTCGTTCACTTAATCACTAGAAAAGGGGTTTTCTTTAAGTGTAAAGGGTGACATTGGAACAACAGCTTCAAACAAGATACTGTATGCAACACTCATTTTAATTTATGCCAAAATGTTCTAGTCATGACCATTTATCAGAGAACAGGTATTCAAGTATTCAAAGCTAATGCGCAGATATTGTTCCTTTGTGTTTCAAGTAGGTTTTAATAAATGTGTATTGTCCCTATTCAGAACAGTATTCAATGAAATTGTCAATTCAACAGTGAGCAGGACTTGACTATGGGACTTAAATATCTAAATGCTATGGCTTCCTACCCTGGCTATCAGGTTTCAAAGGTTCACTGACCTACCACTGGTTATATTGTTATCATGAAGACTACTGTCTGCAGTGTTCGCTGATACCTGTCCTTCCCAGTTGTCCTGTGTTAATATGATCTGCCCTTGGACATAACCATAATCAATATTAGTTTGAAGAGAAACGCTATTACCTGCTTTAGATATGTTTAAGGGGAATATATTATACCCGCTATTAGGTTAGGAACAGCCTATAACCTAGACAAAAATTTAATGGCTACTATTGGTAAGCACCTGGGTTGCATTCAGCTATTTCTGATTCTACCAACTGCTGCCAAGGGCGACAGTAATTGCAGTGACCTGCAGTGGCCATCAGAACTGCACCTTAATGAAAACCGACCACCGTGCAACCAAATCAATGAATTGGAATCAATACAAAAAGAAGGGGTGGACTACATCAAGTCCTGCTGGGTTAAAACGTCCCAGGCGTTGACCAATGACAATATCGATCGCTGGCTATATAGGCCAGGGCGCCCTGTGTCTTGGGGGTTGGGTGGTGTGGAAGGTTGTGCTAGCCTGGTTCCAGCCTAGACCCGCTGGTGTCCACTCTATGGCGCGAATAGTAGTGTGACTGCCTGGAGGCTCTGGAGAACACGTGGTTTTCCTCCAATCTAAAGTCACAAACAGGGGCGTGGGAAGCAGTTTCAGAGTGGGTGGGACCAGGGGGGTTTTCTGCAATTTTTGACCTCCCTTTGCTTGAACTTTTACTTTTGACCTTTTGAGGAGTTGGCCAAAAGTGGGGGGGGCATACCCCCTGTCCCCCCTGCTTTCCACGACCATGACAAATGAACTGCTTCTCGTACTGAAAGGTATGATATTAAATTTGTAGTACCCTCTCACCATCACACATGAAATAATTGTCACAAGTTGCTTTACAAAGTATTTCGACGAAAGTATGATTAGAAGATAGATTTTCTGACCTTTCAGTATATCCTCTCTTAGCTAGAAACAATTTTCTGTTGTAACTGGTCTTGATACCTTTGATTCCTTCATTTTGATGTACGGTATGATGCTACATAGGGGCGACAAATATGTACTTGTGAATAGACATGGCTTAAAAAGGTTAATCTTGAAGTGAGCAGGTCTGTGTAAAGTTAACAGGTTTATCATTGAGATGAGCTGCTCATATTTTATGTTATATTTAAATGTCTGTTGGGCATGGCCCATGAAACTGCAGGAAGACAGTTTTTTTATGTTTATGATAGAGTAGTAATTCCACAAAATGTCGCGTTTGTGCGTGTATCATTTCTTTTAGGTTTTGGCACTTTGCCACAGACGGGTGCTTCGTTTGATTAATAGATGATTCAGGTTAAGATGTTGAATATTGGAGTGCTCTGAGCATTTTATACCTTATTTCAATAGATTTATTTTAATTAAGACTACCGAAGGTAAGCCTCTCTTCACCTAGCTAATAAGCAAGGTATGTTCTTTTCAAATACATACAATATAATATTATGGCCGTAAACAATAAAGTTCCTGTTCCATATATTGTTTCTACCTACAAAGCCCTAAGAACTGCCCTGGTCCTTTGTATTATAAGTAACAGATATACTGTGCTGTAGATCTTGTTAACTGGAGTGCTCCAGTTTACCCCTTTACAGACAATGGTACATCCCTCTGACATGCCATGGGATGTCTTTGTAAACATAGTAATGATAACGTGTATGTACAAAATCTGTCCATTTTATGGTACTTAAATACTGTGATGTTTGTTTAGCCTGATAAGAAAGGGCTTAATATCAGCCCCCAGCGCTCTGTTATAAAAACAGATGAGACTGGGCTTTTCAAGAAAAAAAATAATGAATAAAGCTGTTCCATCCTGTCTATATTTTTGATTTGCTCAATTACTGGGTAGAGCTTGGGACTGGTGGTGCTCTACTATGATCATCAGGGGTGATATGAGAGCAACTAGATCAATTGCTCAATTAAGGGAAATAATTATGATGCTCTGGTCCATTTCGATCTACACTGATGCAAGGGTTGGTGCAGGGTAAAAGTAGATAGAATAACTGGGTCATCCGCTTCAAGTTGTGGGGGCTGCTGCAACCCATAAATGCCAAACACTAGTTCTGGATCTAGCTATGGACATTGAACCTCATCATCAAGCTAAATCACAGGGCGTTGGTCCATCCATAATCTACGTAGTTAATCTCAGTGTAAAATTATCAAAACTTGATTTGCATTCAAATAAAACCGACCAGGTTATTCAACTAGATATTCGTTATGATAGAAATGTGGCCAGGTGAGGGAAACATGGCTCCTGGGGGGAAATGGCTTTTTAAGGTTTAAGTCATCAGCTTTAAAATGAGATATCTTGAGCTAAAATATCCCCAGTAGTTTTGCTGTAATAGCTTGTCAAACATAGGTTTGTGTGTACAACTGAAAATAAGAAATAAGCTCTAAATGCATTATATCCTATCATAAACACTAATATTGCAAAAAATACACTTTTTTGGAAAAAATAACCAAAGAAATGTAATGTTTTTGTCATAAAATTGTTCATATAGGGATTTTTTTAGCTCTGTTTTCGGTTCTGGGTTCCTGAAGGAATTTCATAAAAAGGTTGTGGCAAAAATTCCAACTTGGAATAGGGGAGTGGTTTCTATGGCAACCAGAAAATGCCTTATCTACCAATTTTCTATGTTTCCATGGCAACCAACATTCCACCAAATGGAACACTCTGAGTGGAGATGGAATGATTTTAAGCATATCAATGGATTCCTTATCAAAAATTGGTATAAAGTTTTTTTTAGCATATTTTTCAGTGTTTTATCCATATACCGCCCCTGGTGGCCAAAACAAGTATTAAAAATCCCCACGGAGGTGCGTTCTTGCCCGTTGGGCCACAGATAATCTGTAGTTTCCCAGATATATAACTTAACGTATTAAGGATGTAACAACAGTACTTCTGCAGGGAATTTCAAAAATGACATATATAGCTATCATTTTTAAATGCCCTCTGACATGTTCAGCAACTCCTTCTACTTCTAGATATCAAACAGTGTCAAAGGGATGTCAGTCACCATTTCCTGCAGGAAAGGGTTGGCCTATACCCAATTTACTATTAGGAAATCATCTTACACTCTACAGAGTCTGAATATAACTCTATAGACCACGCCTAAGACATCCATACCCTAAACTCTAAACCCTTCCTATTTAGTTCTGACCGTAAATAATTCCTACATCTAACATCTCTCAGGGAATCAATCATTTGAAAAAATAGATGTAGTAGTGTCTGTGGACTGTGAGGTTGTTATTGTCCTCTATCATCCCTTCTTGTGTAAGACACTGCCACATCACTTAGCCGTGTCTGCTGAGACTTCTACTACCCATCTTCAATTCTAGGCTATGATATTAACAAGATAGGCAGATGTACATGTTTCAGCTATAGCTTTTGTATCAGTACATCGTTCAATTTTCTTTCCCAGTGTGTTGGACAGGCAGACTATTAGAAACCTAATATCTTGGACTAATATTATGGTTTAGATTAAGCCAGTAAATGATGCCTCTAAAAACTGTGTTATTAGCTGTAGTTGGAGATGTACGGATTGCATCTACTCCTTATTTGGCGACTTTAATATCAGGATTATCAGAAATCATCACCTGACATTGACATTAAAGATATGAAGTACTAATTACCTCACGACAGAATCATAAGAGATTAATGATTTCCTTAGTTTATGGTTTCCTAGGAGAATATGATGTTGAGAATAGAGTTGAACAGAATACATCACAAAATTCCAAAGGCTACAACTCCATAGTTCGTGGTCAAACCACATTGGTGAGGATTGTAAACCTACGTCTATATTGATACTACGTCACATTGGCCAACCCATACATTCTATCTTCACACAATCCCCATCGAACAACCCTGAAAGACACACGAGGGGAGCAGGCTGTGGGCAGCCAAGAGCTCCATGGGGAGTATTGGACCATTGATCGGCCGCCGTGAGCTCTGACCCGGCATGTTGCTGGCTTGTATCATCGATGGCCCAGAAACCTACCCGAGGTCGTGCTGAAACCAGTGTAAACCGGAAGGACATCGTACAGAGGTCAACTTGTGGGTTGGAGAGATGTGATGGCGGGTATAACCTTGTTTCTGTGTTTACCTATAAACAAGGATGTACGCTGTGCATGTGCATAGAGGACATCATCATAGAGATGTTTTACTTGGTGTGTGTGTGCGGTGATAATAATAATGTGTACCACAAAAGGAGTACGTGCAGCCAGCTGCAGTGTCAGATCCAGGAGGGGCACACCCTTTATTTAGCCTCTATTGTAAGCAATATTTTAGCCTTAATTAAGGAAAATGAGCTAACTACTGGAAAAAGGAGGGAGAGCGTGCCCCCGCACACCCGTCTAAATCCGCCACTGCAACTAAAACAACCATTATTTTAATCTTGAAAACTGATATATGTGAACAATGTATATGATATTTCAATGTTACACAATGTCAGACTGAAGAAAAGAATAAACGTAGATCTTTATTAAATTTTGCCTTCTGTTTCAAAAGGCACTGATCCCTTCTGTCTAAGTTGTCTAACGACGCAACTCCCATGGAACAGTGTACCCTTTGTTCTTTTAGAGGAGAACAGGGTTTTTTATACCCAGCTGATTCTATTCTACAAATTTATCAGAAGGATGTCTTTTCCATAAAGAAAAGTATCAGTATCCTTACCACAATTGGCTATGACTAACACAGAACAAAATAAATTTCCCAAAGGAGGAGTCCCCTGCAGTCTTACCAGGTCTGTCCAATACCGGTGTGATAGTCTATGCTGCCAAAAGTATCCTCCCCGTGCCCCCAAGTACCATGCTTTATGATACGTGGTGCCATTGTATTGGCCAATTCAGAGACCGAATCATATTTCATCGTTGTCTCAAATCCATAATAAACAACGCTGTCTGGACAAGAGTCTATTTTTTTCGCTGCTGTAATGTATAGGAACTGTTTGTTTTGTGCTACCTTCTTGTCTGGAACCGAAGGAATTCTGCTGTTTATTTTAATAGGCGGTTAGACTATGGAGAGAGTGTGTGAGGGGGTTATAGTACTGAGATTGAGAGGTGGGGGACAAGATGTCTAGATAGATTGTAGATGCATTTCCTCCAGCTAAAATGGACATGAGGAGGGTTACGTTTGTACTTATCGGGGACATTTGAGACGAATTAGAGGTTAAAAAGGCAATATAGAGGGGCAATTGCCTTTGCTTGTATGCAAGAGGAATGAGTTCTAAGGTATATGGCAGGAGTGATGGTGATATACACTGAAACAATTATGTAGCAAGACACACCATGCTGAAAGGAGGAGCAAAGATAAGGTAATATAGAGGAGTAATAGCAGCAAGAAGACCTATTTACAGTGGTCAGCAGTATTCGACGCATCTACTAGTGCCTCTGACGAACTCACTCTGCCGCCTGAGTACATAAGATAAGCTCACTGGCGGCCCTCACAAACACAGGGAGAGCTGCTCTCTCAGACCTCAAACACCGTCCGCTACAGCCCTCTCTCAATACCCTCCAGCCTTGATACCCGGGACCTGATATATCTATACAGACCCCGCCACAACGGAACAGGCGGTTTTACCCTATCGGTCTCTTTTGTGGGCGGTGGGATACAGACCTATCAGGAAGAAAGTAGTCCCGGCTATAGCACCGCACTGTGGCTCTTGAAGGGACGATCAGAGAGTCATAGCGTCTGTGATGAGGGATGCTGAAAGGGCGTAATGGTTTTGCAAAAGGTGGACACATTGAAACTGAACAGGTTAAGAGGAAGCAGCCTGTGTAGCATTGCTGAAAAACCATCAGAGGGAGCTGAATGCACCATATAGACGGAGCTGAAAGCACTATATGGAGGTATTATTACATCCCCACTCAAACAAGAAAAAAAAGAAAATAAAGGGATGAAAAGAAAGGGTTTACCACTTGGTGACGGCCCCAAGATGACACGGCCAAATCGGGGTCAGGTTCCATTCCTAAGGCACTTGAATCTCTGTAGCTTGACCCAACTCAATTATATATTATTTAACCATTGCACTATTCCCTCCACACTCAGCTAAACCTAAATATTTTGGACTTGCATTGGTATTGATACAGACCTGTTATCCAGATTCATCTCATTACTTTGCCAGTAGCGCCAGTTTGAGGGCAGCAAAAGAACTCGGGAAAACACACTAGGAAGTGATAGACAACATCTGAACAAGTATATGAGCAAATAATATATATATATATATATATATATATATATATATATATATATATATATATATATAATAAGCATCCCAGCTAAGATAGATGAGACTGACCCGCTGATAGTGTATGCATAGTGAGCTTTTATTAATTACAATAGGATTAAAAATCTTGTTTTGACAAATTGCACCTTTATGATTATGTATGGTATAGGGCCTACATGGTAGACTCGCCTGGGAGGAGTCGATATTGGCTTTAAAGCTTTCACAACTGTATCTATACAGGCGCGAACCAAGGGCAAGAGGCATCTGCCTCTTACCCATGCTACGTCATCAATCACCTGACCTCTGTGTCCACCAATCATACATTTCTCTTGTCACTTCCCATTTCCGGTTTTCTGACAGTCCAAGATTGGTGTGCCACCTCTGGAGACGCCGTTAAACTCCAGGGCTGTAACTAAAAAGAAACTGCATCTGAATTAAACGATCAGTTTGCGACATGTTAATTCAGCCATAATCACTACAAGAGAAATAAGGCATCGTGGAGGTTTTGCACATTCTGAAGATCCATCAAGGTTCAAGGCTGATATGCACACGGTCTTTGTGTGATAAGCCCGATTGAAAGGTCCCTGAACTGCCGAGGGTGGTAAGATAGATGTCACCCCATTCACCGCACCCCAAACGCAGCCCCGCAGGCAATTTCCAGAATACGAGGGATTTCAGATAGGAGCAATCCCTCATTTTTCATAGTGGCAGGAAAAAATATAACCAATGGCGATACCATCCACACACCGCTTGATGCCAGTGGGGGCCACTAAGATTTCTGGCAACTGCCTCGGCTGGTTGTTTGGGTGAGAAGGCAAGGGCAGCAGAGAGCATTCTTTTTCTTTCTCAATGCCTCCACAGTCAACAGTAAACAACAGTGCCATACCTTCAATGCACAATATCTACAATCAATTGTGTTATGCCTTTTACAATAGTGTGGATGTCAAAAGACAAAAAGGTTCACCCAGAAGCTGAAAATACTTTACAGCAATGGTGTTTCAAGTGTTACAATCATGCCAATTCCTTTAAAGCATCATAAAGGTTTATACGGTACTGTTAACAGGTCTAAGCTAAAGTATAGAAATGACCCTGGGTGATTTTTGACCCGGAGTCATTTTTGACCCTGCCCCCCACCATCCCCCCACTTACCCTACTTGAAGAATTTTCACCCCAGAGTCATTTTTGACCCTGGGTCATTTTTGACCCAGAGTCATTTATGACCCTCTCCCCCACCCCTCCCCTTCCCCCTCTCTCTGCCTTATCAGTTGACCTAGATAAGTGGCCTCCCCCCTATACTGACTTTCAGTTATGAATGGGCAGCAGATTAAGTTTCAAATTGTGTTTTCTCAACTGCTATAGTTCATATCCAAAAGTTATTTAAGATTTAACTAGGATACATATTGGTCTTTCTAGTGATGTATGATTGATCAATCTCAAATGTGATACAAACTTATCATTTGCATTATTGTGAGCCCAGAGAGCTATTTTCCCTCATACCCACTGCAATAATTAAAACAAAATGCAAAATAAGATTGCTAAAAAGTAGTTTGGTATTCTAGACTACCATTATCAATCCTCCTCTTTTCATATATGATGGTTTTATGATGGATAGAAAAAGAAAAATGGCCCCAAAAAGCAAATTAAAATTGTTTTTTCCATAGCAGACAGAGCAGGGTCATTTTTCACCCTGGGTCATTTTTCACCCAGGATCATTTTTGGGGTTTTACAGAACCTGGTTAACACACCTACTTTCTTGAGGTTGCAAAACCTTTCTTGCATTTGCAAATTAGTGGTCTCTCCAGACTAGATACAGCTCTGTGAGTGCTGAATTGTCACTGCAGTGACTGATGTTTATTCGCTGAAGAGCTCCCAGACAGCCTTACTAAGAAGCTCAGCAGGTAACGCTGACTTTTGCTCAGGGTTTATTCAAAGCCAAAGAAATGGCATCATCATAATTCAGACAACACCCCACCACGCCTCATTAAAAGTCTAATTGGCTTTTCTGTTTTCAAAACAAGGCCTGCTAAATCCACAACCACAGATCTGCCAAGGTCTGTTGAGTTTCTTGAGGGGCTTTTCATCCCGGGAATGGGATTTGCTCTGAGTGTGATTTAAACGCAGGGGAGATTTTGAAGAGCCTGGTCTGGTGCTGATGGAAGGAGTGGGATCCCTAGGAGCTCACCCAACAATCAATGCTATCACCCTGCCTCAAATCAAAAACTCAGCCAGAAGCAATCTTGCTTCTAAAAGGCACTGACGGAACTGATAGGCCCTTCCCCAGGAGGACCGGTCTTTGCTGTTTTTTGTCTCCTGATTGCAGCTTTGCTTTTTATGAAGGATTTGCGACTGTATAACTGCATCCTAATGAGGCATTCATACATCCATATTGAGTGTCTTAATGTGAATTAGGTATGCACTTGGTGGGTGATGGCTATGGGGGTATTGATGATAAATCTCCTTCTGTTTGTGTCCAACAGCTTGACCCACTTCCCTGCCATAATGGACTGAGGCCTGCTCCCCCGCGGTTAAAACGAGCAACTCATTACCACCATGGTTTATATCCGCTGAGGGAGCGCAGCACCTTCTGTTTTTTGTCAGCACCCTATACAGTCAGAGATAAGCTTTTACTGGTGAGGAAAAATGGACCAGGGGAGATTTTGAAATGAGCTTCTTTGGGGAGATGGAACAAAACGCTGGGTAGAGTAAGTATGATTCTGGTTGTATACAGACAAAGAAACAAGAGTGAAAAAAGGGGAAGAGGCAGTAAAAACAATACTTGGTATGCTCTATGTAAGCTAAGGCATATGAGGTATCAGGGATCGGTAAATCCCATGGAAATAGTGCAAAACATGTCTGGAGGCTTTATCTTAACAGGCTACGACTTCACGCTTCTAGTTGTAACATCATTCCCATAGGAATAGCATTGGCATTTTGCAGTCGTAGTGCTGTGTGTGGTCGTAGTGCCTAAAGAAAGAAATGGTCTCCTGATAGCAGTGGAGGACAAAGGGTAAGAAATGGGGGTGATTGGGTACAAGGTAAGGGGGAACTCAGGAGAAGCTTGAGACGTAATATTAAGAAGTCTAAGGCAACATGCCATAAACAGAATAGGACCAATTGGATGCTTATGGCATCTTTACATTGCTTTCTTCAGAAACATTATAGTATTTGGTTTACCAGCTAAACAATACAATCAAAACGGAACCTTGTATTGCTTGAATAGAAGAATAGTGTATTTGGGATGTTAAAACATTATATAATAATGTAAAACCATAATCTATAGATACTTACGGGTCTAGTATCCTCAACCTGTCAAAAAGCGTTTAAACGTTAGTTTGTGTTGTAAGCGGTATGAACTTCAGACATCAAAGAAGTGAAGCATTTAATTCATTGCAAACACCTGTGAAATGTTCTTCTTACTAAAAGTTAATGCTGGTATGATTTTGAGAGAACAGTGCATTTTAAATAAGTGCTGAGTCTGTAGAGGAGAGCGCAGTTGTGGGTCGATAGATAGTTGGTGGTTTGGGATATTGGATGAACTGCAATGACGATTGACCTCTCTATGATCAATTAGTTCAGGACATGCTGCCCTGTGTTGGCCTGTGTTGGTCGGACAAGCACATCTATAATACACGAGGGGGCAAGTAATCAGTACGAGCTAATGTGAGCAGATCCCTACGGGGTTAATGGTGAAACGAGCCGTTCAGTTTCCGCTAAACGTCACACCAATTACAACTGCCGCCCTTCAGCCTGTAATCTCCCATTTCACAGGGTGGCTTTAGCATCTGAATAGAGTTATGGCATAGTAATTCCATTAGGAAAATTATTCCGAATATTCATGAATACTTGAACAGCAATGTTTTATTTGACAAAGTAGTTAATTCCGAATAGTTCTAATATCATAATGGGCTCAGCGAAACTAAGAGCGGATGTTCACTATTGTTTTTTTAGAATACCACATTAGATCTGCTATCTCACTGACAATAGCTATAAAAATATATAAATGAGGCGTTGCAATAAACTTCTCCTTTATCAAGTGCGCCTGACTGGAATTAGAGGTATTGAGTTGAGGGGTAACTAGTGGGCGTCAGACGTTATTTACAAAGTAATGAAGTAAATATATTTAAGCCAGCCCTAACACACTTACACACAAATTGCCTAACGACGTTTCCGCCAGAACAATAAAGTGATTTCCAATCTGTAGATAGGGGCCGGTGTTCAGCCTGCCGCCCTCCCTCCACCAAGTCTTTCCTTTTCGCTTTGCCTGGTATCGACGAAAACAACCGTCTTTATTGGGAAAGTGGACACATCCTGTCGTCTATTGGAAGATACAGGCAGAGGCAGCCTGTAGGGTGAGCTGCTCTAATGTAATAGTTGTAGCTGGGTGTTTAGGGAGCTGGTCACAAGGTCGTCAGGAGCCCAGTGTACAGGTCCCTCCCACCTCCCTCCATGTCCTCCTCCGCTATTGGCCGCCTAACGTCGTTTCGATGGTCAGAGGATTGCCATCTTACCAGCAATCAGATTAAGCAGTAAATGATAGTCACGTGGTGCACCCGCTTGCCTGCTTCTTTTAACAGCAAACCAACCCCTACATGGGCCATTGCTTGGCTTCACAACAATGCACCGAGATCGTTGGCCAAGTATACTGCCCTATACCTTGGGGCCAGGCTTCTTGGGTTCATTGGCCTTAGCCTTTGCAACATTAAGAATAGGTACTTAGTAACTATTGATATGAAGCTGTGTGACTTATTGGTACTTAGTGTCTATTGATGTGAGGCTGTGTGACTTGGAACTTCGTGACTATTGATATGAAGCTGTGTGACTTATTGGTACTTAGTGACTATTGATGTAAGGCTGTGCGACTTGGTACTTTGTGACTATTGATATGAAGCTGTGTGACTTATTGATATCAAGCTGTGTGACTTATTGGTACTTAGTGACTATTGATGTTAGGCTGTGCGACTTGGTACTTCGTGACTATTGATATGAAGCTGTGTGACTTATTGGTACTTAGTGACTATTGATGTAAGGCTGTGCGACTTGGTACTTTGTGACTATTGATATGAAGCTGTGTGACTTATTGATATGAAGCTGTGTGACTTATTGGTACTTAGTGACTATTGATGTTAGGCTGTGCGACTTGGTACTTCGTGACTATTGATATGAAGCTGTGTGACTTATTGGTACTTAGTGACTATTGATGTAAGGCTGTGTGACTTGGTACTTTGTGACTATTGATATGAAGCTGTGTGACTTATTGGTACTTCGTGACTATTGATATGAAGCTGTGTGACTTATTGGTACTTAGTGACTATTGATATGAAGCTGTGTGACTTATTGGTACTTAGTGACTATTGATGTGAGGTTGTACATGTGTGACTTGGTATTTAGTAACTGTTGATGTGAGGTTGTGTGACTTATTGGTTCTTAGTGACTATTGATATGAGGCAGTGTGACCTGGCACCTAGTAACTATTAGCCAGTTATTAATGTGATACATGGTGTTTATTAACGATTGATGTGTGGTTGTACGACGATAGATACCATTCATTATATATGCCTAGATCTATAGGATACCATTAAGAGCTTTCTGCACTTATGTTTATATACATAAGTGCAGTAGGATGTGAATTTATGTACATTATCTATAAAATAGAGCGTTAAGGACCACATTGATGGTTTTAGAATATTCCATGATATATGTGAAATAATCTCAATGAAACACCTTCAAAATGTAGTTGTTTTGTCGCTGCGTGGTTCCTACGTTACAGCAACTAGATATTATTTTGCAACAGATGGACTCTGATAAATCGCTCTAAGACAGTAAACGACCTTGTTATCTCATTTTGAAGCCCTGATCGTCATGTTAGATTTTATCATGCATTTTATGTGGGCCCTGAAGATACACGGTCAATGATTATCACTCACAATTTTACAGAAGTGGCTTTGTGATGTACAGTAGGTATACCAGTCAATTCAGAAGGCGTCATGCCCATGTCTATAGGCGATAACTTTATTCTTGAAAAGAAACTGGTGTCTGTCTTTGTTAGATGGTAGTGATCGACACGCATTCTCTATCTTTCAACAAGAGAAAAAAAACACCCTGTAGCATGCAAGCAGTGCTGGTTTGATTGTTGATGTTTACCCACTTACCCTGTCACCAACAACAAGTCTCTACCTCTACATCACTATTGACATCAGAGACCGAGCGCCTTCAATGCACACACACTCCCCATTGCCTGTACACGACCGGAAGAGGAAGCAATACTCCCCGACGCGCATGCGCAGCGGCTAGGCGGAGGCTGATTACCGGCGCGGCCGGTGGAGGCGGCATGTCGCTTGTCGGCATGTCGTTAATCTGATTTATCAAGTGGTAGTCACGGGGTAGTCACGTAGGGGAGCATTGGGGTCGGAGGAATAATCTGTGGGCAGGTGGGCGTGAGAAAGTGAAGCCTTAACGTCGTTAGGCATTGCCGGAAGACGCGGCTTCGTGTGTGCGGGGGAGGCGTCAGACTCATGGCGCCATCCACTAAAGCGGAGAACGGTAACAGACTCAATTATCGCTCACAGCTTTGGCGTCAGTTACCCGTCAGCCGCCTCCTAATGGTTTTGTTATAATACAAAGGAAGCCATCAGGGTTCATTGTCAGCAGGAAATTGTTTTATGCCTGCATAACTCTCAGGGCTTTGTCGAGGTTCTTTTCATCCTTATTTTTTTTCTTTTTTTTCCGTTCAGTTAATGCAATGATTTCAGGATGGAACGACACAGTTCTTTCAATTAGAGACTTTCTCTCAAATGTCAGAACACCTCGCACGTTACACTTCACATTGGCTTTTTTTTATCATTTTCTTCAGAACAAAAGGTGATGTTGAGACAGTCAATGGGGATTTCTTCTTCAGATGATAATTTCACACGTTATATTTGTAGATTTCAAGGGGATAATCTCTGGTGTGCATGATGATAAGCTCAGCTTTGTCTGGACCACAGAACAAGACGTTCTTGAACTTTTTATAGAGTTTGGGTTCTGCCGTCTTTATATTCAAGTTAATATTTTTGTACCGCAATAACGTTCAGGGTGTACGAGAAGGGTTTCCTGCTGCATTGATAAACGGTTAGGCCTCTGCTAATGGGTCTAGACCCCTAAATTCGACAGGGTGACATGGCCATTTCTTAAAATCGACATGTGACATGGAGCTTAGTGACAAGGACATGGAGAATGAAAAAGTTAGTGACATGAGACATGACCTTTCCTTAAAATCGACATGTGACATGGAGCTTAGTGACAGAGACATGGGGGAATAGAAATTTAGTGACATGTGACATGGCCTTTTCTTAAAATCGACATGTGACATGGGGACCCCCCATCTAGACCCCCCTGCTAGTATATTGTGCTCACTAAACCATGTATGTTGAATACAGGTCTGTATGTTTACATCCGTGTCTCATCGCATTTTGCACCAATTCAGAAAACAAGCTTACAGTGTCTGTAGTAAGAATCATAGAAACCGTATACAAGCCTGAACTAGTCTATACATTTCAGGTCATTGCTCGTAGTGTTGTAAAAGTATTGTCTTTTCCTATTTGCATTTCCTATCATCCACAGAAGATCCAACACACATTATATCAGAAATGGGACTCCGACAGAACGTCATCTGTGTCGTCTTCCACGATCCTCTATATTATTCAACTGTTCAGCAGGAGCAGGAGCAGTAGACCTGTAGAGAAAGTGACGTGTGTTAGGCGGGGCCCATCGATTTTTCTAATTAAGTAGGTACATTGGACATCTGTTTGCGGACACAATAAGAGCGTCTTGTACAATCCACCGCCACCCTTTTTCACACAATATTCACCCAGATGCTACGTAGAACCTATAGGGGCTGCACAAAAATGTCAAAGGGGAGTAGGTAGGAGATGGAAGGAGGTGAGGAATAATCAATGTGTCTATTTTATGTGTGTTGCCTTTGGGAAAGGAGGCATGTGGATATACTTGTGTGTATGTGGGGGGGGGCATTCAGGGAGAGCACCAAAACGAGACGGATTCATCATGTGACATAACTAGATATGTGAAGCATTGGCACAGCTTATAGAGGACACGGCCCAGGGATAATTGCAACAGAAGGTGGTTGGGCCCTTTTCGAATATAGATGGATAGACTTAGAAACTCTAGGGGAATCTTACCTCTATGTATATATGCATGAATTCACTGCTTCCAAATGTATTCCAAAAGAAGCAATAAAAGCTGTCATAGCCTGTATACCGTAGTGGCCCGTTTAAGCGCCTGTCTCAAATAAGGGCCGGGGGTAGAGAGGTATTGAAATTAACCCCTAGGTGCCCAAGTGCGCATTTAAGCGCGGTTTTGGGCTTAAATGCATGTATATTGAATGGCATTTTCACCCAGAAACTTCTATCGGTCCAATATGCAAAGTTAGACCCTCTTTGGAATGCTAGTTTGGAATGAAGTTCCTAGTTACGATACAACCATCCATTTGGCTCTATCTCTATTATACCCTAATTGGCAGAACCCATGCAGGTAGAATTCGCTTTGCATGTTCTCTTAGCTCTCAGGATTGCAGGGATTATGGCTATAAAATGTATGATTATATAGCAAAAGAGAGACCATATACTAGAAAATAACAACAAATGGAAGGTTTTGGTAGCTATTGTTACCAGACCTGACCAGAAACACCCAGAAAGTCTTCAGTGTTGTTTACTGGGTTATAAGTATTGGGAAAATGTAGTGCAGAGCCCATATCAGAGGAGAAGATCAAAGTAGCACATGGTCTTATCAACAAGGTGATACAATTGTGAGATAATGTAAATACTGCAAATAATTCTGGGCACAAAAAGATTAATTTGTGCCGGGCGCTTAAACGGGCCATTACGGTATCTACACATTGTGTGTGTTTTATGAATACGCTGCAGATCTTGTTTACCTTTGCATTTATAAGGCAGAAAATCTAACTTAAAACTGTCTGTGTAGTCAAACTGGCTGGTACTGGAGTCTTTGACTTTGGTGAAATTATTAGTTTAATCAAACTAACAGAGTCACCTCCTTAGATACCGAATACTTATATATGTACCATAATCTCCTGCGTATAAGGCGCAGCCCGCATATAAGGCGCACCTAGAGTTTTGGAAAATTCTCAAAGAAATGAAAAGGAGAATTAATTATCTAGCTACAATATTCTGTCCCCGAACTGCTAACTCAGACCCCTGAAGGTTAATTCAAAACAGTACTAATCAGTGTTAATTTACCACTGTTTTGAATTAACCTCCTGGTTACTAGACCATGAGTGGAAAAGGAAATGGAGCTGATCTGCTCCGAAAGGGGGTCGCTATGGAGGAATAATGAGGTGAAATGATAAACACTGCATAGCGAGACAAAGGATTAATAATCAAGCTAGTTTCAACAATTTGTTTGATGCTTCAGGAAAGCTACCTGTTCTTTTTCTTCCTCTACTGAACACCCCACTCGATCTTGTGTGTGGTCTAGGATATCCTTTTATCTTAAGCGGTAAATCCAATGAGACTTTTGGGGTGTGCATGCACCCAGAAAATCCATTTTTTGATGCACGCAGATATAAAAGTCTGTAGTGGAATCAATTTCTATGCATCAACGCAGAGTCATGTGTCTATTTCGAGGGAGGCACATGGGAAGAAAGTTGAATCCACTCCACTCATAGATTTGCGTCTGCTGACGCACACAGTCATGAGTCCAGTGGAATCGTTTTTTTCTGCATGCGTTCATCCATGCGTGCGTGTAAAGCAGACTCATAAGCAAATCAAAGTTTTTAGATTTCTCTATGGGTCTGGCTGTGCATGCATCTGAGTTAGGCAGACCATAGTGCCAACTGGGGAGAAAATGCTGCACTCAAAGTTCTTGCCGCTGATGCCCCGGGGCACCTCTGTCGAAAAGCAATCATGTGCCCTGATTTGGCCGTACAAACAACATAAAAAATGTCGACCCAGCGACGAAGGAAGTGCAGAGATTTGCCTGCGAAGCAGAATATTGATGAATTACTTGAAGAGGAAGAAGATGACCCCTTACAGAAAACTCTTAAGAAGAAGAAAAACACTCGGGATAAGAGGAAACCAATCTAACCAGCCTACTCGCACCTCCCCCTGCCTGAAGAAGTTGACCTCTGCATCGGCAGAGCCAGGTACTGGTAAAAATTCCAAGAGAGGTCACCATGAAAACTCAGTCCCCCTCAAGAATCAGAGGAGGACGGTGAGGAGGAAAACTATCAGTTTCCAGTCACTCTCCTAAAGCGTGATATAAGAGGTCAGTTAATGAATGCTCTTTATGACTAGGGTGTCAATCGCAAGCCAAGGTCTTCTACACCTAAATCTAAGAACTTAACTAGCAGCAAGGTGACCTCTAAGTCAAAGGTCAGTAAGTCAGACTTGTTTCTCAAAATAGTGATGATTATGTTGATACTGAGACTCAAGAGAAAATTCTCAACATGTCTCAGAAAACTATGTCAGGACATGAGGACTATACTAAGCACCCCCTGTTAGACAAAGATGTTGATTTAGAAACTGAAGGGGGGGGGGATGAAAAAGATGCAGATGCAGAAGAGCTAGAACAACTAGACAGGTCTCTTCTGAAGATGACTCCAGCCAATATTGAGTTTGATGACAAAGACCAAAACATGGATGAGTGGTGGGCAGAAGATCCCACCAGGGAGGAAACTCTTTGTAGACTTTGGCAAGAGAATCTTGCCCTTTACGACATAAACGCTGCTGGTTACAGGGTATCAGGTGTATGAGACATCATATTCAGGAAGATGTCTGTGATCCTCAAAGTACCACATGAGTATGACAGCTTAAAATGAAAACATTTATTACTTGCTCTCTCCAAGAAAAAAAATTGAATGTTTGAGTTATATTACTATTATATAGTCCTGATAGAAACCAATGAAGAAAATTTATTTCACCACATATCTAATATCCTTTAATTTTTGTTTCAGCTGATGTAATAGAGACAAGGATGTGTAGCCTCCGTAACATGTTTGCTAAAATCTGCAAGACCGCTTCCAGTTGATCTGCCGGCATAGGCAAGACTCTGAGACAGCCGAAGATTAGTCGGCTAGTAGGTTTCTTATGGGAGCATGTTTCAACCAATGACCTCCCAAAAGGGACTTGTGCTAATCCTTTCATTGTAGGGGTGAGTAATTATTTTCTAGCAAATCTTTAATTTCTGTGAATATCTAGCAAAGGTCCATTTCTATCTTTTCCTGGTATTTTATAACTGTGAGCCTCTAGGAATGTTAAAAAACAATAATTTAAAAATAAGATAAAAAGTTAATACCGAAGTACACTTGCTGTAGTAGATATTGTAAAAAGATTTTTAATGTTTAATAAAATAAATTACAGTGCCTTTTTGAATTTATGCACTTATTTTCAGGAACCCTTTTGATTCTGCAACTCATCAGTTCTCAAAGAGAATGAAGTGAAGCAGGAGGACCTTTCGGACGACGAGGACACAGGTGATAGAGGGAACCCTTCCCCTGATTTTAAAACTGGTAATGAACATTACAGCAGGCATCAGAATATCAACAATGAGGCCACTGCACATAGATATCGGTGCTTGGGAGATGAGCCAGGCTACCAATCCAAAAGTGATGCATCAACTTAACTACAAACTTCTGGGAGCAAGTCCAGCATAGTAGGTCCAAGTGGAAACAAAGGTAAAGGTCGTGAGACAGCCCTAGAGAGATATAAGAGACTGGTCCCTGGTAATCAGTTTGCCTCTACAGATATTATCCATTCTTTTTCTAAAGGCAATGTGAGATCAGCCGGAAGGGCGTCAAAGTCATCCTTATCCCTAGAGTCCTCCACAAATGACGATGAACCTCCTGAGTATGGAGTCGAGATCACAAGGACCTGGTACAAGAAGCAGGGGTCTGGTTTCCGTAAGGAGAGTGAGTCAGAAGCTGAAAAAAGAGAAAATGGAGAGTGACCCTGTAGTTAAGTTAATGTTTCAGAAAGTGGCTAACCTTGAGAAATTAACCAAAAACATTTCTGCTCCTCCCCGCACCCCTAGTGTTTCCGTTGCTGCACCAATTGCTGCTGTCCATTCCTGGGCAGACTCTCTGGTCCCACAAGTCCAGCCTCTCCCAGAAAAAATAAGTGACAAAGACATGTTTGCTCTCTTCTGTTTTTCCTTGACACATAACACTGCTATTTATTTAGAAGATGTACCTTGATGCTGTTAACGTTTGTATTCCTGCTGTTCAATAATGCTTTTTAAAGTATTGTTATGACAGTACATACAAAGAACGGAAGGACTGGAAAGTGCTGCAACTATATCATACATTTTGATTATTGAGTGTCCTATTTTGGAAACAAAACCCCCTCCTCATAATTGTCTGTAACGTCTCGTGGTGATAGTCAGTTACAGATTTCCACATCTGCACCATGATTCATTGGAGAAAAACTTCCCTTGCATTCATTTTATCCCCTCAGCAAAATTAGTCAATAAATTACTTATCTTTCTTTACTCAGAAATATAGAAAAAAAAACTACGACATCCCGCCTGAGAAACAAACCAACACACTTAAAAACACCAGGCTCCTATTCTAAAATGATAACCTACTTTTTGAGTTAGTTAATTAAGCGGCTCTAATTAGGCCACCTATCCATTACACCAATCATTAGTGCGGCAACACTGCAATGGCCACTTGTGAATGATGGCTAATTTAAGGCGATCTGATTGGTTAGAACGGGATATCAAGGTGGTGGATGTGTAGAAAGCAATGGGAGGAAGGCTCTCCACCTGCCTCCGTAATTCGAACACCAATACAACGTCCAACTTCAGGGTCATAAAACACCACACAGAGTGAGAACCCTGCCGCCAATGGTGCCCCCTTACAGCAGTAAAGGCAGGCTCTAGTGTTGCTTTAGTCGTAACCATGGTAACACATCAAACCTGGACAACTGTTGATTTGAGGCTTCATTCCAGTGATTCCTTAAGCCATCTACTGTACCCTCGTGTTCAGGCAGCCCAGCGGTCTTTGATTTGGCGGCCTCTATTTCCCTGGCGCTGCTACAAGACAGGTGGTTATTCAAGATCCAGTTTTAGTACTTTTAAAAGAGATATTTCAGCACCCCATTACCCCGAGCGCTTATTTGAGACAGGTCCTTAAACACGACGATGCAGCATATGGTCGAAAATCATAGAAGGTTTGCATATGACGAATTTGGAGGTATTCCAGCCCCTACTCTTCGAATTTTAGTTTCCCCCTCTATTTTTTTGGCTCAAAGTGTCAGGCTGGATGAGATCTTTGTGTTACATATGGGTTTTGATGGTCCCATATGAATATTTTGGGCTCCAGGGGGGTAAAATGGGCCCAAAATTGTCTGGGCGAAATTGTGTCTGGGCGAATGACATTTAGGGGCCTAAGTTACAAGCCATGTTGGGGGCTTCATTTCCTACAGAAACAATCATCATACCTCCATGAAAATCTCAGGTCCAGACTATTTTGACCTGTAGATTAAGAAAATCACATTATCATTTATGTCAGATGTGTCCTTGCTATCATAAAAGAAGCATACTTATAAGAATTATTTTTCATGATTCTTGGCACATGTCTGGGCGAATGACATGTGAGGCCCCATATGCACACTTTCTATGATTTGTGACCATATGTGACATATAAAGAGCAGAATTAATTACAAAGGCAGATGATATTTTGGATATATTCTTTGTATGTTTATTTATTAATAGTGGCCATTCTGGTTAATCTTAATACGATTATTAAATACTAGTCTTATTCTCTGACAGTTGGCAGGCCTACTTCTTGACGTTTCATGTGGGGCCTGTTGGTATGGAAGGTCGTAATGCGAGGACGAAGAGGCTAGTGACTCCTATGGACGGTGTAAAAATGGCAGATCTCTGCTCCCTTGTGTAGTTTTGAGGCTTCGCAGGAAAGGCCCTATAAATTATATGGTTTAGAATATTATTGCCACAACAGGTTGGAGAATTCTATATTCTTTGTGCAGATTTAAACCTTGCATTTAGGAATATCTCTAGGTTAGTCAAAGGGTAGTAATGGAAGCTAGCTATTACGAACGGAGCTGATATTGCCTGTAAATAGTCCTATGTATTCTAAAGATATCATCAGCCTTTTGTTTTCCTGTACTAGCTAATAAGTCTTATGGAGTGATATCCTGTTATTTACCAACACTCTCACATAAACGCCAAGCCCGGCCATTCCACCATGCCCTGATAAAAAACCCTAATATTTGAGAAATGGCATCCAATCAGGTGGCGTGTAACAAAGCCGAGAGGCTCTCCAATGGCTCTGTAGACAACACATTATATCCATAAAACTGTATTGACACTAATGACCCCTTATACTGTGCAGAGGTGGCCTACTCTCTCCAGCCTCTCCACGCTTCTGGATCAATGCCGTTTTAAGGCGCTTAAGAGGCGGACTTTGCTGTGGCCATTACGGCCAGGACCAATCACCCTGCGGGCTCTAGAGCGCATACAAAGGGCCAGGTAGCCGGCTTGTTATGGGCCCTACGTGTTGGCCGATACTGGCGATAATAGGAACTGCGGCAGTGTGTTCTCTCTATATGACAGCCCTTACGACCTCACGCCCTATTTCCGGCAACGCCAAGGTCGTCTGTTAGTAGCAGCCGGCTGGGAAGGGACCAATCAGCGCTTGGTTTACATCATCATTGAGCTACCATTTGCAAAGTTGCAGAGTCATGATTATCGTTGGTCCCAAAGGACCATCCACTTTTAGCTTAGGCCCAACTAGGAATCTCCATTGGGGATCGATATTACTAACATTGAATACCTACAAGGAGCCATTCAAATATTATATTATAAAACCCAAAAGACCTTTTAATGCACATATCTCCCCTTTCTCCATAATTCATTCTGTAAAGTATTGTAACATTTCCCCTGCCACCCCTGATATAGAACACATGATACCCGGCAGTCCTATAGCTAAAATCAGAAAGTTGCCATTGCTGCATTTGGAATGAGACTGTAAAGATGACGGCAATCATTTGAGACCAACAGTTAAAGGGTTAGCTACCTAACTCTCACATATCATACCATATTCGCCATTCTACACATTCAGGCAGTTGCTTTATGCATGGCTGAAATGTGCTCATTCAAGAGGACTCAACGACAAAAGACCTTCGTCCCACAAAATAGTCAGTGACTGTGAGTAGTATAATGAAATGTGGGATAGGATCAGGGACATCCGAGGAGAACGTTCTTTCCTCAATTCCCTTCTTGTATGCTATAGGCTTAATATTATAACCCTTTAGAGAAGTGGACGTTAAGACTAATTTGATTAAACTAGTCAGTGTCCATTCCGATTCTACAACAGCATTTTTGAATGTACATGGGACCCATCTTCGCTTGATTAATGGAGCCGATGGACTTCAGAGACGCTTGGGGTAGTAAGGAAAAGAAACCTTATTTTATAAATAAATCTAAATCACGTTCCACCTATTTTAGCTAGAAATAAGCGGATGTAGCCGTTTTTAAATTCATATACTCTTCCTCACATTTTTCTTTCCTATGTCTTACAGTATTGCGACAATCAAGTCGATAGTTCTATGCTGTCTTATAAAACAAGGGGCCTTGAGAATAGGATGGAAGTAGACGAGGGGAGGCAATAATTCCGCGTGAATATTGGATTTCTGGACAATCCTTAAACACTGCCCACTCACCCAACTGTTGCCCACCCGTAACTTCAACTCTTGTTACAACACTTTATACTTCATTCAGAATTACAGTGCTGTAATAGGGAGGTGATATTTTGTGATGTCTTTGAGCACCATAAGATAAAATAATAAAAAGAAATATGGGTCAGCCTTGAAATGATTTTGCTATTTATACATTTGTATCATATCCCAAGCACTAATATTCATGTTCATTGTGAAGGAAATACAAAGAAGCCAAGCCTGCAAACATCGGTTGCAATGAGGCATCACTAGGGTGGAACTGGAGGTAGAATCCATATAATTGCCCATTCCCCTCTATCCACAGGCCCAGAATGGCTGCTGTCGCAAGGTTAAAAGATGTCAGCATATTGCCGACCAATTAGGCACCTCTGGGTCTTGGACCCAATTCATCAAATTGAATTTGCCTCGTTTGATTTCAAATTGGTTCAGCAGAGAAAGTGGGGCTTCCAGATGGAGGAGAGGATGGATGAAGCGATTAAAAAGGATTGTTCTTTTAGTTCATGAATTATGATTCCTGAAGGGGTCGAATAAGAGCCTGAAGAATTGTGAGAAACACTTATCACAGGGAGAAAAAAAATGTCGAACTGTTTTGTTTAACGAATAGTGAATGGTTGCCTAAAGTACTCATTGAGGGTCTAGGGTGTTTCATGTACACCACAATAAATTATAAGTATATATTTCATAATTATTTATGTGGTGAATCATACTGAGGCAGTTGAGAACAAGCTTTGTGTTGTTTTGTATTGCAGTAATAGCAAATGGACGACAGGTGACGGTAAAGTTGACGGCAAATGAAGTTGCTGGAATATGCTGCCTGGAAAGGAAATTAAGGCCTGGAAGCAAATTGGGAGGAAAGATAAACAGAAAAAAAGCCTTGTTGAGCCTGTCCTAATCACCAAAAGTCAATACCTAATCTGTCCCTCCCAACCCTGGCCATCCGTGATTGGTTATCATGGGTCACCAAATTTTGAATTAATGAAAAGGGATTGGAACAGGCGTGAATGATGGGACGTTATGCTAATACGTCTTCGACCACCTGAAAACAAATTAAATCCCCCATTTAGGGGGTTATCATTAATTCAAAGGAATCCAGTAAGTGGCCCACTATAGGTGTGCTGGGAAATATCGGGGTTGGCCTAAATCAAACAAAGTGTGTGTGGAAGAAAGGTCATGGCTTACAACCTATTCAACACAACATGGTATCTAATATCAAACCAGCGCAAGAAAAACAGAGGTTATTGATTAATCAATGTAATTACAAATATTGGTCTGGTGCCTCCTTTCCAAAGAAAAGGTCCAAAGGTATACCCACCTGAAGAGCTTTAGGTTGGCCTTACTATACCAGAATGATACCGCAGTTTAGTTTGCCCCTCCCCACCCCCATTTAACGGTTCTTGATGCAAAGTACCAACGCCATTTGATTGGATATAATGGAATTTGGACATCAATAGCGCAAACGTAAAGTGCATTGCTAGATTTACATAGTTGTGTGGTGTCTTTTGGATAAAGGTCCTAAACAGGCAATTCCATTTTATATCCCTATCCCATTTATGTATAACATAACACCAATTCAAATGGCACAATATAAATATTCTAATCCTATGTTAATCTGCAGATTAATGCTCATTCATATAAAAGGATCGGCCTACTGGATGGTTTGTTATAGGTTTGTTGTAAGCAATCACGTTATTCCGGCAGAAGGGGATACAACTTGCCTCTTTTCTTCTTAATACATAAACGACATCCCATGCATTATGTCACATTTACAGAGGTATTAGCTGGATTCCTGCACTGGTGGCCGTGCCCCGTGTACCTAAGCACGCATCAGCTTGTGCTATCCCTGGTAAGTGGCATTTATTTGACCCTGGAGCTGGCCCAACCTAAGGTCCATGTTACCTTTACTCTGTGACAAATTGCGGAAAGCTTTTCGACGCCTTCACCAGGCTCCTTGGGACGCCTAATGTGGGGTGGGAGCAGCGTTTGGGGCCGGTCTATCACGGTAAATTAGAGGGTAATGCACGTCGTGGGTCTTATATAGGACATAAAACCAGCCCTAAATCAGTCTTTGACCCTCCTTGGCTTTGCAGACGTGAAGGTCTTCGCAGAGACACGCCATGGTAGGTTTGGGAATAAGTCAAAGGAAGGCGGAATGCCAAGAAGGATTTCACAGGCATATCCGGCCTGGCTTTCTATTCTAATCCCAGAGGACTGTAATTGCCTTTCACGCCAATGTGAAATTACATTATTGAAAAATGTCCATCTAGGCCTATCCTAACACAAATGGTTTGTAGATTTCGCACAGGCAATCATCAAGGCTACCCTCATATATTGCCCCTAAAATCTATTACTTTCCCTCCTGGATGGTTTGACTCTCTTTGTGTCCTGGCACTGGGTTCAACTCAGATCAAATATTCTCTCTCTGTTTTCTTGTGTTGGATTAGGGACACCTGTTGAACATGACACTGCCCAGTCAATGTGAAACTGTTTTATTCTTCACTAAGGTCAAAAACGAACCCCTTTCAATTACACTCCTGTCCGTGTGTGGAAGTTTCCACTTTTTATGTCCTTGGCTGAGTCAGGTAACTTTAGCATAAAAAAAACAAAATAAATAACAGGAGAAAATACATAAAAGAGGAGAAGTAATTTAAAAAAAAATAAACACACAGCTCACATGAAAACACGACACAATTTGCCCTGGCCCTAAGGTCCCATCCAGTTCAGCCTTCATTCCCCTTTTTGATTCAGACCTTGTGACCAGGGCAGCCCTCTGATTTACGTGCTGGAGTCTGAAAGGGGTGGCGCACTGCGCTGTATACAGCTTTCCTATGGGTCTGGTGGTTTTAAGCAGAGTGTGTTCCGTGGCGAAATTAGACATTATCAACCCACTGCAGACCCTGGGAATACAGATGAGGGGAACTGAGAGTCAGGGGCCTTACAGAGTAGAGGTAGCAACTTTTTATATAGCCATGTGTATTGGTATACATGGTCCAATGACCCCACAAATCATAGGCCATTTCAAATGCATTTGATCATTTTGAATGCATTTAATCATTCTGAGATTATTGCAAATGCATATGGCTGCAGTCAGAGCAATTTGCATACTGTTCAAATGCATTGGTTTCGATGGGCATTGTATATTTTTATACTACATTCTTGGTGTTTTACAATGTTCCTGTAATAAATTCTTTTTGTGTCAACAAATCAAAATATTAACAAGTATAAATGATTTAATTTGCCATGAGCTGACAAAATGAGCCTGTTGCCTCACCATCCAAATGTAATAATTATAAACCCCGGTTAAACCAGAAATCCCCTTCCCATTAGTCATAAACGCCCTTGATCACTGACACCGCCGACAGGTATGGGGCAAACACAGCATCTTATCGCATCATTGCCTGAACATGTACCATCCGGTAACACTGAAGCAGACTCGGGGTCCGGGACAAAGAACTAATTTCCTGGTCGCTGCTGGACCATGTACTGGATGTCACTATTAGAAAGACCCAGAACCTGTGAAAAACAACCGAGTCATTCCATAGGCCATGTTCTTCCTGTTATCACTGGCATAGGCTCATAGCGTCTGGGGACAAACATCCAATGTCCTAGTCGTTGGTACATTTGATACAGACATGTAATTAATGCTGTTATCATTAACAGGTGTTGGAGGCCATTTCTTAACATAATACGACTGTCCCCTTCAAATCGTACCAAAATCCCCATAGGAATAGCATTGACATTTGAAGTCGTAGTGTAGTGTGCGATCGTAGTGCATTAAGAAATGACTCCCAGACTGACAATGAGCCTGGATCTGTGAAAAACAACCAATCTCCTATTCACTGCTGGATCAAATACCACTGATTACTATCATTTCGACATCAATAGGAGATGGTGTAGATTTGCATTTAAATATGATATCCACCAGCAACGTTAGATTTCTAAAATTGTTTAGAAACGGCCTTGACTGTGGGAGGGAAGGACACGTTAGAGATTGAAATGTCTACATGGTACCATACATACTCAATCATGTCAATTCATATTTTTTACTCTCAGATTTTACATGTGCACAAGGCCATGCATACAGAAAAAAAAATACTATATCATGTTACTGTTCTGCTATCACCACTATGGTGTGGGTGTGTGAATATTGTTTGTATAGGTTACAGCTGCTCATGATACGCAGACATCGAACGTCGCTATTGGCACCGACTCCAATTTGGACATTAATGTACACAGTTATTCGAGCTCTCCTGAAAGTGTGAAATCGATTCTCATCAAAATTTGATAACGAATATACCCTGCATCACTGCCTTGATTCTTCCATCTTCAAGCATTTCACCTCAATCATCTTATATTACAAATTATTAGTCGTCTTTGCGCTCTCCCATACCAATTGTTCATCTGTCTCTGCTCTTTTCTGTCCATATACGTCTCTCTCTCTCTCTCTCTCTCTCTCTCTCTCTCTCTCTCTCTCTCTCTCTCTCTCTCTCTCTCCTTGTATAAATATAATTATTATATGCCAGTCTTCTTTTTATCCTTTTTTAATCGAACATCAGATTTATGGATTTTGGTCCTTTTTTTCTCCTATTATCAGACTAACGCAATATTTACCTGTTGTACTTGTTCCTTCTGTCCTACCTGTCCATTCTCCGTGTCTCCTTCCCCCTCCACATATACCGGTCCAGTACGGGTTTACACCCCCGCATACTATAAATAACTTTTAATTCTCCCAGGTCTTTACGTGTAACTCCTACACATGCAAGGAGTTGAACTCGGTGCTACCTGTGCCAGAATATATGATCTAGTACATAGCATCTCGTGCATGTTCACCCCTCCTATTAAGCCGTGACTTTGGGTAATCCCATTCTCACGACATTCATTCCTTATAATATTGTCTTCTAGAATCTAGTTCTTCAGAGTTCTGACATGACTTGTGGCCATCTACCCATAAACATACAACCAGAAATGTATAGGTACCTTTTATATCTATAGGTGTGCTAATGATTTTTTTTTTAATTTAGTAATGTTGTATTTTGAGAGGGGAGTAAATATTCCCTAAAACTCCATTATAATCACAAAAAAAAAGATTTCCAATAATATGATCAAAAAAGACTCTCAACAGTTTCTTTGAAGTATATTGATCCTACTAGTTTCGGACTGAAGGTCCTTCATCAGGGATACTTTTTATTAGCAAAACTTAGACTTGATGTACAGTTCAGAGCAGTTTGGCGAGCAACTTTCTTCAATGATAGGTCTGGTGTGGCATGCAATACAGTGGTGATTTTTGACAATTGTACTCCTTTAAGTATTTTCAATACAGTGATGAACAAGTTTTTTATTTTACATAAAAAAAAATTCCCATGAAAATAACTGGTAATATTGAATCTAGGCACGGCTGTTTCCTCTGTGGGTTTTTAAACTCTGTAAAAAATTATCAACAATAGCTGCTGCTTCTTCACGGGTGGGATTATCATTTGAATCATCTTCACTGTCACTCAGAAATAGGTCTTTCATTAATTCAGCATGGATTGGATCATTTTTGTACGTCCAATCCATAGAATTATAGGGTGGGGCAATGACTGGTAGATATACACTCTATGCTTCTGGTTCGAGGATCTAACTCAGAAGAAAAGAAATATTTCTTTCTCTGTGTTGGTGGTTCAAGTTCTAGATCTATTGGAATAAGTTTCCATGCAGGAGCAACAGTTATTTTCTCCTTGGTGAAGCCCTGGGTCCCAGTCAAGAATTCATCTATGGTTGGGCAGCTGGGTAGAAGAACAGGCGGGGTAGGCGCAGGGGCATCTTTTGGCATCTCACCGACGTCCCCCACTGTCAAGGTGGGAGGGGCTGGAGCGGAGCAACTTAGGCTCAAATTTGGGGTAGTGTCCTCTAAGGGGACGGACACTTAGGGGACAACTGGGTCTCAACTGAGGTTGAGATCTTGGATACCTTGCTGGACGTTGTCTGACTAGTTTTTGGTCTTCTTTTAAAAGTTTTATTGACATCAACATGGTAGGCTTTGTCAGGACTGATTGGCATTATCATACTTGTTTTAGGCTTAAGTTCAGGCTTGGTCACAGGTAGGTCAATAGCCATAACGGCAGAGTGGTTTTGTGGAGCAGCAGTGTTCTTTGGGTAAATTTGCCAGGCTGGTCTGGGGGCTGGTATTACTCGAAATTTGGGTGTTTGGTGGAAGTGAGGATAAGCCTTTTTAGGTAAAACTTCAAAATTACGTTTAACAACAGGTATCAATGCTTCATCTTTAGGTACATACTACAGGCTTGGTTTGGTTGTCACCTCTGGATGGAAATCCCTCCTATGACAATTATAATTGTTCCTACATGTGAAACTGGTCCCACACTTAAGGCAGGTAAAGGTGCAGTTCCCGTGGAGCTTGTTTATGTGCTTTGTCAGAGTGATTTCCGATTTGGCAAAGAAGCCACACTGTCGACAGATGAGTCCCATTGTTTTCGTGTTTTTTGAAGTGGTTTAGGCTTTCACATTGAGGCCTTTCGGCCTCCAACAGTCCAATAACTTAATCCAGGCGTGTTCAAGGCATAGGAGGTTGTTTGTTCCACTACAACTGTTGTCTACAATTGTCATGGTGACCGCGTCGAGCCCGCACCCAGTGACGTCATTAAAGTAGGTTGTCACCTGGGTGATTTTGCCTTGGTTGCATTCGTCAAGGTGTTGCTTCAGGCGTTGCTGTGCTAGTTGAAAGGTCTGGCCTACGTATTGTAGTTGACAACGGGTGCAGGTAAGTACATAGATCACATTGTTTGACTGGCAGTTGTTGCTACCAATTATTAAGAAAGATTTGCCTGTTACAGTACTGGTGATTTTAGTAGCAGTATTTATGTGCTTGCAATGTGCGCAGTGGCCACATGGGCTGCAACCTGATTTGGTTCTTGGTGATGGGTGGGCTGATTTCACAAGGAGAGATTTTATGTTCTTTGATTTTCGAAAGGTGATTCGTAGTGGGAGGGGATGTTTTTCATTTTTATGTGAATCAGCCAACAGAACGGATTCAGCATCTTTCAACATCCTAGGAATGGGAAGGTGCTTGGGGTTGAACTCAGTGATATAGTTTGTTGTCTCTTTCTTGGGTCTGGGCGAAGGAGACAACAGATCTTTTCTGTCTTTGCCCTTTGCTTTGGCCAGGGCAGATCTCAACAGTTTGTGCGGGTACCCATGATTTTTGAAATACTGGATAACCATTTGACTATGTTTGTAAAAATCTAAAGGATCAGCATCAATTTTCCTGATTCTCAGCAACTGGTTGTAGGGAATCGATTTTTTGAGGGCATAAGGGTGGTAGGATTGAAAGTTGAGGTACTGATGTGAGTCAGTGGGTTTTGTGTGGAGGCGTGTGGTGAGAGTGTTTCTTGTCGTTCTGTACACTTCTGTGTCAAGATATGTGGCTGTCTTCAAGTCATGTTCTACTGTGAACTTAATTGTTTCATGCAAGCTGTTAATGTAATCTTTGAAGATAGTTACATTTTCCTCAGGGCCCGGAATGACTGTAAATATGTCATCAATATACCGGTACCAGCATTTTGGTTGTACTGGTGCATTTCCCAAGATTCTAGATTCAATTTTGCTCATGAAAAGATTGGCGTAATTGGGAGCCATACGAGTCCCCATAGCAGTCCCCTGTGTTTGTAAGTAGTAACCACTATTAAAATGGAAAATGTTGGTCTTCAGAATCAATTCCATCAAAGAGGAAATGACTATCGTTTCTGGGATCTGGACCTCTCTTTGGTTTAATATTTCCACTGTGGCAGCAATACCTTCATCATGTGGGATATTTGTGTAGAGAGAGGTCACATCAATGGTAACTAGAAAGTCATTAACATCAAGAGGTGGGATTGACTCAACTAAATTGATGAAGTGAGTGGTGTCTTTTACATAACTTGGTTGGGACTGGGCCAAAGGACTAATAACTGAGTCTACATAGGCACTTATCTTTTTTGAATGGCTGCCACAGGCTGAGACAATAGATCTCCCTGGGTTGTTTGGTTTATGAATCTTTGGGAGACAGTAAAATTCTGGGGTTCTTGGGTTGTTATTGATGAGTGACAAGTGAGTCTTTTCTGGGATGAGTTTGTTTTGGGATAGAGCTTTGCACTCAGTAATGATTTTCTTGTTGTAGATATGAGTCAGATCAGTGAAGACAGGTGTGTAGCAGTCAGTATTAGACAATTGTCTCATACATTCATTAATATAGTCAGAGCAATTCTGGATAACAATTGCACCACCTTTCTCTGCACTTTTAATTACAATATCCTCATTGTTCCTAAGGGAGGTAATTGCTTTCCTTTCACCAGGTGAGAGATTGTCTTTGATTTTTGAGCTTCTTTTCAGATTTTTTACATTTTCTGTTACTGTTGTCACAAATCAGTCAACAAATTGGTTTCTCCCTACTGGAGGGGTCCAGGCTTTTTCTGGAGGTTTCGGGAAACTTTGATGAGTTGGGTCTGGTTCTAAAGCGGGGTCATTTTTGTAGTGATCTGTTAATCTAATTTTACGAGAGAACAGGAGAGCATCTTTAAGAGAATGAGCTGGGTGAGGGTCACGAGGTGTTGGAATAAAATTTAAACCTTTTGAGAGTAATTTTGACTCATCTTCTGTTAGCTCTGTTAGCTGATAATATTGTATTTGTATACAGATCAATCTCTGTTCGCATTACCTTGGAATTCGGATTTAAATTTTTATTTATGTGATTTCGGTATCTGAGGGCATAGACACCTGACAGCAGAGTTTGTTCAAAGGTATTGATGTTCCGTACCATAACAGTTGCTAATTCTTTCTGCAGTAGAGAGACTATTCGTTCCATTATATCCTTTAAGTCTCTGTTAAACAGTGTCAGGTTTTAGTGCAACCAAAGGACGCGTTTGAGGTAAGCAACCCAATCCTCCATTCAAATATCTAACTTAAGAATAGAATATTGTCAGAATTGTATCTGAATATTTTACCTGTGCTAATCAGAGTGAGCTTTGATTACATTTCCTGAATAGGTTTCTTTAATAGGGTAACACTGCACACAGTTTATATTATAAGTGCATACTTGGAAGTACCCTTCATTGGGAACACTGATAGACCTACTTGAAGTGAAGGATTGCCTTGCTATCTCCCCCTGCACGACCCTTAACCTGGAAGCATCTTACCCTCCAGTGTTCTTCAGTAATCTAAGAACGTAAGCCTCCAGTAACAAGACCTGGTAGGTGGACGGGTGGTGACAGCCTTAAATGATCAAAGGCCATGGTAGTTCATTTTAATCTTGATGTAACCTCATCGCTTTGAAGAAGTCTCACCAAAGCAGACAGAGTAGGGAGATCTTCACAAAGCTGCTGACTCAACAGCAACACATAAGAAATGGTGGGCAATGAGGTCACCATTTCTGACTCTTATATCCATGTCAACGAATTAATCTTCTCAGTTCCAGGCTTAGTATCACATTAATCATCACGTCATCGATTGGTGGTTTCAGTCCCTGATTCAATGCATTTGTGTCTGTATCAAGGGCAGCATTAGGTAAACGCATGGGCGCGTACTTGTTACCATATTGAGTCTGCATAGTTGTTATCTATATACTAAGAAGAGGGTGTGACACTCTAGGACTGATGCTGCCCTTTGACAGCTCTATTTCTATACATAGCCATTGGTGACAGAGATGAGGGGGGGGGGTGGCAAAGTCCCCCCTCACCTCTGTCATCTATGGCTATATGTATAGGAAATAGTTCAAGGGTATGCGCCAGAGGGAGGCAAAAGCCGTTGAGTGGCCAAACCTCTGTTAGTATATGGATAACACCTACACAGACTCAACTTGGTAATTAGTACACGCCCATGGGTAAACGTGCCATGCAGTATCCCATTATAATTCAGGTTCACTTATCTATAGTTCATTAAATTCTGGTCACATAAGGCATAATGGTTGTTCTCATTGTATGCTTAAACCTAGCAGGCCATACTGCCTTTCCGTTGGATAACCTAGTCACGTGCTCTACATCCGAGGCCCATTTCACTAGTCGTGTAGAGTAGGGCAGTGGATTTGTGTACTACGGCTCATCCGTGACGTGCATATGTGACGTAGGGCGTGCTTTCACATTCTGTCACCAGGGGTCAGAGTGGACAGGCCAGCTTCTATATGACATACAGGCTGCCAGATGTATGGTAGATAAAGTGCACTGCAATGTCAGCTTCAGCTCATTCTGTATTCATAACATGTGCACCATGTCCTTTAGGGTCAGTGTTATCAATCTCACTTGGCATTGAACTGGTAATAAGCTTTTTTCTGAGAAGACGTAATCTGTCATAAATCCTGAGAAAAGACTTGTGCGGTAAGCAGGATGCACATGACGAGGATACTAAACAGATGCCATGTATGTTAGAATCCTCTGAAAGAACGCAGATGCACATCGTTCGGACGTCTTGAAGAGTTGTCATCCTTAAACTAATAATAACATGCTTTATAGTACAATGTGGTCCAAGGTTTATACTGATAAACATCGCTTAAGATATACTTTGTCCTTTGACATGTAGTAGGTCTACCATAAAATCTCGCTTATATGGCGCACCTCGTGCAGAAGGCACACCCCAGCTCATGACAGACCTATAAGACGCCATTGAAGGCATGTAGGGGCCAGTTTAGTAGCCCGTACTGTTCTTATGATAAAGCTTCGCCTGTGATGCGTCTCAAATTCAGAAACGTCCTGTGCGGCTAGGCTATAATTACGTATTTAAGCCAAGCAAGATATTGGAGAATGATCTACAGTACACGTGTGCATTGAGAGAGAGCAGGAGCAAAATCAATGAGTAGTGAAAGTGATAAGGATCATAATGCTGGGTCAGCTAGGAACCTCTCATCACTCTACATTCAGGCAACGCTTGCTTTAGTTACTATGACGTCAACCCTATATCTGACAGATTCTGCTGTCACTAGTAAGGACAGTGATGACAAGGAGGCTCTACTAGAGGTAATTATGAGAGTAGTGTTCTTATCAAGCCGCCAATACGTAGGATAATTCCCCGCTGACCGGGTTTCTTTAGCCTCGTTGGCAACAGCAATATCTCAGGCAAAGCCTTGCTTCTATATACTACTTACAGTAGCATAATGGTAGATGTACTATTTGCGTGTTTTCATTTCAGAAAAGGTGCGTCTGGAGGTGATCCGGCAAACATAGTTGGTGTCTAGGTCAGGTAAAGGTCTCTATGTTTGGTAAAAGCCAGATGCAGCATAGCCACGGTTAATCTACATCTCCATATACATCCAATGTCACAGCTTTCCTATACGGGTGATCTGCTTTTACTTTTTGATATAATGAAAAGGACTACAGCCACCATGCACTATGTACTGTATACTACTGCCTTACAATGCCCTTTGTCTATATACATCTTTCACATACTACTCACAGTGATACGCCATGTCTATCTACTACCAACAATGATAACCATATCAATATACTACTTACAATAATAACCAGGTCCATATACTACAGTGATAGCCATGTCCATATATACTACTTACAATGATGACCATGTCAAGATACTACTCGCATTGATACACCATGTCAATATACTCCTTGCAATGACAACCATATATACTACTTACAATGATGCGCCCTGTCCATATACTACTTACAGTAATATCCATATCCATATACTGCTGACACTGGTATGCCATGTCCATAATACTACATAGAGTACCAACCATATCCTTATACTACTCACAGTGATACACCATGTCCTTATACTACTTACAGTGATACACCATGTCCTTATACTACTCACAGTGATACACCATATCCTTATACTACTCACAGTGATACACCATGTCCTTATACTACTTACAGTGATACACCATGTCCTTATACTACTCACAGTGATACACCATGTCCTTATACTACTCACAGTGATACACCATGTCCTTATACTACTTACAGTGATACATCATGTCCTTATACAATTCACAGTGATACACCATGTCCTTATACTACTTACAGTGATACATCATGTCCTTATACTACTCACAGTGATACACCATGTCCTTATACTACCCACAGTGATACACCATGTCCTTATACTACTTACAGTGATACACCATGTCCATATACTACTCACAGTCATAAGCCATGTCCATATACTACTCACAGTGATACACCATGTCCATATACTACTCACAGTCATAAGCCATGTCCATATACTACTTACAGTGATACACCATGTCCATATACTACTCACAGTGATACACCATGTCCTTATACTACTCACAGTGATACACCATGTCCTTATACTACTTACAGTGATACACCATGTCTTTATACTACTCACAGTGATACATCATGTCCTTATACTACTCACAGTGATACATCATGTCTTTATACTACTCACAGTGATACACCATGTCCTTATACTACTCACAGTGATACACCATGTCCATATACTAATTACAGTGATACATCATGTCCATATACTAATTACAGTGATACACCATGTCCTTATACTACTCACAGTGATACATCATGTCTTTATACTACTCACAGTGATACACCATGTCCATATACTAATTACAGTGATATATCATGTCCATATACTAATTACAGTGATACACCATGTCCTTATACTACTCACAGTGATACATCATGTCCATATACTAATTACAGTGATACACCATGTCCTTATACTACTCACAGTGATACACCATGTCCTTATACTACTCACAGTGATACACCATGTCCTTATACTACTTACAGTGATACACCATGTCCTTATACTACTCACAGTGATACACCATATCCTTATACTACTCACAGTGATACACCATGTCCTTATACTACTTACAGTGATACACCATGTCCTTATACTACTCACAGTGATACACCATGTCCTTATACTACTCACAGTGATACACCATGTCCTTATACTACTTACAGTGATACATCATGTCCTTATACAATTCACAGTGATACACCATGTCCTTATACTACTTACAGTGATACATCATGTCCTTATACTACTCACAGTGATACACCATGTCCTTATACTACCCACAGTGATACACCATGTCCTTATACTACTTACAGTGATACACCATGTCCATATACTACTCACAGTCATAAGCCATGTCCATATACTACTCACAGTGATACACCATGTCCATATACTACTCACAGTCATAAGCCATGTCCATATACTACTTACAGTGATACACCATGTCCATATACTACTCACAGTGATACACCATGTCCTTATACTACTCACAGTGATACACCATGTCCTTATACTACTTACAGTGATACACCATGTCTTTATACTACTCACAGTGATACATCATGTCCTTATACTACTCACAGTGATACATCATGTCTTTATACTACTCACAGTGATACACCATGTCCTTATACTACTCACAGTGATACACCATGTCCATATACTAATTACAGTGATACATCATGTCCATATACTAATTACAGTGATACACCATGTCCTTATACTACTCACAGTGATACATCATGTCTTTATACTACTCACAGTGATACACCATGTCCATATACTAATTACAGTGATATATCATGTCCATATACTAATTACAGTGATACACCATGTCCTTATACTACTCACAGTGATACATCATGTCCATATACTAATTACAGTGATACACCATGTCCTTATACTACTCACAGTGATACACCATGTCCTTATACTACTCACAGTGATACACCATGTCCTTATACTACTCACAGTGATACACCATGTCCTTATACTACTCACAGTGATACACCATGTCCTTATACTACTCACAGTGATACATCATGTCCATATACTACCGTAAATCCTCGCGTATAGGACGCCCCTCGCGTATAGGACGCACTCTGATTTAGGCTAAATCATAATGGACACATCTTGGATCAAATTTTGATCATTTCAGTAATATTCTATAGTGTAAAATACCCGCATATAGGATGCACCCTGACTTGTGCTAAATCCTGTAGGACGCACATGATGTAATTTTGGTCTATAAGCCACGTCCTATACGTGAGGATTTACGGTAATTACAGTGATACACCATGTCCTTATACTACTCACAGTGATACACCATGTCCTTATACTACTCACAGTGATACACCATGTCCTTATACTACTCACAGTGATACACCATGTCCTTATACTACTCACAGTCATAACCCATGTCCATATACTACTCACAGTGATACACCATGTCCTTATACTACTCACAGTGATACACCATGTCCATATACTACTTACAGTGATACATCATGTCCATATACTACTCACAGTCATAAGCCATGTCCATATACTACTCACAGTGATACACCATGTCCTTATACTACTTACAGTGATACACCATGTCCTTATACTACTTACAGTGATACACCATGTCCTTATACTACTTACAGTGATACACCATGTCCTTATACTACTTACAGTGATACACCATGTCCATATACTACTCACAGTCATAAGCCATGTCCTTATACTACTTACAGTGATACATCATGTCCTTATACAATTCACAGTGATACACCATGTCCTTATACTACTCACAGTGATACACCATGTCCTTATACTACTCACAGTGATACACCATGTCCTTATACTACTTACAGTGATACACCATGTCCTTATACTACTCACAGTGATACACCATGTCCATATACTACTTCTAGTTTTTCTACTACTCATCAAAAGAGCAAAATGTGCTGTTTGTGCAAGATTTTCTATACATTCTAGTTTAATGGTTCAGAATTTAGCACAAATTTTCATAGAGTGCTCAGCCAGCACAGGGGGCGAAGTTCATTCATGCTACCTACCCCTGCCTAAAAGGAATACTGTTAATGTGCTGATCTAGTATGTGTCTTTCATCCTCTGCGAGGACATGCAAACAAACTACAAGAAGATCAGGCAATAAGACAGTACATAGATCAACCATGCACTACCTGGCATGCATCAATCACCTTTGAAGAGGTTCTAATGTCAGGGCATGGCCTTGCATGATCCGATGATCAGAAAAAGGTACGTCTTAACTTGTATCTGTAACAGAGTAGGATAAAATGATGGCATGATTCTGACAGCATCTGGGTCACAGAAGTAACCTTACCACCTGGGCACCATCTTGGATGACAAATCAGGACCAGTCTGAGAACATGAGGAGCTGTCCACGCGAGCAGGTCACGAAAGGTATTGAGCTCTGGGACTGATGATTTATTATAGTATAGACATATATCACGCACTGAACATACCCCACGATTTAGTGATTCCTATTATTCTAATCAATATTACCTTTATTATTGTTTTTTGGAGAAACCTAGAGTATAGATGTTTAATACCTCTGTATCCTATCTTCCATTATAACATTTAGTTACAGCTCCTTCATGGACAGTCTAAACTCTCATACATGTGCGGATTAAGCTAGATACAGCCACGTTATCAGTGCTCTGGTAAGACAGGGCAGTCTAATTTGAGGATATCAGACAACCTCTTCATCCTTATCTTCTACACGAAGGTGATATCTCACGAGATGAAAGGAAATCCCCCTATGAAAGCCGTGAACCCATTAGCCAAGTCCCTCTAGAAGAAGCCCTCCCTCAGTATCTCAAAATAAGGATCCCCATTCTGATGCGCCAGCAAGGAGCCACTCTTCATTCCCGCCAAAAATATAATCGGCCAGTGGCGTCCTCAAGTGGCCACTGTGGCACCACCTGGAGGCTCCTTTTATCAAACGCTCGTGTCACGTGACGGTACGGCATCTCAGTGGTCTCTTTCATCCTCATCTTTCCTGCCAAGCCTCGTTTTCATGCCGAATTCGCGCGTTGATCATACCCGTCGTGGCCCCAGAGGTGTCGTTATATGGTGGACTCTATTTATGGGCTTGGGACAAGACTCCCGAAGCTGGAAGACGGTATTATTCCCAACGTACCACCAAGTCTGCCGTCTGTCTTAGCAGACACGCAGTATTTTTTTTTATCAAGGAGATGAAGCCAAGAGAGAAGAAACTGATAAATCTTTTTTCTTCAACTGATGGATCTCCCCCCTTTTAAGACTTATTTATCATAGGTAATCTTCCCGGTGAGTTCAGATTTCGGTTTATTTTGAAATTAGCAACCCAGAATAATACACAACGTCTCTTTAGGGTGACTGCTTGGTGGCATATCGTCAATACTAAAACTGAATCATTACAGAGAGTATTACAAATTACACATTCTCTGAGGCAATAGAAATCGAGTCAGCCTGCATTAGGCCAATTTTCCTGAATACCCTGTACAGCTTGCTTTTGCATCAAGGCAAGATCATGCAATCAAAGACCAAAGTCATCTCTTTTGGCAAACAGTCATATTCCTTTCAACAATTCTTTGGGACGCCGCAAGATGCATTCTCGTGCTAGCCCATCAGAAAATATGATCTTTAAATAATTTCCGTTTATCAAGTAAAATTAGAATAAGATGTCGTGTTAACACATCATCTTATATTTCTAAGTTCATGTTCCCACATGCCAATCTGAAATCTAAATTTGAATTTTAAATTTGTCATGAATTCATACGCAGTTTAATAGGCAAGTCTAGGGGTAGTAAGAATGTCCAACCTTGACACATGTAGTTGTGCGTATTGTGCATGTACCCTCACGCCATTGACTCCACTCCCTTGCAGGACTGGGTCTTGAAAAACTTATGATCATCGGGTTTATCGATGTGCTATGTGGGCTCCATGGAATGGTGTATAGTGAATCTACTTGGCTTGAAGCCATTTTTGAATGTTGTAAATCAACACTTTGAAAAATACCCTCCTCACCATATGTTCCTAAAGAGAAATATATCGTACAAATTTAGTATAAAAGACACAAAGGTGTGTTCCAGGCCATACATAACTCACTGTGTCATTCATGCACATAGAGATATGAATAATAAAATAACCCCCTTCCTTTGTGTCGCTGCTCTCTTTATATCCCACGCAGCCTAAGGTATCATCATCCACACCACAAATCAAGTAAGTGTGGCGGAAATTACTGCCACATAAAAAGGAATATTCCGCTCCATACTCCCTCTTCTAATCTCAGGAAATCGCCGTCCCCATATCACAGGCAAAATTACAGCTTTGGCTCCATATTGACAATGGCCGTGCAGGAGGTAGGGCCTTATTCCTAGTGGCAATGACCCAGCTGCTTACTGGCCCGATTGGACATAGTTTGTCATTCAGTGTGTAAGAATGGTGACATGGAGGTCTGGGCAGAAAGGGACTCATTCCCAAACTTATGGCACCTTTAATTGTACAACCTGTCACAAGGGGTTGTACGTCACCTTAAGGGTGACTGCTGTGATGGGGTTCTATCAGTAGATAATGGCTACTTGCTGGCTGGCAGGTCCTACTATTAGGCAGCATTCTGGGGTGATATTGCTATCGGCAGTTATACATGTGGCCCCATGCAGCCTATGAGGGCATCTATAAGGGCCATCATCCTGGGCAGCCACTCAGTATACCAATAAGCAATAACAGCCAACGTCAGCAGGTCAAACTCATCAATATCACGGTCTAGAATCATGAGCAAAGTTGCGCTATCAGGAAAATCAAATAATGAGCTCACTCATGCAACCACAAAGCGGCATACATTTAGTTAATATCAATGGGAACAAATGTGGGAAGCAATTCAACTTAAATTTCCAAACCCCAATATTAATGTTTCCCTTGCAGGTCTTCAGACGAACTCAGGCCATGATGTGTGCTAGCAAATAGATGTTATATTCATCGCAATGTTATATTCATAGCAATTAGACTTTGCTAGAAATAAGTTCATCTGTTAATAGCTTAGCACCTCGATAATGATTATTCTTTATTGACATCCCTGGTACTTGTAATATGACTCTTCCATTCACCTAATCTCCAAAACGATCAAGTATTGTGAAAGAAGCCCTCCGTTATCTGGTGCATCAAATTGTCTCCCGAGGTAATCATTCAGTTGGAACCTGGCACTATGAAATGGAAGTGTCATATCTGCCAGCTTAGTGTGCTACAGAGGACTACAGGTGGCTAACCTTGGGGTGGGTGGGTGGTTGAAGTGATGGAAGAACACTTTGAAAATGCTAAAGGTTAGACGTGATAAGAACTTATTATCTATAATGTATGATGTTTCTTGTGATCCAAACTGTGTCAAACTCCCTGCCAGGAACTTGCGTGGCAAGGTTAAAAAACAGTTAAAGGTATCCAGATCCAGGTGTTTGACGTATGATAAGTCACCACTGTACAGGGGGTGTGTCCTTTGGGACAAATTGGATGCAAATACTCAGCAGATAGGCAGTAAGAAAGAATTCATGAACAAAATCTGAATGTATTTGGTGTATAACTGTCACTTGATAGACTACGCAATTATTTTTGAAAGATGTAATATACATGCTGCCTGCGGATAATCGACTTGTGCAAATCATGGTGATACATACAGCCCCTAAGAGGCTTTAGTTATGTCTTTAGTAATATCGTAATGATCTACACCCAAAAGATGTCTGCCTGATGTAACTTTGTACAACCTGATTGAGCGCTACACTATTTCTTTCCTGTTGCCGTGTTTTGGCCGATCTGAAAAACATACATGTATGATTTCTGCCAATAAACTTGTTAAAACTCAAACTCTATGATGCCTTATAATTCACCGATTCCACCAAAGTAGATTTGTACTATAGAAGTCACTTCAAACTTGCAACACACAGTCATGTGTAAACTTTTCACAGATTCAGACTAACTCTTAGTTGAGCAGCTACAATTACCCATTGCTTGACTGGACAGTCAGTTTAAGTCATTATAACAGGAAATCCCTTAAAACATGCACCAAGTGAGGTGTAATCGTCAAATTCGGATTGATGGATGATAACGTCACAGCTGACAGTTGGCCTCTTGCCGTCTACTGAGAAGAACTCCAACGAAGGCTGCACAATCTGCATACCAAGTAGAAGAGAAGCCAATTCATTTGTCAAACTACCTTGAAATAAATGGCCTACTCTCATGTTTACACTTTTCCCAGAGGAACTATTAGGCACAGATCAACGAATCTAACATTGTGGCCCTTCATGTTGATTGGCTAGGATAACACTCTAAATGTGGAGGGCAGCCTTGAACAGCCTGTTTAAATCCATCGCCAGCCACTTCAAAGTTTCTTGATACACTTACTGATAGTCAAAGCTTTTTACTCGATGTTACAAATTTCATAACCAGGACTTGCTGCAGTTCAGATAATAAACTTTCCCATATTAAAAACATAACTATATTCCTCTGTGAATCTGAGATTGCAGTGGTCTGAATCCTGAACCACAAAGCACTTAGTACTGTTGGCATTGCAATGTTTTTAGTGCTTGCATGGACTATTTGTAAATACGAATACACTGTCCTATAGCCGCCCATTTCCAAAGAGTCTCTTCACATCCCCGGTTTGGAGGGCCCTTGTTAATTAAAAGGAGGTAGATTTTGTGATAACTGTAAGGAATTTAACAACTGAATGCATGACATATTTGTGTTCCTATAGATCCTAAGGAAAATTGACAGCCGATAATATTTCTTAACTTTTAGGTCATTAGTATCCCCCTATGGTTATCAGCAGAACCTCGGCAAACGATTCTGCCATTGTTTTCATTTTACAGGAGATTATCGCTTCTGTTTAGGCAGAAAGTACCACAAATAGAAACTAATATTATAAACTACTGCATCAAGAACAGGTTCCTCTGTGGTGCGAGCAGCTCGATGAGCGACTCGACTCCTATTGCATGTGAGTGGGTATGTACATAAAGCTCAAGCACCACACACATGGCCTGCATGTGAAATTAGGAATTAAACTTTAGTTAGACATTGTAAACCCCCCAGCCGCTGTTCTCTCCCCACTTTAAGCTGACAGTGTAATCAGGTAAAGGAGGTTTTAAGATGAAGCGTTCTAACGGGACACACCTGCTCCTTAATGTCACACCCTGTCCACTTTTCTTGTACTCAATTCTAGTCACTGTGTTATCCCAGGGATAAAGGCTGTCTTAATTGCTTAAGGGAGGCAGTTTATCAGATTTACAGCAAATGAAAACAATGATGCAAATAGCTACCACAAAACTAGGTGAATATGTATTAGTATGCCTATTAGTCCAACTTCCAAAAGGAAACAATGGCACATGTCATGGGCGTTATTTTTCAAAGTGGATCCATATTTCATATTTCACAGAGTATAATTATGAAGATTCAGATTGGGATTAGAACTGTTGATCTACAACAATCTATTTGAATGTAGCTGTTTCCGGCGAAAAGGGAATGCCATATGCAGGCTTAAAGCTTAAGCAGGCGGTTTCAGCCTCCAATCTCGGAGCCAACCTTGTTCCTGGCATGTTATGGACAAGCCGTATAGACTGAGGACCCTGAGTCAGTGGGGAAACAGGTATGGCGATAACAAGAAGATAGCAAGCTTCTGAACTTCTCAAATAGAGTCACCCTCTCCTCCTAATACGTAATGGGAATAGCTACCACTTATGACGTCCTAAGCCTCCCACGTTCCGGAGAGGGCCATGGCCTTGGTTCGATCATCCTCAGTCTTCGAACAGACAAGGAGTTCTTCATGAGGATATTAACTTCCTCCATATCTGGACTATCAGTCTAATTATAGACATTATCTGTAGAAGTAAAGGCGAAAGGTATGTTGGCTTGCTCTCGATGGGGGTCAAAAACTGCATCATCATCATTTATATAATGTATGGCACCCTCGTACTCATTTCCTTTTCACAAAGTTCCTGGCAACTTACTCAAATGATCACAGGGGGTTTCAAATTGATAGCAAATCAAGAGATTATTTTTCTCCCTATCAGTTAAGGCTCTCTGTTCTGTGCCGTGTGAATTGAAGTGCTATTTCCATTAGCATGAAAAAATCAAGTGAGCAGAGAGACCATGGAGATTCAAATGTGGACCTCTTTATTGGAGATGGAGGGAGAAGGCATTATTGTCCACAGAATAAGCGGAGTAAGCGTACCGTCTCTCGTGTGTTCTACGAGAGCTCTTGACATCCTTCCAAATTAAATTACAGCATCACTACCTCTGGTCCTATAATACTATTAACTTGACTCTCCAAAGGTTTCTTATGTTTCCACTTCATCCCGCTAGGAAATTCGTCTGCCGTCTCTCTTTGTGCTTTTTCATCGACTGCTGCCCGAAAACTTTCCTCATTGCCATTACCAAAAGCCGGAGTGCAATATAATTAAATTACCTCAAAAATATCATCGGCGCGAAGTTGCTACTGAAGGACGTCGACAATCAATTACTTTAAAAGGACTTTCAGAACAGGCATGTTGGCCAGCATTGACAGTGCGGGAGTCCTTATATAGACACCCATGTCAGGATAAGCCTTGACTGTTTGTTCTCTTGGTGTGACACCCAATTCTCCTACAACATTTAATAATCTTTCTATAAATTTCCACCACGATGTGGGTTTGTTGATCTCACGTAGAACATTTTTCTTTGCTTTTCTTTTTTGGCATAGAATTATATTGTAAAGAATGAATGAAACATCATGTAAATTACCCCACCGTCACGGGTGAGAGTAATTGACAGTCTGGAATGTGAAGAAGGTGAAAGGATTAGGTGAAGGATTAGTACGAGCTGGGTTTGTTATATAGTGGACATTATTCATGTATTGGAGATCCGTCGAACAGGTATGCAAAAGGATTTCCAAGGTTCTCACGATTCTTATTTCTGTCCTCCCGCCTGCATCTCACGCTATCTTTGTACTTTTCACTCCTGCTTCCCTATTATTTACCACCATGCACCCTTCTTTTCAGACTTGTGGCTATTGTTAGCTGGTAATTCGGTCTACGACCAGCTTTCCACGGGGCGAAAGGGATGTTTATTGAAGGAGGCGTCTACCCGGGGCAGGCTGACCGACGTGTCCACGTCAACTTGGCGTTTAAATCGGAGCCTCAGGGGAACCCTCTCCCATCTTGGGGAGGCGCGCCCACGTCGAATGTCAATGGCCTTTTGTATTGTGGATGTCTGCAAAGGTCGCGGCTCTCCCCGCCTGTCGGTAACCGGAGTGTTTCTGTGGTCATGTGACGTAAAGCCTCTTTGTGGGTGGAAAATAATCTCAAGTTAGAAAGTGGTTACAGTCTGAGAATATAAATACCCTGCCTCTGTTATTAACTGGACACCGACAGCAGACTCTTCCGCTGTGCCAGGACAAGATGGCGGATGCACGTTCCAATTCTGACCAGTGTTATGCCGTTCACTGAAACTATAGCTGAGGGAGTGATCATTTTCTAGCAAAGGAGAGTAAGGTCGGTGGGTTAATGTGTGTTTACATGAAAGGAAAATGTCGCCCCCCCCCTTCCTTGTCTCCACGCCCAGGGGCCAGGCCTTAGCATATAGTAACGGGCGCACTTTCTTCACTGAAAACAGGTAGAATCCCCCGTCCCCCAAACCCACCACCCCTCCCCCCTGTTTTTATATAATGATCACTCACTGATCGACCCAATATTTGAATCTCTCGTTCTCTCTCATTCTCTATTGCCCTCCTTCACTCTCCCACCCCCTCCCTATCTGAATTGAAGAAAAGAGCAAACAGGGGGAAATTGCTACTACAAAGTATAGAGAACTCTTTCATTTAAAACAGATATAATGCGGTTGTTGAAATGATTATGAATATTTGCCCGTAAAGGTGACAGGTTTGCTAACCTTAGTAATATCCATACACCATTCATGCCCCATTCATGAGGACTCCGCTACCACTATTCAGTGAAGCACGAATCTGCACACACAGAGTTTTAGTACAACCTGATTCTTTATTTCCGTCATGAGCCAACAATGACCTGTGATGATCCATTTGCATCAGAAACGGACTGTAATTTGTCAAATCTGTTTTGGCATCTCAATGGCTATGAATACTACTGCCAGCTGCTATCATTGTTATTTCAGAGGCAAATTCACGCGTCAGCGATAACCGTCAGCAGCCAATCAGAGATAGCGTGCCAATATGCATGGCAGGATTGCCTTGTTTTGTAAGCCAATTTTTTATTGGCAGCCGCCTGGGAGAGCAGCGGTTTTACTACTGGGAAACATCGGGAGCTGCTGCTTTAGTTTCCCTTTTGGCTTTGTACCCTGCTGCTTTAAGAATCATACCAATTCTATGCCAGCTTCCAGCTCCCAAACATCCCCCACCCCAACCCCATCCCACCCTTTACAACCAGCAGAAAGAGCCAGGGGGTAGCCTGACTGAAGTTGGCCCAGTCTATACGATAGAGGGTATTGCACCAAGGAGAGTTGGCCTACTAAATTAAGTCAGCACTGCCCATGGTTGTTTCTATGTGTGTTGATGTATGACTTGGGGTGGTGGTTGGTATACAGTAAAAAATAATCATATATTCCCTTCCAATGGCGGGGCCATGTATTGCAATAGTTCATACCAAACTCCAGTGGGGTGTTTCAGAAGCAAGTAATATTTACAACCGGTCATAAGGAGATATGATAACAGTTTTAATAGTGATTGTAGGCTTATACCTGCATGTGTTTCTAAAGCATTACCATTACCTTACTGTGTCTATAACTATATGACTGGTGAGAGATGATAATGGTTGCAGTTGTAAATTTAGAATCTAACAGTTTTAGAAACAGATATTTAATGTTCATTATCATGTCCGGCTTCTGAAACACCCCACAGCACTAGTACCCTGCATCAATTGTCTTTTCATACATAATTCTTACTCTTCAACTACTATTCGTCTGATTGAACAAGAAATACACCTGCCCAATACCAGCCTCTGACCCCCAGGTGGTATTGGAATATACCGCCTAGTTCGATGCTGTACATTTGATCACCATGCCCCCACTGCTCCTACCCTGCTAACTACCTGTGCATTGCAGTAAAGGGCCTGGTCACAGCTGAGTGCACAATACTCCAAGAGCCAAATGAAAGGGGATGCACTGTGCACCACCAAAGGCAATTTATTATGTCCCTCTGATACCTAGGGCCTATATAATTATGACTTTTCTAAGACACCTGCAGGAAGTAGTAGCATTATTGCCCTTGGCACTTATATATATGATATTGCCTTCTGACCCCATGGAGTATATATCATGCATAACCTTGTAGGTGACACATGCATAGATCAGACATTTAATACGCTATAGCTTCTTTCAGTAGTATATAGACTAAATTTTTAGGGAATGTTCAACAATTATGTCACTGTTTTTTGGCAGTTTTTAGGACCCCCACCCCAATATCACTGTTTGTCACTGGTACCAAAAGAGCCCCCCCACCCCCTTAGCAGTGATGTAATTGTTGAACATTCCCTTGTATTATATGATTTTTTTCTTCTCATTTTGGCTAAATAACTTCCCTCTATTAAGCAATGTACATGGGAGTTGTTTATTGCTGAGAGTTGCCCAAGAACCCAAGAACCGTCACTTGGCCCTTGGCCTCCCTCTGCTGAAAATGGGCGTCCAAGCTGCCCATTTTATAGCATCAAAAGTCACAAGTAAAGACCGGTCCAGGCCCTAAATATGGGCCTGGATTATCGAGGCTGGACCAATACTAGCCCTTGATACCAGTTATTCACAGACCAGTTATTCACAGACATTTTGTGGTGACAGACTATAGAATATAGTGTTTACTGAGTAGATGTTCAGAGGAAGCCTGTCAGGCAGTGGCTACCTGGTGAGGGACGGGTGTTGTCAAATAAATAGGTTCGTGGAAGGGTTGATAGTAAATCTGTTCAGTTTATAGAAAAGGTTAAAAACAAGTCTGAGGTATACCATGAAAGGGACACATAGTGAGTGGGTTGTAGGCAGTGGCCTCTCTGTCGACATTAAATTTAGGGAGTAGATGATTTGTCTGCACCAGTCTCTAACCTAATAGGTAATCATGCTAAAAGGTCGCTAGGACATGGTGGAGGCGGGTATGACTTATAAGGGGTGTTCAGTAGGGACGGAGCCACAGTTGTAGGACTGCATTATCTGTACCTACAAGCCCCTCCCCGACACTAACTGCAAAACCCAAGCTGTAGCCCCGAGCCGGAAGCGTAAATGCAAATAGACATGTAGAAAATGGTGAACCAAGAAAGCAAGAAAATATGTGATTTGATCACAAAGAGATGTAGTCTCACGGGTACGAGAGAGAGAGAGAGAGAGAGAGAGAGAGAGAGAGAGAGAGAGAGAGAGAGAGAGAGAGAGAGAGAGAGAGAAAACCCAAGCTGTAGCCCCGTCTTCACTATCAGGGCTTTTCTCAATAATGGTATATTGAGAAATGCCCTGCTGTGCTTTATGATAAGAAGATCGGATATCCATTTAGCAATGCATCCATGAACACGTGTATTGCATTTTTTCCACCTTAATTGGCATACGTGTTATGTAAGGTACAAACATAACCTGTCAATCATGAAGTAATTTAAAATCGTTTTTCAAAGGATCAATGGTTGTGAAGTGTTTTGTTATTGAAAATACAATAACAACAAAATGAAACTATTTCAAACGTACTATATACCTCAGAACCTTTGCAAACTGGACTATCCACTTAGCACTCATACATGCCTCTAATTCAACCGACAATCCAAATCGATCAAATCCTTCTGGCCACTTCACTAGCCCCCTCCAGGTGGGCGCATGCCAGCCGGAAGCGGAAACGCAGTCTCTTCTGTTGCTGCCAGAAGGTACCAAATATCTATGGAATGTGCGATGGGCAGGGGAACTCTGGGATGGAATAGACGAGCCGGAAGCGTAAATGCAAATAGACATGTAGAAAATGGTGAACCAAGAAAGCAAGAAAATATGTGATTTGATCACAAAGAGATGTAGTCTCACGGGTACGAGAGAGAGAGATAGAGAGAGAGAGAGAGAGAGAGAGAGAGAGAGAGAGAGAGAGAGAGAGAGAGAGAGAGAGAGGCAGAGACAGACAGAGACAGTCAGAGACAGAGAGAAGGGGTAGGACAAAGGAAAACTTAAGCCATGTGTCTACAGGGCAATAGAATTCGTTACAACAGAATATATCGGCAACCACTTCCATTGTTTATTTATGGTTGCAGATAGAAATATTTTGTCGGTACACATTCTATTGCCCTTTGGACACAACGCATTCAGTCTATCCATACCAAAGAGGCAGACTTAAGGGTCTAAACCCATTGCACGATTGTAAAGCCAGTTTAGCTTTTTATGAGGACAATTAAAGTGTCTCATATTAAAATCATATTGGTAAAGGTGTCCGATGATATACATAGGATGGGAATCAAAGCTTGTACAAAATATTTCCCCAAAGATGATAGTATAATCCAATACTTTACCTACCAGAAATTTCTAACATGTTTGTTATCGGGAATGGAGATATTCAGTAGAATCGGCAGGATAATGCAAAATCGGTCACACAATTGGGGGCTTTTTCCTACATTTCATTACCCTATCAGCTCAAAGTGTGACATATTTATGGATTTTATGCAATTTCCAGCTAAATCGGGTAATGGGTTTTCGCCCTAATGCCCTAGAAGATATATCAATAAGAACTGGAGGCCATTTCTTAAGATACTACAACCACACACTGCCACTACGATTTGAGACTGCCAGTAATATGCCAGGTGATCGTAGGTACTACCCTACAACTGCTCAGTACGATTAGCAGCTATGCAGAGTTTACATAAGTTTTGGTAGGGCAGTCGTAGTGTTGCAGGCATCAGTGACTACTAGTGTGTGATACTGTAATGGCAATAGTATAAGGCTCAACACTACAATTTGAAGGACAGCATCGTAGTGTGTTAAGAAATGGCCTCCTGCATTCGTATCAATTTACTAGACACCTGGCTATAAGAAACAGACATTAAGGCTAACTGACTCAGAAAACATAAGACAATGCACAAAAACGAAGACACAAAGATTGAGTCTGTGATATTCATGTGTATTGGTATAGTGTGTCGAGGGCGGTAAAATGATACACATGTATACACCAAAGGATGCCGATGACAATGAAGCCTTAGAGGAAGCCTCCCTCATCCACCATCCCTTGGCTGCCGTCTTATATTAGAGGGTGGAGGAACATTAAATGATACAGCCTCAAGGACTCACTGTGGTGGGGAGGGGGCGGGGGGGGGGGGGGTTGGTGGATGATAGGGGTGGGGGAACTGACGAGCCGCAATGCCTCAAATCAGTCTGGGATCCAGAAAGGAAACCGAAGAGGTACTTTAAGTCGTTGATGTCGCGTCGATTACATGCAGTGGGTAGGAGATATTGTTGCCTAGCCATCTACAGACCAAGGCAAACCTGGCTGTGTTAAGGGGAGGGGTGGAAGTAAGTTCTATCAGAGTGCTACACACTCATGACTAATGGTTTAGAATGGTTATTTCTAGAAGTCTTTTCGATCAATACATGCCAAAAGATGATAAGATTGCACACGCCCCACGAAGTAAAGTCTGTCTAATCCCACTCCTGAGGTTGTGTAAGGGAGGAATTGGATGCCCGTGAAAAAGTAAATCATTGGTTTGTAAATGTTGCTTTCACTGATAAGATAGATTTGTCATGACGATTTTCTGGGAAGTGGGAGTCGGGTTTTTATTAGGATGTATCACATGGCTGAAATGGTGAAAGATTGCATGTTAAAATGAAGGTAGAATGTTATCATGCAATGGAACAACTGTGTTTTGTAGTATGAAATATCATATCTTTACATACATCTGTATTAGTTTCTTAACTGACCATAAAGAACAACATAAGCGTGTTTGAGACATCATCGGGGTGTGTAGCTTTTGATGCAAACTGTATTTGGGTGGTGTATAATATATAAGGTTCTCTATTGATGGACTCTCAGGAGCCCGCTCTGGAGAGTCTGGGCCAGAACGGGCTCCTGATGTGGGCCACACTGGTTTAACACAGTGGGCGCCCGGTGGGTTTTGTCCTCAGCAAAGGGTCTGGGCCACACTCGGCTAACCAATTCAGGCACAGATCTGTTTGAAACTGGGCTCACCGATTTGGGCTCAAAGTGAGTTTAACATGGGTTTTTGGTGTGGCCCAAAGTGGGCTGCCCAATTTGATGAAAAAATTAGTGGTGACATGCTAAAAATTCTTTTTGAGAAATTTATCCAATATCTTTTTTCTAAAAGTCAATTCACAACAATTCCTTGAGCTAGTCTAATCCCCCTATCACCAAAGCAGTAAATGCAAGATCTACTTAAGTGAAAAGGCAGAGCAGAACCATCCATTTGAATCAAATTCAGCCAACACAAGGCACTTTGATTCATTAAAGTGACATTCTGGCCTCAATTTTCCCCCACTACTTCCCTATGTAGGAGTAGAGAAGAGAGCCTTCAAGTTCATAATGACTGTACCTCTGCATATCTGCTCTTGATCCAAGTTCAGTGCAATAGAAATGGTGTTGCCAGGACTAGTCAGTGTTGCATTTTACATGAAATATCTGGATCCCTACTATGAACCTACCTGTGTATTAATGGTATAGGGAAAGTGTCCTACAGCAGTGGTGGAGGGAGGGGAGGGGGGAGGGCAGGGCAGGGCAGGGTGAGAGGAGGGCAGGGCAGGGTGAGAGGAGGGCAGGGCAGGGTGAGAGGAGGGCAGGGCATGTGAGCGAAGGGGATGCCAGGGCAGTGCAGGGTGAGAGTAGGGTAGGGCAGGATGAGAGCAGGGCAGGGCAGGGTGAGGGCAGGGCAGGGCAGGGTGGGATGAGAGCAGGGCAGGGCAGGTGAGGGCAGGGGAGGGTGAGGGAGGACAATGGAGGACAGGGTGAGGGCAGGGTAGGGTGGGATGAGAGCAGGGGAGGGCAGGGTGAGAGAAGGGCAGGGCAGGGCGGGGTGAGAGGGGGAAAGGGCAGGGCAGGTTGAGGGGAATGAGGAGGAGATGGAAGGGGTAGGGGGTGGATAGGGCAGCGATGAACAAAAAAGGGAGAGGAGGGGGAACACTCATCACAGAGTTTAGAACAGTTCGGAAGATGAGGCTGCCCTGTCCAGACCCACTCTTACCCCAGACTGAGAAGACTTTATGCAGCTAAGCACCCATCTTGGGATGCCCATTTTAAAGCCATCCTGGGCCCAATGTAGTTGCCCATTTTAAAGCTGACCAGTGCCCAAATCGGGCGGCCCAATGTGGCCCAGACCACATGCTGAGGACTAAACGGGCTCAAGTGGGGTTGCCCGATTTGGGCTGCCCTGTGTGGCCCTGACTGGAAACCTAGCATCTGCCGAACCTAAAACCCATGTACTGGATACTGCCCACTTTGAACCACCTTATCCCAGGTAAAACCAATTTGGCCCCGAGCAGGCTTGCTACATGGGAAGGTCCTGCTTTTTTGTTAAATATCTGGTCCATTCTGTGTTAATCACTCTTCTAAACTCAAAATCAATACTCAACAAATATTGTAATAGACAATCCGAATTTGAAATGATATTTGGCTCAATCAATATTCCATAAGATTATATTGATATAACGTCATTCATGTGTGATTGTCAAGACAACTGCCAATATTGAGAATAGAGACTAGGGGCATACAATGCGTATGGCAATTATTATCCAAACAATTTCACAGCCATTCACGAAGATTAGACTTTATTGCCTTTACAATCCTAGGGCCTGTTAAGCCCACTGTGGAGTGATGCATTAATTCATCTCTAGGTGACAAGAGAATGATGTAATATTACTCTTATCAAGGTCTGGTAGAGGTTTGATATTTCATAGCCATCCCTGTATACCATAAATTTAAAGACGCAAAAGACTACACTGAAATCCAAAAAAAAATTATGTTTTGTCATTTAGAGATTATTAACTCCTTGACATACGTACAACCACAAGTATTTAACCTGTGATTTGTCAATAAAATTATTTTCAAACCTTAAAAAATTATACCCATACTGGGAAAATGCCCCACAAGGGCCGCATCCATTGCCCACATATGGACCATCCATGTCCCTTCATCGCTTTTTTACAAAACAATGATGCATAAAACAAAAACAGATGAAGTCGATGGATGGTCAATCCGTCGGCAGTGCATGTGGCCCTTTACCAACTTATGTTTTCATCTGCTGCTTGGGAAATGCAGAAAGGGATGAGCTGTTTGGAAGTTGAGGTTGTCCACTTATTTATAAAGCTGCATGATTCTGGCATACATTTTTTTAAGGTTTGAAAAGCTTTTATTGACAAATCACAGGTGCAATATATGTGGAGTAGTTATGTCAATAAATCAGCAATACCTTACTTATTTCTTTGTTGCTTATATTTTCCGGTACACGAAGCTATAAAATGTGGATGAATATACAATAATGTAGATGAGTTACAGTTGATAATATTTACAGACATAATAACTAAACATTAAATATATACATACAAGCGGAGTAATGTCTACACAGTCTTACACTATGCCAAAAAGACATAATCAAATATAAATGTTCAGTAGAGGTTGGAAGATAGTATGCGATCACCAGAGTTAGCAAGCCTAAGTGATAAGAGTCAGAATAGAATTAGCAGACGATATCATTATGACATCAATTATGCTGTACACCTTTATCGCTCCGTAGAGTAGCAGGAAATGTGTTCTTTACCCTAGAATAGGCGGCAAGGTCATTATAACATCACTAGCTTCTTCAGAATAAGCACTCATTATAAAGTGAATCATAACCAGTTATTCAGGGTCAATCTCCTCTGCATCCCCGTCCACTGTTGGGCCAAGGTTATCAATATCAAGGTTATCCACTGCCGACACACGCTTTTTAAAGGTTACTTTGTCTTTACATAGTTGGTATTAGGGGCCTGATTTATTCCAGAGATTTACCCCTCTATGAAGGGGTGATTTATCCAGACCCGCATTTCTAGAACGCGGGATATTAAATCTCAATTTCTTCTCAGATCTCATACCTTCCCTTCATGGCATTAAATCTAAGTTTGATTCATCTTTGGATAGTTTATACATAAAGCTTAGCTATAGCTCATTTCTGCGCTGTCCCAATTTCGGGACACATGATCATCCATACATAGCATCTTCAGAAAGTTGTTTGCCACGAGAGATTGTTTTCAAACCCCTTTTTTGTAGGCGATCAAGCTTCTTTAATAGACCCTCATTGGCACCATCATATATGAAGCTTGCATAATCAAATAACGAGAGAATCAGTGACTTGTAAACTGCTATGCTAACACTTTCACTCATATAATGCCTCAATTTGCTGAATCGGAATTCAGTTCCTTCAAGGCAGATTCAAAGCTCAAGAAGCTGTCAATGGTTAAACATGACGGAGGGTGTGATGAAGGTAGACTGATAAACACGCATTGCCCTGGTCAGCAGTTTCCTTATCGTTCTGTATACGTACCTGGGCTCTTATCCATTTTAACTAGGGTCTCAATTGTGCTTATAAAAGGCTAGGGGATTCGAAAAAAAAAGTGTGCAGTCTATTTTCTATCCCTGTTCTTTGTCGCTTATCTGAACTGACATAAATATGAATACTTGAAGACCCAACACTTATGGGCTAGAGCTGTACACATAAAGAATGACTTGATAAGAAAAAAGGATGTCACGTATTATAGATGGTTTGTAAAGGAGTGGGTTGTAAATACACAGGGCATCAGGGTCAGAGGCTGTAGGCATATTTCACATCTGTCAATGCCAGTCGGTTGTCACATATATCCTCCAGTGGTTGAGGGCTTGAGGATGTCTGGGCTTTGTAAAAGACAACTATCAAAGTGATATTCATGCATACAAAGTGCTTCTAACGTCCTTTTTCATATTTTCTTTTGAACTGGTCATCTAGTAATTACATGTCAGTTGCTTCCTTTCAACGTGATGTATCGCCACATGACGGACACTGACTGTACACTGTGAATTCAGTTACTTTTAGAGGGAGGATTGGCATTGGGAATTTTTCTTTCCTAAATGTGTAAAAGTCATACTTTAGAGATTTACAAGTCACTTAGGTAGCCCTATAAATCATGTACAGCATAGATACCCAGCAAATTGTCGTCATCTGTTGCCATGATTGATCATCAATGGTGACTCCTTTTTGAGTGATAACTCATTCCGTCATCTTTCGCCACTGTGTGTTAGACTCACATGCCATAGCAATTGCTATTCCTGGTGATCTTGTGCTATAACGACGTTGTGTTCCATCTAGCGACATGTGTGAGCCACTTCACACAGGTTGACAAGGACTCACAACAATTTGCTGGGTAATAATGTGCTTTTGGGAGATTTCGAGGGTACTAGAAGGATTAGAGGGAAACATGCCATACTGAGCTAACTATCAGGGGAAATATAAACATAGAGGCAGAGCAGTATATCTAACAGTTTATCACCAAATTGAATGAATAAAAGAACCGTTATGGATAGGATAAGCGATTCGCAAATGAGATACAAAGTCTATTGGGTGTTTGTATAAAGCAAAGAAGGTTACTTTTCTATCTTCTTCTAAAACAGGTTTTCAGATAGGTTTGTAATGCGTCATGGAAAATGAATAAAGGAATGTACAAAATGCACATCATATTTCATGTGTGCGAGCTGCACCACTTAAAAAAGAAAGCAAATTAAAAAAAGAAACTAGTAATATCACCACTAACCAAGAAGTGTTGGGTCAAGTCGTTATGTCCTCTCTGGGTGTGTATACACAAGGACCTAGACATTGACCATGGCTTGAGAGTTCCAAACTTCAGGACTGTCTATGTAAACACAACACCCACAACTGGCCTAGTCCCAAGATGCGGTCAATGGCAGGCGCCGTTTAGTCCATAACATGACTCTCTCTGGGAATATACCCCATGTGTGTGAGACCCAGTATACATGGACGTTATTTGGTTTTACTCTTATGCGATGTATGTTATGTCTGTGGTTTATCAGATTGTGCCATTTTAGCTAGGGTATATCACATGAAAAGATTGATGCATCATCTACAATTGTTATTCATTCATAATGACCTAAAGTGTGCATTCATAGCTTGAATCGATCAATGACCTACAAGTGTAGTTCAACAACGAGTTTTAGATTACAGTTACCTATGGGAATTAAATTGACTTTCTCAATTTTTCAGGTATAAGGTCAGGGGAGATCGGGTCTTCCAAACCGTTGAGATATTGTTATCAGGAGAACACATCCCTCAAACCACTATGCTCAACCTGTGAATAATACATGTAATAAGCTGGCCTCAAGACAAGCAAGCAACACGTCTACTATACGCCCTGCATCTAGACATCAAAGATATCTACAAGAGAAGACAAATCATTGCTCCAAAGAGTGGCACTTAGATAATAAGATTAGCCATTAGCAGCAAAGAATGCCATTGTGGCTATCATAGACCATATTTGTAGACTTTATCCATTCCCATCTGAGCTGACTTACTGAAGAAGCCATTAGCATTTGAAATGCATTTGAAACTGTTACTGTCAGAGCACCGTGAAACTAGCACCATTGCCTTCTCTGATGATTTAGCTGTTAATTGGAGTTGAGGGAATAAGATATGTCAGACTGTAGATGCTTAATTGGCTTTCCTCAAAGCTAATGAGCCATCCTAGTAGCCAGAGGAAGTGGCTCAATGTCCTGAGCCAAAGCCTTTGGGGTGCTAAGTGAAGACACGATGTGGCAGTCAGTATGTGAACAATGATGTAACTACTTGGCTACATACCAGCTCTCCTCTCAGTAGGCCTACTCTGTATAATTGTGTTCTCAGCAACTCTTCCCGTCCTGGGACAAGCCCAACAGGATTATAAAAATGGAGTTAGAATAATGGTGGTTTTACTCCAAATTTGGAACAAAGCCTTCACTGTTATTTTCATGTAGATTCCTCACAAAAAGTTTTCCGGGGCTTAATTGAAGAAGCCACAACGTTACGATGCATAAATAACTATGATTCATTGCACAGTATACATGTATGTGGATGCCTGGTAGATTCCACAGGCATTTCCTGCGCTGCGCTGCGAACATCTTTGATTAATTCCCTCTGAGATAAGCTCTCTCTATATGCAGATTTGTGGTGAAGCATTTTAAGTTACACACTTCTGAATAGCTCTTTGATTTGCCTTTCTTTCAGTTTCATACTCAGCTAATACACCTTCTGTTGGTACACCTTTTGGTTGACATACATAACACACGTAAGGCAACTTCAGTATTCAGACAGCTTGATCATTGAGTCTTCCATAATGCCACCAGACTATTGCACTGTGTAAATAGCAATGAAGCTGGTATCGTGGACGGATACATTCAAGACAGGTACATGTATGTATGTCGTGCGCAAATTGTTTCGGCGACAGAATACCTACAACACTGCCAACAGTAATCTCTTTTAGTTGCCCTTGGATGACAGCGGTCCATAATTATTTATTCAGTACACGCAGAAGCATTTACCATAATCGGGTACGATCCAAGACAATATCAGAATTGGCATAAGATACATATGCAGCATTCCTTTCTTCTATGGGATGACAATATAGATCTACATAGATGTACTCCGGTGACGTCGATTTAAGATGGATTCATACTATAATTAGGGAATATGTATGGCCCTGGTCAATCTCTAGACTGCCTAAAGACGTCGAGGGGCTTGATGACACAATTTTTCAATCATGGAATTATTGTTATTATATCAAGAGAATCAAAAGTAGGCCGCAAAATTGGCCGGAAATTGTGGCTAAACATGGCCGGAAAAATGCAAATAAAGCTGGACCGAAAATGTAAACAGAAAGGGCCGAACTAGAAGCAGACCCAACTAAGATGTAAACAAGATTAATCACAGTCAGAAATGGGTGTAAACAACTTAGTGAAGACTTTGAAATATTATGCGTTGGCAGTAAATTCACAACATTATTTGCACCGTCGTTAGAGTGTACTATTCATCTAGATGATGCACGACCAGCAATGCCCACCTAGAATATCTCTGATTGGTCAGAGCTGCCAATAACAGATGCTCAGCCAATCAAGGAGTAGCTCTAAAATTGCCACACTGCTGGTTAGCGTTCATTACTATTCTCATAAAAATATAAGCAAATATATATGAAGGCCATCTCTAAAGATTTGTGATAAACAGAGAAAGCCAGTTTCTCTACTAGTTTACTAGCATGTTCTACACAACTTGTGCCCAAGAACTATATTAGGTAGTGAGAAGGGTCTTGTGCTGCTTACTCTGATACAAAGACAAGCTGAGTCTCAGTCCTGAGGGTGTTGCTCCTATAGTAAAAGGAAGAGTTGCCAAAAAAAGCCCTCATTTCCAGTCCTTTCTTTTCATTTAGCTATAAATAGTCCCTTTTGTTGCTCATAAGTGGTCATTCAAGTACAGTGCTCAAAAAGGGGAATTTGAGTAGGTACCTAGTTGGGAGAAGTCAGTCAGTACTATAAACTATAAATAAACTATAGAGCGTGTGACATGAGAAGTTACCTGGTAGTGCAGCTCTCTCTTTTTTAAACAATGCAGGTGACTTTTCAGACTAATGTGGTGAGTGCAAGTACTTAGGTGAAGCAGTGCACGACTTGTTTAGAAAAGAGGGCACATACTCACAGCTCTTTTTACAATAGGAGCAACACCCTCCAGGCCTTCTATAGCCTGCACCTCCTTCATTCTGATTTGCCGTCAATGAGAGAAAGGCAGTTATACAGAGAGTATAGTCATCTCATCTCCACCTCACCTGCCCCCAGGCCCATTGATTGAGTTCCTGCTAATATAGAAGGGGCTCTGCATATCTGTTTTTCCCCCAACATATAAGACTATCCTGCAAAGTATTTCGGTGAAGGACAGACCCGGGCTGTATAACTATAGTGTTACAGGGATTTGGATAAAATGTACGGTATAGCTGCCTCTGCAGTTGCTCTGCAAGCTATATTGGGATTGGAAATGTTATGGATATAACCCTCCCATTTGAGCAGTTCTATGATGATATACCTTTGGAAGCATTGAGCCTATAGACACTTCTGCATCAAAATAACCTTTAGCGCCATTTATAGTCGAATTATGGGTGTTGAAATACGGAAAACAGTAATGGAGAGAAGTGGACAAAACATTTACTCCTCACAGTAATTTGAGATTCAGTAGGAAGAAATGCATTACACAAAACCTGAAAGAAAATATTCCCAGCAATTCTTTACCGGTTCCGATAACAGCATACTATTTATTTATCTATAAAACATCCATGATGAATGGAAACAGGCAATTCAATCCAGAATGGAAACATTATGATAAAACAACGTGAAGTAAACTATTTAACATACCCATATGAGTTGGGAATAGTGGCGCCCATCGGACCCTTGACAACGACATTTCTCATATTCTACCCAGAAACTATCTAGAGCTATACACACACAAGAATTTAAGCTTTTCACTTTGTTAGGCTGAGGTTTCCACTACAGCCAAATCATATATTTTTATTGTGTTTTATATTAGTTCAGACGTACAATGTTGTTATGCAAAAACGTGTATATATACTGTCATATCGTATAGGACTGACCCGGGATACATCATCAACCAATGAGATAACTCCCTCCATTCACTGCAGAATTATTTTGGTACATTATGTAACACCTGGTACCCATCATGCTGGCTGTTATAAGTGCTGATCTCACCAGGTCCCGGATAAAGCAATGGTGGACCCACTGGACCTCAATACTGAGCCCTATACATACAATCCCACTACTAGTGATATCCTGTACACATCCCATGTAGAGAACCTGGTATCAAAATCTATACACTCATTTTTATATCCCTTAACTGCAATGCATTTTACTCTACATGTTATTTTTTGTTTAACTTTGATATGCTATGGACCATGGCTTGCAGCCTGACTCTGAAATTGAATTGAGCTGAATCTAATAAGATGTACCTGTAGAGTAAACGGGAGATCTTAATGGGCTATATCATAGACAGAACGAGCATGCTAGAACATGAAGCCAGAGGATAAATCAGACATACCACTTATTTTCCTGTCGGCCCAATAAAGAATAAAGAAATCAGCTGTCACCGATAGGACTCTCAGTAATGAAAGTCGGAGGGAATTGCCGTTCTAAATGATATATCAAAACTTTAGGTCGGGCTGGGGAGAGGAAGTGGGCAGGGTATTGACGGTTCACACTCCCCAATCACAGCCAGCGCCTGGTGAACTGGTCGTGGAGCCAAGTCTAAATATTGCCTGAGATGAGCCTCCCTCTATCGGCCACTGTCGCTTTAGACCATATTTAAAGCCCATAGCTCAACTCTGGGGTATAGGTCCATTGATATGAAAGTGTAGAGGAAAGTGGGCTAATGTATTTTAAAGCTGAGGGTAACTCAGGCCAATCGTAACTTGTACTGAACATTTAACATTATGTGTACAGGATACAGGATATGAGGGTCGGGAGGATGGAATGGACTTCCATAGGTAAAGGTGAACATACTTTATAGCTAATGTTTAAGTAGGCATTGATGAAAATTGATTGGCTCCAATTCTCAAGTCAATTTTCTATTTCAAAGAATTACAATTATGATATAGATAGGAGAATAATATTCAGTTATAACACTGAAAATAATATTTATAAGCCTTTACGAAGGTGCTCTGTTTTGACGACTTAAGGTCGTCTTTCCACGATGATGGCCTTGGTGATCATGATGATCACCTAGGGTCATCACTTTGGTGATGCTTTTCTAACAGCACCCAGCTAATTGTCGCATCTGTCACCATGATTGGTCATCAGTTGTGACTCCTTTTTGAGTGATAACTCATTCCATCATCTTTCGTCACTGTGTGTTAGACTCACGTGGCATAGCAATTGCTATTCCTGGTGATCTTGTGCTATAACGACGTTGTGTTCCATCTAGCAACATGTGTGAGCCACTTCACACAGGTTGACGAGGACTCACAACAATTTGCTGGGCAGGGGGCCCTAGTATACATCATTAAATTGATGACCCAAGGTGATCATGATGATCATCTTGGGTCATCACTTTGATAATATTTTTCTGCCACTAAGGGGCCCTAGTATACAACAATGGAATATACAATACCCACCCTGTGGGATATATATATATATATATATATATATATATATATATATATATATAAGTTAATGTGTTGATTCGAAGTACCGGTAATATTAATATATATATATCGTTATATTAATACCGAACATTATAACAATAAATATGGAATAATTAAGAAGACATTGGGTTTGGTGAGAATTGACTTTGTCAATATCAATCCTATACATGCCTTTATTAAATAAGACAATAATTTACAATATAATACAATAACAGAGCAATATATAGAAATAACAATATAATACAATATAATAGTAATATATACAAATAATCACAATATCACAGTAAAGTTTAAAAATTCCAGCACCACCCAGCGTGGTGTATGCTGTCTGAGTATATGAAGCCAATTGACCGTTAGTTCAACTGCTGGAGCTTATATACTGGAGGAAATGTTATGTGTGACGTCATAGAAAATCATGCGCCCCAGACAAAGTAGTACCAACGTATCACTCATTAATTATATATATATACCTGGGAGTATATAGTCCCATATATATATATATATATATATATATATATATATATATATATATATATATATTGATTCTTATCTTCAATCCTCTTGATCATGGGTCTTTATAAGATGAAAGATCTGAGGAATCATATCACACTGGAACTTGTTCAAAAAAGAAATATGGGCAAAATTATCAAAGGTATAAGCATATAATAGACACCCCTTTTGCCACTAAAACTATAGTTATGACCTTTGGGACTAGCTGCCATTTGTTATACAAATTCTAATATGCCTCATCAGGGCATAGGTCAGCTGTAAGTGCCCACAATAAAGACCTGGTTGTGGGAGGGAAGGGTGTAATTATGCAATTCTTTGGAAGTGATAATGAAAGCATGTTAATTAATGACAAAACAATGATCTACAAGCTCCTCTCTGATCTGGTCAGATGGGTACTCTGTAGTGATCACCCAGGGTGATCACACATGATTAGTTCAAAGATAACCGGTTTCTCTCCTCAGTTGTCATCTTTAAGATGACAAAAAGTAATCACTACAGAGTACCTTTCTAAGCCATATATTTTCCTGTAGTTTCAGTGCAGATCAACATCCAAATGGGGTCCAAGAGGTTTAAGGGAAAAACTGTTTCAGCCAAAGGACACCTGCTTTCTTAAAAACATGTGAAGCGACTGGTCTGAACCATTTGCTGTGAGCATTTTCCCAGGTGTGCTCTCGACAATTAGAAGAGGCATTGAAAACATTTCTGTTGGAATAATTCTGGAAAACAAGGAATTTGATTTGAATCTCTTTGTACTAAGAAGGGACAAGAAGGGCCTTCACTATTACCGAAATGTCCATAAATAGGGACAGCTGCTTGGATTAAGTAATGACTAGAACATTGATCATGTGATAATCAAATTGATCAAGGATCAGGGCATTAGGCATCCACTGTAACCCATTAAGATTCATCCCCCTCTCTGAGCTACACTGTACCACAGGTGGAAAGTGGTTACAGAATGTGGAAGCAGCTCTATATATCATGGCTTCTTACACTGAAAACATGCCGCTATTGAAGAGTCGTCATATATGACAAGTTTAGGGTCGTCAGAGGGTCGTCAGGCCTTTGTGACCACCCTAAGTCGTCATACTGACCACCCTGGCCTTACCATTAGTCTGTATATAGACCAGAAGAGGGCCCCACTATTCATTTCTGTAACACATTTGACGATCCCTTGGGTGTGTACAGGCTCAAATATATATATTGTACTTATTGTAAATTATATTATAAAAAAGGGGAATATAAGTATCATTTGATACAACATACTTGTACAAAGATGGGAATGTTTTAGTAGAAATATAGAAAAGGAGATAGATCAATCGAGTAATGACACCTCTCTTATGACTAGTGCTAGGGTATAACTCCTTATTTATTGAGTGTGCCTAACATAGAGTAGAACAGTGTGCTCACACAGTACTACAATGATGTTCAACTAAACCTATGACCCCCCCCCCACTGCCAATGAATACTGATTTATGGGTAAGGGGACAACATATAATTAGAAAATTGGGAAATTGTAAAAGACAATATTAGAACATCTATAATTTCTACTCAGGTTGATCTGGCTTTAAAGGGCAGCCATAGTGACGACTTTAGGTCGTCAGTGACGACCTAAAGTCGCCATCTATGACTACCCCATGACGACCTAAAGCTGTAGATTTAGGTATCGTCAACCTGAGGACCTAAAGTCGTCAATATTGACGAGATTTGGTTCCCGGAGGTTTTCAGTGTAGTACAATGAGGTCGATTCAACAATGGTCGTATATTTTGGAAGTCATTAGCATTTGGCATTCGCTTATTTTAGCAGAAGTAATTACTAGATGAGAAGTCTTTTGTTTACTGTAATTAAAATTGTTACGTATCGGAAAGATCGCCTTTGAGAAATATATGGCATGAATGTTTCCTTCAGTGGCACAACCACCACTAGGTTGGTATTGCTAGACTGTTGTAGGGCGTCACTGATTCACTAGATGATAGCCTTTCTGAATGTCAACCAAACCACAGCCCTCTACGTATCATGCCCGACTGCCTTCTTACCGTGATGGATGGAGCTGTCTATTAGTATGAGTCCTATAGAAACAATGCATCCTACTTCAAACTTCTGTATCTGGTCCTATCTGTACAAGCGGCATGGCTGCTACAATTGAAATCAATGGGATTAGAGAAAAATTTGACTAATACCCACAATCCACTAGCATCTGCCAGCGACAGAGGCCAAATGGACTATGGGTATTTTTAGAAAGCTATTTCCATTACCACAATAAGGGTAACACTTCACTCTTCCAGCAGAGAGTACCATTAATCTTGAGGCTTTATCAGTTTCAGTTTCCTCAATATGGGGGACCTCAAAAACAACCGGAGGTCACACAAACCTATGGTCCGAATATCAGATTCAGGGCTGTTAGTCGGGTGTCTTGGCTGTCCAAAACTGTTTTTACTTTTGGGATACAGTGATGATTTGCTAGTCTGTGGCAAAAAATGTAAATGAGAGGACCTGAACGTTTCCTATGCTGCCAGATGAGCCTTTGAAATGTAGCTCAAATTAACCTTTTGCTTACCGTAGCGGAATGGCTAGCCTAGTATCTTAGCTGCCAACTCCCCCCCCCCCTCAACAAACCCCCCCCCCCCCCCACGTCCATTGTGCATATACATGTAGCCTTTGTGGTTAGCTTCAATTCATGAACGTCCCCACTCGCATCAGCTTCAGAGTAATGGTTTATGAGGTAGACTTCAATAAAAGTTAAAATCAGTAAAGAGTCTGTGGCTGACCAACTGACAATTCCAAATTGAATTTCTCAACAACTATTAGTCCAATTGACTTAGGATTTGAAGCATTCAAAATTATATTTAACGGTTTTGTATAGCTGATTCTGATAGCAAATTGTCTGGGCTTTCTAAAACCTTTTCAAGCTTGTTATTTTGTCCGTTAGATCTTAGTATTTCAAGCAAGAGGTGAAACAAAGGTGTACTTTTTTCTGCCAAAAATTGGTTGTGTTTAAATCTTATTTTCTGCTGTTTGGTGGAAATGTAAATAATGGTGAGAATGGCTCCGATGGTCACAATGGCTACTCAAACACTAAAAGAGTCAGAAAGGAAGATGCCTGTTTGTGCAATACACGCTATTTTTAAACAAGACAGGTGGCTGTTCAGTGTAATGCGGTGACTGCAAGTTGAATAATGAAGCAGAGCATGACATTTTAACATCAGAGGTTACCTACTAAATGCTCGCTATGGCTCATGTGCAACAGCCTGCTTAATATTTCCATCTCCTACACTATTTCAAAGAAGGTGAGTAGGGGTAACGCGAGCGATTTGAAAAAGCCTTCTACCTTTCCCAGGAGCAGTTCTATGATGGCTCTTATGCTAAATAGAGCTGGGAGTAGATGCCCTCTTTTCCAACTTCCACTCACCACATCAGTCTGATAAGGCACCTGTCTTGCGAAAAGATAGTATGTGCTGCACTATGAGGTACATACTTTTGTTGCCTACTTTTTAAGTGCTCTTGTTTTGACCACTTGTGTGTAACACCAAAAAAAAAGTTAGGACTGCTGCAGGTGAGGCACTTCGTATGCAGAATCTACCTTTTCCCATAGGAGCAACACCCTCCTGATATTGAAACTGCAACTCCCTACGACGTGCAACGCACCTTGCCAATACGAGGTACTTCAGGCTCCCTGCATGGTTTAAATAAAGATACTTTCATGTCTTCTTATGATAAGCCAGCAGACCTACGAGAGTGCCACACACACTTTGCTTTCTACATGTGACAACAGAGAAGATTTATGCCCAGGTCAGTTAGGTACCATGATTGTAGCTTATATTATATACCAGCAATAATTACTTAAGCAGCTACTCTTGGGCATCTGTATCACGAACATCACTGGAGTTCAACTCACGGAACTAGCAGAGGTATTAAGACAGGTTCCACGACCCAGCCGAAGCACAAATCCTCTACAGATCAGGGAATCGGGAGATAAAAATATGTGTTGAATTGCCTTTTAGTAAATTAAGGCCATTAACTAATTAGCTGATTTTACTATAAAGTCGGGATGAAATTGGCAAGTGGCCCTGAGCACTGATTTGCTGGTTGATTCGAACTTATGCCATGGTGAATATTGACGACACTATAGATTAGTACTACTTACGCCGTATTCAATGGGGGGGTGGAATACGAATATAACGGCTTTGTTGAATACGGACAGCCTCACCTCTGGGAATACGATCCTAAATTATTCACTGATCGTTGACATTTGCTTATTTATTTATATAGTAGGATTACTGAGCAGCTAGGATTCATTGGCATATTTTGCATGTATTTTACACCATCTTCATATTGAACTAACTGCTCTCATATCAGCATGTTTTGTCACAAATGGAGCCGCCTGATGGACCTCATGTTGTGAATGACAATGAGATTAATTAATATTATTTTGAAAACACCTCCTGTGCAGCATATCTCATGGAACCACGACAGAATAAAGGGCTCCATAGAAGATCTGAATATCGTTTTTATGAGGAAGGCTGAACCATCAGTAATGATCAAATTAAACAGAATGGTTCCCTGCAATTAGAGGAGGCAATGGCAGTTATTTTTCCCGAAATAATTCTGAGAGACAGGGATGAAAATAGGAGAAAAAATGTCAGAATCTCTTCACATTAAAGGAGACCTGAGAATGCCCTTGAGCTGACAGTCATTTGCATTAACAGGATCTGTCAGCGGTTGTTCAAGTAACGAGTAGAACATTGATTCTGTAATGATCAAGGTAATTTTATTTCTTTCAAGGTTACAACAAAACGCATTCAACTATCCCCACCCAGTTTCCTCCTCTGTCGACTTGACCGTTGCTTCACGGCTGTTCTACACTGAGTCCTGAGCCTTGCCACACCTGCCAAAGCTCTACTCTATTATTCCCTCTATCCTTTCCCCTAATCACGCATCCTCTAATAATGTTCCTACCTCCCTTCCCTCAGGCATTGGTACTATACGCAGATAACACTGAGGAACATTTTTGCACTTTCGGAGAGCAACTGGGATAAAAGCAACTGATCTTGGTCAATTCAAGGCTGCTGAATTCAGAAATCACAATGAAATTGCTGGGTTTCTTCTCATTTGTGAGTAATTTAAAGTTCAAGATGCATAAAATGCTATAAAAGTGCCAATACAAATAAAAAAATTTGGATGGATGCTTATTCTTTTCCAAAGTAAGGTTCATATATTCTGGATAAAACATGCCTTCAACATTAAGAATATGTGGTATATAGTCACTATAAACCTATTAACTGCCTATAAAATAGCGATTTTACGTATTAAAACAGACCTATGTTATTCAAGTACTGTGTCAATGTAGGTCTGCATCTATGTAGTACTACTGGAGGCTGTTGCGAAAAGATTCAGAACTAGTTCTGTCGGAGGTGCTATTCCCAAAATGAAACTGACAGAATTCAGGGAATCAATTCTCTGTTGTGTTGCCAAAAGGTAATTGATCATAGAAGTGGTTTAGGAGTGGTCGGGAATTGAAGAATGCTTCCCATTTGAGAACAAATTCCCGGCTAGTTCCCTGCTATAATTCCCTGGAGGGTATTTCAAAACCATAGCAATAGATATCCTTTTGTATAGCCCTGCTGGCCTACTATGGGAAGCATTCAGGCGGAACCAATCATGGAACCAGTTCCCCCAACTTTTTGCAATGCAGTCTAATTCAGAGCAAGTCAATTCCATTACACTAAAAAGTGGGAATTGGTCTCTGAGGCTGGGGAATCCCTGGGAGCTGGAAGGTGCACTAGCTACAGTGATTTCCAAGTCTTTTTGCAACAGCGTCCTGAATAATATGCAGGTCAAAGCCCATTTTTTCCTTATTCTAGGGCCACACAATATTGTTATGATGATAATAATATGCCAATGCAAAAGAACCCCAAAAAATATTCAGTATAAATGATGAAGTGCGTTATGTTCTTATCAAACAGCTATCCAATATCATAGAATCTTAAAGTGAAAATCTCTATTTTATCGGCAATGAATCGGTTCATAGTGACTATATACCACATTTTCTTGATGTTGAAGACATGTATTATCCAGAATATATGAATTTAATGATAAAAATAAGAAGAAACCCAGCAATTCCATTATGATTTCTGAATTCAGCACCCTTTAATTGACCAAGATCAATTGGTTTTATCTCAGTTGTTCTTTGGTGGTTCCTCAGTGTAACAGCCTTCATCCGGCATTGACCCAGTAGGCCATGTCAAACCCCAATGACGACAGATCTGTCCAAACCGCACATTAACAGCTTCTATTAGGTACAGATCAGCATTATCTAAAAACCAATAATCAATTCATGATAGCAGCGTATCAGCCAGAAACCTGCTTGTATGAAGGTCGCCGTTCACTGCAGGTTATGCTATGTCACTTTACTTATGTCAATGTGTACATTTACATCTATAGTAGTGCTACATGTATATTGGAATAAAGACAAATAGCCATGCATGTTTCAGCGCCTGTAATGTGTGCAAGCAAGCTCTATCACCCCTATGACTGATGCAGTGCACAATAGTTTTCTTGTAAGGCTTCAGTCAGTATGATTATATTCAGAACATCAGAGGAGAGTAGGGATCCACAGTTTATTATAAGATGCTGCTTTTCGTTTTGCTTTTTTAAAGGATTTAATGACTGTCCCTTATTGGACACATCCTTGCCATAGGACTGGCATAGGAATCTGGAGGTAGCTCCCTTTAGTATTACAATTTACACACCTGCCACTATTATCTTGCTTATTTTGAAACCCACTCCACCACCCATGGCCCCTCTTTCGTCCCCTGTTACTGCCACCCTCTAAATAGCTGATACAGAAAAATCATGACCTTACACTGGTATAATGATGTTTTTGACAAGGCCCTACAATTAGGCATTTACCTGGCTTAGCCATCATCCCATTATCATTGAACGTTGATTTAAGTGTAAAATAGCATGCTGTTAGAGCAGTATAACCACACAAAATTGCTCTTCAAAGCTGATTGTGGGGTTCCAGCAGGCCTATAATCTACTCCGCTTTGCTGGCAATTTAAGGGATCAATGCAATAGCAGTTTTTGTTGGTAGTCCTGTGTGATTTGTGTATAGTATTGGCAGGCACTAGGCAAATGTGGCCCCCGGCCAGTAGTATCATGGCGTAAGTAGGTTAATCGAGCCAACAAAGAGTATATTGTGTGAGCAGACCTGAGAGATATTGAGTCATGTCATAGAGGAGGTGTGGTAAGATAATAAGTGGGCACCACTATTATTTGGGAAGCAGTAAGTATTGCTTCACTGACTCTGCTTCATAGGTATTTTCCCAAGCCATACCTTACTGACGAATATCGAGGCTATGAATCGATTCACTTTTATGCTGTTTGAATTCCATTGCAGATGGTCGAACTGATTGAATTGTGGAGATGGGTTCGGAGTTGAATTAGATGAGTGGATATCAAACATAATTCAACAGGCTGTTAAAATGTCACTTATATGTGTTTTATAGCGAGCTTAAAATAGGAATTCTTGGAACATGCTCAGATGAGTAGTACTAACGTATCAAACGAAATGTCCGAAATGTCCATTCCAATGCATATTGCGCTGCAAACTAATTCATGCCCTCCAACATAACAATCTAACAATTTCATCCAAATTTGAGGAAGGTCCGATGGAATATGAGGGGAAAGGAAAGCTGAGGTAGTTTGTGCTTTGGCACATCTGAAAGAAATCCTATGTTTGAGCCCTTACTATTTGACATACTGATTAAATTCACTGATACCTGAACCTACATATGGCAGGGATTTTGCTGGCGGCTTGGTGAGTCTCTAGGCCATTGGGTGATCCTTGAAGGTGGCTGGGCAGTCTTTATACATTTCTGTTTAAATAATTGCTCCGTAGAATATGCCTGGAAAGTGCATTCTTCACCTTTACATCAACAGAGAATAATCCCCGGGAATAATCTTAGGGTGAGAGTGAGAATGTAATCTAGTGTCATAGAAGCCTTTAAGTTAAATAACAACCCTAGATTGTCATACAAGGGGGTCCTTCTTATTTAGTTAATGACAGTCTTTCTGAATGGCATGTCGACCACAGCCCTCTCCATGTCCTGACCTGGTGCTATCAGGTAGTGGAGATTTTGTCACTTAAGGCTTCAGCCTGCCATCTAATGGTGATGGATAGCATCTCTATGGGCATGCCTAGGACCTATAAACCCAGCTTAGTCTATTTCAGGCTTCTGGTTACAGTTATCATAGCCATAGTTATGCATCATATGTATCAAGCGTGTTTAACCAATGTCATCTGATGAAATATAGCTGAGGGACTGGTTATTTTCATATAATGCTGTTGGTGTAGACACCCCCGGCCCTCTATCATCAATATTACCCTATGCATGCCACCCAAGAATGAAATTGCTTAGAGGTGAGAGGCAATCATTCTCTCTGCAACCCATCATTCTCCCTATCCCCTAGGTGTCATGAAGTTTAATACATTAAAATAACACTTCTGTCGTTCAGATGAAAAAAGAGATAAGGGCAAAAAAGAAATAAAGGCCACAGCTAATTTGATACATGGCCACAGACTATATGGAGAGCATCTCATGGTTATTCAAAGTGTCATTGGCATTTGCGACACGTAGTCAAATCAATTAGGTAGACCCATGGACGTTAATTAAGCAAGTAATAGATTGGACTCAATTGCTCATGCTGAGGAATACTGATGTTGAGTTATGGGCTGTTTTTGAATATCAATCAATTGTGGCTCCGTTGGCGCCTTAGTAACAAATACCCAGAGAATACACACATGATATAACCGGATAACTTTCTGGAGGCCATTGCGAAAAGATTTGGAATTGGTTCTGTCGGAGGTGCTATTCCAAAAATAGAACTTACTCGATTCAGGGAATTGATTCCCTTGTGTGTTGCCAAAAGGGAATTGGTCAGAGGAGTGGTATAGAAGTGGTCCAGCTTCAGGAAGTAATTTTCAAGTAGGAACCAATTCTCTGGGTAAGTCGATTCTTGCGGGGGGGAAGGGAGATCGGAGGATTGGAAGATCAAATAGCTACAGTGAGAATTCAATTCAAATTCTTTTCACAGCAGCTTCAGATTTATGCTTTTGCTTATGTTTGATGAGTATTGAAGGATTATGAGGGAGGTCACTATTGCAAGTGGTTTGGGTAATCCTGAGAAGTTTCAAACCTCATTGACCCCATCAGGATGCTGATCCTGCCACCCCATCAGGATTCTGATCCCGATGAGTGGGTGATTGTGAAGTTATTGGTTCGAGGAGGGACAGAGTGTAACAGACGAGTATATGGACTCGGGCACACTGTCCTAAGACGCGGCCTATTTATTAATAAAGAAAAGATTAAAAATAAAGTCCAGCATAACAGCAAACAGCTCACAGCCAACATGGAACCTGATTTGTATGACATCACAAACATGTGACCCAACTGTGGTGTCCTAGTTTGACACCAGAGGTAGTGCCAGTGCCGAGACCAAATGTCCCACACACTCACCAATACACCATTCAACCTATGTTTGGTTGAATGGTAACATTATTTTTATTTTCTGCAACTAATCGTGTAAACCATAAGCTTGACATAGCAGCAAGTAGTATATAGGAAAGAAAAGGCGAATTCCAGATTGCGCAAATGTACAAAATTGCTGTTTGATAAGAAAACCTCTACGACTAAGGGGACCTCATAATGTTTTCATTTTGTGTCCCTATAAATGCTTAGGCGATAGGGTGCTATTTCCATATATAGCATTGGATTATGATAACTATACATATACATCTTTATTTTGCTCTAATCACTGGAAATGACCATTATGAGTAAAAAGGTTTCATGACTTTCATAATTTACGCATATATGCATAGCTGTTCTAGATGCATTAGTTGTAGGCCTATCCGTGAGGACTAGGCGACAACAATAGTCATGTATTCTGTCTGTACAAAAAAGGCTTCAGCCATTATACATCACCTAAAATACGTAGCCGTGGCCAGAGTTCTGTAGTAGGCAATGTAAGATGAGCTATCTTTGCGACTGTACACACTGAATGCAATTTATTTATGTAGCAGTACCGATTTGATTATTTTTATTTTACGGCCAGGTTCAAATGAGATCCTCTGAATCTTCTCTTTTGTCACATGCAAATTTTTCCAAATATAATTGAATTGATAGAAAAAGAAAAAAGTACGACTTAACGTCCAATAAATCAGGACAAGAAGGGTGTGTTTCAGGCAGTTGGGCAAATGGTTAATTTGTTTCTAAGGAGTTTAGGTTACTAGTCAACGAACGTGTGTGACGTACGGCAAAATTGCTGCTGGGCCGGTGGGAACTGCCAGACTGAGCACTGGACCTAATGTCTCGCTGGAATCTTGGGCTACATTTAGGATTTACGGCTTGCAAGTAGGACCATTATTAAGGTTCTTACAGCCTAAAACAAAAGGCAAAACTGTTTGTCAGGGTTTAAACAGTTCAATGATTAAAATAGTGAGTTCATTCTTGTTTTTCATTATTTCTCTCCTGACAATGATTATCTTGAGACCTGTATTCGGTCCTGCCAAAATCAATTCGGGCCTGCAGAACAATAAAATCTGCAGAACCGAATGTCCTGCTAGGAGAAAAACTTTTCATATAGACTGTGGTTAGTCCAGACATACTGACTAAATCCTGAATAGATGCCTCACGATATCTCTGCCAAATAATCACACTTCAGTGTGCACTATCAGAATGGGAGACAGTAGACTCCATGGGGAGTTGGCAACACTGTAGCAGTCACCTCCTGAACAAGGAAACACACAAGGGTACTTGGCCAGGGTAGAATAGACCTCATTGTTTAGAAGAGCAGAGATACCCCCTCCCTTTCAACCTTACACAGTGCAGGAGAGATCAATATTAAGTGCGGTCTTAATGATCCTTAACCACCAGTACATTAGTGAATCAATCCTCAATCCCAGGCCCTGCCGGGACATCACAGGGCTCTTGGACCCTCTCTACCTGCTAAGCCTCTATATTGTAATTTAGATGGGACCAGAGAAGACCTACAGAGAAGGCCATACTCTGGAGGTGTTAGAACCTAGATCCATACATCCATTCGCCCTTAGCCGAGTTTCGAAGAGGAGAATTAGAAAGAGGTGATCCCCAACCTACTCAATCGAGAAAGTCTACCAAGTTGGAGCACTCCCATTTTGGAAAAGGGCATTCTGGCAAAGGAAGAACCAGATCAGTGTACAGACAAGTATTGTTTTATTATTAATGACTAAATCTTAATTGTGCACTCTCGATAAAGCCTACACTGCAAAAATGGTGTTTAGATTTTAAACATGTTCAGGTCTAAACACGTTTAAAACCTAAACATATAGGTCAGTTATGTGTCTCATCGACTACACATTTAGGAAATGAATACTTTTATTCTAACTACATAAACATTTATGCTAAACATGTTTAGATGTTTAGAGTTGAAACAGTTGAATAATAGGTGTTTAGATTTCAACATCAATATGTTTAGATACTTGGATGTTGAATACACACCATGTAGCAGCACTACCTTTAAATGGACTATCTGCACACAGTTATAATCAATTGTTGTGACAAATGTCCCCAAATCCCATGTTTATCATGGTTTCATTTCATGTGAATGTCATGTGAATAGAAAGGGCAATAGAAAATTGATTAGATTCACCTAATGTCACCTACATTAGCATAAAATGATCAATAAGCTCCATGACTGACACCTAATTGATGTTATTCTGGAATAGATAAGGCAATGTCCTTCCTGCCAAGCTGTTGTACTTTCTCAAGTCTCTCATTCTGATGCAGTGTGTAATACATGTACATGTATATAGCTGTGGCTGACATCTTTGGAGACTGACAAGTAAATACCTGCTGATATCCTCCCAGTAATTGAGAAAACAAACAAAACATATCTTTTTTTTAATGTCTGCATACCTTAACTCTCCATCAAATCATTTAAACATCTAAACACAAAAATTCATAAACACCTAAAGACAAAAATTCATAGATATCTAAACACAAAGTTTTAACCTAAACACCTACATTTCTAAACACTTGAGCTAAGCACATTGTTTGGCTAAACAAGTTTAGGAAATTAATGTGATTACAAAAGCGTTGCAAGAATATGTTTAGAATTGTGTTTAGGATCTAAACACCATTTTTGCAGTGTATATAATGGCAGATGAGGGGAAAGGACCCTCCCTGCGGGATTTTTAGTACTGGATCTGGCCACTAGGAAAGCTACAAAGGCTAAAAATATGAAAAATAGACCAAAAAAAGCTTTTATGTACTTTTTTACATAGAAAAGGGTGATTTTCAAAAACGTTCTATTTCCTGGCACTTCCTGTGTATTTGGAATGTAAATGGAACGTTTTGAATCCAAAACAAGGCTTAATAAGGATTTTCAGATAAATATGTTGCCATGGCAACCAAAATTATATTCCAAATAGAAAAAAAAATAATGTCAACTGATAGAATGATTCCTGGAGATTCATACACTGAAAAAAGTATAAAGATGCCATTTCTAGATCTAAAGCTATGCCCAAATGTATGGAAAGGGATGGTGATTTTTTAATTGATTATTTAAATCATTATGCTAATTAGATGCCTGATTTGATTGAAACAATTAATGATAGAGCTAATTGGCTGTATTGATACAGTCATGTCATTCCATGTTTGTGAAGCAATATCTCCAAGACTAGAAGGGCTATCTACAAGTGTTATATCTCATTTTAAAGCCGACAACATTAATTTAAAATTTCATATTTAACCTTGGAGGACCCTTTCCAACTCAGCTACAAGAAATGATGCTATTTTGACAAGAATTCCATAGGATTTAATGCTATATGAATGATTTGAGCCTGAAATTGCCAATTATTCATATTAGTGTTCCCAATTTTCAGGTTAGACCCCTCTATGCATCAGTGTTTCACACAAATCTTTGTAACAATCCAAGCATTTATATTTTTCACTGAATTGGATCCCTGTGTCCCCAAATCACTGCAATTGTATACATGTTTAATTAACCATGTCCTTCTGTAGGCTATGATGATTCACAATATGATAGTGCTCATGGATTCTTAGGGTTGAACGAAAATTGAAATCTAATTTTGTCCTAACTTTGATAATGCAGGAAACCGTAAATTTAAATGGATGTTAATCATTTTAATATCTTAATTGCTTGCAAGATTCATTATACAGGGGTGTCCGAAAACTCACCATCTTAGGTCAGTCAATACTAATGCATCTAGAGCATCAAAATTGACACAATTAACTAAGTTTTCAACAGTGACATGAGCCTGTCATACTGCTATTTTGTAGTTCAAGTCGTCATTAATATCTTAAATCAAACGTGGTTGGCCTGACTGAAGATTAATTAAAGATATAAATATGATTGTTTGAAACTGGTTTTAAATGAATGCATTTGCATTTATTTGAAATGTGAGCACGTTGAGGTTTCAGATAAATTAATAATCCCAACAGTCATCCCATGATATTAAATAACGCAAATGGGCAAGTTGTTTTATCCTTTTACATATGTCCAAACGCGCAATACAATATGCATACATACTAAGCTCAGGCAAACCAAGCATAAGACTGTACGGTAAATGTATGTGTTCGCCTTTCCCATCTAGGGATGGAGCATAGGGCAAATCAATACGAGAGAACCTTAAATAGAGTCAATGGGCGGAGAAAGGCACTGCTATAAGGCAATCACTACCATTGTTTTGTTCGCAAACAGTCGATAGAGTAGTGGGTATATGGAGGTAGCAGGATACATTCTCAGTCAATGAGAATGTTCCCTTCATTCACTGCAGACTTTTAGGGCGCAACAACTGGTACCCACCTTGCTGACTGATTACGATATCAGTGCTTATCTCACAGGGTAACAGATCAAGCAAAGGTGTCTCCATTGGATAACCTGTAACCTTGGTATAGCAGATTTGCCACTAGTATGTGTTTGGCTCTATCTTATAGAACTAAAGCTAAATGTTGTGGAAGACCTTGAGAGTATTGGGTAAGCAGTCTGTGTTTATTGCGTCCTATCGATTCAGCTTTAGTCAAACGGCAGATGGCATGTAGTAGGTTTGTATTGATAAGGTGTATGTTATTGCATGGTATATTGAAGATACTGGCGGAACCCACACCTGCATGACTATAGAAAGATAATATCACGAAAACATCTCCCACTTGAGACTTATTATCAAAATTATAGATATTAATTCCTTATGATATGACATGTATTTACTATTTCCATCATTATTTCTGAAACCCTACGACTTAGATCAACTTACACATACCATGGACTGTAAAGATATAAAAAGAATTCTAAAAAAATGTGACAGCACAGACGTGGGAAGGATGAATGAAATAATAAATACAGATGAATTTAGGTAGTGCTAATGTGTTCAAAATAGTAACCTACACTTGAAACTCGAAGAACTTAGACCGAATCAAAGAGCAATTTAAGAAAGGCCTAATGATGACATGTCATCACATGATCTCACATACCTAGCTGATACCACAGCAGGGGTCAGCAATGACCAGCAATTATCTCCACACCTACAATTTTACCTTCCTTCATCACTACTATTGACTTTAAACACCCCATGTACCCTACCCTTTTACCGTGTAGTCCTACCCCATTTGAACCACCCTCATCACTCCTCTTTTCAACACTTTTAAGTCTGTGAATTCCATCCATGACTGCCCTGGGGCTTTGTCGATTCTGTCAATAATGATGACTTGTTCCTACATAGTTCCAGCATAGCCTGCAGACCTTCTACAGTGGCAAGGTCACACTGACATGGACTCGAATGTAGACAATCTCAACGTGAAACCACCCTAACCAAATCTCGCTGTTTATCAGACAGACTGTGAGGAGTTGGTACTAGTGGCAAATTTGGAAAGCTAGGAGTTAAGGGAGGCATGTAGAGGAGGTTAGTCCATGTATTGCTGATAACTACAGTGGTACAGATGTGCGTGGTTAATTTCTGGATATGTAGCAGCAGCAGGATTTTGAGAAGAGTTCCAACGACTTCTTTTAAAGGGGAAATCTATATTTAGCGTTCATGGACTCTATCGGATATCTTCCCTGTCTCCACCTTTGATATGCCAGGGGTTTATCATAAAGGCCCAAGGCTGACTTTCAAACTCGACTTTCAAATGTACACATAGTATTGAAAGAGTAAGATGTGTGAGATCAAGGGCTGGCATGGGGGCTTGTTGTGAGGAGGGGTGCATTGGATTTTGAATTAGAGTTGTTAGAGATAGTATTTGTATTACATGTCTAGGAATGGAAGTATGGAACATGATCATTATTTTTACTAGCTGTTCATTTTCCAATGAGAAGTGACAGTCTTTGCACCTAATGCATCAAATCTGTACCGATTCACACATAAACTCAGAAATTTTAGTGTAAGTTTATGCGTTAATGCTTCTTAAATGAGTTAAACCTGAACAAGGGTTTTTAGCTTCCTTTTGAACATTATTAGAACAGAGAACCTGTGTACCCTAATGAAAAATCAAGTTTTTTCCGAATACATATTTGCATGGATTAATGAATAATAAAATGAGGAAATAACTAAATATTCAGAAAAAGCAGAGCACATGGAAATAAATAATGACATTCTGCCTCCCTTATTCCGTTCAGCGAAATACCAGGTGCTTGATGGATGTTTCTCTCAGAATACTAACTAGGGATTTCAGTTTGTAATTATTTCAGGTTGGCTCCACAAGACACTTCTTTATATCTGAGAAGCAGGCTAATCCCTAGAAGCCTCAGGCCATTAATTAAAGCCAGGTTAATGAGCAAAATGAGCATCGTGGGATTCTGTGATGATCGATAATGTAACTTCTCAATGAGGAATAGAGCTATTACTGCTAAAGAGAAGGTCAAAAACCATCATTAATTTATTTTTGATAAGCAGGGAGAGAAACGTGGGAGCTCTTGTTCCTGTCACTTTTAACTGGTTCTAATGATAGCAGAGAGCAGAAGCTTTAAATATTAAGGCTTAAATGGAATCAAAAGAGCAGAGAACCTAAAGTGGGCAAAATAAGTATAAATTATTTGGTGAACTTAATTGTTTTACTATACTACGTACAGCATTCCCTGCACAGAAAAGGCTTAAAAAGGTACTCTGTAGTGATAACTATAGGTTCTGTGACAAAAGAGGTGTCCATCTTGAAACATGCTTATGCTTTGGTAATTTTGCCAAAATTTCTCTTTTTTATTAATCAATATTCCTGTGTGATAATATTCCTTACATCTTATAAACACCCATGATCAAGCAGATCGAAGATAACAATCAATATATATTCAACGGAGTGGGTGTTGTATTTTCCTTTGTTGTAAAGTACGGGCCCTAGTGGCAGAATGTGATGACCCAAGGTGATCAACATGATCACCTCAGGTCATCAACATGGAAAGGGGACCTTGAGTCATCAATACTGATCACCTTCATAGAGACCCATAATTTCACCCTAATATTTTCAGTGTGCAGTGTTTTTTTTCCCAAATTGTACTCATTCTAATATCTTATCCATTCAATGTGTCTATAACATAGTTATTGTAGTATGTCAGTCCTTTCTTAGCAAGATACATGCTTAGGTAACCTTTAAGGGCCGCTGATGCATTAATGCACTATGTCCATTGGTTGTCATTGTCGTAATGTTTACATATCGCAAGTACTCGCTCACTTCATTTCATCTTCAATGTGGACTTCATGTCCAATAAAACAAGTTAACCCAAAGCTACAAAGGTCATATTCCATTCACATATGACAGGCATGCTGCAGTCAGGCTACAATTATACATCATGGGTATATCAATCCCTATAAGATTGATATACCCACAAAGAGTCGGTTGGCTTGATGCACCAATCAAGTGCTTGAGAGGAGTCTTACCACCACTAAAGAAAATGCTATGGTGCATCATGACATCCAATGGGCATGATGCGCTCCCACACAGCAGCCCTGAAATGGTTAATGTCTTAGGAAACACAACATTGTGCACCGTTATCAGGCTGCTCTTGAGCTTCTCTGGAGCAGAGGGTGAGGAGCTCAACAGCCCTACATCAGATCCCCTAACCATCCTATTCTTTTACTCAACTGGCCGCCACCAGTAAACGGGACAATTAAGTGGCGGCCCCGTCCTACCTCATTCACCACTAGTTGGGGTGTTGAGCCCATGCCTGGCCGCACTCATGCCTCAAGACTTACATTTCCAGCCAAGCCTTCCAAATACTACACAACACGAGCCTGCCTCCCATGGCTCTTGCATAATGTATACATGTACAAACACATAGTATAGTCCTTAAGAACCCTTTTTCCTTTTGCGTGTTACTATTTTCGAACTCTTAAAGTTAGTTTTTGTCATTCGAAAGCAGTCACCTTCCTCAAAGACTTGCAATGGAGGCTTCTTTTACTGCTGCAAATGCTGAGACTTAATGAATTTAAATCAAATCATTTATTTACTTTGACAAATGAACGACCTACGGGCGTTTTCTTCTTTGGTCTCTATGGCGGTCATTATGGATGCGGATGGTGGGTTTCTTTGCTTCCCTGATTACACTTACCAAACAAGAAAAATAAAACATTCAATGGCTCTCACCGCACGCACGAAAAGGGGAAAAGAAATGCATGTCACAGCGGTGGCCTTTTTCTGACTGAGACAAAGGGATATGGAAATTGGAGATGGTTGGGAGTAAAGGATTTATGAAATGCTGATAAGCCAGAAAGCGAAGAGAGGAAATCGTGATAGGACATATATACGTGGAGGATATGCAGAAAAGTATACCCTATATACTAGCACATGGAAGTTTTGCGTGATAGATAAAAATCTTAAAACCATGTCCTTAACACAGGTCATTACACGAAATTTCCATATAAATTCTGTATAAATGAAATATATAGAGAAATCGCTTTGTGTCCACACAGAATATGAGACTGTATGCCTATAGAATGTAAAACCGGCAGACAAAATGATGGGTACGGATGTAGAGTGACTGACAGCCATACAGAGTTGGGGTGATTCTTTAGCATTCCCTTTGTACACTATAATCATGTCCTTGCTTCTGGGAGCCTTCACATTACCCGTGATGCATTTGCTATGTTAGCACATGCGCAGTCAATCATGACCAGTCAGCCGGAAGTGGTCTACTACCCAGCAGCGTCTGTTCACATCAGGGGGAGGATGTCTGACTACACAGCAGCTTATCCAGATCCAATCCGATATAGTGGTGATGGGAGAACTATAGGGAGAGAAAGCCTCCTCCCCAGCAACTTTCTGTAGTCTACTCAACCAAGGCAACTAAAGAAAAGCAAAGAAAGAAAGGGGTGCAGAAGAAAGAAGTGAATTGGCGATAGTCAGCCAAGTCGCTGCCTCAGATACTGATTATCCGCTTTTTAGTCACTATAGATGCCAGGCTATCAGACGGGCTGTGCCGACAATTAACACCATCCCCTCCTTCATGGAGACAGCACACCCATCAAGTCAGTCTGCAGTATTCAATGCCCCACCAATCTTAACCTCCAGCCACCCGTATCACATTTTATACTACGATTTCGGGACTTCCGGTGGGTTTATATGCAGTTTAGCCGTGCATTATTCTGCATATACCACCCTTGTGCATTTTTGAAATTTTTGGTATATACTTTTTCGAGGTCAAGTTGGATTTTTGGAAATTATGGCGTTAATCTAGCCATTTTCCATTGTGAAAAATCGTGCCAACTCGTATGAGGATTGAACCCCGGCCGCAGTGGTGGTAGGCGAAGGCCTTAGCCATAGCGCCACACTGAACGGTGATGAAAATCAATGCGAAAATAAAAAAGTTCTAACCTGAGGTCCTAGTCCTATGCTTTCATTCAGTTTTCATCTTGATTCCAAGCTTGTCATGTTATAATATTGAAATCCCAAGAAGTATTCGATCCATAGACGAGGAATGCGTGCTAATTTTCTCCATTTTCTTCGATATAAATAAGAATCCGTTGATTTTTCCATCGTACGCCCGTGGCCGCTCTGCGTGAAGCCATTGTTTTTGTTCCTTGCCTAGAGATGAACCGCCGTGTTTACACCCACATTTCGTATATCGAATCCAACCATGACAAGTTTTCAAATTAAAACATACATATCCTTAGACATCCTAGATGAGTACTCCATGCTTGATATGTCCGATATATTCGAAATAAATAAGAATCCATTGATTTTCCAAACGGGTCCGAAATTTTCGGCGTCTTTCTTGTACAACGAGCAGTTGACCTATATCTACATCCGGGCCACTGACACACTTTCTCCGGACAAGGAGGCGGCAGGGAATGGCCGGACCGCGACTCGCGTACTTTGGGAAAATCAATGGATTCTCCTTTATTTTGAAAATATATTGGACATAATACGTATGGAGGGATCATCTAGACTATCTAAGGATATGTATGTTTTACTTTGAAGATGTGTCATGGCTGGATTCCATACGAAAAGTGAGTGTAAACACGGCGGTACCTCTCCCGGCAAGGAACAAAAACAATGGCTTCGCGCAGAGCGGCCACGGGCCGTGTCGCTAGCACTTACAAAATGTCTTCGCCTGGCTATATTCTTTGGATTTCAGGTAAGAAATTGATACAAAATGGAGGAAATGGTGGTATAAACCTATTAGGTGATGCATATCGGGGCCCCACGGGCTGTATATGCTGTATATATACTGCCCTAGGGCCCCGATATGCATCATCTATTAGCTTAATATAAGCCTACATACCACCACACAAAATATAGGCCTATAGGTATATCAGATCCATATCACAAACCCTATATCCTATACCACATACATTACACCACATCCCTTCTATATGGTTCCTACAACACAACCTGTAGCCAATAGATACGAGAGACATTTCCACCACACCCTTTATATATCACATTGATATCCCATCCTCTCTGCACATATCCGACACCCTGCATTGATACAATACAGACCCTTTTCTATATACCACAGCCATTTCAGCTATAAACCTTCCAAACACAAATGGTCAATTCTCACGCACAGGCTCAACATACCTTTGCCCGCCCATGTACACTTAACAGGGGGTCTAACTACTTTAATATTGTTGATGCATTGACATTGCTGGTAACATTATCATACCATGAGTACCCACTTTTGCCTATGTAGTGACATAATCTACGCCAATAAGAGGGCAAAAGGTGGATAATTCAGAGGTTTTCAACTGGGAAAAATATAATTAAAACATGTTAGGTGATTTATTTGAGGTACAATAAGATGCATGGTATCACCTTTCATATGGACTATTGTTGAATTGAAAAACAAAACTTTTGACACCATCATAGGTCATTTTCAATTATTTTCTTATAATCTATAAGGAAAAATGTAGTTGTTTGACATTTGCATCACTGTATGTAGGTACAATAGAATAAGTATAATATCAAGGAGAAAATCCTCTTGGGATATATAGATGTCTAAGTTTTTAGGGCTCAATGGGCGGAATATAATGTCAATATAAAATATTTCTAACATGCACTTGTCAATGACTTATAGAATAACCGTACCTAGGTACATTACATCATTGATTAAAAAAGAGTGCTCACTGATTAGTGAATTATTTCATAACATGTTAATACATATGGTCCAGGGAATATACATGCAAAATGTTTTCATAACTGGATGAATACATTACAATCTATGGGGAGAAATCCTGGAAATATCACCATACGTAGGTACATCACCATGCATAGGTCCATGATGGAAAACTATGCCATAGAATGATAAAAATAGCTAATGTTATATGTAAACTGGTTGATATACTTCAATTGACTAGGGATCAATACTATGCAAAAGTTACAATACCAGAAATGAATATATGTGAAGATAATGACTGCAATGCATAGATATCACCATGCACAGGTACATCACCGTATGTAGGTCAAGCACCCTGAGTAGGTATAAATAATTGCACCATAATCTATACTTATCATAGATATAAATGATGAAGACCCCCAGCCAATATGTTGTTATGACTGAATGAGCAATTTATATAAGTTTTCTTGCAAATTATTTTATTCTATAGCAATCAATCTAATATGTTCATGTACAAGATTCATCATTGTATGTAGGTCCACTAGTTTTCTTCCTAAACTGTCATAAAATCTTTAATATTCATAATTAGTGTTCCCAATTTTGTGAGTAACTAACTTTATGTGCTGCCTTTCAGCCCATAAGAAATAAAAGAAATCTAAGCACTTCAGAGTTTTTCTCCCCCTGGGCTATGTGCTCCATTTTCATGAGAACTGACCAAATACAGCTTCAATCGACCCTATACCCCATATTAATAGCCATTTTCAACACCCACCCCCCTTACCACATGCTTACAGCACACACATCCTATTCGAAAACATCAATTCCACAACATCCCCTTCTAACAAAATCCAATACCCCATCTAACACATTTTTCACCCCTCTACATCCAACCACCTCACTCCATATCTCACACCCCACACCCCATACACCACACCCCACCTTGCAGCTACTCATCTACTAGCCCCGTCACCATGCCTCAAGTCTACTTGCGTTCTATAAAATCCAGAGGTTCGTACGTGGATCAATGTGCCACCTCAAAACCTGTAGGGTAAAAAGAAAATAAAAAGTGTTGGCAATGTTTTGTTAGGGCCAGCATCAACATTTCCAGCACACATTTCTTTCCTCTTGCCCCATGCTGTCCATGCCTCTTTCGGCCTGATGCGTGTGTCTACAAACCTTGATAATCCATATCCCGTCTATGGCTGTACCACCCATATTGATTATACTACTAATGTATCCCTTTCCAAATGATACTGAAAGTAATAACTTTATAGCTCATAATATTTTGAGGCCTTTTGATTTAGGATAACTACTGATCTCTTAGCCTTTTAAACCACTCTTCCCCACCAGGCGAGATCCTCTCATGTTCCCTTCCTTTCCATCGATTTCGTGAGAGAAGCAGTACCCCTTTCAAATTTAGTTGTTTTTTTTTAATATGAACATATTAGTGGTGACAGGTAGAACTGTATTCGAGGGTAATAAGTACTCTACTGTATAACCCTTGTGGCGGGCGGACAGTGTACTACCTACACGGAACTTGTCGTCAACACCTGTCTAGAAATTTGTGCATCGAAGTTGGCTAGCTTTGGGCCATCCTGGAATTAATCCTGGAACTTTGACAATTGTGAGTTAAAAAAAGGACACAGAAACCATACACACATTATATTATTCATGTTACTTCTATGAGTCTAGGAAAGAATTAGGCCTCTCAATGGATTGAACAATAATTCTTCCTTGCTTAAAACCATTTACTGAAAGAGGTCAACAAGGATGAAATTACTAGTTTGGTAAAAATTCAAATCTGTAGTTTAAAATCAAACTATTTTCTAAGAGCTATGACCAGTAGTGGATTTATTAAGGAAAAAAGGAATGAATACATATGTAGACCAACGCGTTAAAAGGTATGGACGCGCACCCCCTACCAGGCATACCTTTTACCGTGTTGATCCATATATATATATATATATATATATTGTGGCGTAGACCGAGCCGACGTCGGTGGATCCCGAAACCATCCTGGCATGGGGGCGGGGGAAGCCGGCGGAGGCGGAGTCACGTCAGCATTGTGTAAAGTTGTGTTATTCGGAGTAGCGTCTCCCGCGGCGGTGTATGTTGTACATACACCAGCGCCGGTGGACTTGCAAGTGTATAAATACTGGAGGTGTCCCACCGGACAGTCAGTCTGGGTTTGGGGTGGCTATAGGACGCACCTGCACTTGCTCCAGAGAGGAGGAAAAGCGGCATATATATAGAGATATACTTAGCTGGTGTGGCAGAGCAAGCCAGGCAATAAAGGATTCACGTTAATTATACTTGTCCGAGTTACTGGTCGTCATTCTCTTATCCGGAGGAGCTTAAAATACGCTACATTGGTGACAGCGGTGTTTTCAACGGATCCACGCGGGACTAGAGATGGCGGAGGCAAGAATAACGGAAACAGACTCATTGAAATTGGAAGGAGAAGGAGTTGGTCGGGGGACCCTCCTGGAAGTAGTGGACGAGGAGGTGACAATCAGAAGACCCACAGAAAGCAGACCTGGGGAACCATACCCCGAAAGGCAGGAGGAGCCTATGGATCGGAATTGGACGGGGGAAGGCAATCAGGTAGAGGTGGGAGGAGAGCGTGCAAGTCCCGTAAACGACTTCAGATGGCCATGGGAGAAGGAGGAGGTGGAGAGGGAGATACCCCGGAGGCCAAGCCGGGGGAGGCGCCAGCCCAGAGTCAAGACGGAAAATACTTCAAGCATGACTCGGAGGAGATTGGAGGAAGGGTCAGAGGATTGGACGGAGGAGGAGTGGGACCAGCTCCTAGAGACTCTCTCAAAGCATAGGAAGATAAAACCAGCAGTGGAGGGACGGGAGGAAGGAAGAGAGACGGAGGGCCCTGACAACAAGGGAGAGAGGATGATTGTAAAAAAAGAGGTGGCCGGGGGAGAGCAACCATCAGTGGATGAAACCCGGTTACCTGCTTTGCCGTCCCTATCTGGCGGAGCTGACGGCGAAGTGAGTGCAAAAGGAAAACCGGTGGTTAAACCCACAAAATACGACGGGACGGGGAATCTAGGCGATTACCTCAACCACTTCGACCTGTGTGTGAAGGTGAATGGATAGGACGAGGCTGAGGCCGGGATGTTGCTAGGGCTGATTTTGGCAGGGGCCGCTCGGAGGCTGTTGAACGGCAGAAAACCAGCTACGCCGGAAGGGTACACCGAACTCCGGAAGGCGCTGGTCGAAAGGTTCGAGCCCACCAATCAAGAGGAGACCTATAAAGCTGTCCTCCGCACCAGGGTACGGAGGAAGGGGGAGGCGTTGCAAGAATTGAGGGAGGACCTGATGAAGTACACCCGGCTAGCTTACCCCGAGGCCGACGCCCGGACTACAGACACCCTGGTTTTGGACAGATTCCTGCTATGTTTGGATAATCCTCTAAGACAATGGGTCTATCAGTCACAGCCAAAGGACCTACAAGCTGCCGTCATGACAGCCGTGGGGGCAGAAGCCTACCTGAAGGTGGAGCAGGAAACATCACAGAGGGTTAGGACCGCTGACGCGTCGGTAAATGAGCATCTCAAAACCAACACCGACAGGATGGATAAAATGGTGGAACTAATGGACCGCATGGCTAAGAAGATGGAGGAGCCCCTCTCCACCGAAAAGAAGAGGCGGAGTACTGCCTGCTATGGGTGCGGCCAGGAAGGGCATTTCAAGCGGGAGTGCCCCAACAGGAGAACTGACAAACCTGGGGGGGCCCCCGAGACTGGAAAGGATGTTATTTCATCGGGAAACTAGAACCGACCTCTACCCAAGGCCAGGTACAGGTCGGGGGGATTGGGCCTATGAATATTGTGCAAGGAAGGCGAGAGAGGGGCGGCGGAGGACTAATAGTGGAAGGCAAGTTGGAGGGAGCCGTTATACAGATGCTGGTAGATACTGGCGCCTCACTAAACCTTATCTCCCACGGGTGGTGGGAACGACACGGGGGTGATCGGCCGCTCCAAGAAACGGGGGAAGTTGTCTTTTCGGTGGATGGAAGACCCCTGAAACTTAAAGGGGAGGTGCAGGCTTCATTACAATTGGGGAGCAGGAGCACGAACGCGGTGTTTATCGTGGGGGACACAGGGACGGAAGGAATATTGGGCGCCGCCTTTCTACGAGAAAACCAGCTTGTGGTGGACGTGGCCAGGGGAAGATTAATCTGGACCCAACCAGAATCGGTGTGTCGAGTGGTGAGCACCCGCTCAGCAGTGGTCGGAGCGGGGGAGGAAGCATTTCTGGAAGGCGCGGTGATGGGTCGGTGGTTGGACAGTGGGAATGGCATGATAGAAAGTATGGCCGGGCACAAAGGTGAACCTCACTTCCTGGTGGGCAGAGGCCTGGTCCAGCCAATAAACAGAGAAACTTGGGTCAGGGTGCTGAACCCCGGGCCGGAACCGATCATCGTCTACAAGGATATGACTCTGGGTGGCATCAAACGGGTGGAAACGCCGGGAGAGGATCCGGGGGAGAACCCCGGAAGCTGGTGCCGTCGGGTGGAGGCTATGTCGCCGGAGGAGAAGAGAGGGCTTATAAGAGAGCTGGTGGAGGGAACAGAGCCAGACAGAAGAAAGGAGCTTGCGGGGTTACTTAATCAACACCTGGCGGCCTTCCAGTGTCATAAGGGTGATAAGGGACACACCACTATGGCCCAACACCGAATAGATACGGGGGATCAACCCCCTATAAAGCAGCCACCAAGACGCTTAGCCCCCCACCGAAGGGCCACGGTGGAAGAGGAGGTTGACAAAATGTTGGAGGCGGGGGTAATCGAGCCTTCAGTAAGCCCATGGGCATCTCCGGTGGTGCTAGTGAAGAAGAAAGACGGGACAACCCGTTTCTGTGTGGACTATAGGCGGTTAAACAAAGCTACAGTAAAAGATGCCTACCCTCTGCCCCGGGTGGAGGACTGCTTGGACACTATGGCGGGGGCCACCTGGTTCTCATCAATGGATCTTGCCAGTGGGTATTGGCAACTGGATGTAATGGCGGAGGACAGAGAGAAGACAGCGTTCACCACCCACCGGGGGCTCTACCAATTCATCAGAATGCCGTTTGGGTTATGTAATGCCCCAGGGACGTTTGAGCGAGTGATGGAGGTTGCCATGCGGGGGCTTCAGTGGCGTACCTGTTTGGTATATTTAGACGACATTGTCGTGTTTGCCGAGTCCTTTGAACAGCATATGGAGAGGTTGGGCGAGGTACTACAAAGACTGGCGGAGGCCAGCCTTAAGATAAAACCCTCCAAATGCCAACTGGCCCGCCGGAGGATACTGTTTCTGGGGCACCAGATCAGTGAGGCCGGGGTAGGGACAGACCCAGGCAAGGTGGAGGCTGTTCAGGGGTGGCCCCCCACCACAGAATATCACGGAAGTGAGGAGTTTTCTCGGTCTGGCGGGGTATTATAGAGCCTTCATCCCCGACTTCTCAACTAAGGCTAAACCACTCAGTTCTCTGGCGGAAAAAGGACGGCCTTTCAAGTGGACGCCGGAGTGTGAAAATGCCTTCGAGATACTGAAGCAGAAATTGATAGAAGCTCCTATCCTGGGGTTCCCCCGACCAGAAGGCCAGCTTATTATGGACACGGACGCCAGTGATACGGGGTTGGGCACGGTGCTGGCACAAGAACAAGATGGGGAAGAGAGAGTATTGGCTTATGGCAGTCGCACCCTTAGCAAACCTGAGAGAAACTATTGTGTTACGCGGCGGGAGTTGTTAGCCATCGTCTTTGGCCTCCGGAAATTCAGACACTATTTAGTGGGTCGGCCGGTGGTAGTGCGCACCGACCATGCATCCCTTCGGTGGCTATTGGAGTTCAAAGAACCGGAGGGCCAGCTGGCGCGGTGGCTTCAGATCATAGGCACTTATGACATAGTGATACAACACCGACCAGGAAAGGCCCATGGTAATGCGGATGGCCTATCCAGGACACCCTGTAAACAATGCGGCAGAGACCCTGAAGAAGACAGGCGGTGGTGTCGTGTCTTCACACGAGCTCAGAGTCAAGTGCTAGAAGGAGGGAACCAATCCCCGCGGAGGGGCCGGATCCTCCGGTGGGGACGGCATGGGAAAAGCTGCAGGATGATGACCCCCTTCTCAGGGAGGTACGGGGGTGGGTGGAAGGAGGAGAGGCCCCCACTGAAGCGGTAAGACGGGACTGGAGCTACGAGAAGAAGGCCTGGTATGCCCAGAGAGAGAGGCTGACAATACACAAGGGCGTGTTGGGGAGGTGGTGGATAGGGGAGGCGGGGTCGGCCCACTTCCAGATAGCAGTTCCCAAGCCTAACAGGAAGGAGGTGCTGCAGGAGGTACACGGAGAACCACTGGCCGGACACCTAGGGCGTAACAAGACCATCAGGCGGGTACAGGGAGGATATTACTGGCCTGAATTCCGGAGGGATGTCACCCGGTGGTGCGAGCAGTTTGAGCCGTGCCTGCGGCGGAAGGCAGCCCCCGCCCCCCACCGAGCTCTAATGGGACATGTTGGGGCTGGTCTACCACTCCAAAGGGTAGCCCTGGATGTGATGGGACCTCTGCCCCCGACCTCACGGGGTAATCAACACATCCTGGTAGCAGCTGACTATTTCACTAAGTGGACGGAGGCCTACGCCATTCCCAATCAGGAAGCGCCCACCGTGGCAAGGAAGTTGGTGGAGGAGCTCATATGTCGGCTAGGGGCGCCGGTGGAGATTCACACCGATCAGGGCAAGAATTTCCAGTCGGGGTTGTTTAAGGAGATAGTAGCCTTGCTGGGGGTCAAACAAACAAGGACTTGCGCTTTTAGGCCTCAAAGTGATGGAATGGTGGAAAGAGCTAACCGGACCATTGAGGCACTACTGGCTACGGTGGTGGCCACCGACCAGCAGGATTGGGACCTGCAGCTCCCTTTTGTGATGGCCGCCTATAGGTCATCAGTGCATAGCTCCACCGGAGTATCGCCTAACATGATGATGTTGGGAAGAGAAACAACCGTCCCCCTGCATCTGATCTACCCATTGGACCCACCCCCGAGGAATAAGGCTGGATACGTGGCTGAGGTCCAGGAGAAGATGGCACGGGCGTATGAGGCAGCTAGGAGTAACATAGGGAGGTCGGTGGCCCGCCAACGACGTAACTATGATGCGAGGGCGGAGGAGGGCCATCTGCCAACGGGATCCCAGGTCTTCTACTATCACCCCCTAAAGAAGAGAGGACTATCCCCCAAGTTGCAATGTTATTGGACCGGCCCTTGGACTGTGCAGGAGAGAATAGGGGATGCAGTGTACAAGATAAAGAGGGGCCGTGTAACCAAGGTGGTACATTTTGATTCTATAAAGGAGGTCTGCCTGCCAGAGGAAGAGGATCTGGGGGATGAGTGCACGGAGTTAGACCCGGCGGAGGAAGAGGTAGCCAACTCCGACCAGGGTGCGGGGGATGGATCGCCGGGGGCTAAGGCGATACGGGCGATAATAAGGGACCCTAACCCCGGGCCTCGTGACCAAGCTTACTTACCTGTTAAGATGGCTGAAGGTGGGGACAGCTGGTGGAAATAGTGGTGGGAGGAGGAGACTAGGGTCAGAGCAGAAGCTGCAATGGCCCACTGGAGGGGTGAACCCCCAGATGACGAACCCCCCCTGGATGAAGAATATTTATCCCCCTTGGAGGAGGAGACAGAAGAAACTAGGGAGAGAAACGAGTTCAGGAGGGCAGAGTGGGCCAGACGGAGGAAGGACCCAGAGAGATGTCGTATCTTAGCCAAGCATGCAGAGAGGTGGCGGGTCTATGAAATGCTAGAGGAGGCAGAGTACGATAACGAACGGAATGAGGAGAGAGAGAGCCGTCTAATAGCCCAGGGTCGCTTACCCCGGAGGCCTAAAACACCGCCTAAGGCGGAGGGGACGCCTAAGGTTGCGCCTACGTGTCTATACTTAGTACAGGCTGGGGTCACGGCCCCGCCGGGCGCCTTCAAGCCTACTACGCCGCCTAGCTCGGGGGACGGGCCTAAAACTCCGCCTAAAACGCCGAGCGCGCCCCCTGCCGGAGTGATAGCCCCGCCAAAACCGTGACGTCAATGAGGAGGGAGACGACCACTATTTGAAGATAACAGTCACATTCCCAACAGAAATGGTGGAGGACAGACGTGTTGTAATGAGGAAGGTGGAGGAGAGCTGTAGAAATGGTGTAACAGGGGACACACAAGCCGGACGGGAGGAGGAAAAAAAAGGGCCAAGGGAGCCCGTAAAGAAAGACGGGGTTCACAGGGAGGGCCGCCAGAGGGAGAGAGGGGGCCGATCTCCACCCAAATCCTCGTCCTCACGGTCCCACAGCCGCCCTAGGCACGGGGGAAGGGAGAATGATAGAAATAAACACTGCCAACGGCCCACCGAGGAAACAGTCCACCGAAAAGTAAACAACAAACCCTACAGGAAGAAGGACCGTGCGAAAGACAGCTGGTCAAGAACCCATTCCCACGTCCACTACCCACCGGAACGTTCGAAGGAAGGAGCAGAGCGGACTTTCTCATGGTCGGGTGACGGCCTCATGACAGGGGAAACCCCGGCGGCACAGGCGTGCGGGGAAGGTTCCTGGCTGCTAATTGGCCAAGACAACTCAGGGGGGAGGGGTGTGGCCGGGCCGGGGGTGTATAAAGGAAGGACTCATCCCCTGGATTCGGCAATATCGACCATTGATTGGAAGCAGTTAGAACTCGGTAATATGCCTAAGACACACAAAGACGAGAAGTCTGTGCCCATGGTATGGGTAGGGGGAGTGCAGATACCAAAGCACAGGTGTGAGATCTGCAGGGAGGAGGGCAAACCGTATGCCTTTGGACGCAGCGATGCTTTAAAACGCCATCAGAGGAAGCATGAGGCCGTGCAAGAAGGATACGAGTGCCCCTCCACTGGCTGTGAATACCAGGTCGCCAAAGATTACAAGAATGACCTGGTGCGCCACGTGGAGAGACAGCACCCGGACATAAAAGGATGGGTGCCCCCGAAAGAGACCAAGCAACTGCTGCTGGCTAGTGAAGGGGAGGTGGGGGCCGTTCCAGCACAAACTCCAGGCACCTCTACGTCTGCAAAACCCAAGTCTAAAGGCAAACCCCGGAAGGTTAAGGTACACACGTCAAAAGGAGGGGCTGGGAAGGCGGAGGAGCCGGCCGAGTCCGCCGCCGCAAGCACTTCTAAAACGGAGGCGGTGGTGCCCTCCAGCCAGACACCGGGCAGCGCCTCTATCATATCGTCACTGGTGTCCCCCGGGATAAGCAAAGGGGATGAGGAAATGGAGGAGGTGGCCGCAGCGGCCAAATATCTAAAGGAACTGGTAGGACTGAAAACTCCACCCAATCAGGAACTACCTGCGCAAAGGGTGGCCACCCGGAGTAGTACTGGCAAGGGGTGGAAACGGGTGTCCGAGGAGGCAGTGGAGGAGCCCCCCGACAAAAAGGTGCGCCGGTCCCCCGGTAAGGAGGGAGCCGTCCGCCGGGTTACAGAAATGATAACGGACCCCATCACCGGTAAATATCAATTGGAGCCAGAGGAGGAGGGAAGGGTTCTCTTTGTTCTTAAATTACTAATGGACAGGTACAGTAGGGAGGGGGAGACCCCGACCAAAACCTTAACTAGACTCCAGAAGGAGTTGCCGGTGGGCACACTGGACATAGATGAAATAGAAAAGGAATATGATGCGGCTAAGACGGGTATACCAACACGGAGGACCCAGCTAAAGGTTGGGACTTACGATGACATCACAGACGACGGTTCACAGTCAGCTCAGGAGTCCAGCCCTGAAAAAGGAAAGGCATTTGAAATTTCCGGGGGACTCGATTCCAGCCCTGAAAAACCGCCGGAGTACACCTTAAAGGAGGACTGCCCCAAGCCCCACATTGAACCGGAATTATGTACACCTGCTGAGGAAGAGGCCACCTCCAACCCCGACTCCCCGGAGGCGGAGGAGGACAGGGGACCAGGTAAACCAGACCCCGAAGACGGAGCCACGGAGATGGTCTCCGCTCCAGCTAAAGTCGGTGAAGAGATCTTTGAATACCCCCCCGGCGTGGCTGGCTACCCTGACCTCGAGGAGCAGTATGCAGCGATGGTCAAAGCTGGCAGAGAGAGGGCCAGGCAGAAGAAGTTAGAGGAACAAAAGAGGTTAGAGAAGGACAGAGAAATGGAAAGACAGAAGGCTATAGTGGAAAAGAAAGAAGCAGAAGCCAGGGTGGTGGAGGAGAAAAGAGCTTTGAAAGAACAGAAAGCTAAAAAGACAAAAGGAGGAAAAGGGAAAGGCCCGGGAAAGAATAGCCAGAAAACAGGATTAGAAACACTGATTACCGTGCGCACGGGGGAGACCCCGGAAAAGGCTAGTCCACCGGTGGTGCCCCAGACTCCCACCCCCGGAACGCGGCGCAGCCTTGAGGAAATATTACTGAGTACATTAACTCCCACGGGCCAGCGCCCCAAGACCCCGGCAAAGACGAGCTCCGGCAGCAAACCCATGGACAATGAGGGGGAACCCGTTGGAGTAACCCCCCAACAAAAAGGCAAGATGGCCGGGAGAGCAAAAGGGAGGCCTGATTTAGTGCATTACCCCAGGACAGTTACTGTTGGATTGGAGGGGCTGGTGGTGCAGTCTCCCAAGGGGGACTTTCTCTTACAAATCGAGGCTGGGGAGGAGGCGGGACACATGGAGACTATGGTGTTGGTGCCGGAGGGGGTGGAGACGGTGCAGGGGAGTGTGGAGGATGAGGACCCTTTAGGCCCACCAACCTCCGAACGTGTTATAATAGTGACAGACGCCCAGGTGGTACCCATACCTGATGGGGGCGTGCCTCCCACACAAGGAGTAGTGTCTGTAAGCCGCGTGGTGGTTACCCCTCCCCCGGCTCCCGACTCTGGTAAAAGGGTAGAGGTGGAAGAGAACTTGATGCCCTGGAACGAGGACTTCACAGGCCCCCGTGAGCTGCAGGAGTATACGAGGCGCTTGCGGAACCCGGGGAACTTGGGGCCCGAGATGAGAGTGGTGCCGGGGGGTGTGTGCAGCTCGGCAGTGCAAAGCTTGGCTGACGGTGATGTGGAACTGGTTCAGGTGACCCGAACCAGGTATGCCAAGGCTTCCAGGGAGGGACTGTGCTCCAGATGCGGGCAGCCATGGCCTATTACCCCGAAGGCCCCGGAGAAGGAGGAGAGAGAGGAGGAGGAAGCCTCTACGAGTACCCAGTAAAAAAGGGTAAGTGCCTCTTCCGGTGTATCTACGGCGGGGGAAGCGGAAACTCCAGTACAGGAGGGCGCCGGCGGAGGTCGGTGGGAGGAAAAGGAGGGAGGGTGGTGATGCAGCCGGGTCGGAGGGTGACTGCAGGATAAGCTGGGACGACGTGGAATGCACCCAAGTAATCGATGGGTGTAAGCCAGTAAAGGCTGGGGGAGCAGTAGCACCTTAAATGAAGAACAAAATGCATCAGTTCCGGTGGGGTAAGCAGTACAAGTGCCTTACCTTGTGTTGCAGACCTGGTCGAGCCGCGGGGGCGGCATCCGGAGGCAGGCGGAGGAGAGACGGCAACAACCGGAGGAAGGTGGCCGTCGGTGGACGGTTCGGAGGACCGGTGGACGGCTCGGTGGATGAGTCGGGGGCATCTCGGCGGTGGCAGTGATGTTGTATTGGCCTTGAAGGCAGCAGTTGTATAATAGTTAAACCATTTGTAAATTATGAAGCTATCCGGTAAAGCATGCTATAAGTATTGATACTGTGTATACTGTATGATTATCTATATTGCTCAATGTATTTTTAAGAATTAATAATCACAAACACCCAGGGGCCATGGTGTATAACTGTTTATTCAAAATTGGATACCCATCTGCAGGAGGGTACTCTGACATTATTTCCCAGTACGACTGCTAATTAGTTGGGGAGAGTGTGGCTTGGACCGAGCCGACGTCGGTGGATCCCGAAACCATCCTGGCATGGGGGCGGGGGAAGCCGGCGGAGGCGGAGTCACGTCAGCATTGTGTAAAGTTGTGTTATTCGGAGTAGCGTCTCCCGCGGCGGTGTATGTTGTACATACACCAGCGCCGGTGGACTTGCAAGTGTATAAATACTGGAGGTGTCCCACCGGACAGTCAGTCTGGGTTTGGGGTGGCTATAGGACGCACCTGCACTTGCTCCAGAGAGGAGGAAAAGTGGCATATATATAGAGATATACTTAGCTGGGGTGGCAGAGCAAGCCAGGCAATAAAGGATTCACGTTAATTATACTTGTCCGAGTTACTGGTCGTCATTCTCTTATCCGGAGGAGCTTAAAATACGCTACAATATATATTGTAGCGTTTTCCGACTCTATGGTTAATAAAGAATTACACAACTCCGACAGCTTGACTTCAGTGTCTTTTATTTCCTGGCAGTCCTCGCCACACCATCTAAGTCTTATATCGTATATATTAATCCGGAGATAAGCCTTTTAGAGTTCTGCTCCTCTCTGTCTGCAACTCGGAACTAACTAATCGGAGTAACAACTCCCTTATTTATACATAGGCAGATACTCCGACCCCGGCCCGCTTTACGGCAGGCCAGCGTCAGAGGATCTCCTCCGCCGACTACTATTGCCGACGTAACCGCGTTACTTCAGGACCGCTGGCCTCGCCGCCCCCACACCAGGATGGTTTCGGCTCCGCCAACGGCCCCTCCGTCTCCGCCACACTCTCCCCAACTAATCTATAGCCTTACCGGGAGAAAGAGTGTGATATTACCCTCCTGCAGATGGGTTTCCAATTTTGAATAATCCTGCCACGCCATGGCCCCTGGGCGTTTAAGTAAATAGCTACACATAACATACACACAGTAAATCCTACTTAAACCTCCTCTGTAGGCGGCATTAACTACTAAGTAAACCGAATCCGCCGTCCCCTATGCGGAGTATAACCATAACAACAACTTTTATACAATAATACGACGTCATTTCGTCTGGATCCGGCAGACATTCTCCGCCCGTTCGCCTCAGGCTGTCTTGTCGCCGCCCTCATTGGTTCCAGCCTTGGTCGTCCGCGCCGCCGACGTCTTTGGCCACCGCTGTCCGCAGCGGCTGCAGCATCCCTTCTGATCACGGCCATAACGGGTCCGGGTAACATGGACCAGTTCAATATCCCCATTGGGGAGAGTGTGAATGGAGGAAGATTGCAGTCCCCCGGGTATAACCCTCATCTCAGGTCCTAGGGTCCGAGGCTGCCCCAGTCGTCTAGAGTGTTCCTTGAGGGCCTCCGGCCCGGTAAAATCCGAATGCCATGGCATAGCCCCATCCTCCTCCGCCTCCTCGTCCCTATTGTCACCCGCTTTATCTCCTTGTTGATCTGGCAGCAGGCGGTGCACCTCCTCTACCCCCGCCAACCCCTCAGTGCTGGCTATTCCCCCTTCCCCCATATCTCCTATAGGTAATCCGGTTATTACAATCACTCGGTCTGTCTCAGTGTTGGGTAGGGGCTCCGGATCCCCAGGCCCTCCGACCACCGTCTCGACCCCCTCCGGCACCATCACCACAGTCTCCGCCCGTCCACTCTCCTCCCCCACTTCTACTTGCAGCAAGAGTTCCCCCTTGTGCGAGCAACGGACTAACCTGTCCAACCCCACAGTCACGGATCGGGGGTACCTATCCAACTTGGGTAGAGCAAATAAGGTCCCCGGCTCTACGAGGGGGGTCTTCGGTACCTTCTTCTCCGCCTGTCCTTTCTCCTTCACCGGTGTCCCTACGGAACACGATTGAAATTTACTCATTAATTGGGCGGTACCCTCATCCATGGATCGGTTCTGTATGGCCTCCTCCTCCGCCTCTTTTAACACTCCCTCCAGGCTGAACTTCCTCGTAGACTTTCCCGCCCCTTTTCCTTTAGGGCTTTTACTTTTAGTTTCCATCTCTTTCCTCAGTCTTTCTTTCTCCGCCTCTTTGGCCTTCCTCTCCTCCTCCTCCTTTCTCCGCTGTTCCTCTTCCGCCTTCCGGCGCTCCTCAGCCTCTCTGGCCTTCCTCTCCGCCTCCTCTCTCTCTTTCCGTTTAATTTCTCTTTTCTTCTTTCGCTCCTCCTCCTTGGCATCGCTGAGTACGGCCAGGAACTGGGCTTTCAGTTTAGGGCAGGATTGGACGTATGCCTGGATGGCCACCTCCTCCGACTCCTCGCTGGTTTCATCCTCCCCTTCCACCTCCCCCGCCTCACCCTTCTCCGGCGGCTCAGGCGTCACGATTGTAACTGTCTTCAGGATGGGTTTCGGTTTGCTAGGGGAAGGTTTACTCATATCCTCATAGGAGGGCAATGTCTCGGGACTGGCACCGGAGAGGGTGGGTTTGGGCTTGTTAACTAGTTCGTAAGGGGGCTGCTTCTCGGGGCTAGAGTCCAGCCCATTTCCCCCTAGTCCCAAGCTCTCTCCGTCCTCCCCACTCGTGGCGGAGATGTCCTCGTAGGCAGCCGACTTTATGGAGGTTCGGGAGGTCGGAGTGTCTTTCTTGGTTTCCTCGTACTCCGCCTCCAGGGCTCTCACATTGACTTCCCCTAGAGGCACCTCCTGTTGCATTCGTAACAGAGTCTTGGTGGGGGTCTCCCCCGCCTGTCCATATCTCTCTACCAGTAATCCTATGACGAACTTCAGTTTCCCCGCCATTTCCTCGTCTATTTCCACCTCCCCCCCGCTCAGTAGAGGTGTCAGGTCGGGTATCCCCGTGGCCAGTGGCGGGGTGGAGGGTCCCGCTTCCTCCTCCGCCTGCCGCTCCTTACCCCGTGGGGATTGTCTCTTCCTCTTTTCCGCCGATTCCTCCCCCCCTCCGGCTCGAAGGCCCTCTTGACTCCCTTCCCTGACATACTCCGGGTGGACCTGACGGAGAGACAGCTCTGGGGTGTGCTGGTCCCCTCCACGCGGAATCCCAGCAATTGCTCCAAGTATTTGGAGGCGACAGCAGCCTCCGTCTCCTCCTCCAACGTTATTCCCGGCGACGCCATGCCGCTGAATGTAGATCCGCTGGGGCTGTCCCCCGCACCCCCTCCACCCGCCGAGGTGCCCTGCTGCGGCGGGGGGACCCCGGGCTTGGAGGCGGCGTTTACCGGTTTCTTTTTCTTGGCTACCGCACTCCCCCTCTTCCTCTTTGTGGTGGTGAGCCTGACAGCTTCCTCCGGGCTAGCTGGGGCGGCCACGAGGCTACTGTCCGCCGAGGATCCTCCCGCCTCCGTTGCCCGGCCCACCGGTAGCATCCTGCACTCCTCCGGCGGCTGCCAGTCCTCCAGCTCTGGGTGGATACGCGTGATGTGTCGCCGGAGATCATCCACCCGGATCTTGGCTACCATGTACTCACACTTAGGGCACTGGTAGCCCTCTTGCATCTCGTCGTGAGTGCGGAGATGGCGGTTCATCCCATCGGATCTCATGAAGTACCACTGCTTGGAGTCACCCCTTTTCCGGCAGATCTCGCACCGATACTTCGGCAGCTCCACCCCGTCCACCCACTCCGTGGGGACCGGCTTCTGGTCTCTGTTTTTGAAGACAGGCATTACTAGTTGTGGCGTTGTCCATAGGCTAACAGGAATTGAAGGGTGAGGCGGATAGCGCTCCCTTATATTCCCCCCGGTGGTCACGCCCCCTCTTCCTACTCCTCCAATCACCGTCCCCTGGGTCAGGCCACCCTCCGTCACCACGCCGTGGGAAACCCCCGATTGCATCATAGCCTTACTCCGGACACCGTTGTCGCCATTGGCGCCTCCGCTCTCACGTGCCTGCTGTGAGCCGTGGGAACGTGATCCGCGGTCAGCCGAGGACCTCCGCCTACGATAGCTCCCACTCCGACTCCGGCTCTCCGAGTCCCTCCTCCCATGTCTGGCTGCCTCCGTCCGGGCAGACACTCCGTCCCTTCTGTGGCCACTAGTGGAGCGGCTAGAGGAGGAGTGGCCGGAAGATCTTTCTCTCTCCCTCCTCCTCCGCCGACTCTCCCTGTGTCTTGAGCGTGTGGAGCCCTCCCGGGAGTGGCTGGACACTGTGGAAGACACTTTCTTTGACCCTCCACCAGCATTTCTACCCCGACTCGATTCACCCTCGGGCCTTGTCCCTCTTAGAACCACCAACCGCGTGTCATCTCCGGCCTGCATTGTAGACTGACCGTTAACGGCCCTTCCCCCGCCTTTTATTGGGGAGAACCTGTTATGAGGGTTGCTTAGTGACTCCCGCCTCTCCGGCCCTGCTCCGCTAGGCGGCGCTCCGGCCGCCGGCCGGCCGGCCTCACCGCCCGCCGTCGAGGAATTTGGAGCCTGGCCTCCCGACCTCCCCTTCGTCATGGCTGTTCTGCAGCGTCCAACCCTCCTGGCTTCCCTCTCTTCGTTTTCATGGTTGTTGTAGATGGCTTCCTCGATCATTTCGTAAATAAACCATCTTTCCCTATGCTTCTCCCTGATTCTCCTCCGGCCAGGATCCGCCGCCCTCCTTAACCTTTCTGCCCTGATTTCCTCGTTTTGGCCATGGTTCCGCCTTCTGTGGGCCAACTCACTCTCATCACTCACCCCCTCTTCATCCGACTCGCCCATCTCGGGGAGGGACCATTCCTCGTAGGGAGGGTCCTCCTCTGGTTCTACCCCCCTCCAATGTGACATTTCGGCTTCTTCCTTCAACCTTTTTTCATTTTCCAGCCATACATCGCACCAGTCGCGGCCTTCTTGACTCATCTTGCTTTTGCAGCTCCTCCACTCCGCCCCAAGGTAAGTATCCAGTTGAGGCGCCAGTCTGACGGCCCGGGCTGCGCTGGTTCCGGCAGGCTTCGGTGCACTCCTCCGCAGACCTTCTTTCCGAATTCCATTATCCGCTGCCCCTCCCTTACAGGTTTCAGTTATTTGATGTCTCTTTTTCTCTTTGCAGGTCAGCAGTTTCGCCTCCCGGTCAGCTCCAGTCCCCGGGGTCACCTGAACCAGCCGGATAGTGCCCCCTCCGGATCCTCCTTCCTCCTCGTCTGAATTGTCCGAAGATAGGGGCTCGGCCTCCCTTGTTTCATCCTCCATGGGAACATCCTCCGCCGTGGCCCGCGCCGGGGCCAGTTTTAGGGCGTCGTAATGGACTACCCTGGTAGTTTTACCCTTTTTAATTTTATACACCGCCTCCCCTAAGCGCCCCACTATCCCCCATGGGCCTGTCCAATAACTCTGGAGTTTAGGTGTCAGTCCCCTCTTCCGGAGAGGGTGGTAGTAGAAGACCCTGCCCCCAACAGCGAATTCGCCTGCCGAGGCTCTTGCATCATAGTTCCTCTGTTGCCTGCAGAGGGACCTTCCAAGGGCCTCCCTAGCGACGGAGTATGCTTTTGCCATGGTGGTTTGTAATTCGGCCACATAACCGACTCCTCCCCCTACATTGGGCTCCAGCGGATAAACCAAATCCAGGGGGATGACCGTTTCCCGCCCCAACATCAGAAGATTGGGGGACAATCCCGTGGAGGCGTGTGCGGAGGAGCGATACGCCGCCATTACAAATGGCAGCCGCCGGTCCCAGTCCCGTTGGTCCTCCGCCACCACAGTCGCCAGCAGCATTTCAATTGTTCGGTTGGCCCGCTCCATCATCCCATCGCTTTGGGGCCTAAAGGAACAGGTTCTGGTCTGCCTGACTTCCAGTAAGGCCACCATTTCCCTGAATAGTCCCGACTGGAAGTTCTTGCCCTGATCTGTGTGCACCTCCGCCGGGGCTCCAAATCTACAGATGAACTCCTCCACCACAGCCCTGGCCACCGTGGGTGCCTCCTGGTTGGGTAAAGCGTACGCTTCCGTCCATTTAGTGAAGTAGTCCGCCGCCACTAAAATATATTGGTTCCCGGCGGAGGACAAGGGCAATGGACCCATCACGTCTAGAGCTATCCTCTGTAGGGGTAGTCCGGCACCCACATGTTCCATTGGTGCCCGGTGCGGAGGTGGAGCCGCCTTCCTCCGGAGACAGGGTTCACAGCTGGCGCACCACAGGGTCACCTCCCTCCTGAAGTCAGGCCAGTAGTAACCTGTCTGGAGGCGCCGGATGGTTTTATTGCGGCCCAGATGCCCCGCCAAGGGTTCTCCGTGGACCTCCCTGAGCACATTATTCCTGCTCAGGGTGGGTACAGCAATTTGGAAGCATCGTTCCCCCGCCGCACCTTCCCACCACCGGCCCAGTATCCCTTTTTCTATACTCATGCGCCCCAATTGGGCATGCCAGGCTCTCAGCTCATAGCCCCAGGTCCTTCTTTCCTCCTCTGTGGTGGTCGCCTCCCCGTTCACCCATGCTCTGACCCGAGTCAGCACAGCGTCCTCCGCTTGGAGTGTGCCCCACTCTCTCCCTGCCGGCGGAGTGGAGTCCCCCGCCGCCGGAGGCACCCCCCGAACCATTTCCTGGCGTTGAGACCTTGTGAAAACCCGGCAATGCAGTAGCTCCTCCTCATCCTCTCGCCCACATTGCTTGCAGGGCTTCCTGGACAGCCCATCCGCATTCCCATGTAGTTTTCCCGGCCTATGCTGCACCACTATGTCGTAAGTACTTATAATCTGCAGCCATCGAGCCAGCTGGCCCTCCGGCTCCTTGAACTCCAACAGCCACCGCAGGGAGGCATGATCTGTTCGGACTACCACCCTCCTCCCTATTAGGTAATGCTTGAATTTCCTGAGGCCAAAGACTATAGCCAGCAGCTCCCTCCTTGTAACGCAATAGTTACGCTCCGGCCTGCTGAGAGTGCGGCTGCCATAGGCTAGGACCCTCTCTACCCCCGTCTGCTCCTGGGACAGTACCACTCCGAGGCCTGTGTCACTGGCGTCGGTGTCTAAGGTAAGCTGTCCCTCCGCCTGGAGGAAAGCCAGGATAGGGGCCTCGGTTAGTCTCTTTTTTAGGTCTTGGAATGAGGCCTCGCATTCCTCCGACCACCGGAACGTCCTCCCTTTCTCGGCCAGCGCGCTCAGTGGCTTAGCCCTCGTAGAGAACTCAGGAACAAAGGTCCTGTAGTAGCCGGCTAGCCCCAGAAAACTCCGGACCTCCGTCACCGTGGTCGGAGTGGGCCACGACTGCACCGCCTCTATCTTTTCCGGATCCGTCTCTACCCCCGCCTCACTCACTTGGTGGCCCAGGAATAACACTCTGCGGCGAGCCAACTGGCATTTGGAGGGCTTGATCTTAAGCCCAGCATCCTCCAGCCTTTGAAGTACCTCCCCAAGCCGGCCAAGATGCTCCTCGAAGGTGGCGGAGAATACGACTATGTCGTCTAGATAGACCAAACAAGTTTTCCACTGTAGTCCCCTCATGGCCACTTCCATCACCCTCTCGAAGGTGCCTGGCGCATTGCACAAACCGAAGGGCATTCTCCGGAATTGGAACAGCCCCCGGTGTGTCGTGAATGCTGTTTTCTCTTTATCCCCCTCCTCTATATCCAACTGCCAGTAGCCGCTGGCCAGATCCACTGACGAAAACCACGCGGCCCCCGCCATGGTATCGAGACAATCTTCCACTCTAGGCAGGGGATAAGCATCCTTCACGGTGGCGGTGTTGAGCCTCCGGTAGTCCACGCAGAAGCGAGTGGTACCATCTTTTTTTCTTACTAGGACCACCGGAGAAGCCCACGGGCTAGTGGATGGCTCAATCACTCCGGCTTCCAACATCTTCTCCACCTCCTCTTCTACCGCCTCTCGTCTATGGGGTGCCAATCGCCTCGGCGGTTGTTTGATAGGTGGATGTACCCCCGTATCAATCCTATGCTTGGCCAATTGAGTGTGCCCTTTGTCGCCCTTATGCCTCTGAAATGCCCCCAGGTGTTTCCTTATAAGCCGTGCAAGCTCCTTTCTACGGTGAGCCTCCGTCCCGCTCACTAACCCGTCCACCAAACGCTTTAGCTCCTCCGGCTCACCTCTCTCCACCATCCGGTACCATCCCTCTCCGGCCACTGTCTCGCCTCCGCCTCTGCACTCCACTCGTTGAATGGCCCCTAGAGTCATGTCTCTATATATCACCACTGGCTCAGGACCGGGATTGAGCACCCTGACCCAAGTTGCCCTCCCCTCGGGGCATACCAGCCCCCGCCCCACCAGGAAGCTCGGTTCACCCTTGTGTCCGGCCATCCCTTCAATCATCCCGTCGTCCCCCTGTTGCCAGGGTCCGGCTAGAGTTCCCTCTAGCATGGCCTCCTGTCCGGATCCCAGCACCGCCGCTCGGGTGCTGACGATTCGGCACACAGAATCCTCCTCTGTCCACACTAGGCGCCCTTTTGCTACGTCGACCATTAGTTTGTTGGTGCGGAGGAACTCCGCCCCCAGGATTCCCTCCGTCCCGGTGTCGCTGACTACGAAACGCACATTGATAGTGCGCCTCCCGATTTCCAGCTCTGTGTACACTTCCCCTTTTATGTCCATAGGCCGCCCGTCGACGGAGTAGATCTTCTCCGCCATTTCCCCCAGGCGTCCCCGTCCGCCCCACCTGCTCCACCATCCTTCGGAGACCAGATTAAGCGACGCACCAGTGTCCACCAGCAATTGGATGGGGGCCCCTGCCAGCCGACCCTCTACTATCAATCCTCCTCCGCCCCTCTCTCGGCGGCCCTGTATCACATTGATAGGCCCACTTCCCTCGACCTGTACTTGGCCTTTAGTATAGGTCGATTCTAGTTTCCCGCCGCCGGACTAGCCTGTTCGCTCACCGGCCTGGATACCTCCTTGGCCTTGATATTTGGGCATTCTCGCTTGAAATGGCCTTCCTGTCCGCATCCGAAGCAAGCACCACTGCTTGGCTTTTTCTTCCTCCCCAACACCGCCGGATCATCCAGCCTTTGAACTAACCGCTCCATCAACTCCGCCATTTTGCTCATTTCCTCCTTGTTGGACTTGAGGTGTTCATTTACTGACGCATCCGCCGCCCGCACTTTGTGGATATTCTCCTGCTCCACTTGTAAGTACGCCTCCGCTCCCACCGCCGTCATTACTGCGGATTGTAAATCTTTCGGTGTTGACTGATACACCCACTGCCTGAGTGGATTGTCGAGGCACAATAGGAATCTATCGAGCGCTAAGGTGTCTGTCGTCCGGGCGTCTGCCTCCGGATATGCTAACTTAGTGTACTTTTTCAGTTCTTCCTGTAACTCTTGCAGTCCCTCCCCCTTTCGCCGGACCCTAGTGCGGAGGAACGCTTTGTAGATCTCTTCCTGATTAGTAGGCTCAAACCTTTCCACGAGTGCCCTTCTTAACTCCTCATACCCCTCCGGCGTGGCTGGTTTCCTTCCCGTCAACAATCTCCGGGCTGCCCCCGACAGACTCAGACCTAGGAACATACCCGCCTCCTCTGGCTTCCATCCGTTTACTTTGACGCACAGGTCGAAGTGGTTGAGGTAGTCAGATAGGTCTGTGGTGCCATCATATTTAGCGGGTTTCACCACTGGCTTACCCTTTGCCTCCTTCTCCCCATCGGCACCTCCTCTCCAGCCGTCCTCCGGACGACCCATAACTCCTCTACTCTGCCGGAGATCTCCACCTTCCCCTACTTCGTCCTTATCCGCCTCCTCCGCACGTCTCCCGGTTTCGGGGCGAACCTCGGCCGGTGCCCGCTTGCTCCCCTTCCTTGGGTTATTCATCTCCGCCTGCTCCTCCGGCCACCAAAGCACCTTTCCGCCATCGTCCCTTCCCGGGTTGAACCCCAGCCAGGCATTTGCATCACCCAGTTTTCCTTTAGGGTGCCTCAACCTCCAGGCCGCCGGTTTCTCCTCCCTCTCCCATGGCCACAGGTAGGGCTCCTTTTCTTTAACGCGTGGTTCCTCATATCCCGTGTCCGTTACCTCCTCCCGGGATGCTCTATCGGCGGGTTCTGCTTGTCTCTCCGGATTCATCTCTTCCGGCCTCACCGCCCCTCTCTGCCGTAGCGTCACTTCCTCGTCCACCACTTCCAGCAAAACCCCTTTTTCCCGCTTAATCTCCTCCGTATCCCTCTTCTCCACAGGTAAGTTTATCCTTTCTGAAGCCTCCGCCATCTTCTTTCTCTCGTGGGTCTTCAAACACCGCTGTCACCAATGTAGCGTTTTCCGACTCTATGGTTAATAAAGAATTACACAACTCCGACAGCTTGACTTCAGTGTCTTTTATTTCCTGGCAGTCCTCGCCACACCATCTAAGTCTTATATCGTATATATTAATCCGGAGATAAGCCTTTTAGAGTTCTGCTCCTCTCTGTCTGCAACTCGGAACTAACTAATCGGAGTAACAACTCCCTTATTTATACATAGGCAGATACTCCGACCCCGGCCCGCTTTACGGCAGGCCAGCGTCGGAGGATCTCCTCCGCCGACTACTATTGCCGACGTAACCGCGTTACTTCAGGACCGCTGGCCTCGCCGCCCCCACACCAGGATGGTTTCGGCTCCGCCAACGGCCCCTCCGTCTCCGCCACAATATATATATATATATATATATATATATATATATTATCGCGGCTGTTGTCCCGAGATGGCTTTGATGCGAATCAACTTGGTATTGGCCAGTAAAACATGCTATTTCAACATGTAACACCCCATAGCGTACATTGCCGACCCCAGCCCGTGTCGAGCAGCTCCCATGGTTCTCACGGCTGGACGAGCAGCTCACTCTCTGTGTGGGAGGCGCTCAGCCGCTGATTCACCATTGTGATAGGGAATGTCAGGGGTTGTGAGGAAGCAGGCCTATTGTTAACGCTTATCCAACCCTACTTTGGGCAATGGCCATGAAAGAGCTGATACATTTACCATCCACGCGCTTTGTGACTATGCAGGAAATCTGTCGTGGATTTCCTGATCGTAAACTTACAACAAGTTGTGTATATATCCCGGTATATAAACATATATATATATATATATATATATATATATATATATATATATATATAATAGGACGAGTGAAGCATTTATGGTGTTTGATGTACAGCTTGCAGCCATGTGTGAAAGAGCTATAAGAAATCCATTGCAGTCTGGACATTGATATCAGATATCTCATTGATAAGAAGATGAACTGTATATATATATATGCATATTGATTTTATGATCTTAGATTTTGAGTAAATATAAAAATCACCTGTTTCATGTCATCCAAAAAAACCCATAATATTCAGCTTGAGTATTATGATTCTAAGACATGCAGATGTATCTTGCAAGAGTACCAAAGAAAAGAAACAAAGTGTCATATGTTGTAATAAATCTGAACACTCACTAACATAGAACCTAGTTATCAATAGACAAACTCAGTGTCACTGTAGTGGATTATTGATATCTGATATACAGTTGATCGGTTCTACAGTACTCTACTCTAATCAATCACCATACTGTTTTACCAAATGATTTTTACAGTGCCTCTCTGTTGATTCAACAGAAGCTCTTTACAGTGTAATGGGTGTGGACCACTATAAACGACATGGCGACATGGACTATTTTAGGCTTAGTGACATGGGACATGAACGATTTCTTAAAATTGACATGGTGACATGAACAATTTCTTAAAATCGACATGGTGACATGACCTTTTCTTAAAATTGACATGGGGACATAGCCATTTTTTAAAATCGACATGTGACATGGGGGACCCCCCCATCCACACCCCCAGCGTAAGTGTTTATATAATGCAGATAACATTTATCTGAGCGGATAAACCAAACAGTGAAGAAATGGTAAGTCTTATGATCCATATAGTCAGATATATGGAGACCAAGGAGTAACAAATTGGTAATGACATGCTTGGGTTACAGCAGGCTGTTGGGCATTGTTTGAGGACAAGTTCTGATTTATAGGGTTAATATGGAGCAGTGTTCACAGCCTCATGTAATCCATTACAGGGGAATGGCTAATACCATGGGTTGCCACCAGTACCTATGCTGTTTGATGGATTGTGTTGACATGTGTAGCATATGACGCTCCCTGTACCCGGTAATTGGTTCCCCACGACTGTGTATACACCGTTATAAGGCCTTAACGTGAGTATTGTTTAAGCATTGTTCAAACTCAGACAATTAATCTAAGTGTAGATAGACATCCTTTACTATCACTAATAATATTTATTTTATCATTTCATTTAAACGTATTTTAATCAAGGGAATGGACAAACATCCACTTGTTGCATAAATATGAGAAGGGGGGAGGTCAACTTTTGGCCAACCTTACGAAAATCAAAATCAAAAGGGAAGCTGAAAGAGGTCAGAAATGGCCATCCCTACATCTTTGCAATTCCTTCCCACACTCCTAGCTTAGACTACATGAAATATTAATACCAATTTAAGCTATAAACCATATAACATAGACACAAGACAGTCTGGCCAAGATTTACGCACAGTATTGCCGAGCCTTCTAGTCCTTAGAGCATCTATTGCTATTCTGTCTATGTCCCCAGCGATACATAGGAGAAAGAAGTTTCATCTTCCACAGTTCATTATAAAATCCATTAGGAAAGGCTTACAAGAGGCTGTCATGTGTAATAGATGGCACTGGCACCACGCCAGGTGCATTTTGAGAACTGATTTCATACACTATGATCTGGACATATTCCCCACCTGCCCCTCGGTGCCATCATCACTTATAATGGTTGGAGTCAACAGGAGGGTCTTGCCAAAAGATAACGTGGAAGAACCTCTGTAATTTTTTTTCAGAGTCCCCTGAGGGAAACACACATGGCCTAACTCCTTTTCCTAGTATTGACAAATGTTTTCACAATAGAATCTGTAGAAAAAACAAGATGTTTTAGGAAAAGTGCCCATTTTATCTAAGCAAGTTTATGAAAAATGATTTAGCAAAACAAAATTGTTCACGTTTTATTTTTTGGTTCTCATTTCCTTTTTGGAAACACCAGATGTATTGTATATGTGGTAGTTTAACTTGTACTTCACTATCATTCTTGTCTACATGTTTGGGCTGCTTCTCACCTGGTGAAAAATACCCTTCATGATTTCCAGTATTAATTCATACCTGTATCAGAGACAGCCTGCCGTTAAAGAGAAGCATAACATGGAGATAGCTAGGAAAATACTGCAACTTCCATCAGATACACTATATTTGGGGATGCACATATATATTTCTTCATATGGCACAAAAGGGATTCAAATCTACATTGCCTCATCTCCGACTTATCCGGGAGGACATATTGTTAACACAATGCGGAAATATTAAAAAGGAAAGCTGGATATGGTCCCTGTCAATCTGATGCGTTTATGTTTGATGATGTTTAGCTGCATGCAAATTTCTGCCTATTCAAACTAACAGTTTACCTGGAATGAACCGAGCAGAACATGCAACACAGCTCGTAAATACAGGCAACTGCTGATCCAAATAGACCTGAATGAACAAACAACAACAAAGAGTACTTCTGATGAAATTCATCTCTGAATTACTCAATGACATTTATTATGTTGAAGACATTATTGAGTACAAGTCAGTTTTGAAAATGAGCTTGGAGTGTTGTCAGTAAATCCTTTCAATCTCAATGCCATTATGAAATGACTCCCTATAAGAGATGCGAACAGGATATACCCATTATGGCAAAGACTTTCAACACTGTGTACATTTAGTTTTTCTTGGCCTGATTGACACCTGTGCCCAATTCCAATAAGACCCCCAAGGTCATTTGTTACTTAATTATAAACTAATATCATATACCCCTAGCCAGGGTGAAACAAATCTTCTGCACTCGGCCAAAGTATGCAGAAGAACGCCACTTCTAAGGGCGATTCTTGTACAATAAACATGATTAATCAATCAATCAATCAATAATCGCCCTTTGCTCTTAGCCACTTCCAAGCCCTAAGGCTGTCTAGATGCTGACAGGATAGACTGCATCTTCTCTGAGGGGTCTTCACCTCTAAAGAAATCCTCTCAGACAGCCTCAACAAAGGTGGACCTCATTCCGTTTGGAGGGGGGTGTCCTCCCTCACCTGCTCTGGGTGCAAATGGGTAATGGCAGTATAAGGGTCAGGTTTAGTCAGGCCTCCTCCACAGGGTTAGGTAGCAGGAGGGCTATGCCTGTCATATTGGCAGGGCAGGCAATCTATCAGGCAGGTCTGCCTGTTGAAAGCTAACATGTGCTGATCACTATGGAAATGGAACTTCAGTGTTGTTGCTGACCCTGTGGGTCAGTACAAATTGCGGGCCATGGCCCATGGCAGCTTTCCCCCAGTGTGCAATGGGGTAGGAGGGTTGGTTCGTGAAGGAGTGGCACTCTATACACAAACTATTTTCACCAGAGTGGCACCCCATCGTCCCTCTCTCTCAGCTTGCATAATTCACCTACATCAGGAGAGTACACAAGCCAGATGCAGAAGAGAGGGGTGATTTCTAATCAATGCTATATATGGTACTTGTTTTACAGCAACCTTCGGGAACCAGCATGAATGATAGTAGTTTTGGGCCCTATATATTCCTACCTCTCCATACCTAGATACAGTATTTATAGGCCATGGGGATGTACCATTACCCTGTAACATGCTTAACTTAGGGCAGAGTGTTGGAAATACCAAAAGTTCTTAATCAGGCGCTCTTTTTTAGCATCACCAACCATAGCATCAGAAATGGTTTGTTCTGTAAACCAAAACATTTTTAATGTTATATAACTTTCAATCCGTTTAGTTAATATTATATCTGTCAATATCTTTCTGTTTTCTTTTTAATATAGAATGTCAGTTAGTTTAAAGACATCATCTCCATCTATAATATTGAGCACAATGATAATCAGGTTCTTAGGTATCAATAGGCCTATGATAATATTTTAAATCCCATGTAAATCCAATTGCAACACAGGATCAACTGCCATAGCATAGCCGATATCAGACTGTTTAGAAACTGAGTCTGCTGAGGCAATTAGATTAAACATAATGTTCATATGTGTTAACACCCCTTGGGTGGCTGTCACTAGAACCTATTAAAAGTCCACAGACTTCAAACTGCTAATGTCACCTTGACTTTGGCTGCATGAATGGCCAGGACAACTCATTTCTTAAGCTATGCTCTTAGCGCTGAAAAGGATACAAAGAATGTTTTTCCTTTAAGTACTAACTGTGTGGATGCCTGACACCACCATTGTTGGCCATTGAGAACAGCATAGAAGGCTGCCCATAGAGTAGTCAGGAAGGAGGAGTCTGTTAGTAGTCTATAGAAATGTCATCATGCACCAGACCTATTGTATTCAAATATCTGCATGAATATTGTGGCTTTATAAAACACTGTGATGGCCTAATGTAAACTATTATTCACAATGTCTGCTATAGAATTGCTGATGCTACTTCTAAATGGCTCCATACGGCAATCTGTACAACATTATTTTCCAGGCAGTTCTTCCTACTAGAGATCTGAAACAAATGTATGATACAGTCAATTGTAATTATAAGAACATGTTCAAAGTATAAACACCGATGTTGAACACTCCAGGAAATTCACGATTAAAGATAGATAAAACCTTCTGTGGCTGATATTAAATGAATGTCTGCAGGATCATATATAAAGCTGCTATTGTAGGCCTATAGAAAAATGGAAGAAGCACTATACACCTGATTCATATTTGAGATGAATGAACTAGACAAGCTCCAGCATAGCTACTTATGAACTTAGGCAAAAAGGTATGTTCTAAAGGGCTGGTGATTAGACAGGCATGAGTTGATTTTAGGACCAGATAAATACACTAGGCGAAAATCATCACAATACACACATTAAGGATCCATCAGAATGCATTATACATTCGCTGACATATAAATGTGTATGATATGGTATCCATAGGGTGCCACACATATAAATCACCCAGGCCTGTATCATCGTCTAGCCCAGGTGGCCTCATGGATAGGGTGTAGCAATTTGGATGGGAAGTCGATTCTATTCCCACCTGTGGGGAGCTAACTCGCTAAATACCATAATTATATGTACAGCTAAGATCCCAGGGCTGATATCTGTATAGGTACACCTAAGCTGCTGTTACACATAAGGATTGAATCACTGGCAATGTCCATGTGTCAACTCAGTGCGTCTATTCCATGATAAAAGAGCTGAGCCTATACATTTTGGCACTCAGAGACCTGTTTCATAAGCATTCCTTATTTAAGATCGATCTTTCCACTCTACTAGTGACAACTTAAGATCAGTCATTTGGGAATGACTACTAGTGTTTTGGAACAAGTTGTCACTAGTATTGGAACTTAAGACTGGTCCTTTAGAAACAGCTGTCAATTGGACATAGGGGCAGTAATCAAGATCAGTCCTTAGGTCACTCGTTGACCAATCATTCAGCTAGTAAGATCAATCACCCAGGTGCAGAATGTGCCTCTACTTTGTTATTTCACAATATAAAAAGGTATTATAAAAGGGTATTTCATTTTGATATATTCCTGACATCATGGATTAAAAAGATATGTGGGATTCGACTAATTGATATGATTTTTCCCATTTATGTGTACCCTCAACCTTCCACGTAAATCAGCTACTTTCTGTTGGTCATATGTCACTCTTACATTGACTCTTTACTAGTAAGCTTCAATCCCAATTTCCTTTTGAAACACCTCCTACTAAGAGTGAGCTATAGAGATATGACCAATGAATCCAATGATTGATCTTAACACAACCTTATGAGTATCTTGCTCTTAAGTCTATGTCACTAGTATATGGCCCTTGTGAAACAGGTCTCTGAATGGCATGTCGTGGTAGAGCAGGTTATGGTCTAGAGTGTTGCGTTGATAGATTTTTTCTCCATTTTTAATTTAAGCCTCAAAAGCTATCCTGATGGCTACATTGGCAACTCACGAGCACGTTCATACTGCAACTTGTGGATGATTCAAGAGGCTCCATATTGTAAATCTTTTTTTTTTTTCTTTTTGAAGGGCCCGTTGATGGGTAGGATGAGCTAACCTGAAACACCTTTCCTGGTCTCATTATGATACATGTCTATAGGGGTCTAGACCCATACCTATAGTGGGTCCACCATTTTGAATTTTGCTAGTTCTTCTAAAAGTGTCAAAACACACTGATAAATAGAAGAGCTGTGATGGGTACCTTGTCTTTTGAACAAGCTGGTTTCGATCTTATCAGCTCAGTGCATGTCGCCAGAAACCAGCTCCAGTTCGGCTTAGACCAAATAGGCTGTGAAGGTACCGATGGCATTAGGGAAATCACAGTACACAATCTGTTAGAGGGACTTAAGCATGGGCCTTTGATTATTTTAAATAAGGTATTGTTATGTGGATGGTCATAGCCTAGACGCTGATTTTCGTGATGAAATAAACTTTTATGTTGAAGCAAAATTGAATTAAAACAATATTTCAGGGCTGATATGTCTACTGGTGATCACATGTTGAGATAAGAGGTAGTTGACTAGATTGAAATGGCATTAAAACATTGTTAACATATTATAATCAACAAGTAGTCAGTGTTGATTCGATGTTCTGTGCCCACTGGGTACCTAAGTGTGCTGACAGCTGCACCTTCTCCGAGGGGTTTTCACCTCTGAAGAAATCCTCACAGTCAGCCTCCACACAGGTGGACCTCATTCCATCTGGAGGGGGGTGCCCTTCGTCACCTGCTCTGGATGGTGATGGGTAAAGGCGGGTAAGGGTCAGGTTAAGTCGGGCCACAACCACAGGGTTAGGTAGGAGGAGGGCTATGCCTGTCATATTGGTGCAGCAGGCAATCTATCAGGCAGGTCTGCCTGTTGAAAGCTAACATGTGCTGATCACTATGGAAATGGGACTTCAGTGTTGTTGGTGACCCTGTGGGTCAGTACAAATTGCGGGCAGTGACCCATTGCCGCTTTCCCCCAGCGTGGAATGGGGTGGGAGGGGTAGGCGGGTGGTTTGTAGGCAGGAGGGTGTTGCTCCTATAGTAAAAGGAAGAGCTGGCTAAAATGCCCTTGTTTCCAGTCCTTTCTTTTCATGTAGCTATAACTTGTCCCTTTTGTTGCTCACAAGTTGTCATTCAAGTACGGTGCTAAAAAAGGGGGATTTGAGTAGGTACCTAGTTGGGAGAAGTCAGTCAGTATAATAAACTATAGAGCGTGTGACATGAGTAGGTACCTGGTAGTGCAGCTCTCTCTATTTTAAACAAGGCAGGTGACTTTTCTGACTAATGTGGTGAGTGCAAGTACTTAGGTGAAGCAGTGCATGACTTGTTTAGAAAAGAGGGCACATACTCACAGCTCTTTTTACAATAGGCGCAACACCCTCCTGAGGGTGCCTACACAGACCATTTCTGGCTAGGTAGCTTACCACCACCTCTCTGTCGGCCCACCTACATTAACTGAGGTAGACACAAGCCAGAGGCAGTAGGGAGGGGTAACACTGAAAGCAGCCCACTTTACAATATAGATTTGTGTTGTTAAAAAAATGGTGAGGTATGCAAAGTAGAACCAGCTCCATTGCCCCTGGTAACATGCTGTGTTAGGCATAGATATGATACCCATTTAAAACTCAAAAAGAAAGACGGTCTCCACATTTCTATTTCAGTCCCTATGTCCCCAAGCAGAACCAAGTGCGTTGAAGCAATCAGATTATCTTTTATAGCCATATGTGTTAACACACCTTGAGTGGCTGTCACTGGAACCTATTAAAAGTTGGCACTGCTGATGACACCTTGACTTTGCCTTCATGAATGCCCAAGACTGAACAACCCTCCCATTGACTCTTAGGCTTTCAGCACTGATTACCTACCATATAAGGATACAAAGGAGATCACTTCTCCTTTGAGCACTCACTGTGTTGCTCTCTGACACCACTATCATTGGCCATTGAGAACAATGTAGAAGCTTACTGTTAGAAGTCATCATACATTTACAACACGTTGTGTATATATCCCATGTATATAATAGGAAGAGTGAAGCATTTATGGTGTTTGATGTACAGCTTGCAGCCATGTCTGAAAGAGCTATAAGAAATTCATTTGCAGTCTGGACATTGATATCAGATATCTAATTGATAAGAAAATGAACTGTATGAATATTGATTTTATGATCTTAGATATTGAGTAAATATCAAAATCAGCTCATTCATGTCATGCAAAAAAAAACACATGATATTCGGCTTGAGTATTATGATTCTAAGACACACAAATGTATTTTGCAAGAATACCAAAGAAAAGAAACAAAGTGCCATCTGTTGTAATAAAACAGAACACCCATCAACATAGAACCTCGTCATCACTAACAAACTCAGTGTCACTGTAGTGGATTATTAATATCCGATATACAGTTGATCGGTTCTACAGAACTCTACTCCAATCAATCACCATGCTGTTTTACCAAATGATTTTTAAAGTGCTTCTCTGTTGATTCAACAGAAGCTCTTTACAATGTAGGCTAAAATTGTATTGGCAATTATGCCATCATATCATGAATTGCAGAGAACATTCAACTGGAGATAAAACCAAAAACAGAGAAATATTGGAGCAATCTGGTCAGTCTTACGGTCGATACAGTCAGAAATATGGAGACCAAGGAGTAACTAAATGTGTTATGACCCACTTGGGTTGCTGCAGGGGCTGGGCATCGTTTGAAGACAAGTTCTGATTTTTAGGGTAAAGATGGAGCAGTATGTACTTCCTCATGTAATCCATTGCAGAGGAATGGCTGGGACCATGGTTTGCCACCAGTATCCATACTGTTTGATGGATCGTGTTGACAGGTGTGGCATACGACGCTCCCTGTACCCAATAAGTGGTTTCCAATATCTGTGTATGCACCATTATAACTTATAAGGCCTTAAAGTGAGTATTGTTTGAGCATAGTTAAAAATCAGACAAGCAATTCAAGTGTAGATAGACGTCGCTTACCATCACTTATCATATTTATTTTTTCACTTCATTTCAACATATTTTAATCAAGGGAATGGATAAACATCGACTTAAAGTCTCATAAATATCCCTAGCTTAGATTAGATCAAATATTAATACCAGTTTAAGCTATAAACCATATAACATAGACACAGGACAGTCTGCCCAGGTAACAAGAAATGTTAGGTGAACGTTAATCAACGTTCACTGATGGTTAGTTGGACTAACATTTGTTGAAAAACGTTGTTTCAACATTGATTTTCGGTTTTTAAGAAAACATTTTTTCATAGATCTTGGTTTAACATTTAAAAAAGGTTCAGCAGACAATGTTTTTCCAGATAACCCTTGACTAACAATCAACATTCAGAATGTGGACTCAAAACAACGTTGATTTAACTGGCTTAAGAAATGTTGATTTAACGTTATTCTATGGTTCCCAAATGACTCACTAGATGGCAGGAAATGTTCTGGTAGAACTGGGATGGATGCTGCACACAGGTATCTGTCTGATATGTAGCAGAGTGATGATAATATGTTAGTTTTATCAACCTTATCATCAAGGTCCCATATCCAGATATATCTTGGTGAAAGAATATTCATGAATAAATGAAAATTGTCCCTGCATTATGGTCCATGGTGTGGTAGACACCCTTATTGAAACATTTAGTATTTGTATAAGCCATTACTGTTCTGTCTTCCCTTATGAATCAATATGCTGCTCCTCTAACACATGGGGCATATGATCCTTTTGCAAAAGAGGATCTGTGTACCATTGGAGCATCAGGAGATGAGGGTGATGAATCCTATTCTATAAAATATATAAGAAAAGTAAAACGAAAGTAAATATCCTATGCTAATACACAGGTTTCATAGGGAGCAAGATAAGGTTGGTTCGAGGTTAATTAATCCAAAGTCACTTTAATGCCTATTTTCATGAGAATTCATGTGTTAAATCAATGTTTTTTCAACATTTACTCAATGTTGTTTTGAGTCCACAAAATGGAGTTAAGCTGAACCACTGTGAACGTTTTTTCTACTTTGAAATGACGTTAATTTAACATTAAAATTACATCATTTTGTTACCTGGGTGGCCACGATTTGCGTACAGCAGTGCTGAGCCTTCTAGTCCTTAGAGCATCTATTGCTATCCTATCTATGTCCCTAGCGATACATGAGAGAAAGAAGTTTCATCTTCCACAGTTCATTATAAAATCCATTAGGCAAGGCTTACCAGAGGCTGTTATGTCTAATAGATGGCACTGGAACAACCCCAGGTGCATTTTGATAACTGATTTCATACACTATGATCTGGACATATTCCCCACCTGCCCCTCAGTGCCATCATCACTTATAATGGTTGGAGTCAACTGGAGGGTCTTGCCAAAAGATAATGAGGAAGAACCTCTGTAAATTTTTTCCGAGTCCCCTGAGGGAAACACACATGGCCTAACTCCTTTTCCTAGTATTGACAAATGTTTTCACAATAGAATCTGTAGAAAAAACCAGATGTTTTAGGAAATGTGCCCATTTTATCTAAGCGAGTTCATGAAAAATGATTTAGCAAAAAAAAATTGTTCAAGTTTTATTTTTGGTTCTCATTTCCTTTTTGGAAAGACCCTCCAGATGTACAGGATATGTGGTAGTGTAACTTTTACTTGACAATCAGTCTCATTTACATGTTTGGGCTGCTTCTCACCGGGTGAAAAATGCCCTTTATGATTTTCAGTATTAACTTATACCTGTAGCAGAGACAGCCTGTTGGTAAAGAGAAGCATATGCAGATAGCTAGGAAAATACTGCAACTTCCATCAGATACACAATGTTTGGGATGCACTTTATATGGCACAAAAGTATTCAGGGATGCAAACCTACATTGCCTCATCTCCCACTTATCCGGGAGGACATAGTGTTAACACAATGCGGAAATATTAAAAAGGAAAACTGGATATGGTCCCTGTCAATCTGTTGCGTTCATGTTTGATGATATTTAGCTGCATGCAAACTTCTGCATATTCAAGCTAACAGCTTACCTGGAATGAACCGAGCAGAACATGCAACACAGCTCGTAAGTACAGGCTATCACAACTGCTGATCCAAATTGACCAAATAGACCTGAATGATCAAACTACAACAAAGAGTACTTCTGATCAAATTCATCTCTGAATTGTTCAATGCACATTAATATTATTATGTTGAAGGCATTATTGTGTATGAGTCAATTTGAGAATGAGCTTGGAGTGTCAGTAAATCCTTTCAATGGAAAGGATTTACTGACACTGCCATTATGAACTGGATCCACATAAGAGATGCGAACAGAATATACCCATTATGAATGGCAAAGACTTTCAACACTGTGAAGATTAGTTAATCGCCCTTTAGGGATGTCATTGACATCCAATTTTTGTCAATTCCGATTAACACGATTTTTATTCTCGATATTCCGATTTTTTCCGATTTTATGATGTAGAACAGCCTATATCATTTGACCTGGAACATCAAGAAAAATATACCTGTATGGGTGTGTGTTTGGGGGGGGCTCATTGAGGTAGGGCAGGGATAAGTTATACCGCCACCACCACCACCCCAAATAAAAAGAAATTCGGTAAAGTATGTACTTGAACACTTAAGGGAAATGCAATGCTATAGTTTAGGTTATATTTCTAAATTAATCATTGGCAATTTCTTATAAATACATTTTATACGGGGGGGTACCTAGGTGTCATTTCCAAGACATGCAACCCAAGAAGAAAAAGGTTTGCCATCTTGTTTTGCTAACCCCCGGGCCCCCCATCCTAGCAACACCCTATGGCACACTTCAGGGGCAATAAGTTATCTATTTGTCAGGTCAAAATCAATTTCAGTGGTTAAGAGTTCTGAATACTCCTGAAGTATCGGGAGGATGTAATTACCATAGAGCCTAGAGTCCACAGACTTGGCACTGCTGATGACACCTTGACTTTGGCTTCATGAATGCCAAGACTGTATATCCTTCCCATTGACTCTTAGGCTTTCAGCACTGATAACCTACCATATAAGGATACAAAGGAAATCGCTTCTCCTTTAAGCACTCACTGTGTTGATGTCTGACACCACTATTGTTGGCCATTGAGAACAGTGTAGAAGCCTACTGTTAGAAGTCATGAAAGAGGGGTCTGTTAGTAGTCTATAGAAATGTTCTCATGCACCAGACCGTCAGACCTTTTGTGTTAAATCTGGTTTTTAAAGTCTGACTCCTCTTATCCCCTCATATTTGCTAGCATCATTCATAAATGTCAGGCTTGATTTTGTAATAAATTCTATTATTATATTTTGTTCTTAAGATTGAAGAACGAACCTATTATGGTTGTGCCAAGAGGTTAATGGAACCCTGACCAACCAATAATTTTAGGTGTCCTAGGTTTTTATGCATTGTGACCGCTAGATAATCATTATAAGGCTGTAAACAAAGCATGCCTGTGGGATATTAGAAGAGTTATATAGAGTTATATTGAAATTGCTCCTGTAGAAAGATTATTTGGTACTGCAGGCTGGAATAGAGGAATACATTTGGGAAATATGATAAGGGGCATTGTGTATGACACGTCATAGATTGAACAATACAAAAGTACTAGTACTAAAGTACTTTCCTAAATGGCGTTTTACTCGTTTTCACATCTCTGACCAGGAATGGTTAATATTAAAAACTTAGTGAATTGAGTAATACTTCCAGGCTAAATTCTAGGGTATAACCCTAAAGTCTAAGGAAATTTCAATTTCAACCAAGTGCAAATGCCTTAGAATGACTGAAGACCATTCTGACTGAAACAGGTAGTCGGGGCAATATTCTTACACAAGCAGCAACCAAAGGTAACTCGCCCCTGACTCGACCACTAGGTATGTTGGTACCTAAAGTTGGCCACCACAGGTTAACTGCTTTCCGATAGCATAGTATGCTTATTATAGCTACCTGTCAATCGTGCATCACCAACTGCAATAGGATGACCTTGAATATACCGCAGTGGCCCGTACAAGCGCCTGGGTGCTCATTAATTTGAATCCCACTATACTGCCGGCGAGACAGGCATTTATTTAAATACTTGTTTTAATGCTTAAGATTAATTTCAATACCCCTAGACCCGCGGCACTTATTTGAGACCGGCGCTTAAACGGGCCATTACGGTACCCCAAACATTGCTTATGGATTGTGAAAATAATCTGCAATATCTTAGGGTAGCCGGTAGGGTAGTCAACTACATGCCTAGTGGTCGAGTCAGGAGCGACTTACCGTATGGAGCAGCACAGGGACTGTTCAGGTGCTGCATGGCACCCTTAACTCCTTTGATACACGTGACAACACAGGGATGCGTGCCTGGAGGGGAAAAAGAAGCTCTACTGTCAGTTTATCTTATAACACACAAAAAGTGCCCCTCATATCTGTATCATGCTCAGGGGGAATGTACCTATTCACCTTCTCCATGGCCTGATATGGCAGACAACACTGCATGTATATATACCCTGAACACACGCACATGTTTTTGTATATACAAACACAATTACAAATCCCCGGTTATCGCTCAGTTTGGGGGCAAGCCCTGTCTGGGTCAGTCAGTGTGATTGCATTGCATCATGAGATGCCATGGTCATCATTTATGGATGGGTCGGCAGCTGGTAGGTTTAGTGGATTAACCCTGCACGTCATCTACAACAGGCCACTGGTAAAGCCCAGGTTTGGTTGACTGACGGGCCTACATTTGGACAAAAGAGAGTGTGAAGGCATTTTGGTCAGTCAGAAATACATTTCTATACTTTCAGTTTAACAATTCTACTTGTCAAAACCTCCAAGAACCCCAAAATGGTGTGATAGATTATTGCCTATCTCTAACCTTCCCCCAATCTACATCGCAGCTGTCCTATTCTCAGTGGCACCAAAATATCGGTCGTAAAAATCAGTCATTCACGTTTATACCACGATTTCGGCACTTCCGGTGGGTTTATATGCAGTTTAGCCGTGCATTATTCTGCATATACCATCCTTGTGCTTTTTTGAAATTTTTGGTATATACTTTTTCGAGGTCACGTTGGACTTAGAATATTTTTGGAGCGCTGGCGGACATAGAAATTTTGTCTCGCCATTGTTTCAATGTGAAAAATCGTCCCAACTGGTATGAGGATCGAACCCCGGCCGCAGTGGTGGTAGGCGAAGGCCTTAGCCATAGCGCCACACTGAACGGTGATGAAACACAATGCGAAAATAAATAAATTCTAACCTGAGGTCCTAGTGGTAAGGTTGCAGTCAGATTTCGTATTGATTCCAAGCTTGTCATGTTATAATATCGAAAACCCAAGAAGTTTTCGATCCATAGAAGAGGAATGCGTGCTAATTGTCTCCATTTTCTTCGATATAAATAAGAATCCATTGATTTTCCCGTGGCCGCTCTGCGCGAAGCCATTGTTTCGGCGTCTTTCTTGTACGACGAGCAGTTGACCTATATCTACATCCGGGCCACTGACACACTTTCGCCGAACAAGGAGGCGGGTGGGAATGGCCGGACCGCGACTCGCGTACGTTGGGAAAATCAATGGATTCTCCTTTATTTTGAATATATTGGACATAATACGTATGGAGGGATCATCTAGACTATCTAAGGATATGTATGTATTAATTTGAAGACGTGTCATGGTTGGATTCCATACGAAAAGTGACTGTATACACAGCGGTACCTCTCCCGGCCAGAACAAAAACAATGGCTTCGCGCAGGGCAGCCACGGGCCGTGTCGCTAGCACTTACAAAATGTCTTCGCCTGGCTATATTCTTTGGATTTCAGGTAAGAAATTGATACAAAATGGAGGAAATGGTGGTATAAACCTATTAGGTCATGGATATGGGGGCCCCACGGGCTGTATATGCTGTATATACCCTCGCCGCTTCGCGGCTCAGGTATATACAGCATATACAGCCCTAGGGCCCCCATATCCATGATCTATTAGCTTAATCGCCCTATACCTGTTATGGACATTATTCAGTATGATAGTCAATAGGGGATAGCTCGGGTGAAGGTACATGGGAAACCCCTCATCTGATGATTAATGGAAACTACGGGGCTGAATGCCAGTTACATCTATACAGACATGCATAAATGTGGTATATAATTACATCCATCTATAGGATCTCCCAGTAACATAAAGGTCATTGGTATGATGACTTACTGTTGCTGTAATAGCGAACACAGTACATGGTCTATGGTATAGGACTACAAATCTATGATCTATGGTAAAGGTTCTGTCATATTGCAAAACATAACATGAATAAAGTAATTAATTCCGTCATTTTCCTGCCATCTATAAGTTCTCTTGGTCGTATTGAAAATGAAGATTGTAATATAAAATTTGTACGGAGGTTGTAAGAAACTCTTATCAGACTTCACCTTCGTGTTATTACCATATAAATAAAGCCCTCAGTGAATGTCACAATGCAGGCATTACCGTGCGAGGCTGTGGTATGTAGTGAAAATTGCCATTAAGAAAATATGAATGAATAGGATTTTCGGCCTTTTATGAAATGTAAAAATAAGGTAAAATGGGGTTTACGAGGGAAATTTCATAGGTTTTATTACATGGTACTGTACAGGAACAACCTGTGGTTTGCAGGTCCCCTTTTTTCAGGAAACCTAGAAAAATTGGGAAAATTGCTTAGAATTTAACACTCAGTGACAGTTTATCTGAAGACTAGCTAGCTGCTTAATTTGGTATATGGAAAGAAAACCAAGTGAAACATGTTGAGGCTCGATTGGAAAATGCCATCTTCAACAACTATGAAACCTTTCTGGTGAAAGGAAAGAAGGATATGAGGAAGCTAATACGGTTATAGTTTATTTATACCGTGAGATTGGATGGGGATAGTGGGGCATCCGATCTGCCGTTTGCTCTTACTCCTAAGATGACAATATGTACGCATCTGCCAGCCCATGAGCCGTTCCACCTGCCGTGCGCAACTCTTAATTAGCCTGCTGCTTAGGTTTTGAGGAGGTAATTTCCCTTGGCTGGTAATGGCTTGATATGACTCAGCTACCCCCCCCCCTATCCACAAGGGTAGATGATGTTTTCTAACATTGAGATATATCTGCCTTTGGAAAGGCATCACCAATCTTTTTAAGTGATGCAGGGTAGGAACAATTATTGCTACTCTGCTTTATGTGTGTGGTGGAGAGGGTGAGTTAGTGTTTTTCTTCAGGCACCTGCTGTGATTAACTGTAGGCATATCTGTTATTGCTGCTGCTGTTGTTGCTGTCGTGGAATATTCACTGAAGCAAATGGATAATTACTAAACTACATACACCTGATGAATTCTTGTATACAAGCAATGGCCCCAGACTTATGTTGGTTGTGCTAATTAGCAGTTTATTCAACAGATACACTGATAACATAGTGGGTGAAACAGTTAGACTTCAATATAGCGTAAATGATACAGTACAAATGATGAAAATAAAGCCTGTTACATATAAAATGATGAAAATGAGTTTTGATGGGGATCAACATATATAAATGCAACACATAAATAGTGTTAACTAAACAGGTGTGATTGCAGACATAGTGCTATATGGGTGTGGCTTAATTCCCCATTCATTATGGAAGTAGATACCAAGTTTAGCATAAAGGTCTGGTTTGTACTGAAGGGGCCCTGTGATTCCAAGTTCTCTTATCTCCTCCTCCACCCTCATCACGTCGGCCACGTCAGAGTACACGTCACTATAGACGCAGATGACGTACTTGTTGTTCCGCTGAGATTGTGATCCGTTCCAAGTGCAGACCTGTAGAATAGGGTAAAGTACACTGATTTGTGAAGACCATTACGATTTTGCCTTTCCGGCTTTAAATATCCTCCTTGGGCTGTGATAATAGAGGATTTTGGGATAAGGGATAAGTGTAAAAATGATAATCCATAGTTAGAACCAATGTGAATCTAAAGGAATAATATAAGTAGGGAAAGTGCTCGTAGGAAAGTGCTCGTCCCAAAATCCCCTTTGAAAGCTACACCATCACACAGTGGTGGATTCAGAGGGAGAACGGTGGTGTCCCCTCTTCCCGTTTTGGGATGAACTCTGTGATTCTTTAAGCAAACGAGGAAAGGGGGTAACAGGACTAGGAGGACCTATCCCTATCCTACCTACATAGGTCCCTATGTCTGCTTCTACTAAATAATCCCTCATTGATTATCATGATCTGGAGGTCTCACGGTAACAAAACTGGTTTGAAGACAAACCTCTGTAAAATCACGTCTATAAACATAGATGAATTAGGACTGCCCATTTAGAATCATTATGTAGTTATGCTTTTCTCCTCAGATATAGGCATCAGGTCTAAGAGTACTATTTCATTCTTCCTGGGAATTTGGAACCAATACATGGATATTCCATAGTTTAGTCAAAGGTTGATGTGTGTATAGGAGTCTAGACCCATCCCCAGTGGATCCACCATTTTGAATCGTGCTGCGGCTGGTTCTTCTAAAAGTAGTAGAACATTGATAAGACATGCTATGATGGGTACCTTGTCCTTGGATAACAAAAACGTCCAGGGACAAGCTTGGTCCATATAATCAGACATGCACTATCGTATCGGCGCATGTCACCATAAATCAGAGGGCATTGACATCCCTCAAATAATTTCCCTTCAATTTTGAGTTTAGATGATGTTCTCGTGGTGGAGATCTCTAACCCAATCTATGTAATTATAGAAGATTACCTTGGCCATGGAGCCCAGTTTTCCCCCAACCAGTGACCTGGCTACAGCTTCCCACACTTGGTCTACATCAGCAGGCTTAACGTCTATCGTCCACCGACCTCTAGTCCATCCAGTCTGTAAGGCAAAATCTGGAAAGATAAAACAGAATATGATTAGGTTAGGATGCGGAATTGTAACGTGCAGTATTCTGTATGGGGCACCTGCCGGAGAATCGAAAATGGAATGCCCTGTCTGTAAAAGTAGTAGATCAGTTCGTGTTAAACTGAACTTTCTTCTGAAATTTCTGATGCAGGGGTATGTTCAGCATTACTTATAGGACCTTGATCTTTATTTTTTTCCTTATAAGATCATTCACTAGAGTAATTCTATCTGCAGATGACCCCTTAAATGTATGAGGATCTAGGTCTAGATGCTATCTGTCATGCATAAATCATCTACCAATATAGTGCAGGGTATTGGCCATGTTCTGCGCTGTCCACCCAAGTGTAGTCCTATGTCCATGATGGATCTATGGAATGATAATATCACATTGTGGACTATCCGGGCAGACCAGTCACCATAATTGATTAATTCCGCTTCTGCCGCTGGGCCACCATATTGAAGAGGGATAATTGAACATCGACCGCCTGTTTGCCCCCAACTGTCACTGACAAATCACCTCTTTACACTTTGCAGACTTATATCAATGGTTAATGCTGGACACAGGTTGTGCCCACTTATCAAACCCCTAGCCATAACTCATGCCTCATGCTGCAATTAGTCTCTAAAATATGTGTATTTCACATGGACACGATGGAAAAATCAAGGATTTAATATTGTGATATAACGGTATGTGAATTACATGTAAGGTCGAGATGTAAGCTATTACAGGTAAGAAGGAATAAATGTCTCCTTGGCATTATGTTTGATACCTCTAAGGATAATGTATATGTCTCACCATGGGCACTTCACGGCAATGTTAAAGTGCAACTAAATGTTAGCCAATCTACATCCCTTGTATATGATAAGAGTCCACTTGTCAGAGGCAAGGTGCTTTGGGAAAAGGAATTTATGTTGAAAATTAGTTAGTACTTGAGTGTTAGTATGTCATTGAATATAAGAATGTGTCTGTTTGAGCCCACACCGTTATTAATGTATTTTATTATGAAGACTAATTGCTGGCATAATCTGGAATCACCGAATAAGTGCCTATTGTATTTCCATGTGCAATGCATTGTTAATTAATGACCTATTCCATGTCAGTTCAACCAATCTTCCCAGATGACCATCTCCGATTTTCTTCTAACTCTTATATATGATTGGCCCATGTATCTGAAGTACTCTCCCCAAATATTTCCTCAAAATTCCAAATAGTTTTGGCCCATGTAGTGGGAGGGGGGTCAGCCCTCAGGAGCAAACCCTTATTTCTGGGCCATTTTCAGAAGCCTGTCATAAGAAAACTGCTATTGTTACAGGTCCTAAATTAATCAGACATGTACTACTAGTTGTAGAGACCAGCAAACAAGTGTAAAAACATACCACTTGCGCAGTGTGTTGATGCACTGATGCTTGGAAAACAGGAAAAAATCAATGGGCTCTCAAGAATTTTAAATAATCAAAAATCTGTCAACATTACAATCTTATCTCCAGCAACTTTATCTTTAGGAAACTTATAAAGGTAGATGCGGGGCTTGTATTGGTATGAGAATTTTACCTCAAAACAACATACAGGTGGCGCTGCGCATGGCCAAAGTCAGCCAACTTAGTCAAATGACCTATATTCAGCAGCAATTAAAGTCATGTGACCCCAAAGTTATTGACCCGCAATATTTTTTTCCTGAAAGACCTCATCTTGAGCTTTAATTTGAATGTAGTCGCTAAGGTGTTCCCTATTTCTTTATGGGTGAGAAAAATTCCTCAAAGTACGGTATTTTACCTATCATTTCAAGCTTTTTCCATACAAACAACCTAAAATAAAACAGTTTTGAGTGTTGTAGGTAAGACCAACTGTTAGCAGTGTCATGTCTATTCATACTGTATATACTTGAAATATAGGATAAGCAATGTACATTGCTGAAAACTCCAAATTATTGGTTCTTCAAGGGTTGGGAAAGCCCCCTATCGAAACTCTTTCATACCCTACTACTTCTTCTATTATAGCTTATGTATATATCAGATCTCTGTTTTCTAGAGAACAGAAAGTCAATGAAGGTTTGAGTCCAGCTCTTTATGGAAAAAAAATAAGGGCATTTAATTCTAATTACTTGATTTACTAAAATATTTCGATATGAAGAGTTAGAAATAGAAACCCCCAACCAGGCAGGCTAGATTCCTAACCAGTTGGAGCTAATGTAAAGAAGAATCCATGGGAAAAAATCATTTAGGCTATTGAGATGTGACTTCTTGATGAAAGAAAAAACAATATCCATCAGAAAATTGCCTAGGGTTAAAGTCCAAAAAGGGAAACAGATGCAAAATATCACAGTGGCAGATCTAAACCAACTCATTAGAATGGAAATGCATGACTAGATCTGATGGAATACCAGATATTAAGATTATAATTAGTCTTGAATAAGGCCTAAAGATGTTATGTTCAGGTATCCCAACCGACCCTACATTATTGATTAATTTTTTTTTGGTAAAATTGTCTTAAAATAAGAGAATTTTGCCAGAAAATGTCTCCACCTAGGCAGATTTTGGTATCAAATTAAAACTTATGTTTTCAGGAAGGCAGCTACCTTAAATAACCATCCTCTTTCCAGTTTGGGCCTTGTCCAACCCTTTAAGGACCAATTTTGGAGTTTTAACAATTTGCATTGCTTATCCTATATTTCAAGTATATACAGTATGAATAGACATGACACTGCTAACAGCTGGTCTTACCTACAACACTCAAAACTGCTGTATTTTAGGTTGTTTGTATAGAAAATGGTAGGAAAAAGCTTAAAATGATAGGTAAAATACCGTACTTTGAGGAATTTTTCTCACCCATAAAGAAATACAGAACACCTTAGTGACTACATTCAAGGTCTTTCAGGAAAAGATATTCAGGGTCAATAACTTTGGGGTCACATGACTTTAATTGCTGCTGAATATAGGTCATTTGACTAAATTGGCTGACTTTGGCCATGCGCAGCGCCACCTGTATGTAGTTTTAAGGTAAACTTCCCATACCAATACAAGCCCCACATCTACCTTGATATGTTTCTCAAAGATCAAGTTGCTGGAGATAAGATTGTAATTTTGACAGATTTTTGATTATTTAAAATTCTTGAGAGCCCATTGATTTTTTCCTGTTTTCCGAGCATCAGTGCATCATGACACCGCACAAGGGGTATGTTTTTTATGTTTGTTTGCTGGTCTCTACAACTAGTAGTACATGTCTGATTAATTTAGGACCTGTAACAATAGCAGTTTTCTTATGACAGGCTTCTGAAAATGGCCCAGAAATAAGGGTTTGCTCCCGAAGGCTGACCCTTCTCCCACTACATGGGCCAAAACTCAGAGACTATTTGGAGTTTTGAGGAAATATTTGGGGAGAGTACTTCAGATACATGGGCCAATCATATATATGAGTTAGAAGTAAATCAGAGATGGTCATCCAGGAAGATTGGTTGAACTGACACGGAATAGGCCTAATGTTTATTTGTTGGCTGATCCTGAAAAGCTTCATTTTGTATGATGTTGTTTGGCCAATAAACTTGTTAAACTCAAACTAAACTCAGAATCAAACTCTTGTTCACGATAGTAATTATAATATCATTAGGAAAACAATTCTGGAAAACCTCTCCCTTTATATGAATTACACTCCCGAAGGGATGAATTACAAAGGGAATTTCACATCATAAATATGTGCCTATATTTATCTTTGGACCAGATAGAAGAACTAATTCTCCCACATATAACAGAACGCTAAGGTAGAAAGTGAATGATATTATCGACTCCAAGGTTGGAAGTAAGTCTCAGTGCCAAAACCACTGCTGAAAGTCTCCTTCCTTATCAAGTCTTAATCAGTAATAATATGTGAATAAGTAGGTTCTCCTGGCCCTAGGCCAACAAAAGGGGATTGACTCCAGGGAATTGACTCCTGATGGTGTCCAGCACGGTGGGCCGCTGCCTCAATGTAAGGCTGCCTATTAGGCACTTGGGTGTGGGTGCCCAGACAATTACCAAGACTGGGGACACCACCAAGCCTGGAGGAAAGCAGGTCATAGGTGAAGCTTAGAAAGGATCATTCATGGAAGGGCCAGGAAAACCGGTCAAGAGGGAGTCCCAGCTCCGCTGGTACACTAGAGATAAAAGCCCCCATCCGGCTTACCGAGGGTCTGGTCTGACCTCTGGTGGAGAGACCTTTTATAGTGCTTCCGGTTACCCACTTCCGGCGGTAGTTCTGGAGGTCGGAACAAGGAAAGTTTTGTCGCAGAGATCACGTGGTAATTGGTTCTCTTGTGCTGCTGGTCTATGGGCTCCTAGGTCAGTGACTGAAGGGTTCCAGGACTAAGTCTCTATAGGAACTATATTATCTGGCAATGAATACATCTAATACACATCTTATGTATACATACATGTACTCGTATATACATATAAACCGGCAAACTGATGTATTTCTGGTCATAGACGTTCTCTGGATTGATGTTATTTTGTTAGAGACGAGATAAAGAGAGAGGGAGAAGAGAGGATTTAATTAGGAGCCCTTGTGCTCTAACGTTTTGCCAAACATGCTATGCCACTAGTAATGAGAAGCTGATGAAAGGTGCGTTCGACTGAAGGTGAACCTATACCTTATTCTGTGAGGCAGAACAAGGGCTAGTGATGTAAACTAAATTCATCTCAATCTAGCTTTGGATCAATTTAGAACCAAAATAGGACCCACAAATATCTCCAACATAGGTTATTCCTAAGAAAAGTAAACGATACTGCAGTGCAAGCTGTTTGAGGTATGGAGAGTTTGTCCATGATGCCAGGAGCGTGCTGCTCATATGGTAAAAAGAGCTGTCATTAGGTACACTCTGCTTCACCATTCAACTTGCACTCACCACATTAGTCTGTATAGTCAACTGCCTTGTTTAAAACAGAGAGAGCTGTACTATCAGGTACCTACTCATGTCACACACTCTATAGTATATCATACTGACTGACTTCTCCCAACTAGGTACCTACTCAAATCCCCCTTTTTTAGCACCATACTTGAATGACCACTTGTGAGCAACAAAAGGGACAAGTTATAGCTACATGAAAAGAAAGGACTGGAAACGAGGGCATTTTAGCCAGCTCTTCCATTTACAATAGGTTCTATAGGTTCCTGGTTCTGTGCATTTCCCTCTGTCTGTGTCGATCTGGAGGGTGTTGCTCCTATTGTAAAAAGAGCTGTGAGTTTGTGCCCTCTTTTCTAAACAAGTCATGCACTGCTTCACCATTAAACTTGCACTCACCACATTAGTCTGAAAAGTCACCTGCCTTGTTTAAAATAGAGAGAGCTGCGCTCCCAAGTACCTACTCATGTCATACACTCTATAGTTTATTATACTGACTGATTCTCCCAACTAGGTACCTACTCAAATCCCCCTTTTTTAGCACCGTACTTGAATGACCACTTGTGAGCAACAAAAGGGACAAGTTATAGCGACATGAAAAGAAAGGACTGGAAATGAGGGCATTTTTAGCCAGCTCTTCCTTTTACTATAGGAGCAACACCCTCCTGTAGGTCATGGTCCCCTACTTTACACCCCCAGCACGCAGCACGCACGCAGTGCCGCCCCACAGACTGATACCCATTAGGCAAATACAGATACCTTATATATGTGGCCGAAGCCAACAAACTGTGCTTCCCTTGCCAGGTACGTGCTGCTATTAGTGCTCACAGTGAGTGACAGCACAGCACAGACAGAATGGGTCAATGCTATGTCTAGTATAGAGGTTTTAAAGCAACGGTGAGACCAAGATGGTTAGTGAGGAATATCAGTTATCAATCAAAATAGGAAACAGATCGTTTTGCATTCCCCACCATTTGATGTGATAAAATATAATGCCTTGGTATAATTTTCCTGTTTAGGGGGAATCTTTTCCACAGTGGCAGTGACACTAAACATAATTATCCTGGTAGAATGACCTGGTTAGGTTATGTGAACTACCATTATGCATCCATTGTGACCAAATCATCCATTTCTAAAACCAAATTATGACTATTGCAAAGTTACAACCACCCCTATATATGTTGGTCCGGTCATAGTGAGAAATACATTAGATTATATAGATACTGACGACCTTTGTAGAAATACCTGCTATTGTAAGCCTACAACCAATTTTAAAACTATTATCACATGTAGTTCCGACTTATTGTGAATATTACCATCTTGTGAAACACCACACTGCATATATATGTATACACAATGGTTAAAGGGATAGCTATTTTAATGGCAGTGATTTTGGTTTGGTTTGCTTTGGTTGATTTTACTTCCACTAATAGTACTTAAAAGTTAGCAGACATTTCTGTGGTTCGCGGTAATTAAGTCCTTTCTTTTCTGTTTGGAAAGGTATTTCAAAGCTGCTTATCCAGACAGCTAGACATCAGATGAATGACTTCATCTATGAGGAGGGTTGAGGGGGGAAAATGCTACCGGGCTTCATTCCCCTACTCTTTTCGAAGGATAGCAAGTGTTCTTTTATTTGCCTGGTCCCATAGGCAGGGCCAGACAAACCACTGCCTTTGATCACTTAGACGTGGTTCACTGAGGGAGACTCCCATGGCAAAAGAAAAGCATGTAGGCCCGGGCCCATGCATATGGACACCAGCAGCCCACATGCTCACCCCAAGCCACAAGAAACCCCAAGTTTGTCGCCTTTTACAAATCTGGTATGCCCACTGGTAGAATGGAAGGAGAATTCCTCCTTCATGGACTCCAAATGAAGTTATTCTGCTCCTCCATGCCCTCACATGAAGGTCCCCACTCCACAGGGGGAAATGGCAGTGAGCAGCCTGGTGAGCATCTCTAACTGCTCTTATTTAGCCATAGAGGCAAGGACCGTACATATATATAATTATACCCTCCTTGATAGAGGTGCAATACTCTAAGTATTGCCTCTATACGATGCATGGGACGTGAGGCAGAGCTTATTTCTCTCTCTCTCTCTCTCTCTCTCTCTCTCTCTCTCTCTCTCTCTCTCTCTCGTTGTATCTAACAGCGAACAATTAACCATTTACCAATTTCCTTTTCTCGCCTCTCTGAAAATGTGCTCTCTCTGTCTCTGTCGGTCTCTCTCTCTATCTCTCTCTCTCTCTCTCTCTCTCTAGGCTCTCCTCTCTCCCGTGATCTCCACCCATCGCCGTTACCCATTTCCCTGTAGCCTACTCGATCTTGTCTCTCTGTCTGTCTGTCTCTCTCTGTATGTCTGTCTGTCTCTCTCTCTGTGTCTCTCTGTCTCGTTGTCTCTAGCAAAGAACAATTGACCATTTACCAATTTCTTTCTCTTGCCTCTCTGCAAATGTGCTCTCTGTCTGTCTCTTTCTGTCTCTGTCTCTGTCTGTCTGTCTCTGTTTCTGTCTCTGTCTGTCTGTCTGTCTGTCTCTCTCTCTCTCTCTCTCTCTCTCTCTCTCTCTCTCTCTCTATCTCTATCTCTCTCTCTCTTAGTACATGAGATAGACTCATTGACGTCCAGAAAATAAATTGTATCCAGCCTAGGAAAACAAACCTGCATATGACTCATAGGGATGCATTCCTTCACAGGATATGATTCTGTCGGTGCTTTTTCATTTGTTTTGTCATAATCTCACTGTCCTAGTTCCATTTCCTTCTGTCTGTCCTCCTTGGTATATAGCACTGTTGTTTGCGCAAGTCATTTATCCTCTAAGTCTAAGAGAAGATAGATCTACCACGACTGAAGTTTTAGATTAGACAGGTCTACAGTACCTTTGACGGTGGTTTCGTTGATAGTGGCGCCACCTCTTGTGAAGACCTTCCATCTTTCATGGAGTACTTTCTCATCCACCTGCTGGTGCTTCCGAGAACTAGGATTTGTGACAACCACCCAGTATATGTCAGGACTGCAAGAGACAATGCTTTGTATTACACTAATGTAGGTTTTCCTTTACACTCGTACCTAGTGCCATATATAGGCACTAGTGACTGCTACAATGTCCCTGAACTTGGCACTCTTCAACCCTATGTTTCAGACTAGAGAAATGAAACCTATGCTTGAAGAGTGAGCAGTATTTCCAGTTCCTGCTTACTTATGAGTGAGGCATAGTGGGAATGAAATTAGTATTCTCCCACCAGACCTTTCTGCTTCCTATACTGCTTCCTGTATGGTGGTTCCCTGAGGGTTTATACCTCAGGGCACCAGAGTAGTTTTCCTTTCACTTACCATAGTTTGAAAAGTTTTATTGGCTACAAATCAAATCAGATACAATTAGTTGTTCATAGCCAAACCGGGAAACAGCAAAAATATCTCCAAACCCATACAGGGACGTAGCACATTTAGGTCAACACAATAGGTAACGTTATGCCATCATATATTATTATACTACTATATATATTATATTTACCGTAGTCGTTGGTCATTGGTACCAATAATCGGAATAAAGCTGAGTGATTATGAAAGTATGATAGCAAGGATATGCCTGACCATTTCTTCCCATAGAGTTTAAGTCCAAGACATAAGAATGTGAGTTTGGAATCGTTTTACAGTTAATCTATTGTCCACAGTTATGACTAAGCTGGGTTTAAACGTACAGTGAATGAATCATTCACATTTTTCTAATGCAATTGGCAGATATTAGGGCTGAAGCTACTTATTCTAAACATGGAAAGCCCTCTTATAACTACTTAAAACTGCACCATTCACTGCAGCCCATGTCAGCAGCCTGTGTCAACCATTTAGAGTAAATCAATAGTGAGGTGCCACCAACGTATACTAAGGTTTGTATGGAACTAACAATGCTACTACTGCTGTGAAACAGAGTCAATACAAGTTGTTTTCTTAACAATGTGTGAAGTAGCCAGTGCTATAGAACCTGCTGTATAGTCTTTGACCATGGTATATGGGGAATATACCATAGAGTATAGAAGAGACATATTGTGTAGTCTACAGGTCTACTAGTTCCATATTAAGAGCATTGTTATATTTTATTGGCATAAAGGGAAGGTATAAAATTACCTCACATTTCTAATCAGTACCCTTTGAATAGCGAACATTAACTGTATGCATTCTAAATTTTATCCACTAACCATAGATGAACTGGTATTTTACAAGAAATGATTACCAGGGCCACAGGTATATCTAATATGAATATTACGTGCACAAACATTAAAGAAATAAAGATGATGGCTGTCATTAGCAATATTTTAGAGTAGGTTTGTGTGGTACAACCAGGCCTGATGCAAAACAAATAATTTGTGAGAGTCATGACAGATACATAACCCCCAGATTAATTGATGTAACCATCCGATTGCCTTCCCATCTAATCAAATTATCGATGTATTGATGTATAGAGATGGCATTACACTCCAGCCCTTGTGTATTGAGACAACCTGTTCACATTTTGAGTAGAATTGAAATCGATCTCTATAGTTGAGCACAGGAAGACACATCTGGAGGGCATTACTTAACCAAGCTTATTTACACGGTTAAGAAATACCCTCCAGAGATATTGAATTCTTGGGCGTTGACGTCATTACCATAAAACTCATTTTTCTATAAGGCACATCTAGCTTATTTAAGTAGCTTATAATAATGACATAAACCCCATTGCGAATAAAAGTGTTCTTTTCATTCGCATTAGTACTTTGGGTTCATTCCAATCCCTGTCAATACCTTGAGAAATATACTCCAATGTGCAACTCGTGATAAATGAAATTTTTAACATTTATGACATGTCTCTCTTTATAACGACCTATGGGAATGATATACAGCACCAGTATAGGTAAATATAGGATAGCAATGTGCATTGCTGGTAACTCGAAAAGCCGAATTTTTTTCTTTGTTTTCTCATCAGTCACCACTACAATGATATGTACTTTGTACATTTGTAAAACAGGAATTATTCACACCAACAACCTTCCTTTGAACCTCATTTACATGTATCTGCACCCCAATAGCCATTCGCACCACCTCATTGTAAAGAACCATTCCATATAATAAAATAGACATTCTAAGCTCCAATTCCATGTTCAAATTGTGAAGTTTATTGCATCATTTAACAGTGTATTTGCTAATTTGAAATCCTGCCCCTCCCTTTTTCCCCCACCTTTACTGAGGCACTGAAAACCTTGTTTTTTTTACCCGGCTCTTATAACTCGCTTTTCAAGTTAATAATACCTCGTTAAATATGCCCGTTTGGTCATCCATTCGATACAAGCCAAAACGTTACGTACTTAAACCATGTACTTTCTAAATGATTCAGTAGCTTTGTTGACTCGAGACGTATTTCTATCAGTAGATATACAGTCCCAATATTACCCACATTGATATCAATGATTATGTTGAGTGACAATAAAGGCGAGACCGAGAAGTAGTTTATGAAGACATAATAGTCATATAAATTATATTGGTAGCAGGTAGTTCTTACCTTGTGATAACCGAGGGACGGTTACGTTTCAGGAACAGGTCAAGATTGGTGCGGTGGTGATATACGATCCTGCCCTGCTGCTTGGTCTGCATGGTTTAAACCCTCCACAGTCCACAAACACAATCCAAATCTCCCCTCCAGCTCTGTGTGCTATTGATGCCTAGCCCAGCAGATCCATCGATAGACTGATCATAATAATGTTAATACATATATGGCACCAGGAGGTATAGCTAGCTCTAATGGTGCCTATAACTTCACACCGATAATGTCCGCTATAAATGCCGCACCCTTTCTATTTTTCAAGCATGGAAAACTGGCAATGATCCAGAATCCCGTCACAAGGGTTGGACAACTTAGCTGCCAATCCGGGAGGTCATTTCCTAACGCACTATGATTGAACACAGCCCTACGACCTGAAACCTCAATGCTCTCCCCCGGGGGGGGGGGGGGCACTGAGCCTCAGTTTTGGCACCAACTGTGGTACCGACCCCGCAGAGCAATGGCTGTCAATGCGTCAATGAGGGGGGAAATAGGGGGCTGTTAACTGTGATAAGGAGGGGCCCAAAAAAACTAGGTAAATAGTGGCGCCCTCTGTTATAGGCCAGATATTTAGATACTAGCCTGGGAAGTCTTCCTCTTTTGGAATTTTGTTTCTAGCCCCCTGAGATATTGTCAGTGAAAGATGCCCCATCTGCACATATTGGCACTTATACAGCACAGTGCAATTGCTAGCCAAAATGTGTGATCTGAGGTGTATGCATTGCATCTGTGATACATGGTAAGATTAGGGGGCTGTTAATACCTATATTATTACCTTTATGGAAAAGAAGTACCTTGAATATTACATGTAAAAATTCCAGGGCTGTGAAAGTCCTTAAAACTCTTGTCGAAGAACCTTAATTTACGTGAAAGAGGACCCTGGAAAGGGGCTATTACCAGACTGCTTCAAAAAGAGGGAGCTGTAAAAGTTGAGCTGTATTTTAAGGGGCTGTGAAATGGCAAAAAAGGGGGGCTGTAGTTTCGCAGTTGGTACCACCAATCAAACATTCAGTGCCCCCACGGGCCTCTCCCTATGGGAATGTTGGTACGACTTGGAGGCTGCAGGAACTTAACTGCAGTACAGTGAGAAATGGCCTCCAGACCTGGAGGTGTATAGGAACAGACTAGTAAAGTGAGCCGAGCACCTGGAGGAAATGTGCCAATTAAGCTGAAGTATTCATAATACAATAGGGCTTAGCTCGGATTGACTGGGCATAACCCTGAGTTGACGGAGGTAATGGAGGGGAGGGGGTTATAATGGGACATTGTTTTTGTGAATATATGTGGCAGTTACGACGTCATGGTAGGTCCGTTACTGCGGATCATAGGCGACTCAATCTTTAATCCTATACGGACAGCATGAGACCTTTATCATTTTACATATGCCTTTTCAATATTGTGCATATATGGTGCTTATTATATACATAATATTGTTTGGGCCCCGAGATGTCAGAACTCTCACTGACCTAAGTTAAGGTGGCACGACATTCACACTTGAGGAATTCTTTCAGCACTAGTTAGACTTTCACGAATTCATTTGTAAAGCCAATGCCAATTTGATACAATATGGCCCTGGTGAATTCATGATTTGAAGGAGGCCAATCGTAGCAACTCCGGGAGCAACTCACATTAATCTATAGCGCATAACATTTTTTTGGGAATTTTTTGGGAATACATGTATCTCATGAGAACAAGTTCACACAATTCTTTAACAACAGAAAATCAGAGAATAAACACCTGACCAAAATATTGGCATATATAATTATCATCATGAAATGAATTCACTCTATGAAAATACTGCGTATCGGCGTTTCTCAGAGGGGGAGGGGTGGATTTCCCAATATCGGCAAGCTAAAATTAAGATAGGGAATTCAAAACTGTGGGAACGAGCATTGTTTACTTTCAATCCCTATCAAACACAGACTGGGAGACTTTTCACATGTAATAGTATCTTCCCTTTCTCCAAACACAGACCATGCTCATTGATTTGGGCTAGTGTTAAGATCCTACACGACTATGACGTGAGAGTGCCGGAAACCAATTACTCATGATAGACAATTAAGGCGACAAGTCTCGCTCCACATCTCGCCAGGCGTGACCTCACGAGATAAACTCCGTCTGAGATCTCGTCACCATGAGACTGATTTATCTCGTTCTGGCGTGAGTTTTATGGCTACAGACAAGAGTGAGATATTAGGGGTTCCTGTTTCCCACACTTCTCGTCTTTTCACGTCTAGAGGACGAGGTGTATTTGTTATCTGGAAACATTCCATTGGGTGATAAGTGTTGTCTTGTATACTTTTTGCTTCCCTTTGTATTCTAATTGAGATGGGAACTGGTGGGTGATAGGGTCTTTAGCCTAGTTTAGGTCAAAGGTCGGTATTAATCAGTGCAATGCAATAGTCACATGTGGAACTCTCTCCTTCGGTCATCGAAAAGCACAATTGTTCTGTTGATATTAGAGGGGTCGTGTGTATGAATACTTTTGAGTCCATAGTCATGGTGTACTTACATAATGGAGCGCCTTCTTAAAACTTCAATAATGATCCTGTTAATGATGATCAAATTGTTTTCTACATAGTTTCTCGCCATTTCAAAGAAAAAAATGTATATATCAAAATAGAAGGAGAGTAATTAAAAAAGGGTAAAAGGAGCACTATCCCCCGGTCCCTTTCTGTAATGTTCTATTATTATTATTATCTGTTACAATTCCCAGAACTCATCTCAGTGTATGGGATTAAGACCTTGTCCTGATGGCATACACCTGTCAGCACCCCGTATATAAGAGCCCCACATAAACCCCTCACCCCCCCCCCCCCCACCTTCCCACCGCGCCCAACACCCAAGACGCCCTTCATCAGTCAGCTGACTGCTAAACAGCAATGTATTGATTTCCACAGAAGACTGTTTCAGGATGCCGTACTTTCTCACACAATCCTGAACCAAGGCAAGTGTCTATATTTTGTTTTGTGTTTCAAAGCTTTCACACACGCCTATCCGTCTAAATGTCCATGTATATATTCTGAGATGGTTTGAATGTCAATGAAGGGCACCGTAATGGCCCGTTCAGGCGCAGGGTCTCAAATGAACACGGTCTCAAATAAGTACTGGGGGTGCAGGTGTGTTGAAATCAACCTTAAGCACTAAAGACAGTATTGAAATAAGGGCCTGTCCCGGGGGCCTGTCTTGAATAAGCGCCGGGATTAAATGGATAATCAAATTAATAAGTCCCCTACACATAAACGGATCACTATAGGATAGCCACCTGTTGTTGACATGAGCTTATCCACAGCTACAGACCTGCATGATACAGTCAGGTTCTATTTCGTCCATGGTTTTGCGTTGGCTTTTTTTTTTAGAAACAAGTATGGGCATGTTCGATATAATAATCAAAGCTTAGGCTACCATCACTGCATTTGACAATATTCCCAGTGGGAACCCGGGGGGGGGGGCGTGGGCTGACTCTATGGTGCTAAGTACCAACTGCGAAACTGCAGCCTCGATTCTTTGGCCACCTGTGGCTGGACAACTTGACAGCCTCTTGAAAAGGTTCTTTGGGGCTCATCTTGCAAGTCACTAACAGGCCTCCGTTGTTCTTTCTTAGATGCATAGACATAGTAACTAGAGGTCCATGTTAGATGTCAACAACCACAGCTTCAACCCCGGCTTCAACTCAGGGGCTCCCTTCAAGTCATGTTTTCCTTATACATACTTCGTTATGTTTTCCTGTGCCTTGAAGACATATCTTCTAAATAGTATGACATACTTAGTGCAAATGTCATATTGGGTTAGTATAGATTTGGGTACCCCCTCCCTGTGCCCCTAATAGTTGTGGTTGTTGTTGCATCTAAGCTGTGGTTGTATACATGTACCACTGTCTACTTTCCCATGTAAGACATGCAAGGTCATTAGAACTATAGTTATAATGACACGGACAGAAGGAAGTGAGTCAGAAAGCGGATCCAGCAATTTCCCTCCACTAAAAGGCTTCCTGACTCTCTTCTCAAAGGGGGTCAGGGTCTTTTGACTCCCTTACCCATGGACATAAGTGCATGGGTCCTTGGCCAGGAATGTGATGTTATGGGAGTCAGTAATAAGCTGGGATCACTAACCCTCTCTGCACAGAGAGTCAAGTACAAGCTGGATCCCTTTATTATATGTACACAATATAAACATGTTTACACAAACACCATCTGGCACCATCTGGCAACTCCACTGCTTTTACTCACCTTCATGTAGATCTTCCTCTTATATGTCCCTTGTGTCTCTTACTCCAAGACAGGGCCTAAGGCAGTGATTTTGTATTGTATGCAGCCTTTTAAATCACCGTAAACAAACATTAATTGGTATGACCATATGTTTGTATATATGCATATTGCCATCTTTATGAGCTGATATAAACGAGAGAGAGGGAGAGAGAGAGAGAGAGAGAGAGAGAGAGAGAGAGAGAGAGAGAGAGAGAGCTGTGCCTTTTATATGGGACAAATGATAATCAGTCGGGCATAGATGACAATGAATCCAGCTCTATAAAGTGACATCAAGAATGTTTACAACCTCCAGCGGCTGAGCTTCAATGCTAACACTTTTAGCCATCAGATTAAAATCAGATTTCTCTGAGTAAACTAACATGACTTTATTGGCCGTAAATCATAATGCACACCAACAGCCCTGTGTATATCATCTCGTAATAGACTCTCAATGCTATTCGAATTCTTTCCAGTTCTATATGACAAGGTTGTCAGCATGAGGCCGGCATTTAAAGAGGAGATATGCGTCACTACAGAGGAGAGCAACAGGGTTATCTGATGCATCTGATGACGGCATGACTGCCGAAATGCATGCATCAGGTACCGCACTGTTTATACATGGACGATGTTGAAAATTGTGTTTTATTTAGAATAGTGAAAGGTTCAGTGTTATGATATTGCACACCTTCTACTAGGTCATTTACTGATATTTGTTGAAAAGCTACAAAGAGCATCTGGTTCACGCATGTAGTGTTGTGCAAGGACGACTGGGATGCATTTCGGCAATTGTTTATGTCATCAGATAGATCAGATGAACCTGTTGCTCTCCTCTATAAGATCAGATGAACCTGTTGCTCTCCTCTATAATCTAGTCGCACAAATTTCATTAACCATGCCAGAATCTTTTCATTGACATCAAAGGCCATAGAAAATTCGCTATCTTGAAAATAGGGTACGGCTTCCCTTTAAGTGTAATTGTCTTTGTGATCTAATATCACCTTTGTGGCCCAAAGTCCTGCCGGCCTTCATCTCACAAAATGTTAAAGTTAGTACTACATTTTGCGGCCAAAAAAAAACTTTGTGGCCCCACGGCCCCCTCCCATTTTTAAAATGATTAAGGTTTTTTCACACCTGGTCTTCCTTCACGAGGGCTCAACCCTCCCCCTACATTCTTACTCCTACGTTGTTGAGCACGAATGGCACCAGCCAAATTTAATCACTTCAGAAACAGCCCCTCAGTAGAGGGGACGCTGCTGTACCTCTACCCGCAGCAGTGCGTGGTGACCCCCTGTACAACCACTATCTGTATCAACGACCGCTGCATGTTGTGCTACCGGTAACGGTTGACCATACAACCTCTACCTGTGAGCACTGGAAGGCGATTCATAAGTCAGACAATAATTGGGTATCAAATTAGCTTTGAAACGATCAGGTTGGTGTCATGTCATCCTGAAAGAGTATTCTTTTAAACTTATGAATTAACCCCTGGAAAAGTCACTACAGATAGCGTTAATTGTTACAGACAGAGGTTGGATAGTTACTACAGTTAGTGTTCATTTTTACACAGATAGTTGTTGGATAGCCATCCTCTAACTGTAGTACTACAGATAGCGGTCGTTTACACAGATGGCGGTTGTACACCCCCTCATTCAGCCTTCCCCTTACATGGGCATAGCCTTTAAAGGCCGATGATCACAGAGTGCCAGCAGTCTATGTCAAAGCAGAGTTTGGAGTACACGAACAGGTCACCTACCACAATGAAGATCGAACTTCTACTCATCATGGTCATTCTGTACTTGGGTATCGCAGCTGCAGCTGGGAGACGGAAGGCGAGGTTAATTCAGACCCTTAAAGGGAAAGTGGAGAAGTGGATAGCAAGGAATTACACCAAGATGACAAACGCGATAAACCGTATGGAACAACGACTGGAGTTTATGGAGGCTAGGTTACGGGAGGTTGAAGGTAGGCTGAATATTATGGTATGGTGGGTCCTCTTAGGGTCTTGGTCCCATTAAGACGTGCACCATAGCTATACTCTGTGCCGTGCACAATGAATCTTGTGAGTGCCCACATCTAATAGCCATCATGCATGGATGCACGGAGATCAATCAAAGAGAATGGTTTCTCCTCACCACACCCGAGTCACCCGTCACCACACCAATCACTGAACACATCATTTCAGAAATTGGTAGAAAAATTGATAATAAAAAAAAAGGACTAGAGAAATAGACGATGCATGGTATCAGTAGACTGTTATCAAAATTCTACTGAACACTACAGTTGTCAGTGTCACAGAGGGTTCGAGATTGGTACGTGTAACTATAGACTGTCTGATATAAGATGAGAAGCTTTAACCAAAGACGTGTTTGATATCTCAATACCTCTATGCTGGTAAAACATGTTTCTTTGAGTGCCCTAATAGGGCATTGGTTATATTTACCGCTATCAGCCATTTTGTACATATATGTCGATTGAATGAATGTAGCTGGTATTAGGTGAGTGACATAAAATCATCATAAGCACCAGGTCTTAAAAGAGCGTCGGAGTATACCAGTAAATATCGAGAGATCCTGTTTAGATATAATTTGGATCTATAAGCACCTGTCTCGTGTAATCTTCCCTGGGAAAGTCTTGTGAAAAAATATAAAGGGCCTTCCATAAATGGTGGATTCTTTTATTTTAAGTTCCAAAGACATAATATTACACTATTCCAAACAAAACATATCCGATAGACAGCATTTCATGAATTCCTGTGTCCCACTCTTTCTTGGCTCATCTTTTACCACCACCCTCCCAGCTGCATGGTGTCATTAATAGATATCCCCCGAAAAGTACAGGTGCCCAAACAGACCGCTATGGGTATAAGTGCGTACTGATCACAACCTTTGCTATCTGGTGTCAATCAGAAACTGTAGGTGGCAGCATAGAACCGATTTTCAGCAATTAGTCCTCGACAAAATATATCAATTAAGGATAGATTTTGGCAATGGTAATTGAATAGCCAGATAACAGTGGTTTCCCCAACTGGTGTATGTGCCCATGTATTGCAATTATTTATTCTTTTCACTGATAATTCAAAATTGAAAATGTGAGACCAAGTTTTTAAACGGTAGTTTATCATTGCTTTAAGTCACTCGACACATTATTATAAGACAGACCCACTGTTATTTCTATATTGATTAGGTAACTTCATTTCAGATCACATCTATCCATTCCAATACCAGCTGGAAGGTGTTTAGAAGTGTGGTACTCTGCTGAATCAGAGGGTTATATTTCGTGCCCTAGCCAGGGTCAGATAACGGTGGAGTTGTAAACTGTGGTGGGGGATGATTTGTAACATTGTCACGGTATCAATCTGTGACTGAGCATAGATACAAAACCTACAAAGGCACATATTTATCTGGTATCTACTTACCCCCGTCTGTTGATTTTATCATTATCTGGCTGTCTAGTCTATAGTCTATATTAGTTTGTACGCTAATACATTCTAAACCCCGAAAGAAATATTATTTGGCCAAACCCATAACCAACCCTAGTTTTTGGTCCTTCTCTTGTCGTATTTTATATTCTCTTCCCTTTCTTTTTTTCGAATAATCGATAGAAGTATGGTTTTGGTATATAGTCGCCATGGTAAAATCATTTTGTTGACTAATTAAGAGTCGTCCATAACCTCTATGTCCACTTGGAATTATCTGAGAGAGGCTATTTCTTAACATACTACGACTGCACTCCCCAGATCGTGCCGAATTCCCATATGGATAGCACTGAGACTTCAAGTCGTATGGATATCGAGTTTAGAGTTTCAGAGTATTTCACATTGGCGTTTTACCGTTTCAGGCCTTGACAGTAACAGCAGTAGGAACATGACCTATATGGAGGCCAGGACCTACTGCTCACCACTGCCTGGCTGGAAACAGCTGAGGGAGTGGAATGGATCTGGTAAGTGGAGTGTTTCAGTCTACATCTTTAGGCCGCGTAATATATGTATAGTAGGCATGGATCATGGCTGCTTCAGTATTGAAATTATTAACTCGAAAAGAGTTATTTCCATGAAGTCGGTGGACCGGTAGTAAGAGTTTTTGGGGTGTTGGAGGCTGAGGTGATGGTCAAGTTTAGGGTCGAAAAAAGACGATATGCTTATCAAATGCATATTAAGTGCATCTAATATATGTCAGGATAATGGAGAAATATATCCATTTTGTATTTAACATGAGCAGTTTTGTAATTATAAGGAAAAATGTAAGGCAGGGTCTATTTTTTCCCAGCCCTTTTTGCAAGTGTGGTGCAAATATGGCAGTTTTGGTGGGAGTTGTTGTTGTTATTATTATTATTATTATTATTATTATTATTATTATTATTATTATTATTATTATTATTATTATTATTATTATTATTATTATTATTATTTATTATTAAGCATACTCGTCCATATAGGACGGTTTTAAGGTTGAAACATAATGCAGTATAACATATGTATGGTATGATTATTATCATAAATGAATATAAGTGCCATAAATAGTTCAGGACGGATAAGCTACAGTACTGTGATTCAGAGGGGGTATCATTGCTTATGTTTCATGAATCAATGGACCCAGTTTTTTATTGCATCATTGAATCTATGTTTAGTTGGTAGCCGTTGTGTGTCAGCAGATAACCTATCCCAAAGCTCTACCCCTCTATAGTACGAAGACTTTTGGTAGAAAGTAGTTCTTGCTCTGCTCTTTGCAAATTTTAACTTCGAGCTACCTCTAGTTCTTATATTTTCCAGTTCTGTAGCCTCCCCAGTCCTGGCCTATACTTATTTGCCTAACACGCCTCTGAAGACAGATCCTTAGAGCAGAATTCTGCATACGTTGCAACTTAATCAATTCAGCCGATTGGCCGCTACCTGTATAAAATGAGCAGTAATCGAATACAGGACACATCATGACCTTATAAATCTTAAGACTAATTGCTTGAGTCATTGACTTTCTTAGTTTACTGAGCATGTAGATTCGGTTCCCAAGTGACTTCTTTACTTTATTGCTATGCTGGAAGACAGTTAATTTGCTATCTAGCTCAACACCTAGGTAGTTATATGAGTCACAAGTTGGGAGCGCTTCATCTCCAAAGAGGAGTTGGGGGGCAGGTATACTTTTTAACTTGTGTGCCGAGCCAAAATCAGAGATGTAAGTTGTCAGGGAATTCCCTGAAAATAGGGATTTCAAAAATCTTTAGACTAAGTCAAAATAGGGATATGTAAGGTCTTTAGGGCCAGATTTTATTTTCATATTCATAACAGTCAGTGTGAATATCCATGTTCTTCAAAATGAAGAGAAATGTGTTCTTGCCCTAATGATAACCCCCTGCTATACACATACCCAGGCCTGTGTTGGCTGCTTTAACCAGTGACTCCACTGAGGAACAGGGAGGCCCCCTGGTGTAAGCAGAGAGAGTCAAATGGGCAGGGGAAGGCCTGGACAGGGGATCTCAGTGACATACTCTACTAGGGGAGGTGAAGGGAATGCTGCTCTCTGATTGGTCTAAAATAATCAGCTCAAGACTAGTCTACAGTTGCCCTCCATACAGCCATTTGGGAAAACCCCTTCACCTCAACCACCATACATCTACTCAATGTCTGCACACCACACTCACCCTCAGCCACCCTTGATTCTGAAGCATTATAGGTTGAAAAAGATTAGGGGTGGGGTTGGTGGGGAGGGGGGTATACTAAACTCATAGTTCCATATACATGTATTGTGGGGAAGGACATTAATTGTATACATGCACAATGCATATATAGACTTTTAACAATGCACATAAATTTTTGTTTGTTGACAGTCATGTAGTTGTTATTGCACCAGTGGTTAATTCTGTCTAGGTCTTCCTGTAGCATGCGGATAGCAGCATCTTGGGTGTCTGCACCTATGTAGATTATGACATCATCTGCGTACATAGCAAATTTACAGTTCCGGATTTCGTCACTCATGTCATTAATAAATAGTACGAATAAAAGGGGACCTAATATTGATCCCTGTGGTACGCCATAAATTGACAACTGCTTCATGTGATCTATTACTATTTGCTACAGTTTCATGCGATCGATGTGTTAGATAGGCCATGAGCCATTTTTTCAGTTTTCCATGAATCCTGAGCTTACAAATTTTCTCAATTAATTTGGGATGGTGGACACTATCAAAAGCTTTGCAGTAGTCAATGTAACATGCCACCATAACCATTCCATCATCTCTGTTGTCATGTAAGTCTTTGACGACATGGAATACTGCATCACTTGTTCCCTGTCCGGGACGAAATCTGTACTGATTTTTATTGAGAATATTTTCATTTTCGAGGTGCTCGGTTAGAGTTTTGTGTATGAGTTTTTTCAGTAGTTTACCCGGTAGCGGTAATAGAGTGATGGGGCGCCAATTCTTAATATTACCCAGGTTACCTTTCTTAGGGATGGGCACGAGTGTGCCTTTAGACCAACTGGTTGGGAAAATCCCATTATCAATACTGTTTCTAAAAATTATTACCAGCTCATCAAACAGAAATAGTAATGCATCCTTTAGCACTTTACTGTTTATGCCTCCCAGACCAGATGATTTGTCTGAATTAATACTTTTTACCAATTGGATCACGTCATCCTTACTAACAACATTTGCCAAGCCCAAATCTACCTCGTCATCAGGAATAACCGGATCCTGTATAAGTGTACCAGTTTGGGGGAGTTTCGTAAATAGGTCATGACCTATATTTGCAAAATAATCATTAATATAGTTTGCTGTTTCTTCCTTTGCAATTACTGCTCCGGTTATTTCATTTGTGAGTTGTATGTTAAGGTTCTTTGTGACAGGGTTGACTAGCTCATTAATTTCCCGCCAGAACTTAACCAAGTCTCCAGCTGCTTCTTCTAGCAGTTGCAGAGCATAATCATTTTTACCATTATCCAGTTGCCGTTGTATTCTGTTTCTAATGGTACAGATTTCTTTTAGCAGTGCACGGTCATGGTTACCTTTTAGTTCGCGTATCATTCTCTGGCGGTCATTTATGAGTTCAATAGTCTCATGGCTGACCCACGGTTTGAATTTATGCGAAGAGTGACTCATCCAGTATTAAAGTACCATAGGCTGCAGGGAAAGGGGGTGGTTGGTGGTGCGAATAACCTGGGTGAGTTCATTCCACAGGGATATGGTTGTGATAATGTTGAATCTTCTATCTGCTTTTGAATCCTTTTCGAGTTACAAGCAATTTACATTGCTGCAATATATTTCACTATAATTGATGTTTTGAATTAGCGCCGAGGGTAAAGCCTGGTTGAAATCACTGAGCCACCTAGCTTTTATACATGTCTAATCGGTAGTTATACCACTAGGATGAAATCACAAAAGAAATCATATCTTATATCTTATAATTGTTAATTAAACAGATGTTGTTGCAAGGTGTTCCTTCGTTGAAGGCGGGGGATGGCCAGAATGGTCGGGATCGAAAAATTCAAAAATGTTTAAACAAAACAGTGACATATTTGTTGAACGTTCCTTATTGTGACAAATATCATCAATTCCCCTCCACTTTCCTATTTCATATAACAGAGGGGGCGATCTGGACGGCGGCCCAAATGAACAGCACCACGTTCGTCATTGGAGGCCGGGTGGTGCCCTTCAACAAGTGGTGTGGGAGTGTCAGGCAGTTGGAGCTGAATGACACCACCTCCACGTGCGTTGTCGCCCAACAGGCCAGGCACCACTCAGGCCGGCAGTACTGCCTACGTCCGGTCAGCTGCACCGACCTGGCCAGCTGCATACCTAGCCCTAGGTATTTATTATATATATATTTCTACCTTACTCTGCTCCTGGAGGCCATAAGGTCACTGCCAGTCCCAAGATTACAGTGGGCCATCAATAAATGACGTCATGCCAAATTTTACCATTTTCGACCCCCGCCCCCTGTCATGTTTTTTTGTGGTTCTCTTGATAATTTTGTATGCTGAGGGTATGAAAATTTAAAAGGTCCAGTCATAGTATGTTAAGAATTGGCCTCAGGGTATATTTTTTATCAGCATCGCAAGCATTGTATCACCATTATCAGAATGTGGGGGGGGGGATCTGACTTTGGAGCTGGGTGAGGAGGCAATGTGTCCTGAGATAAGTTGAGTTCGGGCTTAATCAATTTGTACATTATTTGCTGATATTTAATTAATGGTTTTCTGCTCTCATGACCCCAATTTATCTTTTGCCTTCTTCTGACACACCTGCATTTGGCAACAAATGTAGTGCCACTAGTCCTCTTGTGGACAGGGTGCTGACGATACCGATTGATACGTGGTAAAGAAACCTCCCTCTTTACTAAGAGTTGATCCATAAATTATGTCACGGTTTTTTAGGCCTTTTTGGACCCCCCCCCCACTCCTTTGTCACGCTTTTACTATAGAAATGTAGAATAGCCATGGGCATACCACCCAGCACCCACCCCTCTGGTGTGACATAATTTGTGGATCGGCCCTAAAGTATCTGTATTTAATGCGGAAGCTGATGTACCTTTTTCGTCTATTTATTACAGCAGTCAAAGGAGACGTAGCAGGCGGCACGCCCTCTCAGAGTTGTGAGGGTTGGTGGGATGGGGGACATTTCCCACCTCAACCTCTCATTCCATCCTCATCCATTCTTAACCGTGGTTCACCTGTTTCACCCGGCCAGCGTGCATTCATATTGGATGGCGGTTCTAGTAACTAGTATTATATATAGGATCGAGTACACCAAAGATACACCATTTGCATTTTTGCTGACTGCTGGTATTTGGACCCCACCATATTCGCATATCTTCACTATCAAAGACTCCATTCCATTGTCAAACTGTGTCGGTACATGGGTACGTCGTGTCATTGACACCTATGATATGCCTATTATAATGACATGGTATGACACAGAGGTGCTACATTTTATCCGCTCTAGTGTCGGCTATGTAAAACGTCTAGGATTATGAGGCCAGTCTGGGGCCGGTCGCTGTAAAAAAAAGATGTGTTCAATTTGGGTGATCTCAAAGTTTAAAATAGTCATTATCATGCGCATCCCCATCCTAATGATGCCATGATACTTTACGTTGCAGAGGGATTTGTGACGATGTCTATATACCCAGTATTTATGTATGTACTCCAGATGTTTGAGTGTTGTTATGTTCTCACTGCTCATTCAATTACGTTCGCGATCTTCGATCATGATACATGTACATCTCTGATTCCTATAATTGGACGCCATGAATTAGAATAAGCAAATACATAAAAAGGCATACTTATATATGACTAAGAGTTATAGGTTAAATGGCATACTTCTGACAGAGAGTAAAAAGTTACATACGGTGATTTGGTATGAACTGTCGCCTTATAATAATAAAAACCAAGGGTACTAAGGGTACTAGTGACTGTGATATCACAGTCACCAGTGCCCTTGGTTATCAAAATCATTATTAGAGTTCTACTTAATCAAAGTTGGTGCCGCTTGCATACTTTATTTGCAGGGATACCTGTTTCCCTTTTTTTTACCCGAGGACTTCACTGAGGTGCCCTCTCTTGATTTAATGCCTGAAAAATTATGTCATATAGGAAACTTGAATTATTTGTTGTTACTTGGTTGTGCTGGAGAAAAAAAAAATGATTTTAGCTGTAATAGAAAAAAATACATATCATACAAAGTTGAAAAACAGAGGTACTTATTCTACAGGAGATTGTTGACATGAAAAAAGACTAGTCATTCCCAGAAAACTGTAAGATAGATATTATCCTACAGCGATAGGTATTGTTAGCTATTGTTAGGGTTTTCCTTGGGTCCAGAGAGGCAGCTTCACTTAACGCACGATGCAGCCCACAAGGGGTTAGGTTCCCCTGGATTCAATGTATAGACACATTAGGTGTATCAAAGTGTAACTTACTAGTACGAAGTTTCCATTTCGCACATATCATAACCCATTTAACCTTCTTACTGATAGGCATCTTGACATGCACGTAGTTAATTGTAGACGATGTGATCAGGGGGCCATTTCTTCACACACTACGACTGCACCCTCCAAGTCGTACTAAAATTCCCATGTGGTCAAAGTTGTGGACAATGACTGGTCGACGATGTGGCCACTGTTTTGTATGGCAATCGGTGCATTTATATCTGTGGACAATGTGGCCAAAAGACCATTTGGACAGAGTGGGAAAAAGGGTGGTTTCCGTGTAAATATGCTTGTAAAATAGCCACATTATCAATTTCCCAAGATTGTCCATATCGCTCATTTTTTACTACATCGTCCAGAAATTAGACCACATCGTCCTTGGTGTGTCCATACCGTCTATCACCTGTCCATATAGGTCATATAATCCTAATGAATTCTCACTGAGCCAAAATGAGTACATGTACATTGGAATTTGTGGCGGTAATTTACAATGGTGCACGGTGCGGCCCACCAAGGGTTAACATCAAATAAAACTTTACGTTTTTACACATGCATTTATGATAAGCCTCTGTATTATGTTCATGTATTAAATGTGTGTGTGATTGAACAGTGTTCACCTCACTTTAACATTACACTGTGTTGGTGCTGAAGGTAGCTACAGGTGTACGAGTAAATGGCTTGGAACAAAAGAATGTATCTTATTTATTGCCGAGTGTGTAGTAACTGGTTGGACTCTTGTTTTAACAATGCAGATAGATATATGTTCTGTATCATATAAAAGTGGTGAAAAGTAAACATGTGAAATACAATTATTCATTTACTTGTTTTGATTTCATTGGGAAGGCCACCTATTTAGACGTTTGATATAAATTCCCCAAAATTATAGCACTGCATGGAGTGACAGAAGACAGCAGAGTCGATTTGTAGCTATATAAAAGGTTATTATGACGGTGCCCCAGTCTTCTGCTATTGGTCCAAAAAGAATCACAATACTACGGGCAATGACCGGCAATTTCACCCTTCTGTTATCGGACAATAAGAAAAAAAAATCTGTAATGTAATGAATTACATTTTAGGAGACAACCCCACACTAAGGGAAAAACAAAAGTTTCTTGACTAAATATTCATGACTATTTAAAACGGATAGACAAAAAAGAAAACGAACGAAGAAAGGAGAAAATAATTGAATCTCGTGATGAGGGACAGAGGTGCTGACAGATTGTGGGATAAATGGTCTAGACGCCATCGTAGACAGGAATCTAACGACCACAGGGGTAAAAAGAAACAAAGAAAAGCTAATCAGTCTCCCGAAACGGTGTCCCTCCACTGGGGCTGATCGCTAATCTCCATAGGTTATGGGAATGGATACATCCGGGAAATCTCTAGAAAGCTCATGGGTGGTCGTAGATATCATCTTCAAAGATCATTGTGTTTATCAATCCAGTATTCTAAACATTTACATCACAGGCTTTATCCTATGCACCGAGGGTCATCTGCACGTCATAGGATATCAGATCTGGATTTTCTAAAACCTAATCATAGACATGGAGGCGCCATATGTGTTAGATTAATCTGGCACACTATAAAAATCATGTCCATTGCAAAAAGAAAGAAAGAATAAGAACATCAAAATGAGAGCTTTACTATCACTGCGGCATCTAAATTGATTTCTGAAGGATATTCAGATGTTAATTGCACTATCCATAGGCGCCTTCGTTAAGAGAAAAGAGGAAAACTGGAAAATACTATGACCATTGAATACAACCGACAAAATGTAATCATTACACCAAACTTCCCCGCCCTGAAAGGCACTATAGATGAGATAAGAGATATGTAACAGGTGGCAATAGATGTCTAGACCTTCTTATTTCCCATACATAAATTGCTTTTGAATCAATTAGAATATAGCGGGGCCTTAAAGATAAAACAAATGCAATTCTGATAAGGCCATCTGATTTATGGTAAGGCCTCAGAGAAGGACACCCACATCAAGTGGGTTGGAGGCTGGATCATACACCGAGGTTCATGTTTCTTCATTGGTGCAGTGAAGCCGAGTCAACTAGCCCGCATTAGATTGGTGCATTATGAAAAACCCTGCAGGAGACTATTAATCATGTCCATAAGATCAGTCAGCATGGTGCAAAGACGCGACATTGGTGAGTAGTTTTCCAGGAGCGCATTCATCTAATATGGGTTTCTTGACGACTGATACGCATGGTGCATTATTCGACCCTTAGAGGGTTATGGATCCCTGTCCGACCCCACCGAGAACCCCAGGCAACATTAAATAATAACACGACGCTGAGGGAGGGGTCGATTTGATCAACAGAGAGAATTTCATACAGGCTCTGTGGTATGATTGGTTACACTTTTGAAAAAGATCCCAACAATGATTTGAGACTTTGTCGAATAAAACAACCAAGCAATCAATGGACCCCTCCCCCAAACGCCACCCCCCCCCGAACAAAACCCCGCAATTATAAAACATGTCTACACTCATTTAGCTTTGTATACGACTATCAACTAAGGATCTTGTGTATGAAATTGTGTTAAATACTTGTCTTAGAGGAACATAAAATCGAATCGATAAAGTAATATTCATCATTTGCCTAATGATGATGCAATTTTATGGCAGCACATTTGCTACAATGAGTGTGATGACTTAAACGCCAAGATCAGAAGATGTGAAATCAAGCAGGTTGATGATAATGAGCAAATCAGGAAATCTATTGAATTAAAATGGTGTCGACGACCTGGGCTAGAAAAAAATATATGATTACAAACCACATGTACTCAGTGAATGGTTTGGGTAAAGGATAAGAACCATCCGGTAGCTCTCGCTCACTCTATCTCTACCTACCTAGCTGTCGATCTCCTTCCTTATTTTTTTCCTTATTTATTTCTTCTTCTTTTTTCAAGATTTTAAAATGCCTTATTTAATCTAAGTACATTGTAACACCTGGAAGATTTTCGATGACACTTTAAGGAAAAAGCAGTGTGTTGCTTTTTTTTTTAAATCCATTTATTTCCAAAATGACATTAACACTAAAATAATAAATAGCATATTATATGTGTGACTCCTGTGAATATATTGCTCCATAAGCCCCTGTGCCACGACCCCAGCATCGATGAGGACAATTCCCTGCATACCTTGATAGCTTCTTTATTCTTAACTCCCAAATGATTAAGCATCAAACAACATAGCAAGAGAACAAGGATATAGACTACGCTCGCTGTATAAAATTAACCACAAGCTCATTTCATAACTGCTCTTATCCTACCAACAGACCCTCTTATCCTACTAACAGGCCCCCTAGCTACTATAGACATGCAGCTAAGAGCACAATCAAATATATGCTGTTACAGCAAAAATGGGCCTTCATTCAAGAACATATTGGTAATCAGAAAGATCTGATATAATGTTATGATTATAGCAAAAGTTGTATAGTCACTTCATAAACGGCCCAATTCAAAGAACATGACTGGCCATGCAAATGGGTATGGTTTCATTTCCAATATATTCATTATAACAAAGAAATTCCATTGTGCGATAAATTTCATTTGAATGGTGTTTCAATTTTTGGACCACTCCTTCTTACTGAGGCCAAAAAAATTGCGTGTTTCCAGTTACATAGCTAAAATCTCTAGGGTCGGTAGGTCAGATTTTTTATTTATTTATTTTTTTTTATTTTTTTTTTGTATATTATAATGTAAGGGCAGAAACGTTCGATTCTATGATTTATCAGTAGAAATATGAAAACATAAGAAATGTGAAGCACATGTAAAATATATGAATGACTGTTATAAACACTATACCAATAGATGAGGACTTTGATAAGCTTCACGAAAAATTGATGAAAAATTATGAAAATTATGGGAAATATGCCTAAAAAATTCCCCAAAAATATACAAAATTACCAAAATAAAAAAAGTCTAGGGTCAGCCCTATTTTGCTAGGGTCGGTCGGGCAACTGGAAACAAACCTGTTTTTAGGCCCGATGAATGAGTCTCAGGTTGAAATCCTATTGTTTTGTAATGGCAGAACAGAGGTTAGGATATGCCTGATACCCCTCTTGAAACTAGAATGTTGGTGAAGGGGGTCTGTACACCTCTTAACCTTTTTGGGTAAATTGGAAATTGATGGATCCAGAATACCGTAAGGTATCCAGCAATTTGGATGTGGTCCAACTGACCCCTTGGGAGTTGGTGACTTGACTCACCCTTTTCCTAAAGCCAAGGTATAGGGCTATCAATAAAATAAAGTATTATAATGTAAAGCTGAGTTTGCCTTGATGCCCCCTGACAATGGATATTAAAAAACAATAAATTATCTGAGCGGACCCAGTCATATCCAAGAGCCTTCAGAATAATGTGAAATATATCTGATGTAAAATTTCAAAATTTGTCTTGGACCATTGCATTATCCTGTTATATTCCACAGACTATGGGCAATGGGAATTCGTTAACCAAAGTAGAACTTCAAAATGTTACTGGACCCACAGAGGACCCACAGAAGACTACCATGCGAGAAGCAATTTCATTGAGAGCAGGTACTGTCAGTTATAGCACGATATACATAAAAACGCGCTTTCAAATGAAACAAGGAGTACTTGCTGATGGTATTAACCAGTTAGTTGGTAAGAAATAAATGTATATTTGAATGAAATCTGATCAAATCATGTACTTATGTTGATAAACCATAGTAGCATTTTTGAATTATTTAAAACATCCACCTTGTATTGGAAATCTCCCTTGGTCGACCTAGGTTTGGTCCTTTTTGATTCGAGGATAGACTTCTATACATTTGCACATAAAGCAATCCCGTAAAGCACCTTTATAGTTCTATGAGTATTTGTAGTGACTATATAGATGTGAGTGTTTGCTCTCGGACAAAAATCCTTCCATTTGACGTTTGGATCCACCAATCAAGAGACTATAGGAAATCTGAAAGAAAAAAAGAAATATGATTGGGATTTTATTCCAATTTGGATGGATCGAGGCTTTCCATATTTCACAATGAAAGAAAGAAAGAAAGAAAGATGAACATATCTACAGTATATCACTAGAGTAGTCGCAAGACTACCCATACAGAGGGCGCGCCTGTATAGGCATTGATAGCGACCCATTGATAGTTCATTGATAAGTCGGCAGGTGTCGGGAGGCCTCGAGTAATTTCCTGGCACATGTGTACGTGATGCATACTCGGTAATGCAAAAGATTAGCCATATTTTGTTGTATGACTATAATAGCCTATTTTTGTGAACAAACCATAATCTTTATTGGTACTATGTTATACCATACTTCCCCATATCACTTGTTTGCTACTCAAGTGTCAATAAAAAAATTCACATTTGCTGACTCCAAGAATCAATTTAATAGGGCCTACTCATGTAATATACCTGGCGCCATATACCCACCATCGTCCAATGCTCTGTCTCCAGTAAGAATAAGATAAAGGTGAGGATAGGCGTCCCCTATGGCGTCTATGACGATGTCTACAGAGGAATGCGGTTTTGTTTCCAAAAGGTCCAGGAGACACTCCGTTCTCTTTTCTGTGTCACCTGCAGACCTGACCTGAAATTGTTCACAATACTTTTAGATTGAGGACGAGTATTTGCCTAGCTCTTTCCCAATGTCATTTACTTTAGATGTCCAGGTTGAATATCTTATTGGCCTGTTGGGTCTTTGAATGAGCACCGGTCTTCAATACGCACCGGGGTCCAAAAGAAAGCGTTCAAATTGAAAAAAATACAAGTCTTGAATGAGCGCTGGTCTTCAATGAGGGCCAAGGGAGAACTCGATTGAAATCTATAATCGTTTGGGCACTTAAACAGGTCACTACGGTACTTGTAACAAAGGCTATAGATGAACTTAAACAGGTCAGTACGGTACTTGTAACTAAGGCTATATATGTACTTAAACAGGTCACTACAGAACTTGTAACTAAGGCTATATATGTACTTAAACAGGTCACTACGGCACTTGTAACAAAGGCTATATATGTACTTAAACAGGTCACTAAGGTACTTGTAACTAAGGCTATAGATGTACTTAAACAGGTCACTACGGTACTTGTAACAAAGGCTATATATGTACTTAAACAGGTCACTACGGTACTTGTAACAAAGGCTATATATGTACTTAAACAGGTCACTATGGTACTTGTAACAAAGGCTATAGATGTACTTAAACAGGTCACTAAGGTACTTGTAACTAAGGCTATAGATGTACTTAAACAGGTCACTAAGGTACTTGTAACTAAGGCTATAGATGTACTTAAACAGGTCACTACGGTACTTGTAACTAAGGCTATATTTGTACTTAAACAGGTCACTACGGTACTTAATTGTAACAAAGGATATAGATGTACTTAAACAGGTCACTACGGTACTTAATTGTAACAAAGGATATAGATGTACTTAAACAGGTCACTACGGTACTTGTAACTAAGGCTATATATGTACTTAAACAGGTCACTACGGTACTTGTAACTAAGGCTATATATGAACTTAAACAGGTCACTACGGTACTTGTAGCATAGGCTATAGATGTACTTAAACAGGTCACTATGGTACTTGTAACTAAGGCTATAGATGTATTTAAACAGGTCACTACGGTACTTGTAACAAAGGCTATAGATGTACTTAAACAGGTCACTATGGTACTTGTAACTAAGGCTATAGATGTACTTAAACAGGTCACTACGATACTTAATTGTAACAAAGACTATAGATGTAATTAAACAGGTCACTATGGTACTTGTAACTAAGGCTATAGATGTACTTAAACAGGTCACTATGGTGAGTGAGTGAGTGAGTAATGGTTGTTTAACGCCAAGCCGACAGCTAAGGTCATATTCATGGCGGAAAAAGTACATTAGACATCACGTCACAAAGGAATACATGTGCCTGTGCCCGTGCATATGGACACCAGACACATGTAAGAAAGAGGGGACAGGAAAGAGGAGATTCAAGGAACGAATATGTGCCAGTGCCCGCGCATATGGACACCACCCACACTCAGAGAGGATAGAAAAGCAAGACATAGACCCCTTTTAAAGATGGCCTGGGGCTGGGGAGGCCCGGGTCACTATGGTACTTGTAACTAAGGCTATAGATGTACTTAAACAGGTCACTATGGTACTTGTAACTAAGGCTATAGATGTATTTAAACAGGTCACTACGGTACTTGTAACAAAGGCTATAGATGTACTTAAACAGGTCACTATGGTACTTGTAACTAAGGCTATAGATGTACTTAAACAGGTCACTACGATACTTAATTGTAACAAAGACTATAGATGTAATTAAACAGGTCACTATGGTACTTGTAACTAAGGCTATAGATGTACTTAAACAGGTCACTATGGTGAGTGAGTGAGTGAGTAATGGTTGTTTAACGCCAAGCCGACAGCTAAGGTCATATTCATGGCGGAAAAAGTACATTAGACATCACGTCACAAAGGAATACATGTGCCTGTGCCCGTGCATATGGACACCAGACACATGTAAGAAAGAGGGGACAGGAAAGAGGAGATTCAAGGAACGAATATGTGCCAGTGCCCGCGCATATGGACACCACCCACACTCAGAGAGGATAGAAAAGCAAGACATAGACCCCTTTTAAAGATGGCCTGGGGCTGGGGAGGCCCGGGTCACTATGGTACTTGTAACTAAGGCTATAGATGTACTTAAACAGGTCACTATGGTACTTGTAACAAAGGCTATAGATGTACTTAAACAGGTCACTACGGTACTTGTAACATAGGCTATTGATGTACTTAAACAGGTCACTACGGTACTTAATTGTAACAAAGGATATATTTGTACTTAAACAGGTCACTACGGTACTTGTAACTAAGGCTATAGATGTACTTAAACAGGTCACTACGATACTTAATTGTAACAAAGACTATAGATGTAACTAAACAGGTCACTATGGTACTTGTAACTAAGGCTATAGATGTACTTAAACAGGTCACTACGGTACTTGTAACAAAGGCTATATATGTACTTAAACAGGTCACTATGGTACATGTAACAAAGGCTATAGATGTACTTAAACAGGTCACTACGGTACTTGTAATTAAGGCTATAGATGTACTTAAACAGGTCACTACGGTACTTGTAACTAAGGCTATAGATGTACTTAAACAGGTCACTACGGTACTTGTAACAAAGGCTATAGATGTACTTAAACAGGTCACTGCGGTACTTGTAACTAAGGCTATAGATGTACTTAAACAGGTCACTACGGTACTTAATTGTAACAAAGGATATATTTGTACTTAAACAGGTCACTACGGTACTTAATTGTAACAAAGGATATAGATGTACTTAAACAGGTCACTACGGTACTTGTAACTAAGGCTATAGATGTACTTAAACAGGTCACTACGGTACTTGTAACGAAGGCTATATTTGTACTTAAACAGGTCACTACGCTACTTGTAACAAAGGCTATAGATGTACTTAAACGGGTCACTACGGTACTTGTAACTAAGGCCATAGTCTATAGCCTTAGTTACAAGTATAGATGTTCATCCAAGGTGGGCCACAGACGTCAAGTAAAAAACCCCATTTCTACTCCCGTGAGGACAAAAAGAAGTTCGAGCGTGAATCAACAAAATATCTGGTACGTCGGTCAACATTGATGCACCACAGCATACAAGTGCTGTCAGGCGGTCACATCGTCTACTGCACGGTATTACATGCATTCATTGATTGATGTTACATGTATGTATTATTATCTACCTAAAACAGTTAAATCAAAAGGATGAACCAATCCTGACTGCATTATATATGTTTACCTTAATATCTACTATCTCTTATCCACACCGATCCAACAAAGTCAGCGCTGAAAGAGTGCACAGCGGTTGATAAAGATTTCCGAAGGCCATTCTTTTCTACAATATAATACTAGTACAGACTGACCTCTTTGAATTCGGCCTCAGTGAGGACCTGTTTCTCCACCAGTATTGGGGCTACCTTCATGGCGTCCACCTCCTCTATCAGACAGTCCCTGGCGCGTCTGATGTTAGACCACTCATCTGTATCACAGTCCAGACCTACACAGAGGAGAAAACTGGTTATAGCATGATAGTAATTCCGTGTTAAGGCAGTATTCCATCGGTCTATACATTGATTCGAATATTTTCAATTCGCCGGGTTAGGCCTAGTAAGTCTGCATTAATGTTGTTTGTTTTTTTATGGCTTAGCATAGGGAAATTGAATTATTAACGGTATTTCATAGATTTGATATTAGTTGCATACTTTTCTCTGGCAGCTGACATAAAGCGAAGGGCTACCACAATGAATATTTACTACATGCTGTAAATATTGATAACATTATACAACAAGAACAATTGCTTGAAGTGGTCTATATCAGAGCAGAGTGTAGTAAAGTTTGATAATATTTCAGTGAAAAACAAATATGAAAATGGCATACTGCTTGTACTGATTGCAAGGAATATTGTGTATCAGGAAGGATATGATGAGAATGGCGAACCTATATCAGCCCCATGCACCGTTAGGTATAACAAGAAAGCAAACATGCAGAATATTGATAAAATGTATCACAGTAAATCACACGTGTAAAGGTGAGGCTGTATATTTTTTTAACACGAATTTAAAGTTCATTGGTCAGAGAAATGTCAAGAGAATCAGAAAGGAAAAGCACTAGCCTGGTTTATTCAAGAGTGCCATGCTATGTATACTCTACAGAAGTGACTTCTGCAGTTTTGGGAGTTTTGTTGTTGTTGTTTTGTATTTTGCTGTTGTTTATAAAAACCGAGGGGAACATGCATGATTGTTAATACATAGTATATGGAAAGTAACGAGGAAAAATAACATTACAAATGAAAGTACGTATACAAACCTGCTTGGTCGTAAAGGTCTAGGAAAATGTCAAAATGTGAAGATTATTAGTGCAAATAATAGAATTTAACAATGTTAGAATATAGGAAAATTAAGATGTTTTCCATACAAAAATTCAAAGCTAAGATCATGCTGCTTTAAGCATGGCATATCTTATCACAATCTACGTCCCTTTCAAAATTAGGGCTTTTCACTTCTATAAAGCACCATCGCCACAAAACAAGTTGGCGGGTTCATGGATGAAAGATTGAAATCCCGTTCTCCATATTGTGTTGGCATTAATCCACTGTTAAGTATGTGTTAACATTCATCAAATTTACTTTTGAAGTTGTTGACGAAAAATGTAAGACTCGGGTGCCCTCGTATGCATGTATATTCAGGGGCGTGGGAAGCAGTTTCAGAGTGGGTGGGACCAGGGGGGTTTTCTGCAATTTTTGACCTCCATTTGCTTGACCTTTTAGTTTTGACCTTTTGAGGAGTTGACCAAAAGTGGGGGGGGCATGTCCCCTCTGTCCCCCCTCCTTTCCACGCCCATGATATTAACCTGGAACTAATATTTATAAACACATATATTGATATGGCACATAAGGCCAATTAAAGAAAGGAAAATACCCTACATGGTAAGAATACAGTCATGTTTGCTTTTAGGTGGGACCAGCAGGACTAACTGCTCAACTGACCACTAAGTTCTATCCTTATACACATGTATAACTTACCATAAGAAGTCTCAAACCCGGTAAGCTGTAGGTACAAGTGGGTGTAGTGTTCCTCCAGGGCGTCCACGAACACGTCAAACGACTCAGTCTTCTTCTTCTCCAGTAGATCCAGTAGCTTGGTGACCCTCTTCCTCCTGGCTGTCTCCCTCAGCAGGTCAGCCTCCTCCTTGTGTGAGAGATGACCTGAGGCCCTCAGTGCTGGCAGCACGTGGGAGATCTCCAGGCTACGGAGAAGCTCAGGGCGAGCACGACACAACAACTCCTTCTGTTTGGACTTCATCCTGATTTAGATGGATTAGAATAGAGACTGGATACTGGGAAGTTTAGATACAAAATGGTTATGGAACTCAGTCAAAAATCTATATGCCTCGTAGTACTTGACGATTGTTTGTTCAAGCTAGTAAGGGTGGGGGGAGGTTATCTATAAACAAAGTTTGGTTAGGCCTAGTGGACTTTTGTTTGGACGCGCAAAGATATTTTTGCACACCCCCCCCCCCAACTTAGGAGGGGCTGAAAATCTGCCCCCCCTCCCCTAATGGAAACTAATCATTTGCATCATAGATGGAACCTTGGAGGCAATGATAGGCAATGATCATTGAGCCATCATAAAGGAATACATCCATGTGCCCTTGAGCATACACGGTCAATCTGACGTGGAGTAGTATACAAATACAACATGATAGTTATCTTAAATACCCTATTCGGTTTGATTGATGTTTTCATCCAATGGAAAGGAATGGGCAATGAATGAAAAGTGTGATGCTTTACAGTATCGTTAGTCTATAGATTAAATATAAATGACTCTTTAGGAGTGGTTTTCCAGTAAGAGCCAGCATGGATATCATGGGGGGAGACACCTTGTTGCCTTTATAATATGGTAAAAATAACAATTCAGTTCTTTTTTGGGGTCATATTGCTGTTTGAGACCAGGTTACATTAGTTGGAACACTATTGATCCTTATGTGAACATAACGTAAGCCTACCGTGTGTGAGTCACTACATGTACTATCATATTCTAGAAGTGTACAATAGCAGCGAGTTATATTTCAAAAGATGCTAATGTTTACCTACCCCCCCCCCCAGACCTGGGAGGTATTGTACACACAAATGGACTATTTGCACCAGACATCACGTTTAACATAAGAAGATGCCTTAGTTAACATAACCTAGGAAATAACTCAACCACGAAGACAACATCTTATGCCATTCCTACAAATCTCTGTAGAAGGGGTACATAACATGTAAACTCCTTTATTCCCCATTGTCACGCCTGTATAAATCGCTATACCTCTGGCTATATATTACCATTAAACCACGATTTGAGACTAGACTAGTTGCTTCAGACACCAGTCAGTATGGCTGACACAATTTCATGATAGTGGATGTAAACATCCAAAATTAACATCCAAGATGATTTGGTATCATGAATTAGGGTACATCTGCCTTTACTCTCCGGGAAATATGTAATCATACGGTGCTATGAAATGAATTCATGTATTTCTTTTCTGAATGCATGTCCATAATGTCGGATTTATTAGCCTTTAGGGTACTATCGTGAATGCTGGGTGGGGTTTCGCCTTATCTCCTCTTTAAATGCACCCTGCACTAAGGGCCTTTTTCGCAGATCCTGTCACATATCATGAGCTTTGACCTTACTGACATGAGTGCAGGGGATACCTGACACCCTTGTCTTATTTGAACGTTCATCTAAATTATGACCCCAGGGGGTTGTAATAGGGCCCTGGATGGGGTCCTTATGTCACATGTCGATTTTAAGAAATGCACGTGGCATATGTCACTTACAAGGAAAAATTGCATATGTCCCTATGCCCTACATATCACCCTAGTCCAGTAGCCAGATGCCCAAATATGGCTCAACCTCGCACTAAGGTACGGCAAAGGTTTTTTGATTGATTTTGGACAATTAGTGTATGGTGATTCAGAATCTGCCTGTTGCCGGCCTGGTAAAGTTGAGCATTTTTTGTTATTCACGGTTGCTTAGCAACCACTTAAATCAACAAAATAGCACGACAAAGGGGATAAAACATGCACAAATAAAGAAGGTAATCATTCCTACCCCCCCTAAATCCAGGTCAGACATTCTATTTATGCCGATGGCTTGTTGCTAAGAACCTCATGTTTCCTAGCAACAAGGAATTTTTCATGTTTTTGCTTAGTAACAGCATGTTTTTGCTTAGCAACAACATGATTTTGCTTAGCAACAGCATGTTTTTGCTTAGCAATCACAATTTAACAGCAACCTTTCAAGTCTTTGAGTGAGTATTTTTACACTTTCTTTCATTTTATCATATTAATAGTCCATGACACATTCATTTCCCTTTATATTGCCAGTTGAATTTCTATTACTAGGTCACATAGCAATCTACAGAAAACATCAAAAACAGTTATAAACAAGAGTAATATTTGACATGGGACACATGTAATAAGTTCATAGATATCACTGCAATGAAATAGTGATATGTGTTACCCCCCTCCCATTCCATGTCAGATATTCTACCCTTTCATGTTGCCTAGCAACAAGGGATTATTCAGGTTTTTGCTTAGTTACCATAAATTGCTGCTTAGCTACCAAAAATTAATGCCACCTTTCATGCATATCGGACCATGCCACCTTAAAGTGGCATGGTCCGATTTTTGTCATTTTTCAAATTTTTATTATCCTATTAAAATGTATTCCACATACTGTGCATACTGTATGACAGCCTGTGGTCTATATTTTGAATACAGTGACTAACTCGGGCTTTATCCTGTATGTATCACTCTAGGCCTATTACGTGGGTGATTATTATTAGGGGTGGGGGTGATATTTTTTAATGGTGACAAAGTGTGACAGGGGTTGGGGGATGTAAAAGGTTGTGTGACATCACATTTTCAAAATAAATGATTTCAAGATGTATATTAAACTTTTAAGATATCATATGAAACAAGCTAAATATATGCTAGCTAGAAGGGGACTACAGAAGGTCAGCACTGTAACTGTAGTGGCAAAATTCTGGTGTTGTGCCCTCAAACTCCCACCTATAGTCAGGTAAGATGCTATTTTACCCCCAAATCCCCATTACTCTAGGCCGAAATACCTGCCTGCTTACAGGCAGGATCCAAATACCAACCCCACCCCCTCCTGTGTGACATAATTTATGGACGGCCCCAGATTTGTCTGAATTATCTGTTTAGAAGTGTACATTTGTTTTGAACAACTATAAACGAAATGACTTACAATCTTTCAGGAACTTTAGGGAAGCTACATAGGGATTTCAAGAATCTGGTCGTGTAGTGTATCATTACAATAGGTTCGGACCCGGGGTTCAAACCACTGAATTCGACATGGTGACCATTCTTGAAATAGGCCGAAATACCTGCCTGCTCACAGGCAGGATCCAAAGGTGTCTGTTGGTAGTTTATCTACTCTGCCAGATTGGCAGAGTGCTCAGTTCTCACGGAAGTACTTACTGTCAGATCCAATGCTTCCACCAACACTTCCCTCAATGTATATCCAAAGATTCAGAATACACAAAGCACTTGAAATACTTGTGATAATTAATAATCCAGGTGATTTTCAAATCTCCCTCCCTTACTCCAAAACAGTGTCGGCCATCTTGAAGCCAGGTGTAACCACCTAGTGCCAAAGAGATTACACTATTCTTGGTTGGTTAGCCCTATGTTTCAAAAGGAAGCTAACACCAGGTAGCACCCCCAGCATGTTGACAATGGAGGCCATTGAGGTAGTGATATCTAAGCTCAAGATAAACATGTCAGATTTATTGGATATATCTCATGCTTCAGTCATTATAAGCTGATGTACATGAAAACTAAATGTTTGTGAATAGGAGGGACAATTTCCAGGAACTGACAGTGAGTACTTAGTTCAGACTAGCCATGTGTTTGTGCCACTATAGACTTGTATACATCTTGGATCCTGCCTGTAAGCAGGCAGGTATTTCGGCCTACATTACTCAGGTAAAATTCTAATAAGATTCAGATAAGATATTATTATTAGAAGCTGGGCTGAGTCGATAGTATGGCTAAAGGGGGAGGGGGTCTAGCCAAGTGTGACATAATTTTTAAGGTGGGTGGTGGATGATGTGTGACTAAGTGTGACACGGGGTGGGGGTGTTGAAAATGGTAAAAGAAAAATGTGTGACGTAATTTATGGACGGCCCCTCTGCTATGACAATCAATTCCATTTATTCAATAGACAAAGCCAGTCTAAGCATAACTTATGCCCTCAGATATAGCAGGTGTTACCTTGCAGACGTTCTAGATGATAGGATGTAACGTCATGGGTGTATTCATTGGGACGTAACAATGACAATGCATTGATAGTATGAATATGAAAACATAACAGGTTACTCACCTGTTGTAGGGGTGTTTTAATCAAGTATGGTACAGTCTGGTATAGAGTCGTGTTCCTTGTGAAGTGGTCAGCACGTAAATAACCCTACCCACTGCCCACCTGTAGACTTCTGCCACATGAGGTCTTTAGGAAACTACACAGGGAGAGTGTAGCACCCCTGAACTCTTTCAGTCTGCACTGGGGGTAACCACTTACATGTAATGTGTTGGATGCCGCCCCGGTGTGGGACCTGACCAAACCAGTTTGTAAGTTTTTTTGACACCCAATACATGTACTAGTCATTCAAAGAGGTAGCAGCCTATAGGGAGCAAATAGCATAGGAGTCTAGACCCATACCTATCTTATCATCTGTTATTCTATAGGAGTCTAGACCCATAGCTATCTTATCATCTGTTATTCTATGATGAAAATGAATTCCCCCAAGGATGTCTTTATCTGAAGGCAACAGTCACTCCAAAGGTCCGTTTAGATTCCATAGCAGGAGGTGGGAGAGTTCTCCTGGAGAGACCCCCTTAATTTCTAGAGACGTTTTGAGTGAAACATAAGTCTATCTTAGGTCCAAAATAGAAAATTTCATATGAGGAGAAGTGATTGATTTACCTTTGATATATGTGTAGAGGCAAGGGAAAAGGGGGCTCCGTGCTAAAAGTCAACTTTGAAATTCAGATCACTGGCTTTTCAGTGATATATTTCAAGAGAATATACTCCTGTTAGTTTTAGATGAATGGCTTGCTAAACGTAGACAGGTGTGACCATTTCCTGAATGGCAATAAGCTCTATGCCTAATTGATCATGAGATACATCTGTAATTAGCATAATTTATGCTAATTAGCTAAATTAGCATATTTTTTTATTCTTTTGCCTATAACTTTTGATCTAAAAATGGTATTTTCGTTCTGTTTTCACCATAGTAAACCTAGTGAAAGCTTCCTTCAAATGGGGTAATTGATTTTCCTATTTAGAATGAAAATCATGTTTCCATGGCAACAGACATCAACAAAAATGCATATTTAGGCCCAAAAACATTCTTTTTACATGCCTAATTTGGAAGCTTTCCACCCAAAATAGAACGTTTTATCTAAAATCATTTAATTCTCCATAAGAAAGTACCCTATAATAGTTTTAGGCATATTTTTCCTATTCTAGCCCATAGTGGTGCCCCCTGGTGGCTAAAACAGGTTCTAAATCCCGCAGGGACCCCCATTTCTGCTTGCTAGCTCACATATTTCTACGATTATCATTTTCTTATGCTTAACCTTGTTTCTCGCTTGAAGGGAGCAGAAATGTACAGAAGAAAATACAGCTTAAATTGGAATATATGACAATTCTACTGGGCTGCTTTAGCAATTTCATGGCAAACCCTAATAACTCAACAGTTTTCGAACGTCCCATGTTAAGTTTTGCACTTCTATATTAAGACCCAGATCCAAATTTACCCTGCCCCCACACGTACACACACTCACACACACTTACCTACACGCCTTAAGCACACAAACTGCTTACCTTGCTACCGTCACGCTCCAGTAAGTTCCTCAAATAAAACCCCTGCAGTCCTCCATTCCAGCAATGTGGTATCGTAAAACCTCGCCTATAAGTACGCTAACTTACACAGACTATTTCAGATCATCCGGGTGGGGCAGGGAAGCCTTCTATATAATATAGCTAGTGTGTGACTAGTGGAGCCCACAAGCAACTCACAACGTTCTGAATTAAAAACAAAAATCATTATTTATTATCTTCAGTAGAGCTAAAAGAATATGCGATTTAACACTGTTTGATATATCTTCACACTCCTTTATGTAAAGGGGCGGTACTTAAATGCGAAGCTTTAGGGTAGCTAAGGGGCACAGGCTTTTATATTATCATTTTCTATTTCCAACAATTAGAATTTGTAATCATAATTATTATCAAACTAAGGTGAAAGAGGTATACACTAGTACAAAACATGACTATAGGCAGGAGTGAGAATTATATCCAATTTAATCTTTTCATCTATTTATCTATTTTGCCTTTTATTTCCAATACTTGTGTCTTCACATTATGAACGATTGTACACAAGGTCTACCTCATTGTAATCAAATAGGTGGCACCGCCCTTCTTAACTCCATCAACCACTGGTATTATTCTTCCCCTGTAGTATCTATTCATTCTGTGACTTCTGTGACTAAAGATTGCAGTCTTAGATCCAAGCAATGTTTTGTGTTCAGCCAGTGACGTGGGGCTAGCTCCTTAACTTACCTGAACATCCCCATACTTAGGCAAAAAAAAAGGTTTGTTTCCGGTAACATGGTACAGACAGTTGAGGTCGGAAGGTCGGTTTTTTTCCAAGGTCTCATATAGTCATTCTTTGCTGGACTTTTCACTGTTGGGTGTTAGAAATGTTCATTGCCTGCATGGGATATTAGAAAACCATTGGAAAATATGTGTATACATGTCAAATAACCATTTTGGAAGAAACTCTTTGAAAATGTTGAAAACATCTTCAACAAATCTTTAGAAAATCAGGAAAAATGTGAAAAAAAAATCTTCAAAAAATTGTGAGGTCGGCCCTATTTAGCTGAGGTCGGTTGGGTTACTGGAAACGAACCTCTTTTTTGGCCTTACTAAGTGCTTGATAACTTTCTGTTAATAATCACTTACTATTTACTCAGTGCATCATGGGTAGACACCTGAAAGTAGTGCCTTTGAATTTGAATAGTCAATTGTACATGAGTGTAGGCAGGGGGTATAGAACACCCACTATCAAATACAGAAGTCAGAAGTTAATTACAGAGGTGATCCTATACCAACTCAGAGGCTGGGTACCCAATTGATAGCCTTTGCCTTTGTACAGTGTATTGTGATTATGTACAGAACTGGGTGTAGAATTCCAGGAATGGGGTGTGGAGTGAACATGATTGGAGTGGCTAATCACATGACAGTGCAGAGTTGGGTGCCTGGTGGCTTGGTGTTAGTGGTAGGTTGTTATTGTCATATGCATGTGTTGATATGATATTAATCGAAACTAGATCCTGGGTTCTTCATGTTTTATTAGGACAATAGATTCAGCGTGTGTGATCAAGTCAACTGCCAACTCCTTTGTGTGGAGGTATCTGAGCGGGATATACCGACCGGAAGTCCGCGATCGGAAGTTACGAGAGTATACGAAAAACAATACAACAGTTATGGTATTTTGACTGGGGGAACTACCTTCTTAGCCTAACCACACACCTGTATTATCTAGGCTAGTGCTGTGCAGTGATCTATGTATCTAATTAACTGCTACAGGTTAGCTACCCATGATGCACTAAGTAAATAGTAAGTGATTAGTTACAGAAAATTGTGACCAAGTAATGGAAAACCTGCATCCAGGGGGGGAAATGGCTTTTTAAAGTTGAAGTCATGTGCATTAAAATGTGATATCTTGAGCTAAAATATTCCAGGTAGTTCTTCTGTAATTGCTTGCCAAACCTAGGTCTGTGTGAGCAATTGAAAAATGCAAATAAGCTCTAAATACATTATATCCTAGCTTAAATAGTTATAATGCAAAAAAATACAGTTTTGTGGAAAAATAAACAAAGAAATGTGATTTTTTTTTATCATAAAATCGGTTTTAGAGGGAATTTTCTGGGTCTGCTTTTGGTTCTGAGTTCCCCATGTAAATATCCAACACATTTGTGGCAAAAATTCCCATTTAGAATAGTGGAGTGGTTTCCATGGCAACCAGAAATTGCCATATATGCCAATTATCTATGTCTCTTTTGCATTCTACAAATGGAACGTTTTCAGTAGAAATGGAATAATTCTGAGCATATCATTGAATTCCACATCAAAAATTGATCTAAGCCATTTTTTGGTATATTTATCAGTGTTTTACTCATATACTGCCCCCTGGTGGCCAAATGCAGAACTAAAAATCCCCCCCCCCGGATGCAAGTTTCTTCCAGATGGGTCACAGTTATCAAGCACTTAGTAAATATGTGAACATCCCATCACTTTTCCTCCCTTTGGTACGATATGCCGCCATTGTGCATCCGCCTTGGTATAACATGTACCAATTGTGCATTGTATTGTGCGGAAGGTCATTAAGTAAGGAAAACCATTCATTTATATGCACTTAAGGTATCAATAATCAAGAACCACAATATGGATGGCATCAGACTACTTGTAGCACAACCTGACAATACCCTTTGATATATAAAGGTTAGTTGTCCCCTTATCTATATAGGTGCGTTCTCATTTACTGCTCATCCGATCGTGTTGATGTTATGCTCACCATGTTCCTGACAACAGGCACTCCCAATTGTTAGCTTATCTGCCTGCGAAGATGCCTGCACGTTTCTGTAAGGCCATTGTATGATTTTCTACTTCATCTTCCTGTATTTTTGTTCTGAAAAACGTTGCTAGACCCCCCCCCTGTATAAGAGGCACAAACCATTATTTAACCCTACATCAATCCGACAGGTAACCACAAGGGGTCTTGGGGTCTGATGTACATATCTCTTCCCGGTTGTTTCGAATCCCGCCACAGATGGCGCAGCGGTGGCTGTTGGCGCGTCCATTATAAATTAAGAGGCATATCTCATCCACCGCTTCTGTCCCCCGATTGCCGCCAATTACCCCAGAAGAATACTCCATGTAGAACAGCCATTGTCTTTCTGTCACCAACAGCCTAAGCATCTTGAAAGTACAGAATGGCCACATTTAGATTTACCCTTTTCCTGATAGTTTGTTCGCTCTCAACTCTCTCGTTTGCTCAGGAGGTAGAACCAGTAGCCGTTTCTGAAGATGTAGAGGAACTTGAACTGGAAGGGGTTGAAGTGGCTGACCCTGAGGTGGAAGCTGAAGCTGAGATGTCGGCGATCACTGAGGGCAATGGTTCGACCGCAAACACCATAGCTGCAAAGGCCAGTGAGTTTCTCGCCTTTAAGGTCGGCTACGCCATCCAGCGCTACTACCTGCCTGTGCTGGTTCCTATTGGCTTCATTGGTAACTGCCTCTCACTGCTCGTTATGCTAAAGAGGCACAATAGGCGCGTCTCATGCTGTGTCTACATGATCAGCCTGGCCATCTGTGACAACATGATGCTGTTCTCTGGGGTCTACTTGTGGGCCATAGCTGAGGTTTCTCCCCGACCCTGGTACCTCCATGAGTGTAAGTTTGTCTGCTACTGCTTTGGCACCTTTGGTCTGGCCGGCGTCTATCTGATCCTCTTCATGACCTTTGACCGCTGGGTGGCGGTGAATTATCCTTTCCGTGCGTCCACTTGGTGCACCGTGAAGCGTGCGAGGTTGACGTGTATCCTGGTTTATGTGCTGTCTATGATCTACGAGATTCCTCACTATCTCTATGCTGGTCCCATAGGGGGCTACCAGTGTGCCCCATTCACTTACAGGTAAGTTTCGTCTTATTTTATCCCGAATAATATCTCATTTCAAGACAAATGATCATAATAGATATGTCATTGGTATGCATTCATGTGCACCCATTTTATCAAAACTTCTATTTATAGAAATAAATCTGGCATTTTTGTATTCTTTTTCGAGTACGCCTCATAAGTGCTTAATTGGCTATGAGTGTACAACATCCTACTTTCTTAAAGTTGCAAACAAATTTTTGACATTGACACACTCTGTTTGAGACAGGGCAAATTTTAGGAACATGTTGGAATAGATAGCAATTATAAATCCAAAAAGCATTGGCTGCTGCAATTAATCAGCATACAATAGAATATATATACATATTAACAATTCCTCCCGAACAGCACAATTTACTATGATACGACTTTTTCCAGCACACCGTATGTAGTGGCTTATACAATGTTGAACCTGACCCTGAATGCCTTCGTCCCCTTCGTGCTGATCTTTGTGATGAACGGGATGATTATAAGGGCCATAATGGGACGGCAGCAGGCCTTCAAACATGACAAGGATGACAAGAAGACTGGTAAAGTGTATACTGAATCTAACAACTGTTGATAGTTAGGACACTGAAGAGTAGCTAATCATTACAATGTGAAAAATATAATTATATAATATAGTTGGCTGGCTAGCTGCCTGTATTGGGGACATATAGGCCTATACAGGCAGGCCATGCCTAAATAGTTGCCAGTCAATCATTCCCTGTTTTCACACTAACTCACAAGGGGGCACCCTTTCCCCTTAAAGCTATACATGTCTCACCTATACAGATGTTTGGATATATAGTCTGTGATTGAAAATCTAAAACTGCCATCTAGTGGAGTTCAAGTGAACCTCTTCCCAGGATCTGGAGAAAGGGCCATCAGGAATGGCCTGCAGATATATGCCCACAATACCTGCAGGGCACCAGTGTAAAATACATGTTTATAGTGTTGATAGGGTATTGTCCACCTGGCCGAATTTCGAATATGATCATAGTACGCATTGACTTTGGATGGCAGGCTAGCAGATAGGATTTAGTTCAGTGTGAAGTAAAAGATCTAAGTCTGCAATTACTAGTAGCTGCGAATTCAAGACAACCCTGTTTTCAACAATCCACCATGTGATAATTGTTGTGTCACGGAGGTTGTTGCAGAACTATGTGGGTTATTTTTATGAAATGAAATGTTTCAGCACCATGTTGGTGGGGCTATTAAGGTCTAATTATCTGACAAAAATATGCAGCCACTTTCAAGCTAGAACAGCTACCAGAAGCATGTTTTTAAGTAGCTAGTGCTGTGCATTATGCATTGGGATGCATTGAATTTTGGTCTCTTGTGATGTCACAGCCAGCAACCCAGAAGCTTGCTTGCCTCCCTTACAATGGCAGATGTGCTCATGAGCATGTCAGCATCTTTTTATTTAATACAAAGCCGACCAAAAGAAGTCATCGATGGAAATGGGGTTGTCTTTTCCTTTCAGGTGCAGTGGCTACTAGTCACTGCTTAAGAGGGGTTTACTGGTAGCTGTGCAAGCACAGTATAACCAGGGCTGCACTTGCAATGCAAAGTAGTGCAGAGCACTGGGTATTTGAACTGCATATGTATGGCTGCTGAAAAGGGTGCACAGCACTGCTTTCAATGGTTAAAACTGCAACATAGAAGAAGCAGTGGCCAGTGGACTTTATGAGGGACTACAACAGTAGGACCAAAAAAACAATGGATGATAGGTTGTTGGTATAATATGAAGCTCTTACTTCTTAGGGCTGTAGTAAAAGTGGGTACTATCAATATTCAGTGCTTGCACATTCCTTCAAACCTATGGAAAAATTATAAAGTACAGTCTGTGTGTGCAAAGTATTTACATTGTATATTCTGAAAAACCAGGTATATATTAATTTTGCTGACATGAAACCTTGGTACTCAAGTCAGCACTCGTATATGTATCAGTAATAGTCAAATCTAAGTTTGAATTGACCCTCATTGCACCCCTTGCATGTGTACTGATGACGTAAAGCCTCTTCCATTTCTCATCAAATGTACTTATAGAGTCGGCCAAGGAGCAGGATGCCAAGAAGCAGGTGCAGGCCAAGCAGCTCGTGGCCATGTTGCTGCTCATCAGCTTTGCATTGGTGTTCCTCACCTTCCCCCAGTACATCCGGTACGTCATCTGGCGCTTTGTCAACCAGCGGCAGAGCCCAGCTCACTTTGCCGCCTACGTCCTCTTCTTTAACGTCAGCAACAAGATGTTCTATACCAACAATGCCATCAACTTCTTCTTGTACTGTGCTGGCGGCTCCAGGTTCAGGGCTGACCTGTGGAGCGTCGTCACCTGCGGCAAGTACAGCCCAGTGGCGTCATCTACGTCACGTATTACAAGTTCACAGGGGTCAAGTGGTGTCACTGGTACCACCAAGGCAGGCTAAGTGGTTCATGAACCCTAAAATCTCTCTCTCTCTCTCGCTCTCTCCCTCTCTCTCTCCCTCCCTCTCTCTCTAATTTTCTCGGTATTATCAAAACAGTTTGTGCACTTAGTCTTAGTTAGTCATTTTAATTAAAAGTTTACACTGTATGATGTAATTCTACACTCATAGCTGATTTACAAAATGTAGATGAACGGTCTAGCTGTTTGAAAAAAAGTAGGTCGAGATACAGATGAATTCAGTTAAAATATTGGAATGACACCACTCTGTGTTGATAATGGAACTCGTTGTATGTTGTATTGGTATAGACATTTCCTAATTTAATGTTATGGAGGTATGCAGTGCAAATGATGGACAATGGACAGGGGGAAAGAAAAAGAATGTCGGGGGTTTTACCCTTAGTTGGTGTGATGTCCGGAAGAGGTCAGTAAAAGAAGCATACTCTCGGTCTAGTCGGTTTAGTCTAGTGCTAGATTATTTTGTCAATGCGCTTGTAGATTCCTCAGAAACAGTCTCTTGGCCTGTGTGTCATATAACAAGGTATTTGACCGTCGTGAGGTATGGATTATGTAGGTCCACGATGTGATTAATATTTAAATTTGTAAATATGGACAGAACATGGTATTGTAGTCATGTATCATATACAACATGTCATGTGTATTTTGATTCAGATCATTATTGCATTGTATTTAGTGGATAGAGTGTAATGTGCAAATTTTAAATGGAATACGGACCAGAAAATGGGCATACGAGAAAAGTGATGTCTACAGGCTGATATACGTTGGTGGGAAGTCAAGGTGCATGACGTGCGGCAGCATGACACAGGCTTACGGTCACTGCACTGTACAAAAGGAGCTTAGGTTTTAAACATGTTTAGGTCTAAACATTTAAAAAAAAGTCTAAACATATTGGATAGACAGGTGTACTCTTGGCTATCTATTTAGGATTTAAACACTTTTATTCTAAAATCCTAAACACCTATGCTAAACATGTTTAGATGATTAGTATTGAAACAGTCTGAAGTTTAGATGTTTAGGATATCAAAATCAATATGTTTAGGTATGGAAGACTCACAAGGTGGCAGTTCTGTGCTTGACTCTAGTTTCTAAAAAGAGTTATACCTGCTTCTCATCAAAAATATGTTTACAATCCTTTGTAAATTATTAATCATGAATTCCATATAAAAGAACATCAATGCTATGATTAGAAATCATAGATTGGCCATTTAGATCCCATATTTTTTAGATCAATGAGCAATTCTTTCCATAGACACCTTTTCTACCTAGTCCAAGAATAGATAAAGCTATCTTCATTCATCCATTCTGTTGTTATCTAGATATATAGGATTATTCCCTATTGTGGATAAGAGATATGAAGTAATTTCTTGAGAGTATGATTTACTTTCTGCCTACTATAGATTTAGTAGAATAATTGAGATGAACTACAAAGTTTGATATCTATGGAAACCATATCTAAACACAATATTATAAGGCTAAACACTATAACCTTGAAACAAGAACCTAAACATCAACGCAGTAAACTCTTTATAAACCTAAAGATAGACATTCAAGTCTAAACACAAAGGCTAATCACATTATGAGGCTAAACATGTTTAGGTTCATAAAGTGTCCTCAAAATCGGGACAAGAAAATGTTTAGTAATGTGTTTAGACTCTAAACACCTTTTTTACAGTATGTACACAATGGTGATGGGCATATTGAGTTTCAGCACTTTGATGAATACAATTTACATATGCGTTGTTGTTGTAGGTAGAATAAAATCATGATATACACCGGTGAAATAGTTCTCATTTCTCTAGTCTTACTCCTGCAGGGAGTATGTGTAATTTCGTGATATTAGAACACGATGGTTGTAAAACTGGGCTGCATTTGAGGGCATCTATATGCTGTAGAAACCTGGATCATAAAAGCATCGTATTCTAAGTAGGTTAGACCACCTTAACCCAATGTCTACAGGGTTATATAGTCCCCTCCTTCAGCGGGTACTATAAAACCCAGTAGACACTGGGTTAAGGTGGTCTAACCCATACATAGAACCCAGGCATTTGAATAGGATGAACTAGAACGTCTTTTGTTGTGATAGTAGACTTTCAAAGTGTACTGCTACTATTCGGGGATCTTAGTGTTTTGCTGAAGTTGGGGATGTCTATTGTGACACTGTGGCAGAAATATGAAGTGTCATATTATGCGTCTGGCCTGACACATGATGACATGGACACTGCCTCTATAGCTCGATGCAGCAAGTTGGGAACCTGAGTGTTTTTTTCAGTTTTTGAGGCAGCTGTACATGTAAAATATGTGTGTTCAAGGGACTTCTTCACACATACTGTAGAACACAAGTCTTGTGTATGATTTTATCTCAAAAATCACAACAAAATATGCAAATAGAACCTTTTGCCATACATAATTCCCTCAAGATACATGTCAGGCTAGACAAAATGCTTTCTGTAGGTCCCATATGGGCAGGAAAATCACCATGCTCATAAATGTCTTCATCTTTTTCAAGATCAAATATCTGAAGACCTAAACAATATCAACAGGTCCATGGTGTAAAACCCTTTTGTTTCTATTAAAGTTCATCATCAAATGTTGTTTTGAACTGATGACCCATTGAAAAGCATATTGAAATGCTATTAGAACCCTTTATTAGGCATGTGAGGCCTATTATGATGCATTATCGAGCTCTTTAGCTGTGAATAGCAACAAAAGCGTTGTTGGCACCATGGACTAGAATCATGAGATGTGCCTCATTGTTCTCACACTTATTGTATCGCTTGGATATTTCCTATGCCTTTAAAGATGATCAACTTGAATACAAAAATGGATAATTTTTGTATCACTGGGTGATGGCCTCTCCATATATGGTGATCTATGTGGTCCAACATCAAAAACCAGCAAAAGTTGTGCTGAAAACCACAGTTTTTGGAAACAAATAAATTTCACATGTCTCCCATAGTGTAACAAGTCTACTTAGGGGTAGGAAAATAAAGCATACTCATTTATGAACTTGTTGGGTCACTCTAATGAACTATCTATGAAAAACTGATGGTTAGAATGATCTTTCACAAAATATATAGGGCCAAACTTTGAAAAATGGCAATTTTTTTTAAACTAATGATTTTCAAATTTACAATTCAATATTTTGTACTTCAGTGGCAAACTGTCCACACAATGAATGTAAATACATCTATCCTGGCCTGAAAGCCGTGAGTCTCAGCTTTTATTTGCTGCAAATATTGTGTAAATCGGATTATTTTTGGCTAAACTACAGCAATTCCTAGCGAAAATCCAGGTAAAACTAAGTTTTAGGTTCCCAACTTGCTGCATCGAGCTATAGTATAAACTGAGAGGCCCTTATTTCTTAATTGGGGGAGGTCAAAAATGGGTACACCTGTTGGTACACTATTTCACAAACGAGACACTGTGTCTCAAATGGGCATTATTTGAGGGATAGTGTTATGTGTCAGGATACTATCGATCCCTAAAAAATGGCATTAAAGCACAAATGACACTAAATCATGAATGCCATTAACCCATAAACATGACACTATCTCAAAAATGAGACTCTATCCCTCAAACAGTGCCTGAGGGATAGTGGCACTGAAGCACAAACGACAGTGGCTGATCCAGGATTTGGAAAAGGAAGGGGTCCAGAACAAAAGGATGGGGCACACCCCATACTTTTGAACAAATTTTGGGGTCCAAAATATTCAAATAAACTGACAAAAAGAGGGGGCATGCACCCACATACCCCCTGTCTAAATCCGACACTGAGTAATAAATGACATTATCAGCCTATTAAAAGTCCCATTTATTGGATAGTGTCTCACCTATGAGTTATAGTGTCATCTGTGATTTAATGTCATTTGTGCTTCAATACGATTTTTGAGGGGGAGTGTCCTTTGAGAGGTAGCGTTCAACCTGGCACCATGTGAGCGATAGTGTTTTATTTGTGAGACGGTGTCTCGTTTGTGAAATAATGCCATTTCTGATTTAATGTCATTTTGTGCTTTGATGCTAGATCTCAATTGAGGGATAGTGTTCCAATGGTTGACATTATCCAACAACCATTGCCTGTTTGAGGGATAGTGTCTCATTTGCGTATTAGTGTCCTGACAAACCCCTTAAAAGAAATAATAAAGGAAAAATGCAAGAAATGAGAAAGGAGAGAAAAGGAAAAGAAAAAGGGGAGAAAAGATCAGAAGAAAGGAAGAAAGAAAGAAAGAAAGAAAGAAAGAATTTGCCTAATTATGCCGACCAACCCCAACCCGGATCAGATAATTGTTTCTGATAACGCCCCCCCCCCTCCAACAGCCCCTCAGTATTAGGCCTTGGATCCTGTTATTTCATGATAGGTACTTTCATGAACTTTACGTTTACTTAGGTAAATATAGTATAGAGCAAGTTATATAAGTGAGTTACAGTTTCCCCCTATGGTATTATAAGTGTTCGTACTGTATCGTGTTTGTTGGAGGGAGTGCACAAACGGGGTTCAATATGGAGGAGGTTATCGTACACAAGAGGGCCCTGAACGGAGATAGGGGTCTCCATGTCATGTGATCATGTCACATCATCTAAATCCCCATTTCCCCTGTAACCTCTTGTAATATTAATAAGGAATCATGTCTTGTGTCGTATTTAAGAAAGCACCTATGCCATGTCACTAATATTTTGCCCCATGTAGCTACCGCCCATGTCAAATGTCAATTCTAAGAAATGTCTACGTCACCATATCAAATTTAGTGGTCCAGAACCCTTATAAAATGAGATCTGTATTACGTGGAAAGTAAATAACCCCTAGCACTGAATTCAACCGAGATTAGAAGTATTCCAGGGGGTCAAAATAGCTGTATAGCATGTGTAGTCATTATTTACTTACCAAAGAGTGTTAAATGACCAGGGGGAATTCTCCAGGGGAGCTGACCAAGGTGGGTCCACGACCACCTAGAGGTGTAATAGTGAAGAGGTAAAAAGGTACATAGAAACGACCCAATACGTGAGTGACCACCCCCACTGTATATCATGCTCACTTTATACTAATACCTACCCAAGGACAACCAGGTTTTTGCCTCTACACTATATCTCAGGATTAAAACTTCTCACAAAGATGACCGATTGGCAAAATGGTATCTGTGGTTGCTTCAGTAACTGTGGCCTTTGTGTGCTTGGCTTCTTCTGCCCATGTGTCCTGTTTGGGCGGACAGCAGATACGATGGGGGACAGCTGCTGTTTCTGTGGATTTTGTCTCATGGTTCCCATAGGTAATATCATGTCATGGATTCAAGTCAGAGGCAAGGTCAGAAATGCAAAGGGCATTGAGGTACGTGTCAGTGATCTAATTTCCATTAACCTGCCATTCACAGATGTATTTCAATTACTCCTGTCTGTCTTTAGTGGAGGTGATAAAGTGTTTTGCCAATGTTGGGCCAACGTTTTTTTTTGTTGTAAATTCCCCATTTCTGGAAGTGGTGCCAAAGTTGGCTATAAACTGAAACTCTTAAAGATTAGATTTTCAGTGTTTCTCTGGAACTAATCATCGGTTATGCTTAGACAGGGCTGGGTTTCTTCCCAGAAGAAAGGTATTTCGTCCAGGACAGTGGAAGAAATCTGGAAGAAACCTATTTTGTCTGGTTTCTTCCAGGTCTCTTCCGCAAGAAATTGAAGAAACTGGAAGAAACTCAAAACACTCTCAGAAAAAAAACTCACCTGCCATAGCCAAGAGATAGACCTATGGGGTTCTATAGAAGCCAGACCCGACAATGTGTCCCTGTTGTACTGATTATTACCCTTAGACCTTGGTTTGGGCACATACCTACATGTTTATGTAGGACTCTGCCCAAACCAATTTTTAAAGTTAATTTCTTTAACCTCAACCTATCCTATTACTATCTCTCACCCTTCCCCTATTCCTATCCCTAATATTATTCCTAACCTGGGGAACTTTATGCGTACATTTACATTTACATATGACGTAGGGAAAATGTATACAGGGTAAATATCTGATATCCTATATGGATGTAGGGGCACGGTTTATAACGACTATGTATAGCTTATACAAGTTGGTCAGCTGCATGGCCAGCTACCTGAATGGTGGTAATGAATATGGTGTTAGGTACACATGGATAGGTGGCAGCACCTCTTCTCAAGCTTCCACGTTCACCCCCTGATGTCGTCGCCCAGTTTGATAGCCTCTTAGGTATGGGCCGGTTGGCTGGTGAAGCAGTTCCCAGCAAAGATGCCTGTACTGGACCAGTATTGGGCCAATGATGGCAACGGTATCGGGCCACTACTGGCAATATGGTACTGGCCTAGTAAAAAGAATGCAATATGCCATTTTTCCTTGCCACAACTGGCCCAGTACTGGGCCATTTAAGGGCCAGTACTGGCTTTATGCTGGCATGCCAGCACTGGCCCAGTGTTGGCCTGATTCTGTATGCTTATATCATAGGTATGGTATATGCGATGTAAAATTAAAAGTATAATAATCATCGTTCAACATCATGTTTACACCTTACATATTCAAAGGCCCCAGATTAAGGCTCTCCTTCACATGCTATCCCATTGGGGGAAGAGCCCAGAGGCAGTGTGCATTGGAGTTGGCCGCTCGAATTTTATCTCACCTCGTGCCTTCCTTACGGCCGACACTCAAGGGTGAGAGGTCCCGTGGGTTGTATCCACACCGAAGTGAGATTACCCTTGTGGCGTAGTTGCCCGGACCCTAGTCTAATGGGGAGGGGGGATGATGGTGACCGAATCTATGGGAAGATAGAAAGCACGCCCCTACACATTTACCGAGGCAATGGTTCTTTAACATCCGTCACTACATAGGCATAGTGAGAGATGGACAGGCCTGTTTTAAGTCATTTGTCTGCCATGACCGCCGAGAGACTTCCCAGCACAGCCTAGCCAGAGCAGGGAGGAACTCAACCGACACCTTACGGCGACGTTTGGAACCACCACTGTGCCCCGGCCTGGCCGGGAACCGAACCCACGACCTTACGGCCCGTGAGCGGACGCGCTACAGACTGCGCCACGCCTCCCGGCTGGAGTTGGCCTCATAGTTGGCCTCATAGTCTGTTGGCTTATGAGATCCGTTTTAAACACACAGAAGGTGTTTGGTATAACATGTTCTACCATTGTTTATGCTATTTAGTTTGAAACTTTAAGCCTAGTGAGTTTACAATAAAATCTGTTTCATATTAGACAAGTTTGTCCTAAGCAGAGAAGTTTTTGACCACATAATTATGAAGAAGGGCTATACACCTCAATCCCAAAAATTGTAATACAAGTACTGGGGACATCTTGTGGTGTGGTTGCAAACTAATCAAGTGTTTTTTGTTGATTCCAGGCCAGTACAGGTATGCCAGAAGTAAAAAGCCATTATTGGTCCAGTACTGGGCCAGTACTGGCATGCCGGCACTGGTATGCCATTACAAAAACTGTGCGATTATGGTTGAGGCTAAATGGCAATGTAATGGCACGCTACTGGCAGTACTGAGACCCGTTAAATAAAAAGAGATTATGAGAGGTAATCTGTCAAAGTGTTAAATAAAAAACCTCTCGTAATTGGGATACCCTAAGTGAGCCGTAATGTTTGCTTCTCGTAAATTGGTTATAGTATGTTAAGAGAACCTTTTCCATCATTGTCAGGGCTGGGTTTCTTCCAGGAACAAAGGTATTTCTTCCGGGACTGTGGAAGAAACCTGGAAGAACCCTATTTTGTCTGGTTTCTTCCAGAAGAAATGGAAGAAACTCAGAACACCATTGGAAAAAAGTTTGTGAGCTATGACTTTTGCTTAATTCACCTGCAGACAGACAGACCTATGGGGATCTATAAAAGCCAGACCTAATATAAGAGTACATTTTTCTTAGAACTGCAACTCAATTGCTTTGGAAATTTGGATCAATTTAGTTTCCACAACACCCCTTGCAAAAGGCCACTCTCATATTCTTAAAACATTAGCTCCAGCTTAGATAAGCATATCAAATTTGCTGCTGGTTCAGTAGATGACATGATAGTGTGCGATAAGCAATGCTATAAGAAAATTATATCAAAATGTTTTGATCCCCCTGATTAAAGATGTCACTAGACTCAAAAAGAAGAAGAATGGTAAGCAAGGTATTGGTAGCACACTTGACAATATTTTGACCAACTGTCCCCATGTGAGGGAAGCTGGAGTGGCTAATGCGCTGATCTCAGATCATCTGCCTGTGTTTGCTGTTAGAAAGATAGCCAAAAGACATTTTACTATTAAGAAAACCTTTGGTAGGACATACAAAACTTACAATATTAACAATCCTGATGAGAGGTTACTTTTTGCTGACTGGGATCTTTTTTATAGGTTACCAACCACTGAATCTAAATGGTATTTTATTATTGACATTATTATAGACTACTTAGATGAATATTGTCCCCTAAGAGAAATCAAGTTCAAATATTATGATAATAAGTGTATTAAAGAACGAGATCTTAGAGTTAGTAAATTTGAGGCATGATAATCTCATTCATTTTAGAAATACTGGGATCAATGTTATTTAGAAGAAGCAAAACTTCTTAGCCTACAAATCTCTAATGCTATAAAAAAAGCTAAATCAAATCTTTTTATTGAGAAGCTTGAGGAAAATAAGAATCAGCCTAAAATGTTCTGGAAAGCTGTCAATGGTCTACTTAAAGATCGTATCCCAGCTAAAATTCTCTTATTTTCACTCATGCCAAATACATGCAGGAAATGTCTCCCTTAAATATCCCCTGAGTTTCAAAACAATGTGCAGTGTTTATCACACCTGTCACACCTGTGTGTCACCTGTATAATGTGGAACCTTACTAGGGCCAAGTGTGGCACGATGAGGGTACCTAGGGGCTAAAGGAGACACTGAATTGCCCTACTTCATGGGCATAACTCTGTTATAGCTATGACTTGGCCTAGACTGGTTAGTCACTGGGCACGACTCAGTTAAGGACTGAGTCGCTGGGACTGGCATACCTAAAACTTTCAGGTGCTCTAGAAACTGCAAGTTTCTAAGAATAACATTTGACAGAAATAAATCCCCAACAATCAGCTTATGGTATTGACAAGAGTACCACCTTAGTTTTGCTGTCTGTATGTGGGAAGAGCGTCTTTTGTTGGAAACTTTTAGATCGCACCCTTTTCCAAGATTTGGCACATGCCATGTGGGTTGCAATGGGTAGCTATCAGCAGGTGCATTTTCTGCCAGACAGGAAGTCAATCTCCACTCTCCAAGCAGATTCTCATGAATAGCATTATTTCATGAATAACACCTCTGTTGTGAGACCTGAAACCACATCCAACATGGCCGACCATGGCAGCTAAACTTGATATGAATGCTAACAGATTTGCGAGAACCAAATAATCTGGGCCCCTGTATTAAAGGTTTCTCACAAAATGGCAACAAACATGTCTTAGGAAGCCATCTTTAAGAGGAAATCAACATAAAAAAATTATGTCCTACAATTCCAGCCACCTGACAAATGAGCCCTATGCAGGAAGCCTGACTCTCCCGTCAGGTAAGAGTCAGCGCCCACTGGACAAAGACTGGTCAGACCTTAGATTTACATTTCCCGCCATGGCTAACAACTATTGTACATTTAGGTACCTTCTATTTACATATACAGGATCCTCATATATCAAAATGATGTGTGTCATCTGTACGGAAAACAGACCACATTGATTTCAGCATGGTTCATTAATCACTTTCTAAGATGTTTTAGGTGAAATTGCATCTTTAAATATAATTCACAAGTAAACATGCCAAGGCTAATTGATGAGGAAAGTAAGGACTATGTTTATTACAATGATACTCCAGATTACATAAATAATTTCTTTGCCTCAGTTGGTGAGAATTTATTTGAAGAAACAATAAAGTTAGGTATAGATAAGGCTGCTAACATTTATTATCCTCCTAGTCAAGATGCTTATGTAGGCAGTGAACAAAAATTAAATGTCAAGTTTGATGATGTCAAGGAGGTTGTACAGAATATGGACATTAGTAAGCCCTCTGGTATCCCCTTTGTTACTACGAAAATACTAAAGGATTGTTTCAAATGTATACTATGTACTATTCCAATTCTCGTTTGACAGTAATGATTTTCTCAGTACATGGTCTAAACCTTGTAGTACTCCGTTGCCAAAAGGGGGAGACCCCAAGAATGTATCTAACCTTAGACCTAATAGCATTCCTCCAGTTATTGGGAAAATGCAAGAGACCATTGCACACAAATTCTTAAGCAATTTTCTGGAGCATAACACCATCTTAAATGATTCACAGTTTGGATATAGAAAAAAATTGCAGTGCGGGGGACGCAGTTACCAACCTAGTCAATGATTTGTAAAGATATAGAGATATAGGTCATTACACTGCGGCTACCTTTGTAGATATGAGGAAAGCCTTTGATAGTATACACCATGGAAGCTTTCTAAAATTGGTTTGAATTTCTCTTTCCTAAAATGGGTTGAATCTTATTTATCAAATAGAATGCAAACCACTAAGGTTGGCAACATTTGTTATTTTGGAGTCCCACAGGGCTCTGTCTTGGGCCCTCTGCTATTTATCTTCTTTATAAATGATCTAATTTCACAAATAACTCATTCTAAATCCATACTTTATGCAGATGATATAGTTATTTACAGTAATCATGCTAATTCCAGACTTGCTGAAAGGGCTGTTCAAATGGATTTAAATGTGCCTGCAGAGTGGTGCAACAGAAATAGTATGACTAATAATGTATCCAAAACACAGTGTATGTGATTTGCATCACAACAAAAACTATCTGTTGTTCCTAAATTGAATTTAACCATTAATTCTAAGGAATTACAGTCGGTGAACTGCTACAAATATCTTGGTGTATACATTGATTCTGTCCTATCCCTTAAGAAAAATTGTAAATGATATAAACAACAAAATGACTAACAAAATTTTCAAGCTTGCCAAGTTGAGATACCTGAGATATTGATGAGCATACTGCCATTACCATTTATAAGCAAACTATTCTACCATTTGCAGATTACTGCTCTTTTTTCTTAGATGGAACCTGTTAAAATGCTGTAGATTGATTACAGGTTCTTCAAAATCAGGCACTCAGAATATGCTTAAAATTCAAAATGAGGGATGAAACAGTACTAGGGCTACATCTCAGGTGTAAAGTACCCTTTCTTAAGGCATAAAGAGAAGAGTTATTAACAAGTTTTATGTTCATGAAATCTAAAAAGACAAAGTCTTTAACAAGATATGTGAATACAAGAGCGTCTGAAAAGTTTGTTTTTCCCCTAAAGACCCCAAGGTCAGGTTTTTATATAAAGTCACCACACTATAGAGGAGTACTGTTATGGGATAAACTGAGTAAAAACCACAATTTTTAGACAAGAAACTTTTAAATTGTGGGTGAAGAGCATGTATGGAACCTTTATGAAGGGTAATATTTGGCCAGTCCTGAATTGTAAATAGGGAGAAGAGCAAGAGCAAGATATGATGTTCTAGTAAACCAGAAATCCATGCACCTTTACATTTAAACCTATGATTTTACGGCTAACTATTTTCAATATACAATCCCAACCCTGATTCATTGTTAAATAAAGAAATACGGTACCCATTTCTTGTAAATTTATTGAACTTACTAGAGGCAAAAAAAAGTATTAGATAAAGAACATTTATCTCCCGCAAAATTGAAAACATAAATGAGAAAAAATATATAGAAAACAGAAATAACACTGGAGGTGTGTGGAATATTGAATGGATATTGTATTCCCAAAATGAGGTAAGCCTATGTCGAATATTATGATTTATATGAAGGTTTAAAGGTCATTTTTGGACTTAGACTTTTTCATGCTTCTTGTAAATATTTGCTGTTACCTCTTTGTCATGTTTATTTTACGAGACCCAGAACCCCTTCTAAATGGTCAATTTCCCTTCTACAAGACAACTATTACATCGTTAAATAAAGATTTCTTGTAATTCTGAGTTACAGGGGTCCACAAGTCAAAAATACGATGGGTATAGAGCTGCCATAGCATATCATAACTTACCTCTCGTAATCGAAATTTACCTCTCGTAAAGATACAATATTTTTTTAACGGGCCTCTGGCCCGTTACTGCCATTAAATACCATTCCAATGTCAGTACTGGGCCGTTAAGGGCATATTTGCTGGGTTGGTTCCTCAATGATCACTTGGGTGGCTATAAGGTCGAATCCCAATTGGCGAAAAATGCTTCAAATAATTATCTCTGCGATTTTGAATCTGTTGCATTTGTTGGACCCACTCTAAATTTGCAATGCATATAAATACACTAGGGCATATAGAACACAAGGACACTTGCGTTTTCTTTTGCAGTCTTTGGGATATGTTGCCTTTGTTGATGTTTAAATCTGTGTACATTATACATTTTCTGGCCTCAAATCGCAGAAGATTGCTTGTGTTCTATACACCCTCCTTTAGTTATATGCCTTGCGAATTCATAGTGTGTCCCATAAATGCAACAGATTCAAAATTGCAGAGATGTTTGTCCAGAGCATTTTTCGTCATATGGGATTCGACCTATACAAACTCATTATCCGGCTCATTATAAACCATGCCCCTGCATGTGTTCAGAGAAAAAGCTCAAATGCGCTGAGAACATGATTTAATAGTAAAATATTGATCATCAGCATTGGACAGAATCAGGCAGAGGAACACCTGTTATATCATTCTCACTCAAAATAAAGTGCTGAAAGATGTTTGGGAAGATCCAAAAAGAAATTGTTATTGATCAATGATAAAAGTGACCAATGCTGCGTTCTCGCGACTAATGCTGCAGAAAGTTAGAACTACACCATGTGCTCTGTGCACTGGTCAGTTAGACAAGCAATTGTTGTTGGTCATTTAGGAACATGTCCCAATAGTTGATGTATGACATATGATATATTAATAATTACCTTAGATATAATTTGGTATGGCATGATGTTGTTGCAGCGTTAGTCACGAAAACTCTATCCAATGTCAGAAAGTCCCACAAAGAAAACAGAATATTGTTGATGGCTGCAAAGTATTTTTGGGAACTCAGCCCCCCCATAGACCCTAAAGATTAAGAGTATTAAAGACATTGGATGGTTAAATCAAATGTAGACTATTTGGGGTACTGGGGTTGATGTGACTAATGCTGCAACAAGTTATTTTTCAATGTTTAATGTTCATAATTATGATCTATTTCATTTGGCAAACCAAAATTTGCATTTTTCTGAGAGGTTAGGGTGTTGCCTGTTTAAGGACATAAAAAAGAAAATATTTTCTACTCTATAGCTGTATGATGGTGGCAAAGCATAAATACTGTCACTTTTTTTTTTAATTTTTGACCCGTATTAGAGGGGGGAGGGAAAATTCCTGAGGGAGACTTCCAGGGGAGGGGGAGGGATTCCAGGGGCGAAAACTTCCTGAATTTCCTATATTCATACAGAAAGCAACTTTTCCAGGAATGGGACAAACCCAAAAAGTTTGATATGGTAAAATTGATAAGGATAACAATAATGTTCACCTGGACATAAACATTCGGACTCTCCTCTTTTTAACTTTAAAATACCGACACTTTCACGTTATTCTAAAAATGTCATCGTACTCTATTATATTGGATATGATTTCATGTGTTTCCTGTTACATGACTCAAAAAACCTATAGGGTAGGTCGGATTTTTTTATTTTTTTTATTTTGTTGTTGTTGTTGATTTTGTATAGAAATGTATGGGCAGATCTATCTGATATTTTAAAATCATGGAAAGAACAAAAACATATAAGAAATGTGAAAAAGAAATTTGCAAAAGCTATCCCACTTGGAAAAACCGTTTTTAAACCAATTTTCAACCCAATACCCAATAGGGAAACCAATAAAAACGTGTTTTTTTTAACAAAAGAAAACGGTTCTATGCCAAGTGGGATGCCTAACAAAGCTTTTAACTGTACATCCAAATAATGTATCCATGAAAAGCTGATGAAAATTCTTAATTTAATAGATATGAGAAAATTCAAGAAAATTGGAGAGAAAAAAAAGTGTGGGATCGGCCCTGTTTTGCTAGGGTCGGTCGGGTAACTGGAAACAAACCTTTTTTTAATTTGGACTCATGGGGGTATGGAAGCAGCGTCACGGATGTGGCGTGTCTGTACCTATGCTATATATTCATCATTTCCTGAACGCTCTTAGTTAAGGCGACCAGAAAAAAAATGGCTGCAACTAATCGATACAGGGGTATTCTGCTGATATCGTGGGTGAGGCTCCCTCGATGCTCCATACATGTACTTCAAATCATACATTTGATGTCTGGTGATAGGTCAGGCGTTAATCATAACTTAATGTCTAGCAAATTTTGAAAAAGTTGGTAAATGTGAATATACTGTGTTGTATGTCTGACCTTTGAAACATTACCTCTTGTATGTTGCAACCACACAATGCATGACTTTACTAATCAATCCTATATATAATGAATGTACCTTATGTGTTTGGTCATTTGACACCAAATACACAGACTAACATGATATACACCAGTTGGCTTACAGAGCAAGAAGGGAACAGATTTCTGTCTGGCTTTGTACCATGAAAATGCTGATTTGTTTGAACTGATAAATGGCACTGTATTCTTTTTACCGTTGATCTTCAATGTAAACTGAACATTGCCATGTCTTGTACCATATAGTTACATTGAAAACATTTACTAACATTAACCTCCCCACCCATTGTGAACAGGACTGAGCCTGATATCCAACCACAGAATAAAGAGCATAACGAACTGCACTTTTGTTTTGAGTTGGCACTAGTTAAACATAAGAACATGTACGTCTGGAGCTCGGCTCATTAGGCCATGGGAACTCAGGTTACAGTTTACCGTCCGAGCCATTTTGAAAATAGATGAGGCATTTTTTCATTATTCATTATTCATTATATAGGTAGCACTGCCTGGAAATCTCCAGGTTGTATATGCCACCATGTTATTGACATTCCTTGCACTGTAAGCTTTAATTTGATACCAAATATGCCCCCCTTTGCTCATTCCTACCATCATATAACCATGTCCAAATACATTTTTGAGAAATTCTACTATTTTTTTAAGATAATGAATAATGAAATTTTCTCATGCGGCCCTTTAAATGCATGCGGGCGGTGGACGGTAAACTGTTATATGAGTTCTATTGGCCTTATCAATAGACTCAGTTGGCAGGAGGCATCTTCAACCACACTGCTAATTCATGATGTATACTGAACAAGTAATTCATGAATTATCCATTGACTACTTATTTTATACCACGAAACCAATAAATAATCAATAGAATACCAATAAATTCAAGTTGAAAACAAAAATTATTCCCCCTCCCCGGGACTCAAAGCCAGCCATAGTATGTGTACACAGGTACATACACCTCGTCGCCGGGCAGCGGACAGCTCCAGCACCCGTCTCGGCTCGGCTTGGCAGCCGCACACGGCGAAAAATAGCTTTGAATGCGTCTCGCGGTTATGTTTGTGTATAATACACCTCGTCGCCCGGCAGCGGACAGCGACAGCGCACACGGCTAAAAAAGACGCGCCCGGACCGTGTTACTAACTGTTAGACTAGATATACACCTCGTCGCCTGGCAGCGGACAGCGACAGCGCACACGGCGATAAAAAACGCGCCCGGACCGGGACTCGACCCGAATACCTCTAACGGCTGAGCGCAATGCGCTACCCACTAGACCACCGCGTCTCCTCCTTCAGCGGCCGTCTCAGCTTGGAATGATTTGAACGCATCCCTTGGTTATGTATACACGATCGGTACACACACCTCAGCGCCCAGCTAGGCTTGCTTTGTTTGGTTTAGTTCTAGCCAACCACTTCTCGTCAGTCCCTGTGGCGCAGTGCATAGGGAGTTGGATTTGGGATGTGAGACTGCAGGTTCCATCCCTACACTGGCCTTGAATATTTCGTGGGTTTTAACATGTAACATATGACATGGAAGGACATGAGAGGCATGCGGGTTATCCATGGATAACCGCATGGCATGTAGGTTATCCATGGATAACCGCACTCCTTACAAAATTGATGTTACAGCCTACAGGGTGTGCAATATCGACAGGTATGTGAATGGGAATATCCAGCAAAAAGCACTGAGCAACCCAGAAATCGTGATATAAATAGGGATAATCAAACAGTTATTCAAACTGACCCAGGCATCACTGTTTATAAGTATACACAATTATTATTCAAACAATAAGGAGGCGATATGCGTATATAGGTGCAGTATCTATGGATTTTTTCTTTGAATGAACAAGTTACGGCAAGTCTATTTGTTTGGCGTAAAAGATATATTTCACAAAACAATCTGGGGGCTAATTCATAAGTTTTAAACGAAACTATTTCAGTGAAACGATCAGGATGATTTGATCATTCATTGAAAAGATAGTAGTTTCATGTGAAACGAAAATCTTTCACTGTGGTCGTTTGATTGTGAAGGAATAACAACATACTTAATTTCGGTGCCTATTCCAAAGATTTCTTGTGATCGTTCGGACTGAAAGAATCATTTATTTTGCATTCTTTCTTCCAAACAATCACAGTATCATGCATATTTAATTAGTTTGTTGAAAAGATCAAACTTTTCAATTGACAAGTAGTAGGACCTATTCACAACGATGCTAAGTTCTTTTCAATTCTTTTATCTGAAAGGTGGTTCTTTGGTTGAAAACAACAGGATTCAGAAGCATTTCCTGATCGTTTCATATGCACTTTAATTCTTTTGATTGATGCTCGTTTTATGAGAAAAAGACCAATGAAGGTCTATTCAAAAGCAGCTTTTAAGATGGAGCTATCCTAAGTTTTCTTTTTCACATAAAAACAGTGAAAAAAAGCATTTGAGTAAACATTTATTGTATATAATTCATAAAAATGAATTATCATACTATATTTTCAATTCTTTGTGAGTTAAAATAATAAACAACAACAACAAAAACGTTGTCTTTGGTGATTTTTGTTTTAATGGACATGATTCTTTCAAAGCAGGTACAGTATGAAATATTTTCTTTATTGTAAGGGTCATATAAATACTTTAAAATTTTAATCGCCATACAGTATTTAGCTACTTATGTGGTGGCCTATAATGACTGGAACCAGCCAGGCACCATATAATGCGGTCGAGGTAGGAGGTAAGATGGGGGTCACGGGGGGGGGGGTACATACAGGTGGGACTATGACCACCCACCCCCTCCCCCTCCCTCCCACACGCATTCACCGTGAGGACAAGTACTAAGGTAACTGCAGTTACCCGAACGAACATGGAAGATATTGTCTGTCCTATACAGAAATAAAAGGGGAAATTACACTGTATTCCTGTGAATTTGAATAAGGTGCATCAAACTAATGTGTACAAAATATATAGCACAATGCAACCCTTAAAGAGTTTATCAATGGTCGTGATCATGAAAGCCAAGACTCTACAAAAGTATCATGACGAATATAATATCCCCCACCCCAGTACTGCTACTCGGGGTGGTCCTAAATTGGCTACCATAAGCTGCATTGTCTCAGAGCTCTATATAGCCTAATTATGACCTTAACAGTGACTACCAATGTCTAGCTATTCAATGCCATGCCTTATACCCATCCACATGTGTCACTCACTTAGGTGCCTTTTGCCATACAGTTCACAGGCATCACAGGGTTAATGATATAATTAACTATGTAGGCAACAACTTATCCAAGCATAAGGGTATCAGGATTGTTGGCTATAATATCAGGAGTCTGTTATGTAATATTGGTGAAGTTAAAATCAACTTTAAAGATGCTGATATACTGTGCCTATGTGAAAGTTGGCTAGACAACAGGGTAGATGAGAGTTTAATCAGCCTAATAGATAAAAAGTATTTTAGACTGGACAGAGCTGCTGATCGTTACGGCGGCCTTATAACCTATGTTAGCACCTATTTCAGCCCTATAGTCATATAATAGAAGAGTTCTGTAGAATGGAAAAAGATTTTGAAATTCTCACCATTCGCTTAGAGAAACCCAAGTATCGCAACATGCACATTGTTAATGTTTATAGGCCCCCCAATGAAACTGATTTAAATAATGGCATAGACATATTACAAGCTGTGATTGAGGACCTCAAATCTGAGGACTTTGAGCTCTGGGTCATTGGTGATCTGAATATTGATATGAAAAAGCGTAATGAGGCTAGTACAAGACGTATTATTGATCTCTGTCGTGAAACCAGTACCAGGTCACTCATTCAAGGCATTACTAGGCAAAACCCTGTTGGAGGCCCTGGTACTTGTATTGATTACATAATCACCAACTCTCCATTTGTACAAACATCAGATATTCTGTTTGCATTAATTTCTGACCATTTTCCCATTTATGCTATCAGAAAAAAGGATAGAGAGCGTAATGAAAAATCCATACGTAGAGGAAGGTTATATAAACACTATAATACTGATGAATTTTATGAACACCTTGTGGAATACGACTTGGACACTTTCTACACAGAAACTGATGTGAATGTGCAATGGTCCATATACACTCGAGCAGTACTAGAATACTTGGATGCTAAGTGCCCAGTCAAAGACATTGTCATTAAGAAAATAAATAATGATTATTGTACCTGGGAAATTATTGAATCAATCAATAATAGACACACTGTCCTGTATAATCATAAAGTTACAGGTAATCTCATGTACCTTAGAAGAGCTAGGACCTTGACTCACAAAATTAGGCACCAACAATTACATGCCAAAGCTGATGGCACCATGAGGATAGTTGATGCATGCTGAAATGACCCGCCCAGATTCTGGAGAGAATTGAAAGCTATAATTAACCCACAGTCAAAATATTGTGATATAAGCTTAATGGCTGAAGGTCGTTCTGTTGTTCCAGATGATGTCCCTGAATATATCAATAATTACTTTGCCACCATAGGCGATGTTCTGTATCGTAAAATCGCTGCTAACCAGCCAATTGACCTAGCAGCTATTGATGTAGATGCAATTGATTATAACAATGTTGAAAATTCGATTGACCTAGATCTGCATGAATTCATCACTCATGACAAGGTCTATAAGCTGATAAAGCATATTAAGGTAGATAAATCCTCTGGTATTGAAAACATTAATGCTTGTGTGCTTAAGGATAGTATGTTGTTGCTAACTGAACACATGGTAATCATGTTTAAAAATTCAATTGAAAAAGGTATATTCCCTGACACTTGGTCATCTGGACTTCTGGTTCCAATTCCCAAAAAAGGTGACCTCACTAATATTAAGAACTGGCGTTCCATTACACTATTGCCACTCCCTGGTAAATTACTAGAGAAGTTTGTCAATCAATTGATCTATGACCATCTGGAAAATGATAATAATTATCTTGTACAAATATCAATTCGGTTTCAGACAAGGAAAAGGTACATGCGCTGCTGTTATGGAGGTACTTGATGACCTATATGAAGCATGTGACAATAAAGAACATACTATTGGATGTTTTATCAATTATTCCAAAGCTTTCGACAGTATAAATCATGTGTCATTGCTAAGAAAAATGTATGCTCTTGAAATACCGGTTAAAATAAAACTATGGCTAAAAGCATACCTTAAGAATAGATGCCATAAAACAATGGCTAAAGGCAAGTTATCACATAGTTCTGCAGTGGAATTTGGGGTGCCACAGGGGTCAACCATCAGTCCTTTACTATTTGTCCGATTTCATCAATGACCTTTGTGACACCCTGACCTACTGTAAGCCTGTGCTATATGCTGATGATGTATTTCTGTATATCGGTGGTAAAGACCCGGTTATAATTGAAGAACGGCTACAAACTGATATTAATGCCCTACACCAATGGTGTCTAGTCAACTATCTAATGGTCAATACTGACAAGAGTATGGTCATGAGATTCGGTACCAAACATCAAATTAATGCCTCACCTGAGCCCAACATTAAAATGGGTATGAACAGGTTACCCGTTACCGATCGATATTGCTACTTGGGAGTTGAATTTGATGGCCCCCTATCAGTTGTCCCCCATATTACAAAGCTGAAAAAATCAATTGGCAACAAACTCTTCAAACTGACAAAACTAAGGAAGTTTCTTAGAGAAGACAATAGTCTTAATGTATATAGAACCACGATTGTCCCCACATTGGAATACTGCAGTAACTACATAGGCGGCGCCCCCGACACTGAGCTAACTAAGTTACAGCGGCTCTAGAATAGCGGTATTCGCATCTGCTGTAAATTGGGTATGCAAGGGAACAGTATAGCCAACCTCCACGCCAGTTATCAATCAATCAATATGGCAACATGCAGCCCTTAAAGAGTTGATCAATGGCTGCGTTCTGAACAGCCAGGCACCATGTGAAGGGTCAGGGTACGCTAGTCCCCGCGTCCAAAGGACGCCAGTGATGGCTAAGATATGACTTGCCAATCATTTTCATTTAATGTATGTATCTAGGTCACATATGACTGAGAAAAACTGACCTGTATAACCTTCCCCAAATTACTGGTCATGTCCTAGCTGTCCAATTATCAAGTGAATATTGCCCAAAGAAGAGCCAGAGGTGTGAATGATATTATGTCCCTTGCCTTCCTATTACCAAAAAAATGAAATGAATACTTTTGCCATGCATATAAAGGCAAGGTTATTATTGTATTGGCGGGCCTCCCTAGCCCACTTGAAAGGGTCTATATCTCCTCTTTCCTATCCCCTCGGGATGTGTGTGGTGCACATATGCGCGGGCATCGACACATTCCTCTGTGAAATTGCATAATGTAGTTCTCGCCATGAATATGACCTTAGCTGTCGAAATGGCGTTAAACATCTATTACTCACTCACTCACTATTGTATTGGCAAACTAGTCCTGTATTGCTGCACTGGAATACTAAGAACTTCTACTGCTGTAATCTGCTGGCTCCCCAGTGTACTACTCTGCTGACCAGCCAGGTGCACACAGTCCATAAGAATTTGATCGACTGGGTGGCAGCGGCCAACTGCGTCAGTGTAGCCCTCGATCTCACACGGGGACCAAAGAAGGGTCAGGGTAGAGGCAAGGTGGGGGGGGGGGGTATATACAGGTGGGACTATGACCACAGACTCCCTATAGACTGAAACGATCAGCTGGCCCACACTCATAATGAGCACCAAATGACCCTCTGTCTTACAGGGGATGATTACTCTCTGAAGGCTGAGCGTTTCAAGGCTCAGCGTAATTCTTTCACCTACTCTATGTTGTGAATAGGAACCAAACGAGAACACTTTTCTGACACACCAAGATGATCGTTTGTGAATCTTGTGATGTAAATTTATGCACAATTTTCGTTTTGACTTATGAATCGCCTTCCTGTCCAGTCAAAGTATTTTCATGTGGGATGACTAAGATGAAATTCATTTTTGAAACAATTGCTTGATCCAACATATCTTGCTTTCTTCAAAATGACTCGTTACTAATACACAGATGTGGATATAAAAGCCAATGTAACATACAGATACATCTTCTATTCTTTTCTTTATAATTTCAGGGCTCGTGTTGTAAGGACGTATTATGTTTGCTCTTCTGTGGCACTCTGGCACTCATACAAATGGCTGGGGTAAGGCATTGGTGCCAACAAATATTCCTTTGGTCTAGATTTTTAGACTATTTTGATTGTTTAGTATTAGGGTTTTAATTGTTTAGTTATAAAATGCATTAAGTGAAAATGCTATAATTATTTCCATTCTTGAATTGATACGTTGATATCATTGTGTCCACAATGTTTGTACATTTATACAGTTGTGATCCCAGTTAAATTAAATTTTAGGATACTAGATATTAGTATGAAGATAATGAACTTGTGCCGTGATTCCTTTAAAATTGCATTATTCCCATTTACAGGAAGTGGACCAATACGCCATGGCCAAGGATGCCTCCGGTGACATGAGTATGGCCAGGTACTAGAGCAACAGATCTACAGGTCATATTACCAAAATGGTTCTACAAGAGTCCCAATTGACTTGTTTGGATTGATATCGTTGCTGCACATAACCTAAAATTGGAGGACATTTGGAGGATCCACGTCCAGTTCGAAACTACCTTTCAAATAAGCCGTTATGATAAAGAAATGATGCAGCACCAATGTTATGAGCAACTTAAGTCCTTGCTGGATACTACTTAACGTTATGCCATCCGTGTAGGGTTAGAAGTGTTGAAATGATACACCATTGGCAAATAATTATATGGGCGTTATGCTGATGCATAGTGACGACAAATAATCCCAAACCTTACAGCTGCAATAAATGTTGGAACACCCCTCTCCAATAACTATCTCAGATAGTTCTGCATATCTTTTCCTTAAATACTGTACCATTCATTTTAGTTAAAGGTGAGCTGTGATGTGTACAGCTAAGGACTTGGGTTCCAGCTGCTATCTCCTTTTTGGTGGGAAGGGACAACACTCAGCTAAATAGATTTGACTAATCTCCCCAGGTGGCAGGGCTGAGTAGTCAGCCTCCCAATTGCAGAGCTCTCTCCCCCACAGGTGGAAAACTAGTCTCAACCACTAGTAGTATAGACAGGGTCTGACAGTCAGCAAAATCCCCGGTCTCCCCTCTGTTTACACAACCCACCCAATCCACATGGCTACTTTGAAAATGCATTATCTCTAGGTATCCAACATCTGACCATAGCACTCTTACTAGGTCATGATAGGGCAGACTTAATGATTGGTTCTGTGTAGGCCACTTCAGGCAAACAATCCAATTAACTACATTGCCCTCTAGGTATGTATTGGGTAAGGTAAAAATATCTTACCCTCTTGCATTTCATATAAACATGATAAATAGGATCATAAGGCCTATTTTTTTAGGCTCAATTATATAACTTCCTCATTTTCAGAATAAAGTTAGAAAATGTATTAGTATCAGCTTTTTATAGCTCTTACAGTGTCTTATTTCGGATATGTTAAATGCTTTCTACTCATGGTGTAGGGAATGACTGTCTACAGCTTACTAGCCATTGCCATACTAACAACAATTTACACTCAAGCTAAAAGTCAGCACTGGGGCAATTATAGGACAATGAATGATTCAGCCCTATAGACTTCAGCCATGTGTACAGTGCATGTTTTTGGATACCTAGGGATAATGCATATTCAATGCATATTCTATACTACTAGAGAGGACTACACTGAGCATGTGGTTGAGACTAGGTTTCCGCCCAACGCATGCTCTCCCCTATAGGACTCAGTATGGAGGCCTAGTAGAGCCGCCATTTTGAATTTCGCTGGTTGAGGTAAAACCCACTGATAAGACATACCATGATGGGTACCTTGTCCATGGTCCCATCTTATCTGTTCTTATCAGTGTGTGTAGCCGGAATCAGGTCCAGACCAGCTAGTGCCCAATAGAATGCCAGTCTGAATTCTGATAACAGTTGGAGCCACTGAGCTGGTCTAAATGTGTTTGTCAACATGGATAATATGCTGGAAGCATTTTATTTTTGCACATCTGTACCCTTGGAATTAGCATGGTTAAAGCTCACAAAACAGAATGAGAATTAACCATCACATTCTTACAAGTGGGCTGTTGATAGAAATGTAGAAAATGAAAAATCTACACATTTCATGTCTTGTAGCAGCTTTAAGTCGTGTGTCCAAAGGGCGGCGATAGAATTTGTAACAACAAAATCTGTCGTTCATTTCCAACGATAAAACCACTTTTGTCAGCCATTTCTGATGATAATATCTAACATTTTAATTTTTCTCATCGGAAATGAAAGCTGGAAGTGTTTTTGTCATCAGAAATAGACGATAAAAGTAGTTTTATCGAAGGGAATAGATTCTGGACGTTTGTCAGTACAAATTCTATCACCTTATGGACACATGGCTTTAGAGAGATTTTGCCCTTGCGAAAGCCATTGCGTGGATGCCAGCCTCTACTGCTCGCATTTCCTCTTTCATTCTTTGCTGTATAGCTCTCAGCCTTTGACCACTGCTGCTCGCCCGATCCATTATAAACAAGTGTTATATTGGCATAGCCAACCAGATATTTGCTTTACATATCTAACGTTCTCACGTGTCCGATAACCCGATATATATATATATATATATATATATATATATATATATATATATATATATATATATATATGTGTGTGTGTGTGTGTGTGTGTGTGTGTGTGTGTGTGTGTGTGTGTGTGAGTTGGTGTAACCAGCAAATTGGGGACATTCATGGGAACACACACCTACAAACTGGGGACATCTTGCGAACCGGGGACGGCTCACTTCGCATGACCTTGAGAAAAGGGGGGCAATGGGTTTGGGTATCACAAATGACCTTGAAAAATGGTTATGAACATGATTTCTAGTGTGTCAACAAAATGTCCCCAATTTGGCCCGGAGCAACTTGTGCTGTGTGTAAAAAGTAAGAGCTATTTTTTGTGAATTTTTGCCTGTGTGTAAAAGTCCCCAATTTGTTTTGCACACTGAGAGATCTGTGTGTCCCCAGTTCACCCAGTGATCTGGGTGTATTGCCTAATTAGCTTTATTGCCATTTTTGACCTCTTAGGGATTAATCCAGTGTATTTGCATAAAAATTGTCACAAATTTGAGCCAGACATTGAATCTGTGTGCCTGCAAACTGAGGAATTTCCTTAATAGACCCTGTGTGTCTACAAAGTGAGGACATGACTTCACAGTGTGTGCTTGCAAACTGATGCCTAAGGGACTTTCTCTTGGGTATGGTCAAATGCAAAGAGTGTAAACAAACTGAGGTCTTGATACTTTTCTACCCCTATACAAGAGCATTCAGTCTATTTACGAAGAATAGACACATTTAAACAAGGACAAGACATCATTTTCTAGCTGTGTGCTCAAACGAATTGAGGACTCAAACTCCACACAGTGTTTAGGCAAACCGAGGACATGACCACACATTGTGTGTATGCAAATAGAGGACTTGGCTTAGATACACTCCACACAGTGTGTGTAGGCAAACTGAGGACATTAATACACAGAATGAGTATGCAAATAGAGGACTTGGTCTTAGATACACTCCACACAGTGTGTGTAGGCAAACTGAGGACATGACCACACTGTGTGTGTTGGCAAATAGAGGACTTGGTCGTAGATTCACTCCACACAGTGTGTGTAGGCAAACTGAGGACATGGCCACACAGTGTGTGTAGGCAAATAGAGAACTTGGTCTAAGATACACTCCACACAGTGTGTATATGCAAATAGAGGATATAGTTTTAGATACACTTCACACACTGTGTGTAGGCAAGCCGAGGACATGACCACACAGTGTGTGTAGGCAAATAGAGGACTTGGTATAAGATACACTCCACACAGTGTGTGTATGCAAATAGAGGACTTGATCTTAGATACACTCCACACAGTGTGTGTAGGCAAACTGAGGACTTGATCTTAGATACACTCCACACAGTGTGTGTAGGCAAACTGAGGACACGACCACACAGTGTGTGTAGGCAAATAGAGGACTTCGTATAAGATACACTCCACACAGTGTGTGTATGCAAATAGAGGACTTGGTCTTAGATTCACTCCACACAGTGTGTGTAGGCAAACTGAGGACACGACCACACAGTGTGTGTAGGCAAATAGAGGACTTGGTATAAGATACACTCGACACAGTGTGTGTATGCAAATAGAGGACTTGGTCTTAGATACACTCCACACAGTGTGTGTAGGCAAGCTGAGGACATGGCCAAACAGTGTGTATATGCAAATAGAGGACTTGGTCTTAGATACACTCCACACACTGTGTGTAGGCAAACTGAGGACATGACCACACTGTGTGTGTTGGCAAATAGAGGACTTGGCCTTAGATACACTCCACATACTGTGTGTAGGCAAGCTGAGGACATGACCACACAGTGTGTGTAGGCAAATAGAGGACTTGGCCTTAGATATACTCCACAGAGTGTGTGTATGCAAATAGAGGACTTGGTCTTAGATACACTCCACACAGTGTGTGTAGGCAAACTGAGGACATGACCACACAGTGTGTGTAGGCAAATAGAGGACTTGGTCTAAGATACACTCCACACAGTGTGTGTATGCAAATAGAGGACTTGGTCTTAGATACACTTCACACACCTGCACACTGTGTGTAGGCAAACTGAGGACATGGCCACACAGTGTGTGTAGGCAAATAGAGGACTTGGACTTAGATACACTCCACACAGTGTGTGTAGGCAGACTGAGGACATGATCACACTGTGTGTGTTGGCAAATAGAGGACTTGGTCTTAGATTCATTCCACACAGTGTGTGTAGGCAAATTGAGGACATTCCCACACAGTGTGTGTATGCAAATAGAGGACATGGCGTTAGATACACTGCACACAGTTTGTGTAGGCAAACTGAAGACATGGCCACACAGTGTGTGTATGCAAATAGAGGACATGGTCTTGGATACACTTCCAGTCAATACAAAAACTCGTCAGACATTTGGAATGTCTGGCTGTATTTATGGGACCTTGGGCTACATTTTGTTTTTTACGGCATGCAAATCGGACCATTATTAAGGTTTTTACCGCCTAAAACAAAAGCAGTTACTTTTATTTAAATTTTGAAGAGTTAAATGGTTAAAATAGTTATTTAATGCTGTTTTTTTATTATTCATTTCTCAACAAAAATAATCTTGAGGTATTCAGTCCTGGGGAATGATGAGATCTTCAGGACCAAATGGCCTGCGAGTGGAAAAACTTTTCTTATAGACTGCACTCCACACAGTGTGTGTATGCAAACTGAGAACACGGCCATATAGTGTATGCTAATAGAGGACTTGGTCTTAGTTAAGGTCCATACAGTGTGTGTAGACAAATTGGGGACATGGCCCCACAGTGTGTCTATGCAAAAAGAGGACTTGGTCTGAGACACAACATGTGTAGGCAAACTGGGGACTTAGTCTTAGATATACTCCATGCAGTATGTGTATTTAAACTGAGGACAAAGCCATACAATGTGTGTTAAAAATAGAAGACTTAGTCTGAGACACAGCATGTATAGGCAAACTTGGGACGTAGTCTAAGATATACTCCACACAGTGTGTGGAAGCAAACTGAGGACATGGCCACACCTCCCCCTCCCACGCAGCAGAATTTATATAGTCAACTTTGTTTTAGAGTAATTCTATTGCAGAGTAATTCTATTTACCTTTGTAAATCAGTGTAGGATACTGGTTAATCAGGGTTGATTGATCAGTTTTGATTAATGTTCTACACCACTGGTCAGGAGTGGTCTCTCCCCGCACCTTGTCAGAGTAGGACCTCTCCTAAAGGTGAACACATGCACTGCAACCTAGCACACTGATTAGCCACTTGCTCATATGATACTGCAGCTCAGCATCGAAGGACCCAGTGGGCACATTAATGTTGATTCAGCATTGAAACAATTTTTGCAGATGAACAGTTGATTCTTGGTTTAGATATGATCGAATTTGAAAGTTGACACAACATAATCAAATCAACTGTGATTCAACATCAAATCATAAGTGCTGATTCAACATTTGTGTTTCTATGTTGATTCAATATTGTTTCAAAAGTTGAAATAACACTGATACATGTAGTAGTTAGGCAATTCTTTGTTGACATGTTAATGTTGAATCAACATTGAAATCGGTATCATTGATTTGACATGACAGATCAATGTTGAATCAATGTTGAATTGTAAACAATATTTCAGCATCGATATGTCAACTGTTGATCTGATGTTGAAATGGTGATGGTTGACAAAATTGATTTGGAATGATTGAGAAGGCCATGTTCTGTTCCAGCTCTTTCACCATCCTGGTCCAGCCAGGGGGTCCAGGCCCATTGAATCTCTACCTTCACCAGGACTTTTTTCAGCAAAGACTGCTGTGCAACAACTGACCACCCAGCTTCTAGTGGTTTACCTCTAACCCTAAGTTATCAGCAGCCTCCTTAGTATTCCTCCTGCAGTTTTCGCAAACTTCTCTGAATGCTCCTCATTTGTCTTTTCTGTGGCTCCCTGCTGGGGTAGTGTGCTTTTCAGGTGACTCTTTGAATTATCCCTCACTACTGGTTGCTATATGACTATTCCCTCCTAGGATAGATCAACTAAGCTGGCTCTTCTGCCCCCACCTTATATGTCTTTGAGCCTTTGTCTATCCTCAAATTCTCTCCCTCCGTTTACTGGCATGCCTTACCAACTTAGGCAGTTGGAGGTATACACTATCTAGTCAGTTGCCTGGGCACATTCTCAGGAGGCAGGATGGGTGAATGGCATCAGGTTAATAGTTGGACACATCTGACGCACATCTTCCTTGGGATAGCCTTCTAGTTGCCTGTCCCTCATTTCTGGGCTTAAGTGGACAATATGTTAAAGACTGGGACCATACAGCCAGCCAATTGCCATGGTGCATGGAGCTCTTTTGGGCACCCCCTTATAATACCAGAGCAGTATAGAGTGAGCTTCTAGAACATAGTTTGGTTAAGGGCAAATTTTGGAGGAAAGGGACTACGAGGGGGCGTCCCTCAGAGCATCTCAACTGAAGATGCTGCCCCCTGGTGTTTTACATTACAGTTGCATAATTTAGTGGCGCATGATAATAGCAACGTCAAACAAATCTAGCAATCTCCAAGCAGATCCTTTCAGAGGTACATTTTTAAAGTCTCTCTGAAACTACCAGTCAGATCTTAACATATGACCTGAAGCCCATGGGGAGTACCATTTAGATCTGCAGTCGTAGGGAGATTTCCCTTATCAATAACCACTAGAAGTGTGCCGATATCTCTGAACCAAGATCCAATATGGCGACCATTGCAGATTTACTGGCGACTTTTGAGGTTATAAAACGATTTACCAAGCAAGTGTAGGGGCTCGTAGATCGTGATGTAGTGTGAGCGTCTCCCTCGAGAGGGCGTCTCGAGCGGTGTGCCCATCACCGGTAGTCGCTAGAGGTCTCCTCGACCCCTGGTCTCTGTGGGGTGGTGGCAGCACTGTTCGCCTCGTCTCAGCTCCTACCTGGGGCCGGGGAAGGCGTTAGTCTGGCTCTAGCTGTCGACGGAGCTTACATTACAGTTAAGCAGTACACTTCCAGGTAGATGTAAACCATATACCGTAATAAATATGTGCCAGTTGCATTAACCCGAGATCCCTTGTCTGGTCTTTACTTCGAACTGGTCAAGACATTGATTCTAACCATTACACTGGTGCCGTGACCAGTTCTTGGTGTTAGTGCGCGGCCCTGGAGGCCGCACACGAGCACCATGGATCTCGAGATGAAAGATCGAGTATCTCGGGATCCACATCGAATGACACTACTCATGCCGACAATTTAAGCCGAATCCAAATGAAGGGGTATACCTCTATAATTGAACCCAAGGTAGAGAAGGTAGTTCGAGACCTCAAATCCGAAGAGATGCCCATTCCAGTCATGAATTATACATACAGATTAAGTACCGATTCCACAGAAAGATCGACACCAATTATGATGATGACTCTGGATGCTCAACGAGCAGCCTCGGCTCGAGCAGAAACGAGAACAGCGAACCCCCGTCGATCCTTAGATGACGTAGACGTCTCGATATTCGACATAGGAGGTTTGAAGAAAATCACTGAGTCAGCAGCAGAATACTTGCGCGAACAGGCCAAGTTGAGCGTCGATGCCATGAATAAAGTTCGCCTATACCAAGGTTTACCAAAGTTAGAACACTCCGAACAAAAAGTTCTGAGACATAGGAATCTGGAGAAACAATGTCACCAGTATGAAACCGATAAATGATTAAAAGAGCAAATCAATCGTGACCTCGAACGACAGACATATGTCATCCAAAGGAAACTCGAACTTGCTAAAGCTGAGTGGGAAAATGAAAAACTTAGACAAAAAGTTGATCTAGAGGAACAGGAAGCTACTTCCACCATCAAGAATTTCGAACTAAAAAAAGAGGCTGAGCAAATAAGAGCCGAAATGGAACAGTATAAATACGAGGCAAATAAGCTGCTAGAGATCCGAGATCAATGCATCTTGAAAAACGAGGATGTAATGGAGTCCATGAAAGATAGCAATCAAGATCTATTCTTGAAGCAACAAGAACTATGCCTCGAAATAGCCAACCTGACAAAACGAAAGACAGCTCTCGATACATATGTGTCGGGAATAGAGAACAGTGATCAAACTGCCAGAACATGCCCCGAGGAAGAAGATAAATCATTCGAAACAGACACAAGTGTATCAGTAACACAACTAGATATACTTTACCACCAGGAAATAACTAATAATGACATACCTTCCGACGCTACTTTCATAAAAGGAACTAAACCTTTGGCGACATCAACACCAGCCGTAAATGATAATGCCGACGTCCATGTTCGGAACGATGGCGTCTATGACCCCACACATGAACCCAGACAAACTGAACCTGAAAAATAAGATTCAGATAAGATTCAGTGTCGCCACTGACTTACCACATAAAGAGAACGAACCCAATACTGCATGTGGACAGGAGGGCCACTTTGAGTTATCATATGATGACAATTCTGTAGATGATTCCGAACCTTTGGGCACAGGGAACCAAGATGCGGTAGGGGGTAGTGCATCAAGTTCTACCCGAGGACCAACTGCACCCCCTCCAGGGGCTGGAGGTGCCACGGGAGGAACTTTGAGGCACAGATCCTGAAGCAGTGTGTTAGAAGACATGCTGAATCAGTCAGCCAATACTTCAAACACTGCACACAGTGAGGAGACCATCCGAGAGTGGAGCGTCAACCAATGAAAAAAATTGGTACGCACAAATAACGCAGCTAGGCGGCAAGCCATCCTGCCTAAGATTTATGAGGGTGTAAAAACCTGGAAAGAATGGTTCTCGAACTTCACTGATGGACCCTAAGGACAGCTTTCTCAAGCCATATGGGTTTATTCCAATACAATGTTTTACCTTTTGGGCTGTGTAATGCACCAGCCACTTTCGAAGCTATGATGGAGGAAATGCTAAGCGACCTTCTTTGGAAGAGTTGTTTGGTGTACCTCGACGATGTTATAGTGTTTGGAAAGACTTTCGAGGATTGCATGAACAACCTCGATTTAGTCTTGAAGAGAATACTATCAAATGGTCTGAAGTTAAAAGCTAAGAAATGTAATTTATCTAAATCATCTATTACATATCTTGGTCGCATAATAACTCCTGACGGCGTAAAAGCCGACCCTGAAAAACTCCGAACAGTGTCCGAATGGCAGAAGCCCATAAGTGCGAAGGAAGTAAGATCCTTCCTCGGGTTCTGTTGATATTATCGAGACTTCCTCCCGAACTATTCTAAAGTGAGCTACCCCTTGCAAATGCTAGCACATTGGACCCCAGGTCGAGCAAAGGAACGTTTTCCCTGGGGAGAGGAACAAGATGCAGCCTTCGAGCAAATAAAACATTTGTTCGCTAACACGCCAGTATTGAAATATCCAACTGCGGATGACCATTTCATACTGGACACTGACACTAGCAACGATAGTATTGGTGCAGCCCTGTCGCAGGTCCAGGACGGGGTTGAAGTACCAATCGCCTTTGCTAGTAACACTTTGAATAGGGCACAACGAAACTACTGCACCACTAAACGTGAGTTGCTGGCTGTGGTGGTGTATACCAAAAAGTTTCGACACTTCCTATGGGGTACCGATTTTACTCTTCGAACTGACCACTCGTCCCTGAGGTGGCTACATAATTTTAAGGACGCTGAAGGAATGATTGGCCGTTGGCTGGCACACCTGTCAGAATTTGGGTTGGAGCATAGCCAGATCCAACATCGACCGGGTTTGAAGCATATTAATGCGGACGCCCTATCCCGGAGGCCTTTTAGAAAGTGCCAGAAAATCGATTGTGATGATTGTGGGGCCCACAACGCAGTAGTTGCAACGGTTCGAACTAGAGAGTCCAAACCGCTACCTAGCGCCAGCATGGAAAATGTTATAGAATGGCCAGAAGAAACCATCCAACATTTCCAACAAAACGATCCCGCTATCAAGAGAGTGATTTCCTTCCTTAATAGGAATGCCAAGCCCGAACGGCCGGCATTATCCCTCGAAGACAGAGAAACTCGAAAAATTTCTAGCCCAATGGACCGAGCTACAGGTTCGAGACGGTTGTGTCGATGGAAAACCTGTCCTACTAAGGACAAGGTCCTACAGATAGTGATACCCATGTCACTAAGATGAGACATTATGTTTTATTGCCACGGACATAAAACTAGTGGACACTTCGGGAAGAAGAGAACTTTAGAACGCCTAGCCAGAAGATACTACTGGCCAGGGATGCACAACGACATCATAAGATGGGTAATGACTTGCCCCGAATGCGGTAAGAATAAGCCCGGTCCTGGAATGGGAAAGATGCCTCTGGTGCAAGAGCTATTCGGCGTTCGTTTTGCCCGAGTAGCAATTGACATCATCAGTGGAATCGAACCCACACCTCGGGGAAACACCTGTATGATGGTAGTGACTGACTACTATACTAAGTACACTCGAGTATATCCTTTACCTGACCACAAGGCAGCCACCTGCGCTAGCGCCTTCATGAAAGGATGGGTTCTACACCTAGGTGCACCATTAATGATGCAGAGTGACCAAGGACGAGAATTCGAGTCCAACCTATGGCAAGAAATGTGCCACTATTTGGCCATTTGTAAAACTCAAACTAATCCATACAGACCCCAGTCTGATGGTCAAGTAGAAAGATTCAATCGAACATTGATACAAGTCCTCAAACCCTTGGTAAATTCTTGCCAAGACGACTGGGCGGCATCCCATCCCCTCCATGTGTAGTACATGCTTATAACAGTACTGTACACGCTGCAACGAACTGTTCCCCCAATCTATTAGTATTCGGGGAAGATATTATAATGCCTGCAGATCTCGTATATGGTGTTATAGGGGTGAGCCCCAAAGCCCCATGTACGGTGATGTTTGTAGAATCTCTACGAGATCAATTTAAGAGAGCTTATGAAGTAGTTCGAAATGAGCTATTAAAGAACGCGAATTGGCAGAAAATTGGGTATGATACCCACCTGAAGCCACGCCAGTTTAGCGTGGGTGACCGAGTGTTTAGGATACATGAACCTTTAAGGTGCAAGAAATTAATCTCGAGCTGGGATGGACCTCACATGGTCACCTGAATTATATCTGAGAGCATGGTTATGCTTATGAGTCTGGCCACAGGCCAAATGAATAAGTCTAACGTGTGTAGATTAGGGAAATGGAGGGGACGGGATGCCGCCAACTCTGAGTGTGAGGAAATTTCCAAACAGATGAATGAACAGAGGGACGAGAAAACTAATGAGCTATCAAGGAAATTGAAGGGAATGGCCCCAAAGAGAAAAAGAGGCCGACCTTGCAAAATAGCAGTTGAGAAAAAGCCAAAGAGAGGACGACCCAAGAAGGTCGACGCTGACACGAATTTAAAACCTAATCGTGATAAAATTGTCTCGGCGGAATGGAGAATCCGAGGTAGGGGGAAAACGTTAGCACCTTCCACCGGACCTTCTCAAGATTCTTGGTTGAAAAACAAAGAAAGAGAGGTGAGGGGCGGACTGCCGTTACTTAATGTTCCGAAATCACAACGAGTGTACAGTCCTGTTTACGTGTCTTGTTATATGTTTGGAGGTTCAGATACCTCGGCCATGATTCAAAATACGACCACGATGGGTATTACTAACCTATTCATGGTTCCTGTGGGTGGCAGACAGCTTGTCTGACGTGTACGTACGATGCTACATGTTTTTCTGCCAAACCCCTGTGGTAGTCCCACCAACGGCCTATGGAGAAAACCAACCCGAACCATCCCCGAGTGCTACTGCCACCTCGAGCTCCAATTACAAGAGTGGTTCAGACATGCACACGACCCCTGTACCGACGCCTCCAGTAAGAAACATGAGGACCACCAATGTGCTACATTTGGTGAAATCTAACTTCGAACTAGAGGACCCCGATGATTACATAGAAAAAAGGGACACAGGAATCCTGTGATATTCAGGCCGACGTCTTCCAGGCGTGGCAAGAGAGGCACATCAACCAGGCTGCAGGATACCTTCCAGGCATGACCGAAGGTGTGTTGGAATGTCTGCATGAGATCCAGCGATGGGAAATAACCTGGATCTCACAGGACATGCAAGGACAGGCGAGAGACCAGCTTCGGGCCTCGCTCCAGCGTGAAAACGAGGCTAAGGCCATGAAGCTGATATACGAGTCGCAGCTTCAGGAACTGAGAAGCCAATACGACCACCAGGACGTTCGATTCATGGCAGTATGCGGCTGCTTCATGAAAGATTGGGACGGCACTGCAGAGAGTGCGTTCGAAAAGCTCCAGGGCAAGCTGCAGGAGGCTAGACATAGAGTCTTTCGGATTCATAAGTATGTCCACCCCGAGACCTTCTGCCAGCGCAGGTGCACCACCAACCGGACCCGGGAGGGAACCCGAAGCCACCACCACTGCCCCGACTGCCACCCCGGCTAGACCAACCAAGACCCTAACCTCTATCCCCGAGGCGACCACTGCGGCCACAGCCCCTGACCAACCCCCAGTGGTCCATAACCTGATAAGTCTGGACTCTGATCCGGAAACCAACTCCCGTGAGACGGTGATGGAGACAGACTTGTGAGCCTCGATGTAGATAACTACAGGTGCCGACCCTATCCTCTATATGGGATCCTCAAACACCCAAACTGTGCCCCAACCTCGAAGGATGTCCGGACGGATGCAGACCCACGAAACCCAATGGACGAATCTACATCTTCCCATCTTGATCAGGGCACACCACACAGCGAGGCGGCTTGCCACCGCCAAGTCCATCGTTCGCCGACTGGATCTGCAGACAAGCAGTGGATAACCCCGAACACACCCTGAAGTCATTTATTATTGTGCGGCAGACCCACTACACTGGTGGGCTGCTATAAAGTCATGTTGTATACTATGTAATTAACCACTATTCCTCTCACCTTACGCATAAAATTAGTTTTATTTAAAATGTCGACCCTAACATCATCCACTAGGTTCGATCTCATAAAATATGTCTATTTATCACTGGTAAACAAACTAATTGGTGCTATAAACCTACGAGATCTGTTACCTTAAATATTAATACTATTCCGCAGGTACATACCAATTGTGTTCACACTTCGAGGTTAATAGTGGTATATATTTATATGTATAATTATAAATGTAAAAAACCCACAGTTACTGTAAACTGTGCTAAAAAAACTATTATATAGGGTTCATACGTGAACTGTAAAATTTTTCTTTTCGGGTTATGTAACACTTTACCATATATAATTACAAACATAGTATGTCATTAATAACATACATTTAAATACTCTATGTACGGGTAAGAACTTGTTCTTCCGAACTTGTCTCGACCCATATTTTTCTTCTACATTGTTTCATAGTGTATAAATATGTTTACTTCACCTAATATAATTATATGTGGTCGACTCCTAATACTAAGACGTCACACAAATAACATATCACGTTCTACTTCGAACTCTCGTTTATTACTTCGAGCCCTTATTTTTTAGAATAACGAAGTTCTCACAATGTTAAATACATTTTTTTACACACCCCTTTCCTTATTCTGGTGGGGGTAGTGTAGGGACTCGTAGATCGTGATATAGTGTGAGCGTCTCCCTCGAGAGGGCGTCTCGAGTGGTGTGCCCATCACCGGTAGTCACTAGAGGTCTCCTCGACCCCTGGTCTCTGCGGGGTGGTGGCAGCACTGTTCGCCTCGTCCCAGCTCCTACCTGGGGCCGGGGAAGGCATTAGTATGGCTCTAGCTGTCGACAGAGTCGGACCACTTTTACCTGAGCTTACATTACAGTTAAGCAGTACACTTCGAGGTAGATGTAAACCATATACTGTAATAAATACGTGCCAGTTGCACTAACCCGAGATCCCTTGTCTGGTCTTAACTTCGAACTGGTCAAGACATTGATTCGAACCATTACACAAGTAAACAAAGAACACCTCAAAAGCAAAGTTTCAGGAACTAATCAAGATGAAAGTAAAACAAAGTGAAACACCCCTAAAGTATTAGAATATTTTTGTTTAAATGTCAACATATCATGTCAAGTTAGCTGGCACATCCCTCACTTCTTCATAGCCTGAAAATTTTGCTTCATCTGGTACCCCGAGGGTACCCCACTCTGAAGCAGTCACAAATTGAACATTTCTAACCAGCGATCTAGCAACCCATTTTTATATATAGTGTAACCAAAATGGCAGGACCCCACACTCCAGGGTGGTGTGTATAACAGAAGGGGAAACTATATAGCTTCATCTACAGAAATATTATACTCTGTGTTAATCAGAGCGAGTTATTATCTGTTACATTCTGTACTAGGTTGTAGTTAAGTAGATGACATGACTATGTTTACTGCACCTCTATATTGACCTGGCTATTCATTTTTCACTATCAGTATCTCAACATTTATGTAATGATTATCTAGCCTTTACTCAGAAAAGGGAAGAAAAAGACACAATTAGCCCTATCACTTTAGTGGCCACACATACTAAATTCAGAATGATTAACATGCTGAGGCTTTTCAAAGAAGGATTATGACTGTTTAAGTGTGTCAACAAAATGTCCCCAATTGACCTTAAGAGAATTGTGCTGTGTGTGAAAAATCAGTGCAAAATTCCACTTTCTATAGTATAAAATCCTAGCCTATTTAGGCTGACCATATAATTCATAAGGTGTTGTATAATGGTAGATGTAGTATTTGAATAGACTTAGGCACAGGGAGGTGGTAGGAGGCCGGGAGGTGGTGATAGGGTGCCGGGAGAAAGGTACCCCACTCTGAAGCAGTCACAAATTGAACATTTCTAACCAGCGATCCAGCAACCCATTTTTATATATAGTGTAACCAAAATGGCAGGACCCCACACTCCAGGGTGGTGACTGAACAAGGATCCCACATCCCAGGAGCAGAAGGTGTATGAACCAGGAAGGTGTCTGTATTGTCTAATTCTCATGATCCTTATGGGACAGGTCTTATCTAGTTCTGTGTGCATAATTGCACACATGATATCCCAGCATGTATTAGGGTCCCTGCTATAATAGAAGTTGTGCAAGTCAAAAGACTTAAGTGCTTGATGAAAATCATTTTTGACATAGTACCTGTATGATCTCCCAACAAATTAGATACTAGTCATGTTTAAAAAACACATATCCTTATCCATGCACCTGCCTACCCCTTTTTACATAAATTTATATTGATCTATATTGATGTACCAATTCCATGATATCAGTGATATCACCAACATGCGCACTAAAATGACAGGACCCCACACTCCAGGGTGGTGACTGAACAAGGATCACACATCCCAGCAGCAGAAGGTATATGAACCAATAATGTGTCTGTATCAAGGGAACATTATAGATATTTACCTGCATGCACCAATGTCTAATAACAATTCAATTCTTGTGGTCCACATTCATACAACAATAGTGAATTCAATTTCTGGCCCTTTTCTCATCTGAATTAATGTACACTTGAGTATTACCATCCAATAATATGTCAGTTAATGAAAACTAAAAAAAAATGAGAATGTTGATTGAGAGCAGACTTTGGGTCTATGAGTAACATGAAAAGTGATGTATTTATGTTTTTATTCCTGTCATATAGAGCCAATACCTTAATTAATGTGACCAGAACCTTAGGTTAATTGGGTCACAGAAACAGGCAAATTGTATACTAATCCCTGCAGTGCTGAAGCTTTGAAGTGGGGAATAATGAGATCTGCAGGACCTTATGGCCTGCAAGGGGAAAAACATTTCTTATAGACTGCACTCCACACAGTGTGTGTATGCAAACTGAGGACATGGCCACATAGTGTATGCCAATAGAGGATGTGGTATTAGCTAAGGTCCACACACTGTGTGTAGACAAATTGGGGACATGGCCCCACAGTGTGTCTTTGCAAAAAGAGGACTTGGTCTGAGACACAGCATGTGTACAGGCAAACTGGGGACTTAGTCTAAAATATACTCCATGCAGTATGTGTAGGCAAACTGAGGACAAAGCCATACAATGTGTGTTAAAATAGAAGACTTTGTCTTAGATATCCTCCACACAGTGTGTGGAGGCAAACTGAGGACATGGCCACACCTCCTCCTCCCATGCAGCAGAATTTATACAGTCAACTTTGTTTTATCATTTGACATATCACTGCTAAACAATATTTCAGCAGTAAAAAAAGGGAGGCTATGGGCTTGGGCATCAGCGATGACCTTGAAAAATGGTTATAAACATGATTTCTAGTGTGTCAACAAAATGTCCCCAATTTGACCTTAAGAGACTTGTGCTGTGTGTGAAAAATCAGCGCAAAATTCCACTTTCTATAGTATAAAATCCTAGCCTATTTAGGCTGACCATAAAATTCATTAAGTGTTGTATAATGGTAGATGTAGTATTTGAATAGACTTAGGCACAGGGAGGTGATAGGAGGCCGGGAGGTGGTGATAGGGTGCCAGGAGAAGGTGAGGGAGGCTGGGGGAGGTGAGCAGAGACCAGGAGAAAGTAATGGGCAGCCAAGAGATATGAGGGAGTGACTGGGAGAAGATAGGGGAAACACTCGGGAAAATAATGAAACTTAAGCAGCAGCAACCCCCCCCCCTCCATCTGCAAGAGCTTGATGTAATAGGAATAAATCAATTGCTCAAAATTTGGTAATTACACTGTATTTTTGCATGAAGATCATGAACAGATTAAATACACTGTAAATACATTGTGCATTCTGTTGAGAATTACACATACTTACAATATTTTTACACTAGCATTTGGTAGGGTGTACCCCATTGGTGAAAGCAATGCAAATTCTATTGAAAATTACACATATTTATATCACTTTTACAGCAGAATTTTGAAGAGTGTGAGCAAACAGTAAATTCATTGCAAACTCTGGCGAGAATTACACATATTCTCATTACCTTTACACCAGCATTAGCAAGGTAAAGGAACGCAAATGTCAGTGCATGTATTTACATCACCTTTAAATCAGCTTTACAAAGAGTGTAATTCCATAGTAATGTAATACATATTTTGGTGACAATTACACATATTTACACTACCATCACATCATCATTACTAAGGGTGTAAACCAATGGAAAATGCAATGCAAACTTTGGTGACAATTGCACATATTTACATCACTTTTACTTGAGATTTACAAACAAATTAAATGTATGTAAATATCGTTCAATGTAAAGGCCAGGTAAATAGTATGTAAATCCTGAGCACAATCTTTACACAGAAATGCGACCTTTACATTTTGTAAAGCCCATATCTCGTGCAGTGTGTATAACAGAAGGGGAAACTATATAGCTTCATCTACAGAAATATTATACTCTGTGTTAATCAGAGCGAGTTATTATCTGTTACATTCTGTACTAGGTTGTAGTTAAGTACATGATGTGACTATGTTTACTGCACCTCTATATTGACCTGGCTATTCATTTCTCACTATCAGTATCTCAACATTTATGTAATGATTATCTAGCCTTTACTCAGAAAAGGGAAGAAAAAGACACAATTAGCCCTATCACTTTAGTGGCCACACATACTAAATTCAGAATGATTAACATGCTGAGGCTTTTCAAAGAAGGGTTATGACTGTTTAAGTGTGTCAACAAAATGTCCCCAATTGACCTTAAGAGAATTGTGCTGTGTGTGAAAAATCAGTGCAAAATTCCACTTTCTATAGTATAAAATCCTAGCCTATTTAGGCTGACCATATAATTCATAAAGTGTTGTATAATGGTAGATGTAGTATTTGAATAGACTTAGGCACAGGGAGGTGGTAGGAGGCCGGGAGGTGGTGATAGGGTACCGGGAGAAGGGTACCCCACTCTGAAGCAGTCACAAATTGAACATTTCTAACCAGCCATCCAGCAACCCATTTTTATATATAGTGTAACCAAAATGGCAGGACCCCACACTCCAGGGTGGTGACTGAACAAGGATCCCACATCCCAGGATCAGAAGGTATATGAACAAGGAAGGTGTCTGTATTGTCTAATTCTCATGATCCTTATGGGACAGGTCTTATCTAGTTCTGTGTGCATAATTGCACACATGATATCCCAGCATGTATTAGGGTCCCTGCTATAATAGAAGTTGTGCAAGTCAAAAGACTTAAGTGCTTGATGAAAATCATTTTTGACATAGTACCTGTATGATCTCCCAACAAATTAGATACTAGTCATATTTAAAAAATACATATCCTTATCCATGCACCTGCCTACCCCTTTTAACACAAATTTATATTGATCTATATTGATGTACCAATTCCATGATATCAGTGATATCACCAACATGCGCACTAAAATGACAGGACCCCACACTCCAGGGTGGTGATTGAACAAGGATCCCACATCCCAGCAGCAGAAGGTATATGAACCAAAAATGTGTCTGTATCAAGGGAACATTATAGATATTTACCTGCATGCACCAATGTCTAATAACAAATCAAGTCTTGTGGTCCACATTCATACAACAATAGTGAATTCAATTTCTGGCCCTTTTCTCATCTGAATTAATGTACACTTGAGTATTACCATCCAATAATATGTCAGTTAATGAAAACTAAAAAAAAAATGAGAATGTTGATTGAGAGCAGACTTTGGGTCTATGAGTAACATGAAAAGTGATGTATTTATGTTTTTATTCCTGTCATATAGAGCCAATACCTTAATTAATGTGACCAGAACCTTAGGTTAATTGGGTCACAGAAACAGGCAAATTGTATACTAATCCCTGCAGTGCTGAAGCTTTGAAGTGGGGAATAATGAGATCTGCAGGACCTTATGGCCTGCAAGGGGAAAAACATTTCTTATAGACTGCACTCCACACAGTGTGTGTATGCAAACTGAGGACATGGCCACATAGTGTATGCCAATAGAGGATGTGGTATTAGCTAAGGTCCACACACTGTGTGTAGACAAATTGGGGACATGGCCCCACAGTGTGTCTATGCAAAAAGAGGACTTGGTCTGAGACACAGCATGTGTACAGGCAAACTGGGGACTTAGTCTAAAATATACTCCATGCAGTATGTGTAGGCAAACTGAGGACAAAGCCATACAATGTGTGTTAAAATAGAAGACTTTGTCTTAGATATCCTCCACACAGTGTGTGGAGGCAAACTGAGGACATGGCCACACCTCCTCCTCCCATGCAGCAGAATTTATACAGTCAACTTTGTTTTATCATTTGACATATCACTGCTAAACAATATTTCAGCAGTAAAAAAAGGGAGGCCATGGGCTTGGGCATCAGCGATGACCTTGAAAAATGGTTATAAACATGATTTCTAGTGTGTCAACAAAATGTCCCCAATTTGACCTTAAGAGACTTGTGCTGTGTGTGAAAAATCAGCGCAAAATTCCACTTTCTATAGTATAAAATCCTAGCCTATTTAGGCTGACCATAAAATTCATTAAGTGTTGTATAATGGTAGATGTAGTATTTGAATAGACTTAGGCACAGGGAGGTGATAGGAGGCCGGGAGGTGGTGATAGGGTGCCAGGAGAAGGTGAGGGAGGCTGGGGGAGGTGAGCAGAGACCAGGAGAAAGTGATGGGCAGCCAAGAGATATGAGGGAGTGACTGGGAGAAGATAGGGGAAACACTCGGGAAAATAATGAAACTTAAGCAGCAGCAACCCCCCCCCCTCCATCTGCAAGAGCTTGATGTAATAGGAATAAATCAATTGCTCAAAATTTGGTAATTACACTGTATTTTTGCATGAAGATCATGAACAGATTAAATACACTGTAAATACATTGTGCATTCTGTTGAGAATTACACATACTTACAATATTTTTACACTAGCATTTGGTAGGGTGTACCCCATTGGTGAAAGCAATGCAAATTCTATTGAAAATTACACATATTTATATCACTTTTACAGCAGAACTTTGAAGAGTGTGAGCAAACAGTAAATTCATTGCAAACTCTGGCGAGAATTACACATATTCTCATTACCTTTACACCAGCATTAGCAAGGTAAAGGAACGCAAATGTCAGTGCATGTATTTACATCACCTTTAAATCAGCTTTACAAAGAGTGTAATTCCATAGTAATGTAATACATATTTTGGTGACAATTACACATATTTACACTACCATCACATCATCATTACTAAGGGTGTAAACCAATGGAAAATGCAATGCAAACTTTGGTGACAATTGCACATATTTACATCACTTTTACTTGAGATTTACAAACAAATTAAATGTATGTAAATATCGTTCAATGTAAAGGCCAGGTAAATAGTATGTAAATCCTGAGCACAATCTTTACACAGAAATGCGACCTTTACATTTTGTAAAGCCCATATCTCGTGCAGTGTGTATAACAGAAGGGGAAACTATATAGCTTCATCTACAGAAATATTATACTCTGTGTTAATCAGAGCGAGTTATTATCTGTTACATTCTGTACTAGGTTGTAGTTAAGTACATGATGTGACTATGTTTACTGCACCTCTATATTGACCTGGCTATTCATTTTTCACTATCAGTATCTCAACATTTATGTAATGATTATCTAGCCTTTACTCAGAAAAGGGAAGAAAAAGACACAATTAGCCCTATCACTTTAGTGGCCACACATACTAAATTCAGAATGATTAACATGCTGAGGCTTTTCAAAGAAGGGTTATGACTGTTTAAGTGTGTCAACAAAATGTCCCCAATTGACCTTAAGAGAATTGTGCTGTGTGTGAAAAATCAGTGCAAAATTCCACTTTCTATAGTATAAAATCCTAGCCTATTTAGGCTGACCATATAATTCATAAAGTGTTGTATAATGGTAGATGTAGTATTTGAATAGACTTAGGCACAGGGAGGTGGTAGGAGGCCGGGAGGTGGTGATAGGGTACCGGGAGAAGGGTACCCCACTCTGAAGCAGTCACAAATTGAACATTTCTAACCAGCCATCCAGCAACCCATTTTTATATATAGTGTAACCAAAATGGCAGGACCCCACACTCCAGGGTGGTGACTGAACAAGGATCCCACATCCCAGGATCAGAAGGTGTATGAACCAGGAAGGTGTCTGTATTGTCTAATTCTCATGATCCTTATGGGACAGGTCTTATCTAGTTCTGTGTGCATAATTGCACACATGATATCCCAGCATGTATTAGGGTCCCTGCTATAATAGAAGTTGTGCAAGTCAAAAGACTTAAGTGCTTGATGAAAATCATTTTTGACATAGTACCTGTATGATCTCCCGACAAATTAGATAATAGTCATGTTTAAAAAATACATATCCTTATCCATGCACCTGCCTACCCCTTTTTACACAAATTTATATTGATCTATATTGATGTACCAATTCCATGATATCAGTGATATCACCAACATGTGCACTTAAATGACAGGACCCCACACTCCAGGGCGGTGACTGAACAAGGATCCCACATCCCAGCAGCAGAAGGTATATGAACCAAAAAGGTGTCTGTATCAAGGGAACATTATAGATATTTACCTGCATGCACCAATGTCTAATAACAAATCAAGTCTTGTGGTCCACATTCATACAACAATAGTGAATTCAATTTCTGGCCCTTTTCTCATCTGAATTAATGTACACTTGAGTATTACCATCCAATGATATGTCAGTTAATGAAAACTAAAAACAAAAATGAGAATGTTGATTGAGAGCAGACTTTGGGTCTATGAGTAACATGAAAAGTGATGTATGTATGTTTCTATTCCTGTTGTATAGAGCCAATACCTTAATTAATGTGACCAGAACCTTAGGTTAATTGGTTCACAGAAATGGTGAAGTTGTAAACTAATCCCTGCAGTGCTGAAGCTTTGAAGTGGGGAGGGACCCCACAGTACATGGTGAGGACTGACTAAAGACCCCATAAGCCAGGGGGAGGACTGACATAAATATGTCTTTGTCCTTCCTACATTAGAGCTGTCAGAGAGTAGAGCAGAGAAAACATACAGCAGTTGTTCATGCATATCTTCTCAAAAGTTGCATGATTATTTTTCTGTGTTTTTGACTGTATATTACCTTAATGTTGGTTTTAGGTTCAGAAGAAAATTTTGTACAGTACATCAGAGCCATCTAAATGTTTTCTCTTCTGCAGTTCCTCCCATATCCACTCACTCCCAAGGGGAACCTTATCACAAGGACTCCCTTTACAATGAAAATCTAATTTTGGATATGTCATCGGTTTGCTCAGAGTATGTATACACTAGTTTTCTTTTTGCAGACGCGCACTGTATTAGTTTGTATACACACACTTTATGGACCTTATCTTTAACCAGGTCCTGTATTTGCCCACATGGTGTACTAATGTCCTCTATTTGCATACACTGTTAGATACCTGCTTCTATCATCTATAACTGTTATCTTCTCACTATCATTAGTCACCTTACTATATCCTGTCTACCCTTTCTTTTACAAACAATTCTCAGAACTCATCTTTAATAGTAACTCCAACACATAGAGTTTAACAACACACTGTGTGGCCATTTCCTCAGTTTGCATACATATACTGTATGTCCTCAGTTTTCATACACACTCTGTTGTGGCTAAGTCATCAGTTTGCAAACACACTGTGTGGAGTATATCTAAGATCAAGTCCTCTATTCGCATACACATACTGTGTGATTATGTCCTCAGTTTGCATACACATTGTTTGAGTCACCAATTTGTTTGAGCACATGGGTAGGTAATAATGTCTTGGTTATTTCAAAAACAGTCTATTCTTCATAAATAGACTGAATACTCTTGTGTTTAGGATCAGAAAAGTAGATATAAGATAGCTATTCGAATTGTACAAATGTCCTCATTTCGCTTATGAAACACTGGCCATGTCCTCAGTTTAGGCACATCATACTGGTCTACTTGGGAGCATCAGAGGCCAGTTTGGTATTTTGCACTATAACTGTCTACTGTTTAATGGGAGCTAAAATGGACTTGTGCTCTAAATTGAACCCGAATTAAGTGAAAGCTGGGTGAATGTAGGAATGTCCCCGCTTTGGAGGAGTGTGCAACAGTGTCCCCAATTTGCTGGTTACACCTGTATGTGTGTGTGTGTGTGTGTGTGTGTGTGTGATCAGGCAATCAAGAACCCATCCTTGAACATAGGTCATTATTTATATCTGAAATTGATGATTAAGCTCTAAATACATTACAAACCACAATAATGTCTAAAAACACAATAAATCAGCCATTTTCATAAAAAATACATAACAATACGGTGATTTTATTATAGATTTTGAAGGAATTTTCCATTTCTGTTGTCAGTTTTGAGTTTTTGGTGAGTATCCCCAAAAACTGGCATAAAAATCTGCAAATTTTGATAATTGGAATGGTTACCATGGCAACCAGGAACAGGCATATAGGTTGATTTCTCATGAAAAAAGTTCATTTTACCATGCAAATATGGGCCATTTCTACCGAAAATGGTGCCTTTTGAATGAAACCATTGAATTCTGCATCAAAAATTGGCCTGATGTATTTTTATATTGATTTTAGATTAAATTTACCCTCCAATGCCCCCTGGTGGCCAAATGGGGAATTAAAAATCCCCCGCGGAGGGTTGTTCTCCCTTGATGTGTTACTTATATACATACTTATTTATAATGGATGTAGGCAAGGCCAAACAGTGCTCCATAGGCTTTGCCGTCTTTGCAGTGTACAAGGGGGACCACATACATTCTCACCTTTTGACTCTAGTATAGTTGAGAGATAGAACAAAACTACCATGGGATACATTTGGTCAACCCACCCTGAAGGAGGCTGCCTCCCCCTCCCCCATGCTTTGCCCTTGGGGCGGCGGGAGACAACCTCCCGACGGATGGATGGACCACGATAATGCACTCCTAAGGTTCTGTAATTATCTTATATTTTACAAGGTTTAGATAGGTTAGAATCAACAAACTTGCATTACTCTATTATCACTGCTAGGCTGCTGTCGGCCAGAGCGAGACTGGATCAGCCCACAGTGTGGATCGAGACATATTATGCCACTGGGGGTGTGATGATCGGCCTTGTACCGTTATCCCTATGGTAGGCTGTTATTAGCATAAAATAAATGACAAGGCCTACCACTTGAGGGCGTGCATATGATACCCAATGATTCTAAAGAAATCAATAAAATTCATATGAATTTGGAAATGAGTTCATATTTTGTCTACAGAATTTTGGGCGAATTTATTAAGCGTTGCATCCATAATAGTATGGGGGTCATTTGATAAGTTATATATGATGATTTTACAATAGCGGATACATTCAATGTTGACATGCCATTGCTAGATCAACAGTGAAAATGACAGCACAAAGTCATTGGAATCAATGGTGACGCCATCATTGAACATTGAATCAGCGTTGAATTGAGGACGATATCAACATTGATATGTCTACTGTTAATTGGAATTTGAAATAGGTTATAAATAGTAAAATTGGGTAGTATCGCGCATGTTGTTGTATCACGCACCTAAATTCAAAGAGACATATTTTCAAAAGTATAGAAGATTTTGCCGAAATTCTTTTTGTAATGACTCCCTACATTATATATCTTCATGTTTCAGACCAGTCTGGTTACCTGGACTAAATAATTACATCCCTGTTATGGCATGTACAAAGGGTTGTCACACTCACTATTCCTATCGTTAATATTACTTGTAAGTACACCCCCATAGGGAACAGTAGTACCTGAAATAAGGTTATACCATGGTTATCACGTTCTTGAACGATTTTACGGTGCTGACAGCTGATAATGAAGTTCCAATAGTACGCGCTAAATGAACCCATGTTGACACTTGGATGGAGACGACATGAGAGCAAGTTGACAGCGAACAATTTAATTTGATAATAAAAAAACTATAGCATTAGAAGCTTAATGCGTATAGAGGATGAATGTAGACATTATATTCTATCACCTACCTTTAATTCCCCATGATTTGACTTGTATATTTAACAGTATTGATGATAGAAAAATCGAATCGAGAGAAATTTTCGACATCGTGTTGATTGCGTCACGAACGCCGACTTTAGTGCAGCACGACACAACTTGTCACATTGAAATTTGTCCTTGGTCCGTACAGGCGTATGAATATCTATATGATTCTTACCTCCCGCACTAGAGAGTTCTACCATCCTCCTGTCAAAATGCCTACCCCGAGTTGGCAATCCAATTTCAAAGAAGGTGAATTTGTGGAGCTGAATTTAAATGGAGAATGGGTGCAAGGATTAATTTCTAAAGTACAGTTGCAAGGTGCATATATATACTCTGTAACCCTGCTTTCTGATGGGACTGTCATCAATGAAGTCAATACTACGAGCCTCCGACATAGTGATGTTTTCATACAAGAACTCATCGTAGACGACCCATTCGAAACCTTTCCCCTGCCCGAAGTACCGGTACCAAAACCACCTCCTGTAGAGCCTACTCCAGCTGTTGCAAATGAACCTGTGTCTAAAAGATTTGGAAATCTACGAGATGAGGATGTAAATGCTATGGAGACTGCAGCTAGAGCTGGGAAAACCCTACAACAAACAAAATGGGGTGTGAAAATTTTCCAAGGTAAGAAACATAGGCAACTCCAGTAGCATAGAACTTTGTATACAAACAATATAATTCAATGACAGTGCGCAGCCGTCACATGAGTTCCGGCACACGCTGTTCTGTTTATCATATTAGTTCTAACATGATCCGCTTGGTGGCAGCACCTACATATAGTATTTAACTAAATTAGATTAGTGGACCTGTACTTGTTACATATACACTTTTTAATAAAATTTGGTGGCAATGTATTTACATTAATAAAAAATTTATAATTTATTCTCCAGATTGGCTTATTGAAGAGGGTGAGAATCCTGCATTTGAGGAGATGATGCTTGAAATATTATCACAACTTCTCCGAAGGTTCTATGCAAATGTTTGACAAAAGAACGGTCAGGAATACTGAAAGAAAAGTCTATTGTGTGTCCGAGGAGCACTTCATCGCCATTTTGACCAGTAGTCCATACAACGTAGCATTTAACATCATGGCTGATATCATCTTCAATCAAGCTAACCAGACCCTCATTGGTCACATAAAAATAAATAAATGAGCAGGTTTGGATGTATCGACTAGTTATCCCCCAATTACACCTGATGATGAAAAGAAAATGTACACTACAAAAACTCTCTCAAATGATAATCCCACAAACCTTCAAAATAAGGTGTTCTACGAGTTAGTACTACATTTCGGGGAGAAGAGCCCGTGAAGGCTTACACAAACTCAAGAAATCCCACTTTATCTTTGTGAAAGATTCCAACGGAAAGGAATATGCCACCCTCGATCATCAACCACTCGAAAAAAATCACCATCATGACCAGGAATATCAACAATGCATGTATGGGACTGGAGAAGAAAGTTGCCCATTGAAGTCATTGAAGCTGTATCTGTCCAAGCTACATATGGAAATCGATAACTTCTTCCAGACACCAAAGAAAAAAAACTTTAGGCTCTCAACTTCTTGGTATGCTAAATCAGTCATTGGAAAGTTCATGAGTCGTATATCCATTGATGCTAAATTAAGCAAGATCTACACCAACCACTGCATCCATGCCACTTGCATCACCAAATTTAGGGAGCAAGGAATTGCAGCGAAATACATTAAATCGGTTACAGGACATTGGGCAGAATCATCAATTGATTTTTACTCAAAATGTCCCGATAGTCTGACAGAAAACATGTCACTTCAACTTGCATGAGCTATCACCAATGCCACAGTAGGGAGACATGTCACTCAGGTGACAGCAGCCCAAGGAAGATCTGATGATGCTACCCTCTCGCAGACAAATGTTGTCAATGTCAACAGTTCAAGCAGGACACCAGCTTTATTCTCAAATGTAAATTTTGACAACTGTAGTTTCACTATTAACATTAACAAGTAAAACCTTTAAGTTGTTCTGAAGCCTCTAAGATGAGGTATAGTACCTCTACAATTGTTCTGTATTGAAGGAAAAAAGGAAATCATGTGTTTCCTCTGTTTACACCATTGTTGAATTATTTAAACAGCACTTCTACTTTGTTAAATAAATAAATATATTTTGTTGTTATCTATATATTCTCTCTCTTCTTTTAGATCCTTTACAATGCATTACAATACAGGGTGGGAAATGTCACGACTAAACACATCTACCATGCTGAAAAGCTCAACACTATTCTACATGTTCAAATCGGTTGAAAAAATCGACACAGCAGTCGCCGCTGAGTTCTACAAAACTCTACGTCGCCACCACTATCTCAAATGAACACAACAAAAAATAACCCATGCTTGCATACCGAAATATTTTTTTTCTGGTATATCGATAAAAAATCTTGTACATTCGCACCATGAAGAGACAATGTTTAAAACGTTGTTATATTATCCATGTGTTCAATGATATTCAAATTAATGTTACTACCTATTTAGTGGACATCCGAAAAATATTTGTATATATCAATCATTTTATCAATAAGCTTGTCAAAACTATCAAGCACCAACAGTAGTAAATAAGTTCCAGCACAAGGATGTATCCACAAAACAAATTGGGAAAACCCCCACCACTACTAAAAATATCCTTGGGAAATCAGATGACATCACTATGTCACCATGGCAACCGCCCACCAATCAACATTTCATGCAATCATTTTTGTGACTTCAGTACAATGTTAATGTCATTTTAAAACATGATCTAGCCTGATGAAGGTTAAATAACTTAACCAAAACGTTGCTTTTTCGATCATCATAACATCACACTTTGTCATCGTTTATTACGCCCTTACTAATATCGCGTATATATTGTTGTAATATCGCGCACATATTAAACGGTATGAAATAAACCTTAAATCATGAGTAAGATCAAGTAAATAAGTCACATGGTAGCCATTGACAAAAAGCCACACTGGTTAAAAAATTGGGAGAAAAGTCCACACCTGACAGGTGTGACAGCAGTCAACCTAACCCTTGTTCTTTCACCCTTGTTGTTTCTAACCCTTGTTCTTTTATCAGTTATTTGCCATGATCTTACCATTTTGCCCCAGATAATGAGCAGATAAATGACTTGTCTTTTCAAAGATTGTGAATCTTGTATTTTCACTTCATCAAAGACACATAATATTCTGGTCATTATATTGAAGTGCATAAATGTGCATGTGTAGCGCTTTAATTTGTCGAATGGCTCTTCAGATCACAAAGATTAAATCTAGGTATACTCCTTTAGTGAAACATGACACGGCTTAGCAAATGAAACGCAAATCTGCTCAAACCTGCCTCACACAAGACCTGATACAGGTATACGATATTGGCAAGAACAGGCTCTTGGCAATATTCCAAATGGAAATCGTCCAAGGCATTAATTTGACTAACGGTGATAAATGCAACGATATTGCTTACAAAAAAGTGATGCAGACGTTTCTTTTGTATCAGAGGCCTTTCTTTCCGAAATTGTTGATCTCTCTCTCCCTGTAATGTATCACAGTCTAATATAATTTAAGCAGCTCTTTCCGAGGATCAAAACATGTAAATGATAGAGGTTACATCTGTATTGCAAGTCTTTGGGCATTATCTAGCTTCTAGATGATAAGCTATTTTGACCATTATTTCCCACGCATTCTATAACCTTTAGCTTGAATTGAACCACAAATGGTATTTCTATCCCCCAGAAAGTATTATAATAGCTTATATCCAGAATCCCTATACCAATACGAAACTGCTTCTTTCTTGGTCTTCTAGATAAACATCATAATTCATATCACGGTGTATTGATAATCATAGGCTGTGGTTTGGACTTATGCCCATGCACATCAATGGATTTGTAAAGCTGCAATTCATAACTTTGACTTCATACTGGAGTTCTCTGTCATGGCTGAATTAGAAATATTGGAGTAACTACGGGCCACGTCCCAAGCCAGACTTGATTAGGCAGTAAGCATTAGGAAGACGATCCGATAACAACACCAGTAGGAAGCACCATAGTCATCAATATGGGACAATTCAGACAAAGTCTATGTGGATGTTTCTCCAACTGTGGGATTTGTATTCTGTCCCTCTTCTGTCCATGTATTGTGTTTGGGCAAACAGCAGAGAAGGTTGGGGAAAGTTGTTGTTTGTGCGCCTTCTGCTTTACGTTCGTCCCTATAGGTGATATCATTGCCTGGATATCTGTCAGGGGCAAAGTCAGGGCAGCTCATGGAATAGAGGTAAGCGCCAAGGAGTCAACATGGTAGATACAACATTATATATGACAGTACATTTGTGTGATCAATGACTTAGATTGTTGTGAGTTTCCATTGAAAATTCCAGAAAAAATATTTGACACATCTTAGATATTAGGCCACTCCAAAACAATTGTTTCTCATCACCGCCCTCGGCTTGGGCAGGTTTTCCATGCATTCGGCTGTAAGTTTCTGAGATTTATTTTGGGAATCTTCTGAGAAAAAATGCACTTAAAAATGAAGAAAAGGAGTGAAGTTTGGTATCAAATTTAAGCTGATGGTCCATGGAGTGCAGCTGGCTATCAATAATAGATATTCTCACACTTTTGAAATGTCAATGATAATTAACTTTACTTTAATAATGCAGTGACATGGACGGCTGTGATAGGCTAGCAATGTATACATCAGTGTACATATCAGGCCCTAATTATTTGCTTGGACAAAAAAAATCAAAATCCTCCCTCATCACAAAATGTGACAAGATCTGCGGTAATGGGGCTTAGTGCAGGGGGTACTACCCAGTGGGCACACAACATATATCAATGTTGAATCAATGTTGAATCAATGTTGATCTTTGTTGATCAACAATATTTGAACATTGATTCAACATTATGTGCCCACTGGGTAAGACCCCTTCTTGCAGTACATGTCACAAATACTTTGCTTTCTTCCAGGGTAATTGCTGCTCTGACCTGCTTATGTTACTGTGCTGTGGATTTTGTGCTCTGAACCAAATGGCTGCGGTAAGTAACAACGTCTCACTCACAGAGACGTTTCTGTGTGATAATAAATTTGGGTTCTGTGCATTCTATCACACTAGTCTAGTCATATACTGGATGTACCTAGGACACATTGCAAATTTTTTCTCCCATGGTTTTTCAGGTTCCTTATAGGTACCCAAACATCATACAAACTCTCAAACAAAATCCATTGAGGGGCAGACCATTTTTGGGGGTCTCTCAAATTTCAGATCCAAATTCATAGTTTTCATAAGACATGCGTTAAAGAACTCATATAATTAAAACTTTTTGATAAATAGTATTATAGATACACTCATTGTATTCTAGTAAGTTGATTTCTACTACACAAAGTGTTTTATGTATCTATGAAAGCAGTATGTAACATTTAAAATACCGATATATAACATTGTATTGCAATATCACTTTCTGTTTTCTATCCATCATAATCAATATGAAATACACTTTAGAATACAGCTATTTATCTGTCAGGGCAGTACATTAATAGGTTTGTAATATTTTGAAACATAAAATTAATATTACCATTATCAGAAATAAATCCCCCCACCCCATCATTAATCCTGCACAAGTATACTGGTATATGGATCCTGCTAAGTGAACACTTTTGTACTGCTGAGTCCAGTGTTACTGTAATCTTCTAGGTATCATTGCATAACCCTTATAGAAATAGTAGTGATGTGATCAGTCAACTGGAACCAACTACATTGGCCACAGGACAAACCAGTTCCTGGTAAGATGGTGCTGCAAATTATAGGTACAAATATTTCCAGAATTATGACCATTTCCTTCAATGGAAGCTTGTCTTGGATTTTCATCTTAATCTGCAGCTCCTGTAAATTGGGTAATGAAAAGGTGTCATTTACTGCCAGTGAAGAGTACTGAGGGAACACAGATGCACAGATTATGGGAGACATCCAACATCAGTATTTCCTCTGATAAATACGTTCACAAAGAAATGTCATTTTTCACTATTTTTTTTTTAAACTTAGGAACCAGTGTGACTTCTCCATCAAACATCAATTATGTTCAGGCTTGGGAGAAATTCATGAAAGAAACATGAAGGGAATTTTTGAGGTGGATGCTGACCGAAGAAGAACCAGGGGGGATAACAAAATAAAGTTTGAAAATAGAATCAAAAGATTAGTGAGTACTAACGAATCTGCATGGTCCAGAGATATCAAGCTATGGGACAGCCTTAGTGCTGATATCCAAAGATATAAGGACCTAGAGTCATTTAAAAGAAAAATATAAAATTTTAAACCACCATGTTTGGCAGCTGGTCGACAGCCACAGCTATTCCCACAATAGCAACCCAGGGATTAGTCACCAGTCCTTGGGTCTGAAAATATAGCTTTCAAGTACTTGGCTTGATAAGGATCTGGTCGACAGAACCTTTGTAGCATGGGATAACTACCTATTCTGTGGTGTAATATATCTTATTTTTCCATTCAATATCACAGTGAGATTGGATTACCATGTGTGGAAACCCCAAAATATTTATTTTTGTCTAATTCACGTTGCCTCCTTTCCTTTTTTTAATACAGGAAATGGCCCCTAAACCCATTGTAACACCCGTTGTGACGATGGCTGCTCCTATAGAGAGGTACTAGAAAGGTTTAGCACCATTACCTAACCCAGCAAATTGTCGTCATCTGTCACCATGATTGGTGATCAATGGTGACACCTTTTTGAGTGATAACTCATTCCATCATCTTTCGCCACTGTGTGTTAGACTCACGTGGCATAGCAATTGCTATTCCTGGTCATCTTGTGCTATAACGACGTCGTGTTCCATCTAACGACATGTGTGAGCCACTTCAAACAGGTTGACGAGGACTCACGACAATTTGCTGGGAACCGAAAACACCCTACTGAAGGCTGCAGAACTCTCTACAAATAAAGCTTCTTTCCACAGGATATAGATGATTTGTGTGGATTTACTTTTCTTAATCCGGCACTGACTTTTGAAGTTAGGTATAAGATAAATGGCCCATGGAGCTATAGTTCTGCAGGAGGAACTGGTCTTCAGTCATGGGCCATAGTTGCTTGCATGTGTGGATCATGCCAAATGTCCATACGTGTATCAAGGCATTAAGAACAACCCTTATATCTTGACTATTAACAGCGTTTCAGATATGCAATAAAGTATTGTGATCGATATGAGTCTGGATTGTTTATATATAAATTCAAATAAACATTGAGCTTCTATTGGATGTTTGAATTCAAGAATACCTTACCAACAATTGGAAATGCCCTCCCCTGAACTGGATTGGATAGTTTTCTTACAGTTCCTTCTTCCCTGAAAGGTGCAAATTCCAACATCCCAAATTGTACGAAATAGACATGTAAATTCAGCTGAACACTTGCTAAGAGCCAAAAAGGGACAGTCACAGGAATTCTTGTGGGAATCATGAAAAATGGTTTCTGGAAATACTTGCTTCTCTCAATAAATAGCGTCTTTAACTCAATATCCACTTTTGTAAAAGCTCATCATTTTGTAAACCGCCTATCACTTGGCATTTATCCATAAAGATATAAGGCAAATATGATTCCCAAAGGTGTATACTTCATCATATTTATTGATGGGTAGGTCGCCTATATGCCCATATCAAGGAAACATAACAACATGTTTTGGGATTTTGTAGACATAACCACATTACCTCCCATTGCCAGTAATACAGCCAATATAGCAGGCCTAGGACCATAACATGACCACCCAAATTAACAAAGCATGTCTTATATAATTAATAGAACTGTTTCTAGTAGAGTTTATTATACGCCTTTTGACATGCATAAAGCACTCTCAGAGGACCTTTGCCCACTCGGACCCTTGGAAATGTTGCCCATGGATTCATTGAAATATGATATTATGGTCATGTAACAGTAAGTTCCCATAGTTGTCAATAGCAGCTATTGGTCTATCGATATGGCTTTGTTGTAATTCCATATAACAGTATAATTTATTCCCATAGTTATCAATAGAAGCTATTGGTCTATTGATATGGCTCTGTTGTAAGTCCATAGTAAATATAGAAAGGTAAGGTGGCCATGCATGCGGATCTATATATCGCCTTCCGCTAGGCACATGCCCAGGTGACTCTATTAAGTTGGTACCAACTACAAAACTACAGCCCCCCCCCCACATTTTGTCCACTTGACAGACCCGGTGAAGCAGCTGAATATCTACACCCCCTGCCCCCATTTTCATGAAGTCAAACAACAGCACCCCCCCCCCTCACACACACACACACACACACACACACACATCCCTTTTTGAGCCTTCCATCGTTTGAGGTAAGGTTGTTTGGTGAAAGGTTTTTGGAATTTCACAGCCCTAAGATGGTTTTATGCAATATCTAGGTTCTCTTATAACTATACACGTTATATATAGCAGCTACCAAAACCCTCTGATCCTAAAATCTAATTCAATAGGCATTCCCCCTCCCCTTTTCCCTTATGGTCACGTCGACAGCCACCACTTTGCAGGATCAGTACCATTTGGTATTCAAATCGATGCTGATACCCCCCCCACCCCAGCCACAGGGACACATGGTTTTTTAGCTCCAATGGCATTTTTCTTGTTTGAAAAAATGGAACTTTACGCTTGTGGTATGACAAAATTATTTCACCTATGTTGACCTACAAAGTATGCAGAACCGTACACAACTTGTTTTATGCAGCTCTCCTCAACCTATGCAGTCTTTCAAAGTATTGTATAAAGTTTTTTTCAAAGTGTTGTCTCGCCAAGGTCATCACCGACATGCATCTAGTTGACATGCAAATTGAGATCAGACGCCCTAAACACAATAATCTGAAAACCGTTACCCTCCTTCCCCTTGGATGGTGCACGGAGTTTTTATGGACAATCTGCCTATCTGGATCACTCCTCGTCATTGGTGACTGTATGATATATGCTCTATTGACCAAGAAGGCTTCTAAAAAAAAGAATCACATTTTACTAGTTGTTTTAAGCTTGCAGTGGCGAGAGTCAGTGATTTATGTTAAGCATGAGGCGACTGCCACAATTTAATAGGTGGTTGTATTGATTATTGAACAAGCACGCCACTCGTTAGACTGGTACCAATTCAGGAGGTTAATTCAAGACAGTGCTAATTTACCAAGTGTTGTTTTGAATTAATCTCCTGAGTTCCAATACCCCACCATACCTCAGAGGGGTTTCAGTGGAGGTCTTTCTAATTATTTTCTCTTTTTGACATTATTTCGTTTCTTTAAAGTTGATATAGGCCTATATGCACAGGTCTCCACATATCTTAGACCCCAACTTATAGCTTCATGCCCAGGTTGGTCTAATCCACCGGGGGAGCAATGCAATGACAGAAAATGAGGGGGCTGTCGATGATATCATGACTGAAAGGTTAATTTACCAGTATGTTGTGGTGCACTCCCAAATGCTTGCTGCGATGCACGTCCGCCGTGCTGGCCAGTGTCTTAACGTAATTCAAATCACAACACTCCAAGCAATCAGTGTAGAACTTCAAAATGGTTTGTAATGGGTCTATAAACAACCTATGACTACAATATGTCTACGTTGAAAATATCTTATCAACCGGTAATGTAAATACGGGTACTTATCAGTACTGACCGTTACCTCACCTATTCGGCGCTAAGCCCGTTATGTCAAAAGATTAATATCTGCCGCACGGTTCCCGCCGTTGCTAATTGTAATCTATATGTTAATTATGTCACATGTTAATGGGTCTACTATATAAAGGACTACATGTCTCTACCTAGGAGAGTGTTCTTAGACGCTAAGACCTCTCGCACCTCTGTACTATATCCAATACCTGTTAAAAACCTACTACCTATACCTAGGCAGATAAAGTCATACAGTATTACCTTTATAGTATCGACACATGCTCACTTTGTCACTTGAACCAAGTACCCCATGTTCAAACAAAGTAATAAAGCTTCAGAAACTCTAAGTTCCTTGTGTTGTTGTCTCTAAGTATCGAAAGTCACATAAAGACAGATAACCCGACAGGCTTACCGACGGGTGGCCCAACGGTTACAGGTTATTCAGAAAAAAAAATCCAGTCATCAGACTTAATTAATTATTGATTCTGGGCGGTATTTCAATAAAGCTGACAATCCAACAGAATCACTGGTGATTTGGTTATTTTACTGAATAAAGAAATTCCTCCCTAAGATTGGTCTCACAAAAATGGAGCACAGGCTCACTTTACCTTTCCCCATCCATGTACACTTAACAGGGGGTCTAACTGCTATATTGTTTATACATTCACATTGCTGCTAGCATTATCATACTATGGGTACCCACTTTTGCCCATGTAGTGATCTAATCTATGTCAATAACAGGGTAAAATGTGGATATTTCAAAGGTTTTCAACTAAAAAAATATAAGTAAAACACATTAGGTGATTTATTTGAGGTACAATAAGGTCCATAATAACACTTTTTATATGGACTATTGTAGAATTGAAAAACAAAAATTTTGACATCATCAGAGCTCATTTTCAATCATTTTCTTGTTATTTATAAGGAAAAATGTAGTTGTACATAGGTACACTAGAATGAGTATAATGTCAAGGAGAAAATCCTCTTGGGATATATAGATGTTTCAGTTTTTATGGCTCCATGGGGGGCAATATAATATTGATATAAAATATTTCTAACGTGCATATGTCAATGACCTATAGGACTGACAAGCATGTGGTGTACCCCTTAGCATCACCGTACGTAGGTACATTGAATCATTGATTAAAGGAAAGTAATTAATATTTTTAATATCTTTAAACCTGTTGATATACTTCAATTAACTAAGGATGAATAATATGGACCAGTTACAATACCAGAAATCAATAAATTTGTGAAGATAATGACTGCAATGCATAGACATCACCGTACTTAGGTACATCACCATACATAGGTACAACTCCATAAGTGCACTCTAACAAATGTGTTTTGTTTTTAAACACTTTTACCTGTATTTAAAACACTTTCTTGTAACACTTTGTTAAACACTTTTTTGGGCAAAACACAAAACACTTTTTCAAAAAGTGTTTAAAATTCAAAAGTGTTTTGATTAAAATGTGTTTTAGATGAAAAAGTGTTTAAATGATTTTGAGAATAAAGTATTTAGGTTCAGAAAGTGTTTAAAATGAGCTTCAGGTAAATTTATGCCCTTACTATTATTTCATTTTCCTTATAAACCCACGGTCCCAGTTATAGGATTAGTGAGTCCTTCCTACTGGATATATTGCTGTGTCTCTGCAGGTACAGAATATTGAATTTATGTTGATAGCAAGTTGATGACGGTTGATCATCCAGTTATCAACATTGATTCTGTGCTAACCAGGCTTGGCCTACAGTCAAGATGAGTTCAAACACACTGATGCACAGAATTAGTCAGTGAGTGAGTGAGTGACGAATTTTATCTCACCTCGTGCCTTCCTTGCGGCCGACACTCAAGGGTGAGAGGTCCCGCGGGTTGTATCCACACCGAAGTGAGATTACCCTTGTGGCGTTGCATGCCCGGACCCTAGTCTAATGGGGAGGGGGGATGATGGTGACCGCATCTATGGGAAGGTAGAAATCACGCCCCTACACATTTACCGAGGCAATGGTTCTTTAACATCCGTTACTACATAGGCATAGTGAGAGATGGACAGGCCTGTTTTAAGTCATTTGTCTGCCATGACCGCCGAGAGATTTTCCAGCACAGCCTAGCCAGAGCAGGGAGGAACTCAAATGACACCTTACGGCGACATTTGGAACCACCACTATGCCCCGGCCGGGCCGGGAACCGAATCCACGACCTTACGGCCTGTGAGCGGACGCGCTACCGACTGCGCCACGCCTCCCGACTAGTCAGTGAGTTTAGGACTGGGATGTTTAGGACTGGGATGTATGTATTAATCCTGAATGTTACAAAATGGGTGTTTATCATGGGTTACATTGGAATCAAGGTATTGAGAAGGTAATTTCTAGATATTTCTTTTACAAATCCATTCTAAGATAAAGTGTCAATGTTACGTTCTATCAGGATGCTGTGTATCATTATCATTTACACTTAAATTCAGACATTTGTGTTCATATGAATGTTACAATAGTACCATCAGGTTACGTCTTTTGGGGAGAAGCGCTAACGTGGCGCCATTTTCGCTTGTAAAATATGAGCAGTAGACTTTCGCATTCCCACCGGAACCACTGACACACTTCCGATCATACCGTTTCTCCCCGAAAGGGTTCACGGTACCATCATAGGTGGCCCCTGCCACCTGGTGAGTTGGATTGGAACCAAGTATTAACACACTTTATAAACCTAAACACTTTTGCAGGAAAAGTGTAAAGTGTTTTAGGAAAAGTGTTTAGATGATGAAAATGTGTTTTACCAAAATGTGTTTTGGTAAAATGTGTTTTACTTCGTCATACAATCTTTAATTTTCATAGTTAGTGTTCCCAATTTTGTGAGTAACTAACATTATATGCTGCCTTTCAGCCCACAAGAAGTACAAAACATCTGAGTAGAGGGGTATTCAATAGGCGGCATGCCCAGCCATCGGCGCGCGCCCGGACCTGAACGTGCTCGCACTCCAGCTAGAGAGGAGGTGCGCCTGTGGCACCCACCGCGTGGCTGGCTTGCGGCTAATGAATACCGCTCAGTTCAGATTTTTTTCTCCTCCTCGGCCATGTGCTCCATTTTCATGAGAATTGACCACCTAAACACTTTTGAGAAAAAAGTGCGTAAGTGTGTTAGAAAAAGTGTGTTGATGCCCTCAAAGTGAGTAAACTGCTCAAAGTGGGTTGAATATTCATGTGTGTTACAATCTTGTGTGTTCCCGCAACACACATTATTTACAGTGTGTTTACGTTACTAAGCATTCCCAGCAGTATACAAACCCGAACCAGGAGGAGAACCTTGCAGTCCAGACCAGCCAGCACCAGCAGACACGCACCCAGTCTCAGCCTGCCAGACCAACACGCAGTAAGGACATCTATACCACTGAACAACTCAATTCACCAACTTCACCAAAATGGGAGAATGGAAGCAGGGTCTATTTGGATGTTTCTCCAATTGTGGGATTTGTGTGATGAGCTATTTCTGCCCGTGTGTGGTTTTTGGACAAACGGCAGAGAAAGTTGGAGAGGGTTGCCTTAAGTGTGGTTTTTGCATCATGGTGCCCATTGGGAACATTATCTCCTGGTTAGACATCAGACGCAAGGTCCGGGAAGCTCATGGGATAGAAGTAAGTAATAAGTATTGTTCATTTAATCTCCATAGAACTATTCTCTACATCTATTCATTGTTTAAGTGACCTTTTTTATTGAACTTTCTGCCTACATAAGGGCCTCATTCTTGTCGAGAGTATCAACTATGTATATGTGGATATCTTCTGTGTGGACATAATTATATTATGGCAAGGTTCATTTATTACCCTTTTCAATGCATGTGGGGTTTATTCACATGTTCATACATACACTACAGGAAGGTTTGAATTTATTAAGACTTTGGCAGGCACGAAAGGTGTACAGGGGCGTTACACACAACCCTCTTTTCTTTGGGTTAATACCCTTGTGTACTTGAGTTACCAAATACCAGTAAGCATTAAAACACTATAAGAAAAGAGTAGTTGTGCCTGTAGCCCCCCTCTCCCTACCACTCACGTGGCTGACTAAGAATTAATAAATAATAATTGAGAAGGAGGAGATGAAACATGAGGTAGACATTTGCTTTCTGTTTAAGATGGACCATCCATCACAAATTCAGCCATGGAAGCTCAAAAAGAATTCACCAGAATAAGAAATTCTGACAAAAAACAAGATGTTACCATATTAATTATTCATGATTTCGTTTATTTCATACCTGGGATTTATAAATGTTTACTTAAGACCAACAATTTATTCTGTGATAGTTTGGTTATCTTCGGATTTTATAGGGTAATGAGTATGCATCCCTTCGTTATATTTAAATCTAATTCACTTGAGACCCCATTAAAATTATTCCCAGCCTGAAGCTGGTAAAGGATATGAATTCCTTGAATAGAGCTGTATGGTAGGATATCTGAATGTCAAATGGTAAAGGGAAAATGTCTAGTTCTTGCTTCCTCGTTATTTTTTATTTGTCGGTAGAATGATATGGGTCTCTGCACATGTCTAACGCTAGATTAAGCACACGGGTTTGGCCATTTGCACAGTGATCGATAGAAATCCAATATTACCATGCCAGTACAGGTTGGAAAAGGTAAATATTTCCCACAATAAAATGTGTGAGACGTCCCTAAAGTAGAATACGACATAGGATATATTGGCCATATAGCATGGCCAAATACGGTTTAACATGCCATTTTCGAATGATAAGTATTTCTATTCCTTTGCATTGAACAGTGTTGAAAGTAGGAATATGTTGAGTTGATGGATCCCCTGGCATGAGAAGAAATAAATTTATTTCTCATATCTCAAAATCTACATAATCTAACAGTTCTGAGATGTAGTGGAATTATACAGTTTTATCTTGAGATGAAATAAAGTTACTGATCCTGCTATTCCTCAGCCACCTTAATAACCAAGCATCCGGAGCCATGCATATTTTAGGCACCTGTAAACACGCATGCCCACGTTGCCCAGGTCTGTTGGCACAAGTTGGAAATCAATAATGTAGTTGTGAACCATGGGTATAGGGGTATAGTGGAGGCTGCTTAATATTGTATATATAGTGAACTGGGCCTATAACGACCCAGCCAAATAAATGACCGCACCGTGAATTGGTGGGTGTATTTGGTATATGTTGCATTACATCAATGTATAGACGGATCTAACCGTCTGTTTGCCTGTTGCCTTGACATGGCAATCTTGTGCACACTTATCGTGAAAGTGGGTACTATATGTATTCTTATATTGGTGACTTCGTCTCTATGTATACGTTCAATATATAAGGGACTGACAGGAGTATCACAAAGCATTATACGTTGTTGTACTGCTGCGTGGCTATATATTGTTTCGACACAAACCGACTAAAGATGCTGAAAGAATTAAGTAGAGTAGGCAGGATTCAATGTCTTATGTCAGACACATGGACATTACGTCAAATGGACAAGCTATATCTTGGGGCTTTCTAATATAATGCAATATATTGTGTCGTCCTACCCAACTAACTTTGTGCCTTTCTGTGGCATCTTATTTTTGCAGATCATAAGAACAGAAAAAAATGTAACAGAACGTGTCAACATATAAAAATGACACTTGATATAGACCTGGGAACCTTCCTTGGAAAGACAATATACCCGCAGTTTAAATATCGTTAGACTTGCAGTCCTCCTCTATAATGCTTTGTATTTTAGTTCAAAATCAGGAGCATCTTTCTGTAGAACTTACACAGGTTACTCCTTGGGCCGGTTAGACAACCATCGGTTGCATTAGATCTTGAATAAGTTTGAACCATGTGCTCTATTCTGATTTGATTATCAGGATACTTTTAAATAGGTGATGATTGACAACATTGGCATGGAATCTTTGAATCCTATTGATAACATGTCATTCAACATGGTCAACACATCAACCTATTGTCCACATTGTTTCACAGAATCGTCTACCGTACACTGTTTTCCCTCTCCCAGGAAGATTTCAAAAGGTTGCACAATATATCCCTTCCCCAAACCACCTCTATGAAATCCCTAGATGAGTCCCTAATTAATTTGGGTAATTCCTTTAGTTATACATGATTTTGAAGGTGCAGTGACACACTATTTTTCTTGAAACATTTTTTCTTCAATGCTAATGTTTTTACTTACAGGGTAGTGCATGTAATGATTTCCTCATGCTGTGGTGCTGTGGATTCTGTGCTCTCAACCAAATGGCTGCCGTAAGTATCAATTTTCCATATCCTGGCAATCGTGGTATCTTAAATTGTTATGAGTTGTGAGATCAGTCATGATCGTGTATACTTGATATTCTAAGAACTTAAAGATTAATTCAGTGCTCCGTTTTGAAAATCCATCTGAAAAAAAAAGTTAACTCACAAAGAGTGATATTTAGTTTAAAGCATATACCTAATGTCATTCTAATTCTCCGTCTTTCTTTTTTTTAATGAAGGAAATGGCGGAGGGCGCACAAGCGGCAAGCATGGTGAGGGAATAGGGAAGGCTACCACCACCCGACCACCATCACCAATCGAAAGGCTGCTGACTATTCTTTGACTTTCATATCAGGGACTTATACTTATGTAATTTATATTTTCTATGGTCATCAATATAATTAACATTTTTCTATCACCATCTCGATTTCCGTCAAAACAATGGCACTTTGCCATTAGGTATACCATGTATGACTGGCAATTTTGTTCCAATATCAATTCCACTTTCTATAACTGAAATCCAGAGAGGCATAACGTCCACTAACTGCTAATACTCATTGGGTAAAATGAAGATGACGCAAATACTGACGGGCTCAGTACCAACAAAATAAGTGTGCTTAGTTCACCCATAATAATTAAAATTCCAATTACTCAGCAATGTAAAAAGATCCTCACTACTTCCGAAGTTGGCTGCTCTCTGGCAACAGTAACTATGCAAACAATAACACACTGACAGACCTGCAGAGTAGTATGTATCGTATTCTTCAATACATGACACAACAGATGAATAAATCAGTATTGATGAACAGCCAAAAGCCTTTAGATTTATTATGGTGGATATAATTGCATTGAGTACTCATGAACATTATATTTTCCTTGATAAATATACATGTGCGCGTTTAAGACTATAATCCAATACCTCCAACCACCACACACAACATGTTACATGGTGAAACTTAAAGCATAGACCTACACAATACACTAGGCCCTTGCTTAAAGGATATCAAACCAAAGCTAGCTATTCTCATGACATTTGAGATAAACAGCTTCTTTAAATTTAAGAACCTACCATTGACTTAAATGATGCAGCCAGTGCTTCTAATCTATCAAACAAGATACAAGGCACGCCATACAGTATTTGGCAATCAGTAAATACATGTATACACTATAATAAAAGGGGATAAAAATGTATGGTCAAATGAAAGTAGCTCTCATGACTATACGTGGTATAATCCCTAATCACTGACTGAGATTTGTCTTGATCTCAACACATGGCTGTGGGTCCAGTATGCAACATAGAGTGCGATCTTGAGCTAGTTGCATAGAAATAGATACACATGGAGGCAGTTGTATGGTCTGTTGCATTATAGTTCCTAATACTGAAATTGTCATTCCTGCAATCGCTTGGAAAGCAAACCTGGACTTGATCTGCGGAAAGCTGGCTTAGTGCAGGTTACAATAAGGCCCCCTTTCCCAGTGTATATCACAAGATTATTATGTGTGTGAGTTAGGCTGATGTAACTGCAGACCCAATTCAATTTCTAGTTGCAACATGGTTTAGTATCACAGTGGAGTCATGCCTTTAAAAATAATCACTTATACCAGAGACACGTATCTCTGCTTATACTAATTAGGTAGGTGACCCGGCCGCTATCTAGTTAAAAGAATGCTATTGCCACACAGCAACTTGCAACAGATGTCATGTTGCATCATCTACTTCTTGCCTACTTCGTATGACAGGTGATGTATTTCTGGATCATTACAATTTGAACAGGTGATCTTGCTAAACCTGAGGATCCATTGTGCCTTATGCAATGTCTTTGGAATGCAAAGTTCTACCAACTCTGTCAAAATGATGCCATGAGAAACCTTTAAACACAAAAAAAAACGATAACACTAGATGTCACTTTGATGCCATATAACAATAGATTTATTGAAGTCATCCCGTCGTGATTTTCCAAAAATTGCCAGATGGGCTTAGTGAGAATCATCCTAGGTGTCCTGTACAATTTTTAACCTCTGGAATTAATGTGCAAATAGAGGACAGTGGATTCTGATTTACATAGGCCTGCTGCACATCAGCCTAAAGTTGCCACAACAAAAATATATTCATGCACAATGCCAGCCGTACACGGTTTATTGGCATGATGCACCAAGAAAAATGTATTGGCCTGTACAGAGTAACCACTTGGCATTTTTTTAAGGTTTTTAATGTAAAAAAAAATATTAGGTTCCTAAACATGTACTTAAAAAAACGCTTTTTAGCGTTCAATAAAAACATTATTTTCGGTTGAAAATTTTAACAGAAATAACATAACATGAAACGTGTTTACAATCTAAAAGAAAATGGAAAAGAAAACGACCACAAAAACTTTATAGTACATTTAAAAGGCTTTTTAACCAACACTTTCACAAATATATCGTTTACCGAAACCTAATAAAAGCGTTAAAAATACGGGTTTTTTTGCCTAAGACCCTTATGGCCTGAGCGCATCATCGGAACTTATCGTTTTCTTCCTAGTAACCATATTAAATCAATGTTTATATTGAATTATCATCATAAATGATTGAATTAAGCATATATCATTCAATAGAAATGTCATATCTATATAAACGTTATAACAATAAAATGAAAGTGATATAGCTATCAACATAGGCCTATATATTATATATACAGTACACTAGTTCAAGGAGATGGGCATATATAATTGTATTTATCGCCAAAACACGAACCCAAATCAATGCCAAGATCCATCACATGTTAATGTTATGTGAATAGAATCAAAAAGTGTAAAAGTGAGGTATGAATAACATTTTCTCTGTTCCACTCCCCCTTTCATCCTACTCAAGTATTAAACTCACTGCAGACATAATAATGAGAATGGTGGAGATGTTCATCTGTTTGATACACAAGACTGTTTCTCATAGTGGTCCACTTGACCAAGTTGTCGTAAGGTTCCACGTCGGGTAAAGGTGTAGCAGCTGATGACGTTAACTTGGAGGTCAAAGTCAAATCCTGTACACCTACAAGTTATGAAAAGAATAAAGTGAAGAAATGTGTTGCAATGGCATAGGCCTTCTAGAGGAAACGTCTACATCCGACAAGAATGCTTTACACATTATTTTGGTAGAGGCAAGAAGTAAGGCAATTGCAAGTGATGAACTGTTGGAAGTTATGTGTGACCTTTCAAAAACAGTCGAGCTCAGGCCGTCTGTGATGAGAAAGGTTAGTTAAATATGTCAGTCTCATGATTTGACAAATTTACAAGATTTTTGTCATATTCCTGTGTCTTAAGCCCAGTATCAACCGGAAGACGTTGCATGATAACATGATGGACCATAGCTGTTTCCTGGACCCTGCATGTATATATACATCTTCCCTTGGCTTTGCTTGTAGCGCCCTCTGTATTAATTCCAATTTTCAAATACAGGTGGAGCCATGGGCCCTGCATGCGTCTCACTAAATTTTCTAGACATGATACACATAGTGAGTTTTCAGATTATTCAAAGAAATATTTTGTGGGCAGTATATATATAGGCAAAAATAGATAATGTTCCACCATATCCAGAAAAAAAAGGGAAGAGAAAGAAAATGTGGTTTTGGGGACAAAATATACATCGGGCATTAGGTCTCATTTGCCCAGTATCCTGACCCAGCTAATTGTTGTGAGTCCTCGTCAACCTGTGTGAAGTGGCTCACACATGTCGCTAGATGGAACACGTCGTCGTTATAACACAAGATCACCAGGAATAGCAATTGCTATGCCATGTGAGTCTAACAAACAGTGGCAAAAGATGACGGAATGAGTTATCAGTCAAAAAGGAGTCACCATCGATGACCAATCATCGTGACAGATGATGACAATTTGCTGGGAATTATTACTCAAATCCAAATACATAATGCGTTGGCAGAATCATTTACGTGTACAATACCCAAGATGTGAAAAGGTAACAAGTGGGATCTACATTATGGATATGCTTATCAACAAGGAATGACCAGATTAACAGTACTCTATGCTAACCAGATTAACCTGTAGTATTCTATAATTGACTATGTTTTACAATGTGCTTACAAGGGTTCGGCCAGACAGGCAGCCCTGCAGGCAGCCAGCGTGGTCAGCGTCCTTCGCTCTGTGCCTTCACGTTGGTGTGCATTGCGTGTTCTGATGAAAGGAACACAACCCGGACCTACAAATATGACGTTCAACATGTTGTAGTTACTACCAAATACAGTGAGAAAATACCATGTCCATGACAATGGCGCATTTGCTTCGTTTTTTACGAGGTGGGTCTGGGCTGTATGGAGCGAAATAATCAGCAAGCATAGAAAAAGGAGACTTTACATGAATCATGGCATAGAGTATGGTTACACCTTCTACCATTGATTCATGCACGACATGCGAAGTTCCCATATGGTTACCCTGCAGCATTGTAGTGTTTCTTGGTCACCCCTGTAGGAAATCAATGAAGCGGCCTTTAATGATCGATCCTCAGAGCTGCCATGTAGGCCTATACGGGACTAGCACATTGCTGGTGATAAGAAAAGCTCATGTAGTCGGAGGCTAAACCTGCAATTAGCCTCTTTGTATAGTTTACTTTGATGGTCTCATCCTCATGTACTATCTGTAGATATTCTCTAAAATGTATATCTATGGATAGCAGGTACCTTCAGCTTTAACTAGATAAGCTTAGTATAATACTAATACTTTAGATAAAAGAGAAATACAACTTTAAGATTTCAATAAGAGACCACATGTCACCCTCATTGAGTACACCTAGGTCATTGTCTCCCTATCAAGCTAATCCACCATTCCCCTCACACCTGAAACAATGAGGAGGTACTCAGGGTGATTAATATAAAGGCATGGGGCAGCTTAACTCCCCTATCAGTCTTATCAATGTCCATTGTTCTGTGGTGGATGAGAGTGAAGATAAGATTACCCAGAATTCCCTGACACAATCCTAGATGGTGTTGGTGGCTAAGAACAAAGATGGCGACCTCCATACAGGGATAGACATGTGCCCTATAGTAACAACTGAAAGCTATGCATAGGCTCACATGGCTTCTACTGGTTTACATACGTAATGGTGACATTTGTCCATACCGCATTGCTGGTCCTGTTTGAGGTAGTTGTTGACGCCTCGCACGGCACCCATAACGTTGACGTTGATATGGGTCCAGCAACGGGTGTTTGCATACGGCTGAGGACGAGTGTCGTAGTCGTACCCTATACACGTCAAATCTGACGTACAAATGGACTCACATCCCTGACGTGACGTCACACCCACTTGCCGCGTCCCAAAGGCCTGGTTCATGTTGCTTAGTTCTGTGTACACACATTCTGGATAAAGAACATAGCATATTGTCAGACCATGTACATTTAGAATTATTTTTTTCCTTTTCTATCGATTTTCTAACGTTGGTGCTTCTGCGTGGATAGCTATGAAATAGAAAATGTTTATACAACGAAATTGTGTACGTCATATCACATTTCTTTTTCAGGTCAGGCCCCTATTCTATTTCATTATGTAATAGTGTAACTGACCTATCTGTTGTGTGCGGGTCTGCTAGTGCAGGTGTGAAAGTTGTGATCAGCCACAGCTGTAACCTCACTTGTCTTTCCTAATTGATTTTGAAGCTATTCATAGGAGTATCAGTACAACCAAGGTACCATTTTAAAGGGCTTGAAGAGATCCATTGGATGCATATTTCTAATTTAAGACCAGGTACAGAGAAGAAAATCATTCTCCACACTTAAGTTGAACCAAAATTTTAAAACCATTTTATGATATGAAGATGACATAGCACATAAAAAGGAATGGTTTGCACGCATTCTCTGGTTAAAAATGATCTCGAAAAAGTTTAGATTTTTTTTTCTAAAGGGCCCCAAGATGTTTGACAGACAGCCCCAAAATTGTGATGTGTGGTTCACTCAGAGATTCAATCCAGCTTCCCAATGTTCCCTGTTTTCCAATACCATATCCTATGTATCATATCTGTTTTGCAATGGGTAGGTATGAGAAAAAGAAGGAGATTTGGTTTTTAAATGAAGTCTTTATGTCCATTTAAAGGGAAATTATGACTATTCAAACTCTCGGAAAGGACCCCACAATTCTGCCGCGATTCTCGTTAACCGCTAAAATGGGGGGGGGGGAAATTTGAGTCTAAATAAACCATTTTGAATTACTATACAGGGATAATATCCATCAATATCCATAATATTAGGCATAATCTAGCCTCTCAAAACAGAAAATCATTAAAAATAGTGATAGAAGTGAACTACATTCTCCTGCATTCAACTTGCTTGATCACAAATTTGGACCCTATTTAAACTCTTAACTATGGCAGAATTATAGGTTCGATTTGGCATCTTTAACCAGTCATAATTCCCCTTTAAATTGACATAAAGACTTCATTTAAAAGACAAATCCACTTCTTTTTATTAGCTCTTTCCATTGCTCAATAGATAAAAGAATAAAGTTTTGTAAAATAGGTAAGTGCCTATATGTAGATACAGCATTTCAAAGTAAGCCATTGTTACACCAAGTGGCCCTACTATTCTTTGTTACATCGTTTGCCTCCTCCCACCCCCCCCCCCCCCCCCGAATTGCAAACCAGTATAAACTTACATGATCTTAGCCATTTCCTTGAAAATTGACCTCAAGTATAAAGTATAAATTTCCCGGAATTTCTCCTGGGGGCATACCACAGTCCTAAGCCTTTTTTTAAATCCAAACGACTGTACTTGCTATGCTTAGTATTGCCAACACGCCGGGTTCAGGGCACGTTGGCTCCCACGAAGGCACGTTGCTTCCGACACCCCTGCCTATCAAAGTTATCAGTGAGAGTTTATGGAAGGTTACTTTGTAGTGATGTATGCTTACCTTTGTATGACTTGTCACAGTCGGGGTTCACCCTGTAGAGGTCAACACCAGAGAGGGGCCTGGATCCGTCCAAGTCAGTGTGCAGCCAGCATCTTATACCCAGGTAGAAGGGAGCCACCCTGAATGTACACATCGTCATCATTAATCACTTAAGCATTTATAAACCTACATAAGCTTCTATGGGCGTTGTCATGTTTTTTGTTGTTTTCTTCTTTTTTTTTTGTAGTTTTTGAAACATTATACCACCGAATAGTATGGGATGAATACATGTATGGTCGAGTTAAAATGAATAAAAGGTGCTATACAGAAAACAAACATCTGGTGTCACTGTATCTTAGTGCTCGCATAAAGATTTTTCTTCTTTTTTTTTTGTATTTGGACTCATTCATTCAAAAGCTCTATTTTGTTAGATAAATAGTTACCTGTCCCAGTCAAAGCCTACACAGGAGGCGGTGTCATCACAGCGTGTCTGACAGTCGGTCAGGGACGTGATACCTCTCTGTCCGTCCCCGTCAGGGATATGTCTGTTTCTGCTCACCAAGTAGGGAATACTGCACACAGTAGCTGTAATATACACAGGTATTATATTGCACAGCTAGAAGTTCATGTTAAACTATAACCACAATAAACCTTTACCCATAGGATCGTGGTTATGGCAATGTAAAGGCCGCATATAGCTTTGCCGCTCTTAGAGGATTGGAATTGTGCCCCGTGAATGACAATGGTACTTATCACTCATGCCAATTATATAGTTATAGCATATTTCCATATATTGGTTTGATTAAATGTGCTCATTGCACTGCGTTTCGCAGCCCCCATACGAATCCATAGTCTTTCATCTCTCTTCCCCATAACTCTTATTGCTTCTTGAGCAGCCCTCACACAGATTATTACTGAGATTGATTAAGCAATACGTTGTAATAATTGAACATCTAGTGGAATTGCTGCATTTATTTTCAGACGATCCACCTTATGGGTAGACGCAGACCAACCCAGCAAATTGTCCTCATCTGTCGCCATGATTGGTCATCAATGATGACTCCTTTTTGAGTGATAACTCATTCCGTCATCTTTTGCCACTGTGTGTTAGACTCACATGGCATAGCAATTGCTATTCCTGGTGATCTTGTGCTATAACCACTTTGTGTTCCATCTAGCGACATGTGTGAGCCACTTCACACAGGTTGACGAGGACTCACAACAATTTGCTGGGGAGGCTGTGGGATGATTTGTAACACCACGGGTGAACGATTATGGTACAAGTTAAGTAATTATTAGATATGTAATTGGACATATAATCAGATATAAGCTTATATGAATAAAGAGGTTAGTTAGCAAATTAGCCATCTGTTTATGTATGTTTGATTAATCAACTTAATTTTAGCATCAATCTAGCTGCTATGGAAGCATAGGCATATAGACCTCAGGCATAAAACCGCGGAAAGTATTGGTTTCTCAGCGCAGCATGCATCACAAAAAAAAGTGTGTTACTGATGGACATTTTGGGCTAGAGAAAAACCTGTATATTTAAGATCTTTTTTTTAACTCATGAAACTCTAAAGTAAATTATGTCTCTAATGAAAAAGGATAAAGCAGAAAATGGTAAACATCCTCTCCATGCTGATGAGAAACCATATTTTCGAGAGGCCTAGTGCAGCTTACTATTTCCTTCAGGTGTTGTTGTTGTCGGTGTTGTTGTTGTTGATGTGGTTGTTGTAGGGGTGGTACTTGTAGTTGCTGTATCGTCTTCACATTCTCCTTTTCTGTAGTGGTCAACCTGAAAACGTCTGAACTGCCTGCCTCTAGCTACATGTATCCAGCAACGGGTACCAAAGAACGGCCTTAATGACGTATCCCAGTCCAGTGACATACAAGTGTCGTCATTGTCACACCGCTCCTGACACGTCATCAGTGACGTCACGTCAGTCATTGGACGGCCTCCAATCTGCTGGGTGTCCGATTGGAGAGTGTACTGGCGCTTGCAGGCTGAAATTGGTTATCTATTGATGACACTTACCATTGTACAATAAATCAACATGTGAGGTTCACTGGTACTCTGTGGTATCCATTATTCTATTTGATGCAAATCTTTACCTGTTGAAATTCAGAAAGTCTTTGAAGGATATCTCATTGTTGATACATCATTGAATTCATATGATTCTATACATTTCCAAGATGGGCAAGTTGGCTTCGACTTTATCATGATCCTCATTGAACCATACCAGCTGTGAAAGGAAGGTGTAGAGAAGGGTAGGTAGCGGAAGGCATGCTCATGTCCATACCAGTCAGGGGATATAATAATGGTTCTCATACCCGGTCCTCATGTCATGTTATTTTGGTCACCAAGGTACAAACGGGTAAAAGTGGAAAATAAATGCAAGGCAAAATGAAAGTGTACTGAAGGGTACGGGGAGAGTACAATCAAACTTCCATTGGCATATTACCTAGTTGTCTCGGAGTATTAAAGGGGCATGGATTTAGCAAAACCAGACCCCCCCCCCTAAATCTGATCATTCTACTTAAAATGCTCGGATGGTAAGAGTCATGCAGAATAATATTCCATGTATCTATGTGGCTGCATTCCAGGGACGTAGTGCCTAATGGTATCTATAGGATTCCAAGGGTGTGTACCATCTCATCTGGCATGCATCAAATACGTTATAGTGGTAAAACCTGATGTAGTCGTAGTAGGCGTAGTAGTGGTTGCAGAAGTTGTTGTTGGCGTAGTAGTGGTTGCAGAAGTTGTTGTTGGCGTAGTAGTGGTTGCAGAAGTTGTTGTTGGCGTAGTAGTTGTAGTTGGGGTAGTGGTAGTCGTCGGAGTTGTTGTTGTTGTTGTTGCTGTTGTAGTAGTTGTTGCCGTCGTCGTAGTAGTAGTTGTTGTTGTTGTTGTTGTTGTCTCTGTCGTTGTTGTTGGTGAAGTTGTTGTTGTTGTTGGTGTTGTGGTCGTTGTTGCCTCTGTTGTTGCTGGTAATTGATTTATAAGACATATTATATGTACCCTTTATTATTCAGCCATATTGGCTTAGGACCTAGAACCCTTTTCTGCGAAAGTATGCAGGCATATTCATCTATATGCATTATGTAGAAAAATGCTAGGTCTATAGCATGAATGCACACGAAACAGAAGGCTCACACTTTTCAAATATTAAACAGTTGAGAACCCATGGATGTAAGGAAGCATTAGTACACAGTTATACCTTACAGCTGATAGAGAAGATATGCAACCTACCATATGGCGACTACTTTGTCGACTAAATTGATACTGATAGTGATATGGTACTCGTCATGGCGAACAACTTCATTTTGGAATTAAATTTTTGATTATAAGCACAATCAAACTGATACTGCTGGATTAATGTAGGTTATGTGTTATAGTATTACACACAAAGAAAATGTGAGGGCACACTGTAAAGAAATGTTGTTGAAATAATGACAGAATCCTCGTCCCAAAGTTTCAATTGTTATTTTCAGTCAGAGATTTCTTATACATTTGTGTACCACAATACTGCCACCTGGGGCTTTTTGTAAACACTACACTGGCTCCCTGCCATACGGTTCATTGTTCAGTTTTACGAGGATCGCTGGTAGATTCAACAGTTATTTTATACAGTGCGTTTAAGATTAAAATGAATTTGTAGTACATGTACATGTATATAGCTTAAGGCTCAGAAATCCGGTTAAACTCCATGGACCTTAGAAAAATGACATTAAACTTTTTCGTGAAGAGTACCATACACTGCAATGAATTCCTTTACAAAGAACTGCACCTATGGTATGTTAGAAAACTAGGATCTAGACCTATAACTGTGCACACAAAAAAGGGACTTACATGTCGTAGTTGTTTCTCCACCAGTGAGACAGGCTGGATTCACTGTAAGCAGCACACATTGTTAAAGTACTTCACACACAAAAAAAAGAGAGTTCTCACTGTTCTCAATGTTAGTGTAGGTAAGAATATCATATCCGTCTTTTTACCTGAACCATAATCTGATGGGTGTTTTCTGGTTAAAGGTGCTACAAGACGTGGTATGAGTTCTTCTGATTTCCATCTCAGAAGATTGTACATCACTTTCCAATTGATTTCATGGTATTTAATCTAGTAAGAAGTGGGTGTTAGTACATACAGTGAAGAAAAGCAATGTTCAACTCTGCTCACCACTGCATTAATGGGAAGGTAAACTGCAGTCTCATCCGGTCTGGATTCAGAGAACTCCCTCTCTCGTGTTTAGGGATTGTGGGTCCCCATATTCTGGGGAATATTACTAGGTGCTATACCTGCCTACATTTTACCACTACAGCAACCAGCTGCCAGAACTACATTCACCCATAAACGCTGGTCGCCAGAGACGACTCACACTAGTGGTCGAGCTGGGGCTAGATTGGGTAAACTGCATTGGTAAATTAGTCAATGCAATAGAACACCACAGCCTGATTTCCTAACTACATGTGGCACTACTGGGCTGATGCAATTAAGTGCTTGTCAACAAAGATAAAATGCTGGAAGCATTTTATTTCCAGACATCTATTTCTTAGCATGGTTGAAACTTTCAGAATCAGATGAGATGTGAATAGTACACACAAGCAAGTGGACTGATTATAGATGAACCCAAAACGAAAATTCTTTATATTTCACGTCTTGTAGCAGCTTTAAATTGAAGTCAGAGTCAGGACCATGACTCTTATTGTGTTATTTATTTGCAAATGAAATGGACCTTTACTATAAATAGCTGTTACCCTATTACATTGCTACTGCTACCACTTGCATTGACATCATTCTAGACATAGTTCATGAATGCATGTTGCTCATTTACTTAAACTACAGGGTTTATAAGATTTATATCATGATTAAAGGAATGCTAACGGTTGTACTAATTTAAGACCAAATCTCATGCACTTCCATATTCTATTGTTACTTGCCAATATTGAAGCACAGCTGGAACCCTCGTCTGACGAATTCTGGTAGATCAGGGGACACATAGGGTGTTCTGAAGTTGACCATGACCTCATCTCCATCTGAAACAAAAACTGTACTCGGTCGACTTCTGCCACAGAGTCTACGAGCCAAAATATTGGATAATCTATTAGCAGAAAGGAATATTACAATCTCAAGAAAAATACACTTGGCCCTCTGCCCAGTGCTATATTGATTTTTTTTATTCCATTTGATACTTCAAAAACAGATTGCCTCATAGCGTTAGTTTGTTGATAGAAATTCACAATAAATCTTTTCTGCTTTTTGAATGTCCATCCCATCGGCAAGCACTATCCCAAACCATGCACCATTAGGGAGGGATCATTTCTTAACAACAGGGGGGGGCTGATGGGTTTGAGGTGGGGTCAGAATTGTTTCGACCCCTTGACCAGGGGGGTCAGAATTGTTTCGACCCCTTGACCAGGGGGGTCAAAATAATTTCACCTGTTTTCAGAAAAAAAGCCTGGGCGTTACTACAGGTTAAAAGGGCGCATTCACATGCTATTTTTGGTCCTTCAGGGGGAGTAAAAAAAAATTGACCCATCGAGAGGGGGGTCAGAACTTTTTTCGCACGTCCACGTGCAAACCCTGTTCTTAATAATACCTTTATACCAATAAAAGAATTGATACATAGACAGAGGTTAACGAGAATTACTCCAAACTAAGTATTTCTTCATGAGTTAGCCTCAAAGCAGGATTCACGAGGTGAAGCCGAGTGGAATCCTGCTTCGAGGCTAACAAGTGAAAAAATATTCAGTTTGGAGTAATTTGAGTGGATCTCTGAATCTATTTCATGTTATTTGTTACGATATACCCCCTAAAATCAATTTTTGATAATGGGTTTGACGCTATTTTGATGACGTCATAGTGAAGAACGGGGCCGTCAGGAATGGGATCTAGTTTCTTCACGCCCTACTGGGGAATGGCTGTGCCTATGCTTTACCTTAGGAACTGACGTTCTCAACAAGAAACAAAAATGTAAGTGAAACTGTGTCTAATACCTGGGGCCACGCCTGGAGATGTCAGACTTGTAATGAAGCTCCACATAGTGAAAACATTGTGGGAGGTTACTAGGGAGGAACATCCCAAAGTCACCAACAAACTGTAGGCTAATTTGACATCCCTCCGGAGCCTGCAATCAATACAGGTACTTTTGGTCAAAGAAGTGGAAGTCATAACTATGATATTTAATAGATTCAGGTTTTCTGTATTTTGGTGATTACATTTAATTCACATACTGGGTTGACCATGTTATTGTTATTAACTGGTTATAAAAGTGTGGTTTGACTAAAACACAAAAAATGCCATAGGTCAGGGCTACCTACCCTAAGCCACCAGTCACAGGTGAGGTCTATATTTCCATAGGCCCCTTGTGTATAGTTCCCAGACCGAACACATTGTTGTGAAGTTGTCGTAACATCTATTATACCACTGCTTGGTTCACATCCTGTGGGAAGAAAGATGAGTGTAGAGTGCTTTATCATCTGATACAGCCTGTTATCAATCACCACATGGCCAAACGCTATTCATAAGCCCCTGCAAGATAATCTGCCCATGACTCCACCACTTTAACTTGATAAAATAACCATACACTTTAGACGTGGACTTTATTTTCAAGTTAGCAGTTAGTGAGTCAGTTGCCCTCCAGGAGGACGACACCTTCATGCTGGAACGATCAACAGGTGATGTCATCTTTGATCTTGTTCAGGAAATGTATAATGCACAAAATAATAACAATTTAGTAGCCATCTTGTTTGTGGATCTCCGCAAAGCTTTTGATACCGTAAATTCAGACCTTTTGTTAAGTGAGTAAGAAAAAATGGGATGCAATAGAAGTGTAGTTATCTGGTTCCGTAGTTATCTCAGTAATAGATGCCAAGTAACACTGGCAAATGGGTCTTTATCAGATGGTAACAGAGTCTCCCATGGAGTACCCCAGGGATCGGTGCTCGGACCGTTGCTCTTTGTACTATTGGCCACTAGCTGGTCTGAAGCTGGTTCCAGCAACATACACTGATAAGATGGGACCAGCATGTCCCCAGAAGTGGGTGTTAACCAGGGACAAGGTACCCATCATGGTATGTTTTATCAGTGGGTTTTACCTCAACCAGCAAAATTCAAAATGGCGACTCCACTAGGCCTCCATACTGAGTCCTATATATTACAGTCAACCCTTGCTTCCTCAGATTGAAAAATGCAAGGAAAATTCTCTAAGGAAGCAAATTATTCGAGGATTTAAGTCCAAATATTAAGGGAGTTGTACATCTTGTGTCTGAGGTAATGAGGGATCTGAGGAATTAAAGGGTCAAGTAAGCAAGGGCCGACTGCAATTCCATATGTAATATCTTCAAACATACAGGGTACTACTGGTACGCAGATGATCTTGCACTCGCCAATTTTATCATTGATGGTGCAGGGGATGATGGGGTAGGGCAGTTACACACACTACAAAATCATTGTTTGAGGACATGTGTGGGCATATGAGTCCCATGCCTGATCAACATCCCAGATCTTCACACGCTGTGTGACTGTAAGAAACTACACTCTAGACCAGACAGATCTATTTTGTGTGTTATGTAAAAATTCTTCCGTAACCCAAACAACATAGTGAAGGCCCCCAGACCCCTACGGAATGCCTCGAAAATTAGGCTAAGAGATGCAAGACCTACTTGTCAATTATACCGGGTGAGTCCCTTATGTAGGGGCCAAACACTGTGGAATAAGTTGGGGGCACTTGTGCAATGAGTTGCAAAGAAATATTTGTGAGCCACCTATAGTTCCGCAAATAACTATTTATGGCTGCTACCCATCATGTCAGTGATAAGCACATACAAATGATGTCACCCCAAAGTATGAAAGCCAGTAATATACATTAGACTGTGTACCTGTATCTACCTATTTTTCACCTACTTTGCTGCCTATTATTGTTATGTCATGTTAATGTGTAGGATCATTTGTAAAGTGTTGTCCTATCTTGTCTTATTAGCTAATAGTGAAGTTCATTGGTTTTTGTGACACATGAAAAGCGTACCTTGTATATGAACTTATAATTGTTGCAAATAAAATCTTTTTCCACTCAATTCAACTCATTCAAGGTGAGAGGTCCCATGGACATCTCAACAGATGCATCTGTATAGACAACACATGAGCTTTCAACCAAGACCCTAGCCTAATAGGGTAACCGAATCTATGATAAGGTAGCACGCTCCTACATATTTACAGACTCTATGGTTATTTAACATCCATCACCACATAGGAATATTGATAAATAGTCAGGTCTGTCTTATGTCATTTGTCTGTCATGACCGGATAGAAAAATATCTGAGCTATGTACTGAGCCTCTGCTGTGGGAACCGAACCCAGGACCCTTCAGGTTGCAAGCCATCATTCTAACCAACAGAGCCATGCTGCCTCTACCATATCTGAGTAGAATACTATTTCAATTGACTACCTGCGTACAAGGTGCCTCTGCATATAGATTCGTGTTAAAAATTCAAAAAGCTATGTCTAATTAGGACCACCCCGGAACCCCTTGAACCCCCTATGCCAGTCTTTGTGAAAAGTTTTTCACCATGCAGGACATTCAGTCCTGCAAATTTTTAATTCTGCAGGCCCAGTTCATTTTTTGAGGGACCGAAACACAACGAGTACCCCAGGATAACTTTTGTTTATAGGGAAATATCATAAAGCAAATATATGCATTCTAATTTTATCATCTAACTCATAAGGATTTATGAATTTCTTAAGTAAAAACCACAAAATATTAAAGCTATTTGTTTTATGCTGTAAAAAACCTTAATAATGGTCTGATTTGAATGCCATAAGGACTGACATATAGCCCAGTGTCTGGAGATTACATCGAGACATTGGGTCTGGCAGTCTGATGCTTTCTGCCAGACCTGCCGCACTTTTGCCGGCTATAGCCGGTGTCCGGCGTGTTTTCACAAAGACTGCTATGCTAGTGTAAGTGTTAGGTGGCCATCCACAAATGATGTCACGCTGGAGGGGGGAGGGGGATCAGGCTCAGCGTGACAGAATTGATTTTCCATATAGCGTCAGCATTGCAAGTTTGGCAAAAACCATGACGAGGGGGGAGGGAGGCTTAAAAATGGTCAAATTTTGTGTCCCATCATTTATGGATGGCCCCTAGGGAGTATGTAAAATATCAAATAAAAGATCATGGTCTCCCCCTAGTGGACCAAGAGAGAATTAAATCTCCATGTATAAGCTACGCCTTATATGCAATGTACTACGGTAGATATCCAGGATAACCTACCCTGGAGGACAGGGTGTAAAGGAAGGGATTCTTGAGCTAAAGTTGGTGTTCTCTGAGTTTAGATATTAAGAGAGTAATGAATGGGCTAATGGGCACCGAATTCAGTGCCACTCGTTACAATATCCTACAATACACTGAATGAGGTGCCCATTAGCCCATTCCTTACTGTCTTTATTACACGATTAATCAATAATTAACCAATAGAATATCAATAAATAAAGTTGAAAACAAAAATTTCCCCTCCCCGGAACTCGAAGCCTGCCATAGTGTGTGTACACGATCAGTACACACACCTCGGCGCCCGGCAGTCGTTGGTTTAGTTTCGGCTTGGTTTCCTTGAATGTGTCCCACGTCTCACGGTTATGGCAGAGCACGCATGGCGAAAAAATGATAAGCCGGGACCAGGACTCGTCCCGCCTACCTCTAGAGGCTGAGCGCAATGCGCTAACTACTAGACCACCGAGGCGCACGCATTTTGGCTTGGTTTGCTTTGAATGCCTCCCGCGTCTCGCGGTTATGGCAGAGGACACACAGCAAAAAAAAAAAAAGATACGCCCAGACCGGGACTCATCCTGCCTACCTCTACCATCTAACCAAGCAAACACACAAGTTTCTCGTCAGTCCCTGTGGCGCAATGCATAGGGAGTTGGATTTGGAATCTGAGACTACAGGTTCGACCCCTACCCTGGCCCTGAATATTTTGTGGGTTTTAACATGTAACATATGACATGTTAGGACATGTGACATGGACAAGGAGTGCCGATATCCATGGATATCAGCACTCTTAGGAGTGGCAATATCCATGGATATCAGCACTCCCAGGACCTGCAATATTGACTGGTATCCGAATGGGAATATCCAGAAAAAGCACAGAGGTCGTGTAATAACCATGGTTAATGAGAACACTATACTACTCACCTCCTGGAGTTCCCGCCGGTACATCATCACATAACTGTCCACCAAAGCCTTCTGGACACTTACAGCGAGTACAATCATTAGGATCTGGATAACCTCGGTACTTGCATTGTAATCTGGAGCCTGGACAGGAAGCTGGAAGTAAAATATATCTCAAGGTTATGAAACTCATCACTACCTTCATACATGGAAGAGATCATTTCCAGTGTAGGGGGTCGCTCCTTTCAAAATGACAAACAAAGCATAGGTAGCTAATTTATAACAACCTCATACCATGAGGTCACTGATGTTATCAAAAGGGGGCCTTAGCCCTCAACCCCTCCCCCAAAACCAATTTTGTTTCGTGTAGCGAAAAAATAGGAATGGAAATGTTAGCCAACATCCCATATGGTCCAATGGAAAGGAGTTGGAAACTGTCTGTATGAACTATGGTTTTGCTGATCAACTATGTCTACCTGCATCTGTAAGAACTTTCTTCTTTGGGTTACCAAGGAAATGCCATGTTGTAATTTGGCAGTCAGCTAACCAGACTAGTCATCTGTTGCAGCGGATTGCAACTGGCAATCGGCTTGATCACGAGTTTAATGTTATTGGTATCCAATTATCGATGAGCTAGTATTCAAACATGTCGAACCAGATGTTATCTATACATCGTATCAAATATTAGCTGACTAACTCCTGTGTTGTGAACTAGTTGTCCCAAATCAAGCTGGTACTAAAACAACCCTGTCCAGGTCAAAAAGCTTGCTCGTAAGCATATTCATAGTCCCCTCTCCTATGTTCCCCCTTTTGTCTGAGTAATTTTCACAAGCGGTCTTTGTTTTAATGTATGTATATCCTTTGTCTTTGTACTAAATTGAAAATTGGACCTCTAATATTGTAGAATTTGCAAGCCAATACTGTTCGACATATACAATTTAATTTTGTATTGTAATTTTGTCTTTCACCAGATCATGATTGTATCGACATCCACTATGAGAGATTTAATGTGCAAAATAATTCATGTTTTCATGTTGTAAATACCCATTTGTTTTGTCCCTTCACCTTTTCATTTTTGATTTTCTATATAATAATATTAAAAAAAAATGTTGTACTTTTAAGAGGTTTTGCTCTGCAAATTTTGTTTATGGTGAAACGGTTCATTGACTGGGCTACTAAACGTTATGTGGCAATAGTATATAAATTAGGTAAGGTCTTCCAAGCCCCACATTCCAACTAGAATCCCTTGACTACAAATCTTAGTATTAAAACCTATACATACCAGCACAGTACTCTTTATTCATCACTTTAGCATCAAAGAAGGAGAGAAGCAGGCGTTGTCCCATGGTTTGTTGGAACAGGGGATCCAGGGCTCTAATTGTATCCAAACCGTTACGGGAAAAATCCTGTAATCAATCAAGATTTCATTAAGTATAATATTCTAGTCGACCAATATAGAATAGATATACAATATCGGAGACAAATATCCCTTGCTCTATGAAGCAAATACTTGGCTTTTTAATGTTACAAAACCAGAACTATTATGTTTGTTTATTTATTGAACAACCAGTTACGCATTATACAATACGAAATTTCATCAGGTTGGATGAATGCACTGAGAAAAAATTGCATAATGCCTAACCTTTGCACCATAGTGCATGACAGATCCATAGTCATAGAGTGTTTCCAGGGTATTACTACCGCGCTCAACATCAAAATTGGATATGGCACCAGATTGGATGTTACCACTAAGTATCTGTACATGGTCATCCCTGTCTGGTCGTGACTGTTCGTGGTATAATCCCAAGGCATGTCCTATTTCATGGATCACTGTACCGACCTGAAAGATATTTAATTTGAGGTTTGATATATGGTAACATGAGAAGGATCTTCTCATTCTTGATCATCGCTATCATCGAAAAACACTCATCCCCTAAAGGACAATTTAATTGCCATTGGTGAGAAATGTCCCCAAGATAGTTTTGCACTGGACATCTCGGGGGTATTCCCACTTCTCATTAACCCCATGAAGACTTGGCAACCTGCTGCCAGTTGAATGGCCCAGAGTCGACTAATAGACACTAAGAACCTTTATATTGAGTTGCACAAGATTTCATAAATGCTGTATTTAGTCAGATAAGAATTGGTCATGATTTGAATTGTCATCATAGATATCATCTACCCTCTAAAATTTCCACACTATTATTAGTCCTTGAGCCAAAATGCTTTTATGTATTTGAGTGCCAATTTCGTGCAGTACACCTTTTTTGACTACAACATGTCTAGGGAATCAAAATCACTTTGCTAGATATCCAGGTCAGCCAGACCACCATAGCTAGCAGGACACTTAGTAGAATAGTGCCTCTCAATCTCATGAGAGAGGTGACCAGCATGAGTTGTGGCCTCTCTGTGTGGTGCTACAATCTGATGTTGGAAATCCACACCACTGCCAATACATTTCATGTATTCCTGATGCTACTTCATATCCTGCATGATTCTGGAGCTAACCTGGACAAGTCTTTAGCAAAGAGATCTGGGTTCCCCAGACATGCAGAAATCCAAAAAGCATTGCTAGATTTGCAAAAATTGGCACTCAAATTCCTCTTCGCTCATGGACTATGCGTGCCACTTCCCCATGCCATGCTTATGTAAACAGCAACAGCACAGCCAGTGCATATTAAAGACGGAATTTGTGAACAATAAAATGCTCCAGACTGGCTAGAAGTATGCCCTGGGGATGTGACTTGACAGCTATAAGACTGATAAAGACATATTACGGACTGCATATAAACATTCCCACCCTAAGTACAAATGCAACTGTGGGTGAACTAAAAACCTTATCCTGGGAATGTTACATGTTAGGCCTACATCTTACACAAAGTTGACCCACCCTAAAAAGTCCATTTGTTAAGTGTAATTCAAGGGAACAGCGATAGCATGTATTGCTAAGATTGGCATCATAACACTCACATAAAATGTACATCCAGGTGTTTGTAGGTTAATAGGCTGAGCTGGAGTGAATGAAACCTTCCCAACGTATGAATAACACCTGCAAGACAAACAATCAATGTTTCGCACATTTATCAAGGTGCACCATAAAAGAAAGGCAATGTTAGAATGTATAGAGGATCAATCCTAGTGATCCTAATTGATACTGATAGTTATGTGTGTATACTTGGCAAAGGTCTCCTCTCCTCGAGAAGATTATTCATTAAATGACTAACCCCTCATCGTCATTGGTAAAGACAAGATGGGTTGAACGGACAGTTTGACTAACTGAAACCTCCTGGAATCTTAGACAGGTATGGCGTTCCCATGTTTGAACCGCTTCTTGTATAACTGCTTTGTCACCTAGAAAATACAACAGTTTAATTATGGTACAATAACGGTTCTGCGAAACTGACAGATTGTTGGTAATTCAAATGCAATTTCAAATTTCCACTTTTTGAACAACCAACAGATTGTCGATCTTACTGTTTAACGGCCATCGTTAGGGGCAGTTACTTCATAATTCCTCAAAACCATTGTAAATATATATCGTATAGTAACATCGCCCCCACCCTTTTTTCAGGATCTGTACCTTCTCAATATTGACAGGTAAAGAATTATTTCACTTCCCAGTGCGGGTCATATCATTAATTTAATGTTGACCACTGGTTGATCAACAGTGGTCAGATTTTTCAACATTGACTCAACGTTCTGTTCCCAAGGGGTTTTTACAACTAGCATTAAACGCAAAACGTACTTGTTGTAAAATCGCTATCTACTTTGTAAGTAATGGTCCCTTGCCATCTTAAGCCTGTATTTCTGCCGTTGGCAAAATCTATTATCTTTCTTTTGACTCTTCTCCTAACTCCTGGAGTGGTAGTGTTGGTAATTGCCGACTGTTGCAGCTGACTCAGCTTGAATTGGAGCTGCTCTTTGGTAAGGATTATGTCGTAGAATCTTGGAGAATCCGAATAACGCTGAGCCTGCAAGAGATAACATTAACTATTGCAATTTCTCTAAAAGTCATAGGAGAGCTTAAATGATATCCGATGAAAGAAATCCCCCTTTGTGTCTATAATATAGTACCTTGTGTAAGATTCTTAGCCTCTACCTAAATACCAGTGATATTCGATAGTGGAATTTGTGGGGTATTTTGGAAAGAGTTATTGTGTAAGTGAACTGATATTAACGTAAATCTGAAATTATAGACGTCGTTTTTCTCCACAGAAAATGTATGTAACTGATTGTTTTGTTCGTCTAAGAGAAAGTGTAACTTAACTCGGTTTCTTGATCATCATTGTCGAATTTCTGAAGACGCAAAAGTTAGAGATTGATGGGGGTGCAAGTTAAAGTCAGATTTTTAGAAGTATTAGTATAAGGGACACACAATTATTCTGAACAATAGTGGGGACTCCACTACGCGATTTTTGACAGGAATCGGAGCTATTCTCATGAAAGCTGGTACAAACACAGACTATAAAGTGATATTTGTTATCATTACAAAGTAGAAATAGAATGTTGAGAGGGCTTTTTGTTTACGTGGGGAAGGGTTTGTGTACAATCTGAGGCACATTTCTGTTGTCAAAATATGTGTTTGTTGACTAAATCAAGTTGACCTAATGTAAATATTGCAGACTTTCTTCCTGATGATTCTCTGCAATACACTATCAAACAGGTTTGATTTTTACAGAAGAAGACCCTGTGATCTATGTGACTGCTGTGTTGGTATTTATATTTTGCTGTGTTGATGTTTATTATATTGAACTCCCACCCATTCACAGTGCCCATGCAGGTGCAGGTTAGTTTTTAAATATGACACACACACATTTGCACAAGGAGAGAAATCACCCATGAAATGACCCCTGAAATCTCATGTTTACAATTTTGAATCTTATGTTTACAATATAGGAATGTCAACAACCATATACCTTCTAGACACTATAGGGATAACATTTCCTGAGAATGTAGCAAAAAATCGCGTAGTGGAGCCTCCACTATGTTATCTATACACGCTAGGGTGACAGCATAATGATCTTCATGTAACTGATATCCTAAGGTCGAAAACTATGGTGCGATTCATGCCTCTCTCTGATCCTCTGTATACCTCTGGTATAAGATATTAGGTCCTTCTTGAAAAGCCCCATCCTTGTAGAAATCGCTCCACCACAAATTGCAAAAGGTTTTCATTTAACCACAAAATGGCTTGGAACAATTATATAGAATCACATTACAACCCAGCAAATTGTCGTTATCTGTCGCCATGATTGGTCATCAATGGTGACTCCTTTCTGAGTGATAACTCACTGCGTCATCTTTCGCCACTGTGTGTCAGTCTCACATGGCATGGCGATTTATCACAACAGTTGCCAACATGATCTCACTCACTGCGTGAGTATGTGCCACCCCTTGTCATCCCTCACAAAGCATGGTGACTTATCACCACCATCGCCAACATGGATCTCACTCACTCCGTCAATATGTGCCACTATTTGTCAACTCTCATTCAGAATGGCAACTTTTCACCTGCATTGCCACATGGCTCTCACTCACTGCGTGAGTGTGTATCACTCCTAGTCAATCTTCTCTCAAAATGGCGACTTATCAACACCATTGCCAACATTAGTCTCACTCAATACGTGAATTTGTGTCACTCCAAGTCAATGCTCTCTGAGGATTGCATCATCTGTCACTCACTCTCACTCACAGTGGCAACTTATCACCACCATTGCCAAAGTTGTTGAGACAGCACCACTGTTCAACATGTAGCCTATCTAGGAAGTGTGGGCATGAAGTATAAGTCCCATACGTATCAAATGTGCTTTGTTTCACACTGATTTCCATGTAATACTTCAGAGTTGAATCAAACAAGATTATATAGAGATAATATCAATTGAATTTAGATAGAGGTATCTCTAAAATGAAAGCAACTATCCATAAACACCTTTTCTCTGGTTACAGGAAAAATACATAGGGAAATATCAACGTGAACACCTTGTCTGTGGTTAGAGGGAAGATACATATGGCAATACCTTCTCTGGCAAAACATACTTTGATCTGGCAGATATGAGGCTGCATGATTACCAATGTCGATGATCATGAGCTTTTCATCTAACAAGGTGAGTGATCACCAGCATCGCCATCACTGGTGAGTCTGAGTGATCACCACTCTCGCCATCCATGGTGAACCTGCGCTATGACGTGGTGCGCGTTTCATCTAGCGAGGTGAGTGATCAACCGCCTTGCCATCCCTGGTGAGTGTGAGTCATCACGATCCTCGCCAACCGTGGTGAACATGCACTATGGCATGGTGTGCGTTTCATCTAGCGAGGTGAGTGATCACTCTTGTCGCCATCCCTGGTGAGTGTGGGTGATCAACATCCTCACCCTCTGTGGTGAACCTGTGCTATCACGAGGTACGCAATTTATCTAGCGAGGTGACTGATCACAATCCTTGCCATCCGTGGTGAATGTGCATTATGACGTGGTGTGCGTCTCATCTAGCGAAGTGAGTGATCACTCATGTCGCCATCCCTGGTGAGGATGAGTGATCACTCATGTCGCCATCCCTGGTGAGTCTGAGTGATCACCATCCTCGCCATCTGAGGTGAGGCCATGTGATCACCACCATTGCTATTCCTGGTGATCTTGTGCTATAGCGACGTCGTGTTCCATCTAGCGACATGTGTAAGCCACTTCACACAGGTTGACGAGGAGTCACGACAATTTGCTGGGAAATAATGCCCCCACACATTTGAACATTGGAACCCTATCACATGCGCATTAATCATAAATAGCCTCCAAATCATTTGAAATCCATCTCTAATCACACAATTATTCTTCAAAAAATGGTTTTGATGAATACTTAGCTTAGCAATTCTAAGTGTGTATTTTCCTAGCAATATAAATTCAACATCATTGTGTGTACATCAAACCGCACTACGGAGAGTACGACATCATATCTGCGAGTTAAGTAGATTTCTTGATAATTTATTGAATAAATGCAATTTCTTCTATTCCGTCCTTTACCTCAAGCTTGTAAATTCTCAACAAAAATAAAATGGCCCATCACAGAAACATTTCTATCATAAGAGCAAGGAAAGTTAGCTACTTTTCTAGAAGTCATCTCTGTTACGACTTGGAGGAAGGTAGCTAAATCACAAGATACTTCCAAATTTTGAAAGCATTCCTGCATAAATTCTGAAATTGAGTTAGATGTCAAAGAATCAAAATTCTGTTCATTAATGGAAACAAAATGTCATTGTCTATCTTAACAATATTCTGTTTCTATTGAATATGTTATTGCCTATCTTAACAATATTCTGTATCTATTGAATATTTTATGAGCCACATTGTTTGAACCAATTTTACTTTTATGCCTAAAGTTTATAATAAGAGAATTCAGCTAATCTAATGCCCTGTGTTTCCTAAGCACAGGTCAAGTATCCGTCATCATATGGCGTTGAATAAGTATAGGTAGTTTTTAATTAAGCTTTATTGCATTCTCACCGTTTGACACAGCGCCATGTCAACCTTTGATTCCTTGACCTATGTATTATTATTCGGTTGGGCCCCTTCTGTGAATAACTAATACATGGTTATGGGTTATACCCTTCTACTTTTATCTAATTAGAATCACATATGCATTTCAGCCTGTTTCCTGTCAGGGAACAGATTCCTTTGTCTATGACTCATAAGAGATACTTCAGTGGCTCTCCAGGGCGTATACATGGAGTAAATAGCTCAAAGCAGAGGTTGATAGGTCAGAGTCACATGTCAGAGGTTCATGACAGGGTGAAAGGTTAACTCAGGTAAACTACCAATATAAATAATGCAGAGTTGTGACAACTGGAGGTAAGTGTGCAGGAAGATATTAGGGTACCGATATGCTGTGGTATTGATTATAAAACAGTAGCCCATGCACTGCTGCATGATAGAATTAAGTGACCTTGAGTGCATTATAGGAGTACAGTGCATGCCTGAGCAAGGTCACGGCTTGTCCATCAATCCTGTGGGGTATCGTAGGCTTTAGACCTTTAGATCAGTGTGGCACAAATGCTAACATGTTTTATAAAGAAATAGTCAATTCATTCTATATATATATATCTGTTGGACTATAACGCATGATGGTCGAGGGCTTCATATTAGTATCATGTATTGCTACATTACTACATCATGGCATCAAAGATATATGAGCGACCATGCTGAAAATCAAGGATTCGTGGATAAATAGCTAAACAGTTAAATTAAAAGATAGATTATTGAATCAATCAATTGATTAATTAATTAAATACTTGCAGGAAGACGTAATGATTCAGCAACTGCTTGTCTATACTGTCTGGCCCACAGACTGCTTTCGTTGAATAGTGATATAGGCATTCCGAAATATTCGAAGTATTCTGCCCGAGATACACCATTTGGTGGCACGAACTGTAGTTGTTCTCTCTGTCCATCCTGCGATAAAACAGAAAAATAGTATAAATCTGACACTGTTAACTTAGCAAAGACATAATTTATGTCTAGGGCCTAAACACAATAACTGATAACAGTTTGTACCCTTACCAGAAGGTCATTTCTTAAGGCACTACGCTCACACACTTCCTTACGAGTGCAAAATGCGACACTTAAAACCTGGAAGGTCCGAAACTCATCAGTGGTGTCCTCAGGTTGGCAATACCTAAAACAACTACTCTAGGTGGTCAAAATGACGACTTTAGGTCGTCATCCTTACGACCTAAGTAGTCTGTATTGTCAGTATTGTCACACTGACGGCTTGCTCTTTGCTATTTCTTCCGGGTTTTCAGTGTAATACTATTCCAATGGAAATTTCGGTAGGACTTGGAATGTGTGTGTGTGTGTGTGTGTGTGTGTGTGTGTGTGTGTGTGTGTGTGTGTGTGTGTGTATGTGTGTGTGTGTGTGTGTGTGTAGTCGTACTGTGTTAAGAAATGCCCTCCTGAGGCCTGAGGTTCAGGGGCTTTGGTCAACATAGCCAAAGGCCATCAGACAAAGCCCGAGCTCATTATCATTCTGACATGACAAATGGTCTTAATCTTCCTCAAAGTAATATCAACGATCTACTCTTCTTGATAATATGCAAATGAAACAGAGACGCCACAAACCGGAAGTGCACTCCCAAGAGTGCTTGGGTCCCATGGCTAAGCACCCACGACCGACCAATGAAAATGCAGTATTTCCTTCCTTCCGGCTCCAAGGTGTTGGAACATACTTTTACATTCCTTATACCAAAATTCCTCTGGAGCGATTTTGTAGGCAATTATAAATATGGTTTTTGAGTAAAATACGGCCCTTTGACGAACCGTTTTTCTCAGACTAAAATTGTAAGACTGTTTGTATCAAAATGATGATCAACCATGCAGGAGACTAGATATGTTAAAGAACTCCCTTTCCATGATGAATCCAATAGTGAGGGATGTTTCATGCCTCAAGTGGTTACTGCTTTCTGTGTGATAGTTTTGGCACCTGGATCTGTGGTGGTTAATTTACACCTCAGGGCATACTCACAGAATATATACATCCTAATTATTGACGGCTTATATGGAGTCAATCTGAGAGGTATTATAAAGATACCATCCTCTTTGGTATGTTGAGTGAATTACTTGAAGAAATGTTAAAGAATTTGTACTTTCTGACATGTGAAACCATTTGAAATGAGTCAGATACATGAGTGTTGTCTAGAAAATGCATAATTTCATATATCTAGATGTGTGAATGCGTGGTCGATTTCTCGGTTCACACCGTTCTGGGCATTCTCATTTTGTTGTGAATTTCATGATTCAAGTAGCATTGACTATAATGACTATTACTGACTATAATGGTCAAGAGTGTGACAAAAACACAAAAAAGTATGGCCCTCATAAATCGATTGTAACGTGCCTGGTAAAAACAGCGGGTAGCTGTTTGATATTCATGTTTTTCACGGTTTGAATTGCATTCTTTTGACCATAATATATAATGTGCTACCAACAGAGGGACAGGCAAAAGGTCCTTTACATAGAGAGATAACGCACGTATTGAGTAACCAGCAAGTCAGCCAGAGATAAACCTCCGGCTTAGGCAAATGAAGTCAGGTTTTTTTCGCAACGTTGATAGTAAAACTATAGATTAGTGCATGGATATCGCTTCTTGTTATTATACAGAAAAGGTATATCCTCCATCGTTAAATGTTGTGCTTAACTCCGGGGGGGGGCACTGACTTTCTGTAGGTACCAACTGCGAAACTACAGCTCCCCCTTTTAGGCGATTTCACAGCCTCTCAATTTTTACAGTCCCCCTTATTTTCTGACAACAGCCCTGCTTTTTTGGGCCTCTTCGATGTGAACTATGGCTCTTTGACAATAATTGCCAGGGACTTCACTTCACAGGAGCGATTACATGAAATATTCAAGTTACTTCTGTTACCTGCAAGTTATGTATCAACAGCCCCCTAATCTCAAGATGTGATTAAGTCAACAGCCCCCCCCCTTCCCTCACTGACGTGATGACTGTTATTGCTCCCTAGGTCGGTACCACAGTTAGTACCCAATCGGAGGCTCGGTGCCCCCCCCCCCCAGGCTTAACTCTTAGGGAAAATTAACATATTGAAAGTAGCCTCTGACATAAACTTCACAGTGCATTTTAAAAAGAAAGAAGAAAAAAAGACCTGAACCAGATACTATCCCATAGTGAGGTGGAGGTCTAAAAGGTACGATTTCTCCTTTCATTTATGTGGTTGGACATCTATTGTACAGTCGTGGTCATCTTCACGTTCAAATATCAATTAGCTCAGACTAATCATCAGCTAAGTGAACTTCTTATGAAACACTCATTCCCTTTTTCATTATCAAAATATATTTTGTCTTTTCTTTCATTGAAACCTTCAGAACGTATCTCACAGTGCCATTCAGATCTCTCCAATTCTTAACTTAGCAGAAGTAAATCTAAAATCAGCACTTATAAGGCACCTTTCTAAGTTGTCATCAGCAGAGTCATCCTTCTACATACTCTTAGATAAAATAAGGTCAAAGAAGCTATATAAATGCAGCATGTGATGAGAATATCATAAGGATGAGCACTGTTGACCGATAATCAGAAATTGCCTTAGGTCACAAATTTAATAGTTAGATAGTTCGCCTGAAGTCTAAATAAGCTTTGGCCTAGGTGTGAGATAGATGTGTGCCACTTATGATTATACCACGATTTCGGCACTTCCGGTGGGTTTATATGCAGTTTAGCCGTGCATTATTCTGCATATACCACCCTTGTGCATTTTTTAAATTTTTGGTATATACTTTTTCGGGGTCAAGTTGGACTTAGAATATTTTTGGAAATTATGGCAGCTATACAAAGTTAATCTAGCCATTTTCCATGGTGAAAAATCGTGCCAACTCGTATGAGAATTGAACCCCGGCCGCAGTGGTGGTAGGCGAAGGCCTTAGCCATAGCGCCACACTGAACGGTGATCAAATCCAATGCGAAAGTAAATAAGTTCTAACCTGCTATGTTTCCAGTCAGTTTTCATCTTGATTCCAACCTTGACATGTTATAATATCGAAATGCCAAGAAGTTTTCGCTCCATAGACGATGAATGCGTGCTAATTTTCTCCATTTTCTTCGATATAAATAAGAATCCATTGATTTTGCCATCGTACGCGAGTCGCGGCCCGGTTCGCTCTGTGCGAAGCCATTGTTTTTGTTCCTTGCCGGGAGAGGTACCGCTCTGTATACAGTCACTTTTCGTATGGAATCCAACCATGACACGTCTTCAAATTAAAACATACACATCCTTAGATAGTCTAGATGATCCCTCCATACGTATTATGTCCAATATATTCAAAATAAAGGAGAATCCATTGATTTTCCAAACCGGTCCGAAATTTTCGGCATCTTCCTTGCACGACGAGTGGATGACCTATATCCACATCTGGGCCACTGACACACTTTCGCAGAACAAGGATGCGGGTGGGAATGGCAGACCGCGATGGAAAAATCAATGGATTCTTATTTATTTCGAATATATCGGACATATCAAGCATGGAGTACTCATCTAGAATGTCTAAGGATATGTATGTATTAATTTGAAGACTTGTCATGGTTGGATTCCATACGAAAAGTGACTGTATACACAGCGGTACCTCTCCCGGCAAGGAACAAAAACAATGGCTTCGCGCAGAGCGCTGACCCGGGCCGTATCGCTTGCTTTTACAAAATGTCTTAGCCTGGCTATATTCTTTGGATTTCAGGTAAGAAATTGACACAAAATGGAGGAAATGGTGGTATAAACCTATTAGGTGATGCATATCGGGGCCCCACGGGCTGTATATGCTGTATATACAGCCCTAGGGCCCCGATATGCATCATCTATTAGCTTAATATCACATGTCCTCAGTATCAAAACCAATGCAGTATATCGTCACATGTGAGGAGCAGGGAGAGGGTCGCAAAAAAGGGATAATGTAAGGGTCTAAATGTACTGACCCTTTGGTTTTAAAAACAAGTCCTTTATAAATTTGGTTCTTATTTTTCAATCATTCTTTTCCTGATTTTTCAAGAGTTTTGTCATTTTAGATATTTTTCTGTCATCCTTTATTGCTCATAGGTTTAGAGCCCCACTGCATAGATCTGCTTACATCCCCATCCAGTGGGGATGGTCTCTACATATGCACATGTGACCTAGGAGTGCATAATTGAGGAATAGGCATAGAATTGACTTACCGCTGATTGTAACCGAAGAACTAATACGAGAAAGGCTAGGAGCCCAGTGTCCGTATACATTTTACAGGCCTGTCTTCTTCTTGTAGACTGTAATACATGTGATGCATTTGTGCAACACCCACACAATAGCCACTGTTTTAACTGTCCACCCCTAGGTTATTGTCTATCGCGTTTGTATTGATGTGACCAATTTCTCTCTGATACCAGCTATACCTTAGGCGGATGGCCTTGCTATTTCCTTCCTGTCATTAAGGACCTTGCTTACTCTGCTAACTAAGATTGTACATAGGTAGTGAGATCAATCAGATAAGTCTGCAAGCACACAGTTGAGTCCTGGGACGTGTTGAAGGACTTAAGTCCATATGTAACATTAACATAAAGGTCCTGTGCTCTGAATGTCCTTGTGATTATTGCATATAAGCGATCTCCCTTCCTCCTGTGTGCTCACAAATACATCTCCTCCAGAGTAGATAGGTGAAGGTACTACCTGACTGCACCTGTTTGAGATGAGTGATGTCATAGAGATTGAATGGTTCCTGAGGAGTAGCAGTATACATGGACAATGCCTCACCTCCCCCAGGGCCTCACTTACTGTCCTTAACCAGCTTCCTACACAGGCAGGTCCCATTTAGGTATGCTTAATGAGTAGGCTATGGTAATCACACATATCTAATGAGGCTGTTGAGGGATACAGTGGGCTTGTAGTGATGTGTGGGCGTGCTTTATGAAAAGTAAGACTGGGTAGGGATGGGCACAGGTACACTGCAAAAATGGTGTTTAGATTTTAAACATGTTTAGGTCTAAACACGTTTAAAACCTAAACATATATGTGTCAGTTAGGTGTCTCATCGACTACACATTTAGAAAATAAACACTTTTATTCTAACTACATAAATGCTTATGCTAAACATTTTTAGATGTTTAGATTTAAACATCAATATGTTTAGATACTTGGATGTTGAATCCACACCAGGTAGCAGCACTACCTTTGAATGGACTATCTGCACACAGTTATAATCAATTGTTGTGTCAAACGTCCCCAAATCCCATGTTTATCATGGTTTCATTTCATAGAATGTCATGTGAATAGAAAGGGCAATAGAAAATTGACTAGATTCACCTTACATCACCATCATTAGCATAAAATAATCAATAAGCTCCATGACTGACACCTATTAGATGTTATTCTGGAATAGATAAGGCAATGTTCTTCCTGCCAAGCTGTTGTACTTTCTCAAGTCTCTCATTCTGTTACAGTGTGTAATACATGTACACATATATGTAGCTGTGGCTGACATCTTTGGAGACTTTAACAAGTAAAGACCTGCTGATGTCCCCAAAGTAAATGAGAAAACAAACAAAATATCTCTCTTTTCTTAATGGATACCTATTTGCAAACTCTCCATCAAATCATTTAAACATCTAAACACAAAAGTTCATAAACACCTAAACACAAAAACTGATAGATATCTAAACACAAAGTTTTAACCTAAACACCTACATTTCTAAACACTTGAGCTAAGCACATTGTTTGGCTAAACATGTTTAGGAAATTAATGTGATTACAAAAACGTTGCAAGAATATGTTTAGAATTGTGTTTAGGATCTAAACACCATTTTTGCAGTGTATGGTCTGACACAGGAGGCACACCTGATATGTGGGAAAGCCAGATAGAGAGAAATTATAAGGAACAAATAGAAATCAGGGATACAATAGAAGTTAGCTATAAGTGGGAAAGACATGGAGTGCGCCAAAGACGGCAGAGAATTGAAATGGTACAGGTGGTCTGAGTACTACTACTTTATGGAACGCCGACTGGGCCCTAAATCTGGAAGATTCTCAGTAGAGAAACCTCAACTCAATAAAGTTCTGTTCATTATCTGTTTACAGTTTGCTCATAACCAGCTTGAACGTACCTAACACCTCTTTCAAATGTAAGTCTCGTTTTGTAAAGCGTTGATTGGATGATAATAATAATGTTGATGATAATAATAATAATAATAATAATAATAATAATAATAATAATAATAATAATAATAATAATAATAATAATAATAATAACAGTAATAATAATAATAATAATAATAATAATAATAATAATAATAATAACAACAATTACAATAATAATAATAAAATAATAATAATAATAACATAACAACAATAATAATAATAATAATAATAATAATAATAATAATAATATCAGTAGTTGATTTTCAAAATATCATGCCCCAGGTAGAAAGGACACATTGGGCCAATATCGGCTTATATTGGCCAATGTTGGCTTATTTTGGGCCAAGCATGGACACGCCTGGTCCAATGCTCCATTGCTGATTGGGGTAGGGGTTATAATTTGGAATATTGTTCAAAGAACTAAAAATGTGCCTATACATGGTGCCACGTATGTCACTTCGTCACTTTTTAGGAAGGATGGAGCATCACTCCATCCCTTTTTATGTATATGCCAATGTACTGAGAACCTTTGTGATTGCTAAAAAAAACCTATGTCACGAGCATCACTTTTTAAGAACCCCTTTCACACGCATCACAAATGTCACTATTTACCCATGTATAGACACAAATATCGTAATACAATAATAAATGGTTCATTATTACTCTCTAACATTACCTAGACGCCTTCCCATTATGTTGTTTGAATAAAAGGAAGCTGCATATGAACGTTACTGTCCCAATCACACTCCTTTGGCTTTCAATCATTTCAAAAACGTTAATGAACTCATTTGATAGAGGCACGAACCTGAAACACAGGTGGTTCTGGTCATCGAAACACTTTATTTCTTTAGAATTTGTGCGGAATTAGTAAATTTGTAAATTTAGACTTGGCCTGCACAGACCTATATCTTACCATTTTGTACATGGTTTGTCCCTTTATGGCATACCATACCCGGCATACTGCTGAGGGAATAGACGGCCTTTGCTGGTTAGTGCTAACGATTGATGAGAAGAGTAACGACTTGAATTGCGGGTGCTGTGGGCAGGAGAGGGCATGGGGAGGGTAAGAGGGTTGGAGATAGTGTTTTCCGGTACCCAGATCCAGGTCAGTTCCGTTCCAGGTGAGAACATGAGGTGTGTCTAGACAGGTGCCTGGGCACCGTCTGGGCGGCAGACCAGTCACCTGGAACGGCCTCCAGCTGTGTGTGGGCGGCATGCAGGTGGATGCCCTGAGGAAGATGCCTCACCTAACAATGACTTATCTTTCTTTAGTAGTTGTCAATCTTGCCATCATACTTCTCTTTGGAGGATCCACCATGGCAATGGAGGGGACAGAGAGCAGGAATTGTATCCTCTTCTTTTTTGCTATTCCTTTACCAAAGTGCTCTCTATATTGAGTAGATATCTTAATCTAAGTGCTCTCTCTCTCATTTACCCATGTCTTCATTTAGGGGCCCTCTCTAAGTTTCTTCTCTTTTACCTATTACCAATCTAGACCCCCTTTCTTCTTTATGAATACCTTCTGCTAAGGAGTCGTTCATAAATGACGCCATGCGGCAGGGGGCAGGGCGTCCAAAAAGGCTTGACGAACTTTGTGGACGGCCCCTATGCTATCTCCTCTTTACCCAATGCCTTCATCTAAATGACAATATTGTCATCTTTCCGTTATTCGTACCTCTCAACTTAAAACCAGACCTTCCTCGTCTTGCCCTTGTTCATCTATGCCTACATGTGAGTGCTTTTGTCCGATGCTTACACCACACTCCCAGTACTGTGTGCAGCCGTGGAAAACTTTTACAAAGTAGACCACAACTTTTTCTATCTGCACTTTGGGTCTAATATTCTGATTGGACCAACAGAGTCATTCTTGTTAGGTTAGGCAGTGATCATTTTTTAACAACAGGGGGGGGGTGGATTTGTGCGCGGATGCCTGAAAGGAAATTGACCCCCCCCCCTCATAAAGGGTCAAATTTGAAGTTGAAGTTGAAATTTCGTTTATTCATCCTGGATACAGATTTAGCCCAGGGCATGTTTTGTACTGCACCCAGTTCAAATGTTCACAAACATTAAGTAACAAGTACAGGTACAATAATATTGTATTGGTTAAATATATTATAATATTGGTTATATTATAACCATTGGTACTATGGAAAATATGTTACATTTAATAATTTTACCACATAATGCCATAGGCATACTAAAAAATAAAAAAATTTGAAATTTGGAATAACAAGTAGGGATGGCCCTTCGGCCAATTAAATACTATTTAAAATACAGGGGGAAAAATAAAAAATAAAATGAATTTAAGGAAATTTTAATGAAAAAAAATCATACTTACCGGTATTAGTAAGAAAGTAATGGAATGAGAGTTAAGTTTACTAAGTTAAGTCATTTGGCATTTTTTTTAATCCACAAACATGCCCTTTTAATCTATAGTAATATAGTAATGCGCAGGTTTTTGTTTCTTTTTATACTGAAAACAGGTGAAATTATTTTGACCTGCCCCCTCAGAGGGTTGAAAAAAGCTTGACCCCCGGTCCAGGGATCGAAAAAAATCTGAACCCCTCTTAGACCCACCACCCCCCCCCCCCCCCGTTGTTGAAAAAATACCACTCCCTTCGATATTCTCTTCCAAGCTTCACACTCCACGCTAAAGTACAAACCCTACACGTGGGCCATCTATAGCCAGCTTGGCAGACCCAGATCTCAGACATGCCTGAAGGTACACAATGTAATTATATTACGTCGTGGTGTTTTAAATTTTTGGTTGGTTTATACAAATGGTAGTCTGCAGTGAAGTATGAACTCAGTCCTATGAGGTGGTCCACCCAAGATTCGACCACTATATATGATCGGTACACAAAGGCCAACCACACCACCTTGAGAGGTATGAATTGCCAAAGCTATGGGTTTGGACTTCATACAAGATATTGCTCTTCCACTTATTGAGGCAACATTAATCACAGCAGATGCACCTGTTGTGCTGTGTGCTATTTGAAAGAACAATAGCCTTGAATGGCCGATTTTAGATACTGTAAAGGAATTAAAGGCTAACGCCGAATAAGGTTCAATCAACACGCTTGTCTTTATTCAGGGGCCACAATCCCGGCCCGCCCTTAGGCTTAGGAAAACCGGTCTATTTGCTGCACTATAATAATACTATAATGATACACCCAGTCTGCTAGCTCTTCCGGCGGACGGCCCCTCGTCTCGAGGTCCAGCGGATCTGCTCTCGTCTGATGTATCTTGTTAGTACATCTGCTCGGCTGAGCTCCAACTCGCACATCCCCCCCCGCCCCCGTTTCCCGTTCCATTCTGTCCTTTTATACTCCCCTCCTCACACCGCGACGTCACACCCCAAGTCACACCCACTTAGTCCCAAATAAGGCAGCTTCCGCCAATCGAGGCGCCCCCGGTGTTTGCCGTGCGCACTACATCTGAACTCTCCGCCGGATAGGCTCGTCTCTCCCCGCAGCATGAGTCTAACTCGTCTCGAGGTCCGGCGGATCTGCTCTCGTCTGGTGTATCTTGTTAGTACATCTGCTCGGCTGAGCTCCAACTCGCACATCCCCCCCCCCCGTTTCCCGTTCCGTTCTGTCCTTTTATACTCCCCTCCTCACACCACGACGTCACACCCCAAGCCACACCCACTTAGTCCCAAATAAGGCAGCTTCCACCAATCGAGGCGCCCCCGGTGTTTGCCGTGCGCACTACATCTGAACTCTACGCCGGATAGGCTCGTCTCTCCCCGCAGCATGAGTCTAACTCTTCACTATTACACTCCTCCCACCTTATTTACAACCACCGTACGATCTAGCAGCCCAACTTATGTTAAGGTAACATCGACTTCCTAACAGGTTGACATCTTCATAAACAACGATTTTTTTTTTTTGTTCTTATTACTTGTAGTAACGTCACAGTATGCTGATTTACAGGGCAACAGGCCCGTCCTACCACAGGGGTCCTAATTAACGACGACATCACATTCATATGCACTTACATCTTCCATCACATCTTATTAACGGTATAATAATCGTCCCGCCTGGCACACCAGACATTCCTCTTATGATGACATCCTCCGGCTGCCACACTCCAGCTAGGTGACATCATGGTTATTCCGGCGGTATGCGGTAAGTTCTACTACTTGTTACTATGGTTTACTTATTTTAACACCAACAATCCTGGTACACTAATCTTCAACCACACCATACTCTGATAAGTGTCCCATAACTATATACACATATGTACAGCAAAGGTGGGTTATGACGGAGATTGACATCTACTAGCACCGGCCCTCCTGGCTCGTCTTGTCCTCGGCGGCGCTCCCTCCCGTCCTTCTGTCCCCAGGCGCCTCACCACCAGACGCCTGCGGCGGCAGATCTCGCTGTGCACTTTCCCGGCTTACCTGCAAAAACAGACACCGTAAGCACAGCTCCCTGACAGGTTCACGTCCCGCCCTACCTGTAAGACCTTTCCGGTGCTCTATATCTCCTCCCCATCTATTCCGATAGCATTTCTTTTATTCTCTCATCCAGTGATGGAGGCTTGCTGTCATCCCTTATTGCTAAAGGTAGTTGAACTGTACTCACCGGTCGGCGGAAAACTGTCTGGTAGAGCTGGTTCACCTGCACCAGGTCCTCACCCACCACGTCCTCCCAGCGGTGCTGACGCCCCGACACTGGAAACACCCTTCCCCACTCCGCGCCGGGTCGGTTGCCTTCCCTCCATCTCTCCGATGCCGCCTGCCCCGCCTCCAACCAGGGAATAGAGACAGGGTAATTGGGAAACCCGTCCCCCACGCCGGCCATAGGTCTTTGCAGCTGACCCCAAACGTCCGGTCCAATTGGTAGGACCACCGGCGGTGGTGGTGGTGGGGGTACCGTCAACCCCGTTGAAGGTCCACCTTTCTCCGTACCGGTCTTGGGGCATGATGTTCCTCTCTCTGCCATGGACTCCTCGCCGCTGGAAGGCCAATATTCCTGTCCCTCCAGCTCGCGTGTTCTCTCTCTCTCAGCCCACCACCTGTCCTCCTCCTCCTCCTTCTGGCGCTTCTCCCTATCTCTCTCCCGGCATCTCTTCTCCTCCCTCTCCTGCTCTGCTCTCTTTTCATCGCGGCACCTCCTCTCCTCCTTCTCCTCCCGCCGCCTTTTTTTCTTCCCTCTCCTCTTGCAGTCTAGCCTCCTTCCTCCTCCTCTTGTCTTCCTTCTCCTCAGCCGCTTTCAGCTCCTCCTTCCTCTTTTTATCCTCCCTCTCCTCCGCCAGCTTTCTCTCTTCCAGCTTCTTTTCTTCCCTTTTCCTACACTGTTCCCTCTCTTCCTCTGCTTTCCTCTCTTCCCGCTTCTTCCTTTGATCTCTTTCCTCCACCACTTTCCTTTCTTCCCTGTGCCTCCTCTGCTCTTTCTCCTCGGCGGCTCGTTTCTCCTCCTTCTTTCTCTTCCTCTCGTTCTCCTCCAACGCCTTTTTATCCTCCAGTCTTTTCCTCAGCTCCTTCTCCTCCTCCTCTTTCTTCTTCTTTCCATCCCCCTTTTCAGTGCTCGTCCTCCCCACCTCTTTATCTGCACGCCCCTGAACTGTCTCCCCCGCTCCTGGCGTCTCCCGCTTGTCTGACGCCTGACCCTGGCTTCCACCTGGCAGTTCCGCGCACACCGGGTCCTCTCTGGCTGGCTGCAGCAAGGAGGCCTCCAGCGCCTTCAGGGGTCCTCCGATAAGTGGAAGGTTTCGGGGTGGAGTCCTGCCTCTCATCACTACTGGACTCCGGTGTCGATTGGCTGGCCTCTGACACCCGTCGGAGGTAGTCCTCCTTCTTCACCTGCACCTGCTGGGTCAGCTCCCCCTTCTTCAAAGGCAGGCGTGCGCCCTTCTTTGGACTAGACACCGGTGAGCTCCCGCCCGCCACCACAACGGTTCGCGCTGGACCCTGGCTGACTCGCTGTGGCAACGCCTCGCTCTTGTCGCTGGCCACCGCCTCCATCGAGTCCATAGTGGTCGTTTCCGCGGCGGTACGATCCGCCGGTCCCTTTGGTGGCTCCCTCTGGATGGTCCTTGCCTGGCTAGTTGCCAGCATCCTCTCTTCCGCGCCCAGGACCCTGCGCTTCGCTGCCTCGTCCCCCAGCTGGGCCAGCTCCCTATCCATCCGTTCGATCTCCCGGTCAATCGCCCCCTCCGACTGGGCCGGGCTAGGCTTGGTGCAAGGGGTCGCCTGTTGGGAGTCAGACCGATGCACCGGGGACGTCAGACAGACATTACCCCAGGACAGTAGGCGGCTTAGCGATGGTGGGGTCCTCTCCTGAGGTGCCAAAGCGCCGGGAAATCGGCCTCCCCCGTGCATTCCCTTCGCTCCCGAGGAAGCCGGCGGCGAGACCATCGCCAAGATCGGGTGATCCACTCGTAGCTACATCGCCGCCAGCCACTCCCTGTGCTGCTGCACGCTCGGCCCCTCCGAGGTCCTGGCTTCCTTTTCTCCTGGCCCCGCTCCAGCCGCAGTAGTGGGCTCTCCTGCCGATGCTACTGGTACCTCTAGGGTGTCCAGGTCTCCAGCCGCGAGCCTGCTTCCGCAAAGATTCTTCCACTGCCCCCGCCTGCGTCACCGCAGACTGCGTCGGCTCCTCTGCCTCACTCTCCTTTCTAGCCTTCTTGGCTACCACCGGCTTGGGCGCCCGGGGTGATTTCTTGGGCGATGGGCCCACCCTCTCTGTCAGGGGTACGTCATCCTCATCTCCCCCTATCGCACATACTGACTCCCTTTTCCAGCTACTCTCACGGGACGAGGAAGGCCCCCTCTTCTCTCCCCGGGCCCGGTGACCGGAACCGGCGGTTGCCGTGCCCCTTGTCGTGCTAGGCACCACTACCACACTCGCCAGCGCCGGTTGGGAAGAATGCTGCGACTCCCCGCTCTCGTCTTCTTCCTCCGCCTCCGAGGGGGACGGTTCCGACAGCTTCCGGCGGTACACGATTTCCACTGGCTCCGGCACGTTCGAATAGACGCTCCATGCGTGGGTAGGGTGCTTGGCACACATGTGCTTCCACATCTCCTTGTGGCGTTTCCCTCGCACCTGAAGCTCACACCCGTCGGCGGGACAGTCCAATCCGGGCCCTGCACCGGCATGGAGCGTCAGGTGGCGTTTCAACGTGTCCAGCCGCCACGTGGTGACCACACAATCCGGCTCCGGGCACCCATACCGCTTCTTGCCAGGTGACTTCTTCCTGGGGGTCTTCTTCTTCTCACCTTTCTTCCCCTTCGTGTCCTTCCTAGGGCCCATTTCTGCCGAGAATTCGTGATATTTGTTGTCGCCGCCGCCACGCCGATTGTGCTCCAAAGGTCTCCAGTTAGAATAAGGCCGCGGGCCTCGTTCTGGGCGGTGACCTCCTTCTCGTGGAAATAGGTCACGCCTCCTCGTGCCTGCGTTTCTTATCCAAGACGATATCTCTCACCCGCATTGACATGGCGTGCCAACTCTCCTCTCCTGTCTTCCAATAGCAACGATCCCCCTCTGGAGGTGGCTCCAACGCCGGAACCCAACGCCGTACTTTCCTCTCTCTCGGTCTGAAGAGGACCCACTCCCCCTCCTTATTCCCATTGTCTAGCAGTTCCTCCCAGCGCGGATCAGGGACTGGGTCAGAGCCCCTGTTATACCTTCCTCCCACCACACAGGAGTCTTCCCGAACTATGGGGCCACCGTGGCCTTTTCCCTTTCTCTTCTTTCCAGGGCAGATGGAACCTCCCTCAGGTAAGTTTCTCGGCCCCCCGCCTTTTCCTCCGCCTATCGGATTAGAGGTTAACCCCCTCACACCTGATGGTTTCTCCCATGTAAGTATTTCCATTGTACAAATATGTGCCTCAGTGGTCCTTATACTGTGTTCTTTCTTTTCCAGGTTCCATGGAATATAGGAAGCAAAAAGACGTCTTCCAAGTCCGCCCCACACCTCGTCTCCACCTTGCCTCATGACGTCACAGCCAGCAAGGCGGGAAAGGGACAAGTACCCGGATCTTCGCTGGAGCCCGGCAGAGACGGCCCGGAACGCAGCACCCAAACAGTTTCCCGCTCCTGACTCCAGCAAGGAGCCTTCTTCAACAGATCCCTATGCACCACCTTCTTACTTTTTCCTTCCTGAATCTCATAAACAGGGCCCCATAGCACCCTACTGAGGACCCACGGCCTAGTGTAAGGCAGAAGCAGCTTAGAAGATTTCCCTTTTTCTCTCCTGGGCACCAGGTAATACACTTCTAAGGCTTCCCCCCGGGCCCATCTAGAGTAGGATCTCTCCTGCCATCTCACACTAGCACCCGACTGCTCCCTAGCGTACTGGTGGGCCTGAGCCATCCTATATTGCATCTCTGCCGCGAAGTCCCGTGGGTCCGCTGAGTAGGGTACCCTCCCCTCTGGGTAGAGCAGCGCCAGAGGGGCTTGTGTCTCCCGCCCCAGCATAAGGTAGTTCGGTGTCTGATAAGTTGATGCCTGCACTGAAGACCTATACGCCGACATCACAAATGGTAACTGCAGATCCCAATCGGTGTGGTTACTCTCAACGGTCATAGCCAACATGGCTTCCAGGGTCCTGTTAAACCGCTCCACCAGACCGTCCGACTTCGGGTTGTACGGGCACGTTCGCGTCTGCGCCGACCCCAGTAGTGTCTGGACTTCTCTAAACAGAGCCGATTGGAAGTTCCGCCCCTGGTCAGAATGTACAACGGCCGGCGGCACACCACCTCAGTCAAGAACCCCCTAGCCACGGTTGCTGCCTCCTGATCCGGCAGGGCCACCACCTCCGCCCAGCGGGTAAAGTAGTCCATTACTACTAGGATATGTTTGTTTTCCCTAGGTGTCTTGGGTAGGGGGCCCAGCAGGTCCATCGCCACCCGCTCGATGGTCCACCCCACAGGTTGGTGTTTCATCATAGCTCGGGGTGGATTAGTGGGTTTCTTCCTATGCAAACAGGCCGTGCATGCCGCACACCACCGAGTCATATCCCTCCTGTAGTCAGGCCAGTAATATTTCTGTTGTAGGCGCCGGATAGACTTGTCGCGGCCAAAGTGACAGGACAGGGGTGACCCGTGTGACTCTCTCATCACCTCTTCCTTGCGACTGGCTGGTACCAGGATCTGAAAAGCCGACCGGCCACCGGGTTCCCACCAGATGCGTCCAAGGCACCCAGCCCCTATCTCCAGCCGCCCAAGCTGGGCCATAAGTGCCCTCACATCGTAAGGCTGTCTAGCCAGGCCGTCGTCACCGGGGGCTTCCTTTTCCCCCGAAACCCAACACAGGACCTAAGCCAGGAGCGGATCATCCGCCTTCTTCCACCCGGCCCCGCTCCCGTCCTCCACCGGCCCTTGGGAACGGGTTACTACCCAGCAACAGTCACCGGAGTGTTCCCCCGCCGGTCCCCAGCCGCATTGTGTACAGGGCCGGCGTGACAACCCGTCCGTGTTACCGTGCAGTCTACCGGGCCAGTGCTCTATGGTGTAATGATAGGTCCCAATTAACTGTAGCCATCTTGCCACCTGTCCCTCCGGCTCCTTAAAGCTCAACAACCACCGCAGCGCAGCGTGGTCTGTACGTATCTTGATGTGCCGGCCTACCAAATAGTGACGGAACTTCTTGAGGCCAAACACGACAGCCAGCATTTCCCTTCTAGTTACACAATAGTTCCACTCCGGCTTGGTTAAGGTCCGGCTGGCATACGCTAGAGCTTTTTCCCGACCATCCTGGTCTTGAGACAACACCACCCCGAGGCCCATGTCGCTGGCGTCGGTGTCCAGCGTTAGGGGACCCTCTCCGGCCGGATATGCCAGAATGGGGGCCTGTACCAGTTTCATCTTCAGGGCATGGAAAGCTTCGGCACAGCTTCTGTCCCAATGAAACTCCTTGTTCTTTTCCGTGAGAGTGTAGAGGGGCTTGGCCACAGCCGCGAAATCAGCCACAAACCCCCTGTAGTACCCGCACAACCCCAGGAAGCTCCTGACCTCCGATATTGAGGTCGGCGTAGGCCACTCCGCCACTGCCGAGACCTTCTCGGGGTCCGTGCCCACCCCCCTCTCATCTACCACATGTCCCAGGAAGGCTACACCAGATCTAACCAACTGACACTTCCCCAGCTTTACCTTTAGCCCTGCCTGTTCCAGGTGTTTTAAGACTCCCTCCAACCAATGGAGGTGAGTTCCTAGAGCTGGGCCGAAGACAATGATGTCGTCCAGGTAGACCAAACATTGGGACCATTGCATACCCTCCGTCACAATCTCCATCAGGCGTTCAAACGTGCTCGGAGCGTTGCAGAGGCCGAAGAGCATCACCTTGAAGTGATAGAGACCTCTATGCGTGGAAAATGCTGTTTTCTCCCTGTCCGCCGGATCGACCTCCACCTGCCAGTAGCCGAATGCCAAATCCAACGTCGAGAACCAACAAGCCCCCGCCATGGAGTCCAGAGAATCGTCGATTCTAGGTAGGGGGTACGCATCCTTGACTGTAAGCTCGTTTACTTTCCGGTAGTGCACGCAGAAGCGCATGCTGCCATCCTTCTTCTTCACTAAAACCACCGGGGAAGCCCAGGGCCCGTGGCTCTTCTCTATCACCCCCTTCTCTAGCATGGAGTCCACCTCGGCATCCACTATCTCCCGGCGGTGGGGTGCAAAGCGTCAAGGGGGAAGTTTCACAGGCAGTGCCGTTCCAGTGTTGATGCGGTGGGAGACCAGAGAGGTACGCCCCAACTCTCCGGCGGACAGCTGGAAAGCCCCCCTCCGGCGGAGGAGCATCTCTACCCAAGGGGCGACCTCCTCCACTGGAGACTCCCTCAGCAACTCCACACACCAGGCAGGAGGATCACCTCTCCCCGTGTCCGCCGTGACAACCCTCACCGAGTCTTCCTGTTCCGTCAGGTGCGGCACCTCCACCCCGTCCAGAGTGGCCAGACTCATGCCCTCGTACAGAGTCACCGGGTCCTGACCTGGGTTAAAAAATAAGATTGGAACCATGGAGTTGTCAGGGCTTACCAGTGTACGCCCTACCCTGAATCCCCGGTTCAGCTCGACCCCCTCTAGACCCTCTACCACCTCGGTGCGTCCGGGCGCCCACCGGCCCTCCACTACGGTTTCCTGCCGGCCTGGCAAGGCAGTCGTGGCCCGACCCACTACTCTACACCGGGTGGTGCAGAAGTCAGCCCACAGTAATCTCTCGCCGGCCAGATCTACCACCGCCCTCTCCTGTCGTACAAACTCGGCACCTAATATCCCCTCCGCACCTATATCAGCCACCAGGAAGTTAATAGTTTGATCCGCCTCCCCTCCCCTTAGCGAGGTGGTTACTTTCCCTTCCACCTCAATCGGAGTGCCATCTGCCGTCGTTAGCCGCCCATAATGCTGCTGCAAGGCCCCCGGAGACCCCGCTCCGTGCCACCACTTAGCAGACAACAGGTTAACTGTCGCCCCCGTGTCCACCAACAACTGAATATCCTTCCCCCACAACTGCCCTGTGAGCTCCAACCCGTTTCCCGTGCGTTCCCGACGCCCCTTCCACTCTACCGGCCTTTTAACAGAGGCCTCTTCCTGGCCGCCAGAAGAGGCCCCTACCAGTTTCCCGACACCTGGTTTACCTATGCCGGCTGATTGCCCGCAGATGTCCCCTCTCTCGCTACCCTTGCTTTGAACTTGGGGCAGCTCCTCCGGAAATGTCCCTCCTCACTCAAAGCAGCCCTTCGGTCTCGACGCCGTACGGGTCCTCATGGCGCTCTCCTGGAACTTCGCTTCCATGGTTGACATAAAGGCATCCAGCCTTGTTTTCAGCCAACCTTCCATGCCCGGCCCAGGGGGGGCAGCCGCCAGCGCCGGGGGATCCTCTACCGCTCTCACCCTACTGTCTGACAGCTGATTGTCGTCCAAAAACGCCTGTCCTTCCACTGCCGTTTCCAGCACCTCCGACAACTTCCTGGGCCTGGTCTGAAATATCCATGCTTTTAATTGAGGATCCCATAGACTATCAAGGAACCTATCCTTAGCCATCGTATCCTGAGTGGCCGCATCCGCTGCAGGGTACGCTAGCCTGGTCAGGCGTGTGATCTCATCTGCCAGGATATGCAGAGACTCATTCTTCTGCCTATATCTAGTCCTCCACAAGGCCTTATAGCTTTCCACCTGATTCGGCAGCTGAAATCTGTTGACCAAAGCGCCCCGTAGATCCTCATACCCGCCAGCGCCAGAAGGGTTCACCGCCGCAAGCAGGCAGCGGGCCACACCAGACAGACTTATCCCCAGGAAAACTCCCACTTCCTCCGCTGTCCACCGATTGGCTTTAACGCACAAATCGAAATGTGCCAGAAATTCGTCCAGGTTAGTCGTACCGTCAAACTTCCCTGGCATCACAGCCGGCTTCTCGACCCTCCTGTTGTCTCCGCCGCCCCCTGACGGCCGAGAATCCCGCTCCCCGAGACCATCGGACGTGCCATCCCGCAGGGGCTGCCATAGGTCGTCAACTCCTAGCGGGTGTTGGCGGTACGGTGTTTCATAAAACCGGGCCCTCTGCTCGCCATCCGCGCTTTTCACAGATCCACCGGTCCCGCCGGTCACCACCGTTCCCGACTGACCCCCCCTACCCCCCTGGGGCTCCAACAACCTCCAGGCGCGCTCCGTCGCCCCTCCTGTCATACCCCGCTTCCATGACTCATAAGCCTCCTGAAACTGGTCCTGGACCCCTTCACGGCGGTCCGCCGGGGGATCCCGTATCCCACTTTCCGGTGTCCGCTCCCTATTATCGCCTGCCAGCGGGCGTCTCAACAGGATGCCCTCCTCCAACACATCAAGCAGGCTACCACGCCGCCCTGCCCCCAACGCCTCCTCCAGGCGAGTCCTGGTCTCACTAGGCCCCAGAGTCCTTTTTCGCCGCCATCCTTTATCTGCCCCGCCGCGTGAGTTCGAAACCGGGCCACCCGGAACAACACCGCTGTCACCACTGTAAAGGAATTAAAGGCTAATGCCGAATAAGGTTCAATCAACACGCTTCTCTTTATTCAGGGCCACAATCCCGGCCCGCCCTTAGGCTTAGGAACACCGGTCTATTTGCTGCACTATAATAATACTATAATGCTAGCTCTTCCGGCTGCTAGCTCTTCCAGCGGACGGCCCCTCGTCTCGAGCTCCGTCGGATCTGCCCTCGTCTGGTGTATCTTGTTAGTACATCTGCTCGGCTGAGCTCCAACTCGCACCCCCCCCCCCGTTTCCCATTCCGTTCTGTCCTTTTATACTCCCCTCCTCACACCGCGACGTCACACCCCAAGCCACGCCCACTTAGTCCCATATAAGGCAGCTTCCGCCCATCGAGGCGCCCCCCCCCCCCCGTGTTTGCCATGGGCACTACATCTGAACTCTCCACCAGATAGGCTCGTCTCTCCCCACAGCATGCGTCTAACTCTTCACTATTACAGTACTAAGTAGCTAAGGTGGTCGAGGCATGAAAGGTTGACTCTAGGAACTAAATGTGTCTTGATTATGAAAAATATCGAGCATTGATATAGAGTACAGGGTTTCTATCTTTATTTAGTATGCATCACATTCATTAGTTTACAAGTAATTCGATCTGAAATAGTAAGCTATACACATAATATCAAGGGTGTGATTAGAACACATCTAAATATCCAACAGCAGCAACAACAGCAAAAACATAATAGATCTATGTTACTTAAAGTAGAATCCTTTACAGTCCATAATAGATAACAAGAAATGCCTTTTATAATAAAGTGTGTAAATGTGGTTGAAGTCTTGAAATTCACAGACTTGGTCATAATCTACAAAAAAACAAAACATTATCTATTTATTATCTTTGTCTTCAGGTAGTCACGATCCATCCCATCATAGTGCATTGCCATGCAATTGGAATGCTCTTCATAAAAATGTGTAAGTTGGGGTTGCCGACATTTAATCAAAACACACAATACATGACTCTTTCTTACCCTTGCTATGAGGAGGCCATTTCTTAAGGCACTACAACTGCACACAGCCACTACGATTCAAAAACCAAAACTTAGTGCCAGTGATTGTAGGTAGTGCCTTACGACTGCTATGTACGACTAAGACTTATAAATGTGAGTTTGGTAGGGCAGACATAGTACTGCATCTACAGCATAGTCACTAAGATAACTTGAGGGGCCCCACTACGATTTGAAGGTGAGCAGTCGTAGTGTGTTAAGAAATGATCTCCAGATATTGATGAATCATCTTAAGTTTATTTCAATTCAGAAATATCCAGCAGACGAGAGAAAGTGGCATAAGGTATACATGTGATTGTGATTTTGAATGTATGAAAGAATACTCTATGATTAGCTTGGGGTTGAACGTGGTGTATATCTCAGGGGGTATTATGTTTAACTTCGAAATTTATCTTATAGGAAGTTCAACACAGGGGTATGTTCCCGGGGTATGTTTCACAACAGGCAACCATTTGCCCCCCATATTCTGTCTCAAACAATCATCGATTGTACGATTTGTCCATGAGTATTAAGTTAGCAATTGCATGATATTTGACTGTTAGAAATCATGGAAAAGAGTCTTGAGCTCTTCAAAACTACAGTAGAAATAGAATCATCGTGTACACATGTACTCAAACCCTGTCTAATGCATTGTGAACAATTGGCACGATTGTTTGGTAATGAGACAGAGCAGGGCGGGAATACTCCCCTCCTACCGGGACGCTCCTGCGCTTCACCTGACGGTGGTGCCACCACCCACTGTGTAAGGAATGAACACTACTGCACATCCCTCTTTTCGCGCCGCTACCAACAGAAGGATGTCTGGAAAGACCCTCAGAAGTAGTTTTTAGGATGTGGTTACAATAGGGGGTAGGAAGGGTTTGTATATACAATATACACAGGGAGGTGCATTCCTTGACACCATCTTACAAGGCTGAAATTGTTCTCTTTGTTTTCCACTTCATGTTTCAGGTGATCTCAAATTCTTCTGATGACACATACCGAATTGGATTGCTATACTATGTGTCTTTGTATAATAATCCTGAAAATTAAGAAACCCATTTAATGTTTTATGTAAGTGCCCCATAGTAGAGAACTCCACATTTCATATTAAACTTTCATGAACTCGTCCATTTTAACAGTTTAGTGTGAAAGATTGTGTGTAAGATATAAGCGTCAGGACGGAAAATCTACAATACTTGAAAAGCAAGCGTTCTTAGCATCATGATCGACATCCTTTGTTAATGCAAAAATTATCATAGAATTGGCAATACTAACTCAGTAATTGAGTTGAAACTGGGGTCATGTGTACATTAATCATGACACATTATTTATGTTATTAATGTCTATTCACACTTCAAAGGTGCCTCGCCTTTCTGACCCCTGACCAGAGTTAACCAACACTCTGCGTGTTAACTTAATTCATGACACTTCCTGTCATCTTACCTATCAGCATTAGTCAACTGCCCCATTTTCTAAGAATTTGCCGTTAGCTCTATCTCTAGACAAGTCTGTGTTTGCCTTTTCAAACTCCTACATAAGTTCATGTCGACGGTACTACTTTTTCAAATATGATTTATAAATTGTATCAATTAGCGCAATTAAGATAAAGAGTCTAATGTAAGTCTTGACATCTCTTTCAGTAATATAGAGCTGTAATATATTTATAAAGCATCATGTTGCTGTTTGCATATGTGATATTGCTGACATTACAAGGTTTATTCACCCCAAAGGCTCTAGGGTAGCATGGGCGAGTCAACTGGCATTACTGCATTGCTGCATCATATTGAGAACTGACTGTTATATGATATGAAACATCAGGCACTGCTCTTTTTTTACATGTGAAAAGCACCTACCTGCTGTACATGCATTCATGAAACACACGATGTTGCCGGTGATCATTGCCCTGAATGCTATCCGAGCTAGGACTGGCCTCTGTTTTTCTGACATAGCTCCCAACCCCCCAAGAACGATCCCTATAGACGATAGGTTAGCAAATCCACAGAGGGCATATGTGGATATTATAGTGGACCGGGCCTGTTTGAATGAAAAACAAAGTTTGAAGTTTAAGTTACAAAAGCAATCGTAGTTTTTGAAAGTAATTAGGGCCAAATTCCGAATCCAATACATGTACTTGTTCATTTTGATAGATTCCTTAAAATACAAACCCCGTCAACTACCATCCTCAAAATGTATCAGCATTTATGGTAAAATAGTTTGTGCAACCTACCCCTCCCGTAAAAAAGGTAAAACGAGTTTTCCATCAGCCCTATACATGTATCTCTTTGCACTACCCACAGTTCTTACCGACAGCACACCTCCAGAGAGTATCTGCCCCGTTTCCTCTAGGATGATATTACCACCTACTGACGTCCAGATACCTGTATATGCGTCCAGGACTTTCTTATTTTCAATAAGCTTTCCCAATTCTGCATATGCCACGAACTCATTGATAAATATCTTGAGGCCGATCATCTCTGCCACCTTGCGGCAATCACTGACATCAACTCCCATCACAAAGGCAAATGGCCACATCACATAAGAACAAATCAACTGAAACACAAGGGGTCAGATGCATTTGTGGCATCAGTGGCGTTTATAGCTATTAAACAGGCAGGCATAGTTTTTTATTTGGTTTCTTTTCATAAATGCCGCTTCGAAATCTAGCTTTATTTCAGCCTTGTGGGCGTCAAGAAAGGTCAATGATACGTTTCTGGTAATATTCACATTGATATCAATTCACATTTCAAGTTGACACTTGTAAAGGGTCCATGGTATTGAGGTCAATCAAGAGGCAAATGCATGTTGGATTTAGATATCCATTTTGGATGGTACTAAATTATGGTGGGCCACTTCCGCCGGTATTCTACACATATTTAAAGTATCATAGACTTTCATACTAGGTTTGAAAAGCATTGACCAACCTGAAAAGTGAGGACGGGGTAGTCGGGCGGCACTAGGCCCACCCTGGCACCGATCCACTCCAGGGTGGCGTTAACAAAGGCCAGGAGGGCCATGAAGGCCAGTAGGTTGGCTGCTATGTTAGCCACCAGACTGATAGCTGCAGACGCCCCTGATGACGCCGCCTCAATCATGTTCTGCTGAGGACTATTTGGAAACAATGCATCATATTTGGAGTTTAAACGGGATTTAAAATCAAATTAGGCCTATATGTTGATACATCATTATCATATTTGAAGTTTGATTACATTTCAAAGTTATGATCTTAGTGGACTTGTAAAGTACACAGTATATTGTATATTAAACCACAGTGGGCAAGGAGAACAATAGATTTCACACCTCTTATATATTGCATACAGACTGAGGTTTAAGCTGGTTATTATACTTGGACAGTCTTGAAAGGGGTGTACAGCACAGGGGGTCTATAAGGCCCCTGTGTTATATATCGCTTACAACACTGTCCTCGTACAATAACCCCTACTTACTATGCTATAACCTATCAATATTCCAGTGCTGAAGATCTTTTTTATCTCAGAACTTTTACATTGATGGAAGCCCCGAAGGATAAGAATTAAAGAAAAACACAGTTCATAATACTATAGGGCTTTGATGACATTGTCTTTTGTCCTACAGGGTATAAAATTGTATATAGGGCATTAAAATATTCATGAGGCACTCACGCTTTCTCCATGGTGAAGGTTTTTCCTTCAGTTTTGGGGTTTTGCGTCTCGGGGCAGGAGAGTTTAGACATGGCCAGGGCAGCAGGAGCCGCCATGACAGATGCCGTGATGAGATGATTAGCTGCCACCTGGTGAGGAAGGTAGGCAATTCAATGCTTCACCACACAGATTATTTTATAGGCCTATTCATACTTTTTTTCACTGGTATTTCTAATAGCAATTCTCAGCTTTTATTTCTTCGATTTATTAAGTTTCACATGGAATTACAATAACTAAAAAAAATGTATATTTAAGGTGAGAATAATATAGGATACAAGTGATTTCTCACCCCAAATAGGATGTAGGATGCCATAACAGAACCAGCAATGGTGGCAAATCCTCCTGTCATGACAGCGTGTAGTTCTGACGCTGTCATATCGTCAATGAAGGGTCTGATCAGCAGTGGGGCCTCAGTCTGTAGGATAAAGTGATATAGTTAAATCCCCGGATTATATCAAAGCATAGAAACTCAGTCTGCCAATAGGTATATGTACAAAGTGCCATGAGATTTTTTTTTCTTTTATTCACATAGATGTATCTTAGAAAGGCGTAGGGGATATGGCCCTGACTTAATATAAAGTAAACAATAATACTTAACTGAGGGAAGCTTTGATTTAAAACATGACCTTATAGTGCATATTGAACCAACAAACTGTGATGACTTCACAACTCATGGAGTATTGCAGCAGCGTACCTTAAGCCCCCCCCCCCCCATGCCATATGGCACTCCTGTAGCTTTACAATAGATCCATGTGAGAAATTGAATGTGTGCTCTTATGTATTTATGGTGAAAATGCCCTCTAACCAGAGGCAGCATGACATAGCCTTTTTGGGCTTCTACATAGTATATCAGTTCCAGCCATTATTCCTTCCTAGTCTATGCCATTGTGTTATCAACTGCAAACCATACAACTAACCTGTCCAATGAAGATATTGCCAGCTGCATTGACAGATTCTGGAGCTGTGGTACCTAGAGTGACCTGCATCACCCAGGCCAGCTTCATGATGACCAGCTGCATCACCCCCAGGTAGTAGAGGATGGAGATGGCGGTAGAGAAGAAGATCACCACAGGTAACACCTACAATTCAACTTGGATTTCAATTTTTCATTCCAAGTGCACTTCTACGTTCTAACGGTTTGCAAGAAGCAAGGGAGCTGCACATACACTCTCGGTCACAATTGTAAATGGGCTATAAATACCCCTGTAAGTACGCAGTACAACCACCTGTACCTACACCAAAATGCCCTTCTAGTATGTAGGTTCATGCCTATACAACAACTACGCCTGCACATGTTGGAGAATAAAAAGCAGTCTACTGAATACCTACGTGGTGGGGCAGTCAGTGTAGCTGTATGTAGGGGTTATTGTACGAGGACAGTGTTGTAAGCAATATATAACACAGGGGCCCCCTGTGCTGTACACCATTCTCAACACTGTCCAAGTATAATAACCAGCTTTAACCAGCTTAAATTTCAGCTGTATGAAATATATAAGCAGTGTGAAATACATTGTTCTCTGTGCCAACTGTGGTTTAAATATTGATACATTTTCAAAATTTACTATTTTTTTTGTGCATATAGAAATAGTAATTAAGTATGCCGTTCTCAACTTTACATGTCTTTAGCTGTTAATATGCGACTTCCCAAGAACAATCTGGCTGGTGGATGCTGTTATATCCCTTATTACAGAAGAGTGGAGAGCCTAGTGGAGATGATCTTTATTCAATGATAAATTGATTAATTATATCATCAACCACGCTATCAAAATACCTTAAAGGCGAACATGTGTTCCTCGTAGCTGTCTCCAAACACAAACTTGGACCCTGCATCAGTATGGACAAGGAATTCTGACACTCGTTCTCCCAACCATTTGAATGCCTGCAACAGAGAACATGTTCAATAGATTGAAGTTTACCAGGAACCTTCGAACTGATACTATCAGTTATACTGGCTCGAATTAGCAGGGAAAATGCATCACTGTTTATGACTTTAAAGGATAGAGTAATATACCTCAAATCCAAATGATGTCCTGAGGGTGAGTAGGGCAAAGACAAATTGGATGCCGAGGCCCCAGCAAACAGGCCGCCAACGAACCTAATTTAATCAATGGACGAATTGGTGATTGAATGGTGATCAGTACAAGAATCTTTCCTGATGACAAGTTGAAGATCAATTGAATAAAAAGCTATTCAAAACTATTCAATGATGATTAATTAAGTTAAGCAAGATGAACCAGCTTTGGTAGGTTGTCGACGAATTTGATCATCATCGACATGTTGCCTATATGCTTTGCAACCACCAGATCAGATTGGAGACCATTGCCTTCTTGTTTGTATTTAAAGCATATAATCTGGGATTTGGTTATACAAAAAAAGGCATAACTGCTATTGTCAAAACCAGTTAAATATTTGAAATACCTTGGCTGGATTGCTAGAGAAGACAAAGAGGATTATAATATAGATGACGTAGCCAAGGACAGATAGCAGGTTTCTGGGTTTGTGGAGAGCAATGTCCACCGCTATGTATACCACCACAAAGATGGCGAATGCTGCTATAAAGGTCCTAGAGGTGAATGAAAAATACCTATTAAAGTAGGTCATAGTCATAGGGAATGATTGATGCCAATACTCCTTTCCTGACATAAAAATGTATTAAGTAGTTTAAAAGTGTTGCTATTAATCAAGGGGGCACAACTAAATAGATTATAAGTAGAGTGACGTGAGTGATGCAATACAGTTGACACCTCTATGGATTTATAAGCAAGTATTTAAAGTGAAAAGATTTCAATAGCAGTAAAGATAACCTCTTACCATTTGAAGATTGCGAATCTAAGCCTTATAAAGTTCGTTATAGGCGAGAGGACCTTTTCATTGAAGGACTCCCCACACGTCTGATTGAACAAGGAAACACAGCACAGGAATATTGCCACACATGTGATCCATAAAAGACGAATCTGATCTTCATTTTCAAGTCTGCAACGAAAGTCATTCATAGTGACCTAGTTGAGTGTAAAATACCAGTATACACCTTTCACACAACACAAAAATTTCATTGATTTACTGGGTGAAATTGTGATAAGATACTCTTCCTATTTATATAAACGACCCAGGAAAGCCTACAACATATTTGAATACAAAGGTCCACATTATATGGGAGGGCACGGTAGCATATTGACAGACATGCCCAATAGAAACCTCAGAATACGTGCCTTCTGAACTAGAGGCCACCTGGTCCCTCACGTGTCATATGTCTTAGGCCGGGGGCTGATAGGGCCCACCATGCACCCCCCCACATCCGAACGCGACGGGTATTTTTTTTTATCCTTAGGGTCCCCTGAACAAGATTCAAGATGTTAACATTGATTATCTTGGGATGCACTACCGGTTTTGGCTCATTATCCATGTGCGGGTTCAGATCACTTTTGGGTCAATTTTTGTACCATGTTATTCAAGGGGTATGCTCAATCCCCAAGCTCTAAGACTATCTTACCTTGTCTGGATCCTGAAGCTGTTGGTCTTGTTGGAAAGAAGACATATTAAGCTTTTCATTAAGCCCTAATACATGTTTTTAAGTTCAGATTTCAGTGTACCTGACAGTCGGGAAGACGGAAGATTGAAATTACAAAGTTCCTTTTTTTTAACTGAAAATCTTAAATGCGCTCCAGATACATGTATAAAACTTGCCCTTATCCCCATCTAAGCACAATATCTAATATGATTTATGTAGGGCAAACCTTTCCGAGTAATATGAGACATTTTGCAGAATTCCTTGATGACTATGACACACGTTATTGCCTTGGACGCAAAGACACTACCTTGAGCCAATACGATGCTGTTCCATTTCAATAATCTCCCTCTTTATGTAAATGGATGTTTTTCCATGCTAAATCTTTATCAATTCTCCTGATTCCTATGCTAAAAAGAGTGCTGATTGAGAATATGCATGTTTCTACTTCATATAATTTAATGGCGAGGCTGTATATGGCCGAAATTCAAAATGGCCGACAATAGATTCAGATGTCACTTTGAATTACATAAATGTGCAGTCTAGAAAGTATCTGGTGGGTCCTACCCCCTATAAATCAGCTTAGTAGAATACAGTGCTGCATTTGTTTTTTTGCTAAGTGGTGTGGTTGCCTAGCAACAGCAGCTTTGCATAGCAACCAAGCCTAAAAATATGCTTGAATGCTCATATCTGCATGATTTCCTTTCAGCAACATACTCTGATGTAAACTTGTATATAACTCTTCTATGACTTCCATCATAAGCTAGGAATATAGGTGATAAAAGGTTGCTAGGTTGTGTGGTGGCCTAGCAATAGCAGTTTTGCATAGAAACAGTGTCTAGATTCATACCTGTAGGCATATACTATGTCTTGTGCATAGTCTCCCCTCAAGGACATAGTTCACTGATTTCAAATTGCATATAGCTCCCTTGTGCACATCACATAGTATGAACATAGGTAGAAATGATTACTATGTCATGTGGTTGCCTAGCAACTGCAGCTTTACATAGAACCCCATGTCTGATTCTATTCAGATAGTCACAGATAAGTGTATGGTCTCGCCTCAGGGATGTATTGCAACATATAGTTCCTAATAGTAGCATAGGTTGCGAAAGGGAACCTTGATGGTAAAGGGCATAGTTATGATTATGCTAGAGCATTGTTCAAATAGAATAAAGTTCTGGATAGGAACTACAGGCTTACTTACCCTTACTGGGAATGGTGAGTACTAGGATAATTGAACAGACCTCAGATAATCTTTTAAAGTAAACCTACAGTATTATGATTCTGAAGTGATCATTAAGATTCTGGCTTAGTTAAGAGGTCAGATCCCAGGAAACCAGTCTAGTTGTGTGAAATTGTTGGCCACAATAACACAATAGAACAAGGTAGTAAATGTGTGTTTGGATGATGTGAGGGTTGTTGTTGTTGTTATTCATTTATTTATCTCATGCATTCATACTCCCAAGATTGGATGTTTTACTTCATGACAGCTCAAGTTAGAATTGGGGGGGGGGGTATTTTCCCCCCAGATCCTGAATAGTTCACTTGACCTCCACTAGATGGGAGTTTGAGATCCAATCACATTTTATATTTTAAATATCTTTATAGGAGAGTCAGTGAAGCATTGGGGTGACAGGGTGCCCCTTGTGAGTTAGGGCGAAAACAGGGGATGATTGACTGGTAACTTCTTGTATCATGTCTCCAATATACAGGCCAGTTGCCAGCCAATTGTCTAGGATGGTCAGCTTGATCTTAATAGCTACTTGTCACTTTGTGCCTATATGTCAGATGTCATTGATAGTGGTCACACATGCAATAAACCTCCCATTAAGTATTCTGTCCATTTGCAGTTATGTATCCATCACAGTCATTCAATATACAATGCTTTCTTTCTCGCCCATATTAATTAAACCTTCCTGCAAAATGAATTACAGAGTTAGTGGTCAAGTCTGTGATTGCTGTTTAAAAGATGCAATAGATGACTTGGCACTGTGGTGAGCATCTCAATGTCCAAACCCTGGGTTATTTTAAAAGATGGCTATTAATTGTCAAAGGCAGGAAGATCATCTTCATTCATAGGATCCATGAGAAGAGAGAGACTGCAGATTATAGTGATGGTGACAGAATCAAAACAGTAGCTTTAAGTGCTTTCTAGATATGATAGGAGCTAGACCAATCCACCACAATTTCCACTGTGAGTGATGTGGAATAGTCTGTGTGCCAGTGGCCTTCAGTAGTTTTATCAGGGTCAACTAGTAATTCACTACACCAAATGTGTTGGGGATAATGAACTGCAACAGATCAACATGCCTTCTCAAAAGTGTCCAGAAGCATATTCACCAGCTGTTGGGATCACACTGTTATGAGAGAAGTTGAACCAGAATGTAATGTTCAGAGATATGTAAGGATGGATAACACTAGGCTCATGCTCTGAAGAGGTAACAGATGAAAGAATATCCTGAGAATAGTATAATTGTATTCCAATCCCTCTCTTACATTTTCTCAATATGTGATTGAAACCAGCACTGTCCAAGGTCAATGCAAATTCCACCTTGCACTACTTTCAGATAAGTAGGCTGCCCAAGGCTTTTGAGATAATCAATTAGGCATGCAGTACATTATGAGGCTGAGAGCCAATATTCTGTATTCTAAATGCGCATTATCAGTACCAGCAATGGTAAACTTTGATGATATGACAGTGGTCACATGAATTTGATATTGGGGGGAGTGAGGAGGGGACAGTTGTTAGGAATTACAATCCTGTGTAATCATGGATGATCTGAGATACATATGCATGAATATGTATATACAAAATAACACAGGGTGTGAATGTGGCAAATATTTTATCATTATCTCATCATATGGTGTCTGTCAATTAGATGATTTTAAAAGATAGATTTACATCAAGTACATGACCTTGCAACGTGTTATATGTGCTTCTATTCTGAGATGTGGACAGGGGAGCTATACATACAAGTTCTTGAGGTGAGACCATACACTTATCTGTGACTATCTGAATAGATTTGGACATGGGGTTCTATGTAAAGCTGCAGTTGCTAGGCAACCACATGACATAGCAATCATTTCTACCTATGTTCATGCTGTGTGATGTGCACAAGGGAGCTGTATGCAATTTGAAATCAGTGAACTATGTCCTTGAGGGGAGACTATGCACAAGCCATAGTTTATGCCTACAGGTATGCTATGCATAACTGCTATTGCTAGGCCACCACACAACCTAGCAACCTTTTATCACCTATATTCCTAGTCTATGATGGAAGTCACAGAAGAGTTATATACAAGTTTACATCAGGGGAGTATGTTGCTGAAAGGAAACCATGCAGATATGAGCATTCAAGCATATTTTCAGGCTTGGTTGCTATGCAAAGCTGCTGTTGCTAGGCAACCACACCACTTAGCAACAAAACAAATGCAGCACTGTATTCTGCTAAGCTGATTTATAGGGTGTAAGACCCACCAGATACTTTCTCGACTGCACATTTATGTAATTCAAAGTTACATCTGAATCTATTGTCGGCCATTTTGAATTTTGGCCATATATAGCCTCGCCATTAAATTATATGAAGTAGAAACATGCATATTCTCAATCAGCACTCTTTTTAGCATACGAATCAGGAGAATTGATAAAGATTTAGCATGGAAATCATCCATTTACATAAAGAGGGAGATTATTGAAATGGAACAGCATCGTATTGGCTCAAGGTAGTATCTTTGCGTCCAAGGCAATAATGTGTGTCATAATCATCAAGGAATTCTGCAAAATGTCTCATATTACTCGGAAAGGTTTGCCCTACATGAATCATATTAGATATTGTGCTTAGATGGGGATAAGGGCAAGTTTTATACATGTATCTGGAGCGCATTTAAGATTTTCAGTAAAAATAAAGGAACTTTGTAATTTCAATCTTCTGTCTTCCCGACTGTCTGGTACACTGAAATCTGAACTTAAAAACACGTATTAGGGCTTTATGAAAAGCTCATTATGTCTTCTTTCCAACAAGACCAACAGCTTCAGGATTCAGACAAGGTAAGATAGTCTTAGAGCTTGGAGATTGAGCATACCCCTTGAATAACATGGTACAAAAATTGACCCAAAAGTGGTCTGAACCCGCACATGGATAATGAGCCAAAACCGGTAGTGCATCCCAAGATAATCAATGTTAACATCTTGAATCTTGTTCAGGGGACCCTAAGGATAAAAAAAATACCCGTCGCGTTGGGATGTGGGGGGTTGCATGGTGGGCCCTATCAGCCCCCGGCCTATCTGTTCATTTTTTTGGAAAGAGAGTAGACGCCTCCCCATGTAGCAAGCCCGCTCGGGGCCAAATTGGTTTTACCCGAGATAAGGTGGTTCAAAGCGGGCAGTATTCAGTACATGGGTTGTAGGTTCGGCAGATGCTGGGTTTCCAGTCAGATCCACACAGGACAGCCCAAATCGGGCAAACCCACTTGAGCCCGTTGGGCTCCCAACGGGTTTTGTCCTCAGCATACGGTCTGGACCACATTGGGCCGCCCGATTTGGGCACTGGTCAGCTTTAAAATGGGCAACCACATTGGGCCCAGGATGGTTTCAAAATGGGCATCCCAAGATGGGTACTTAGCTGCATAAAGTCTTCCCAGTCTGGGGTGAGAGTGGGTTTGGACAGGGCAGCCTCATCTTCTGAACTGTTCTAAACTCTGTGATGAGTGTTCCCCCTCTCTCTCTCTTTTTTGTTCGTCCCTCCCCTATCCATCCCCTACCCCTTCCATCTCCTCCTCATTCCACTCAACCTGCCCTGCCCTTTCCCCCTCTCACCCCGCTCTGCCCTGCCCTTCTGTCACCCTGCCCTCCCTGGGCCTCCCTAGCCCACTTAAAAGGGTCTATTTCTCCTCTTTCCTATCCCCTCAGGATGTGTGTGGTGCACATATGCGCAGGCACTGACACATTTCTCTGTGAATTTGTGTAATGAGGATCTCGCCATGAATATGACCTTAGCTGTCGGAATGGCGTTAAACATCTATTACTCACTCACTCTCACTCCCAGCCCTCACCCTGCCTTGCCCTGCCCTGCTCTCACCCTGCCCTGCCCTGCTCTCACCCTTGCCCTGCCCTGCTCTCACCCTGCCCTCACCTGCCCTAGCCCTGCCATGCCCAGCTCTCACCCTGCCATGCCCTACTCCCACCCTGCACTGCCCTGGCATCTCCTTCGCTCACATGCCCTGCCCTGCCCTGCTCTCACCCTGCCCTGCCCTGCTCTTACCCTGCCCTGCTCTCACCCTGCCCTGCCCTCTCACCCTGCCCTGTCCTACTCTCACCCTGCACTGCCCTGGCATCTCCTTTGCTCACATGCCCTGCCCTGCTCTCACCCTGCCCTACCCTGCCCTCATCTCACCCTGCCTTGCCCTCTTCTCACCCTGCCCTGCCCTCCTCTCACCCTGCCCTGCCCTCCCCCCTCCCTTCCCTCCACCACTGCTGTAGGACACTTTCCCTATACCATTAATACACAGGTAGGTTCATAGTAGGGATCCAGATATTTCATGTAAAAGGCAACACTGACTAGTCCTGGAAAGAACAGCTTCATGTCTTTCTTTGTACTAGTAGGCTTGCAAGGTGTATTTGTGGTGTGGGGGCAAACAGGTCCCACACTTGGCCAGGTATAAGAGGACTATATATAGAGGCAATTGAGAAACCAAAAATATCCCCTGCCCCTGTAGGCCAGTCCATGGCAGACTCACTACAAAGTGGTTTCACAGCACTCCAGGCAGAATTCTACTACCCATACCAAACTTATTTCTTTTAGATATAGGACAACTGGAATAGACTACTAAATCAGATATGAAGTAATAATGTGCAGACTTTCTCATAGCTGGAAATACTTAGATGTTTCTAGTCAAAAGTGCAAATCAAGGTCATCTGAGTAGTAGTGGAATGGCAACACCATTTCTATTGCACTGAACTTGGAACAAGAGTAGATATGCAGAGGTACAGTCATTATGAACTTGAAGGCTCTCTTCTCTACTCCTACATAGGTAATTAGTGGGGGAAGATTGAGGCCAGAATGTCACTTTAATGAATCAAAGTGCCTTGTGTTGGCTGAATGAGTTTGATTCAAATGAATGGTACTGCTCTGCCTTTCCACTTGGGTAGATATTGCATTTACTGCTTTGGTGATGGGGGGGGGTTAGATTAGCTCAAGGATTTGTTGCTTATTGACTTTTAAAAAAAAAAAAAGATTTTGGATAAATTTCTCAAAAAGAATTTTTAACATGTCACCACTAATTTTTCATCAAATCGGGCAGCCCACTTTAGGCCACACCAAAAACCCATGTTAAACTCACTTTGAGCCCAAATCGGTGAGCCCAATTTCAAACAGATCTGTGCCCGAATCGGTTAGCCCAGTGTGGCCCAGACCCTTTGCTGAGGACAAAACCCATCGGGCGCCCACTGTGTTAACCCAGTGTGGCCCACATCAGGAGCCCGCTCTGGCCCAGACTTGGGCCACACCATTTTTCCTACCTGGGTCCAGAGCTCACATAAGTATGAGGTGGCAGCATCGACCAAAGGTTGAATGTGACCTCTAGCTAAATAGCTTACAAACCAAGTAGCTCATAAATATAGGACTATCTAGAGCCCCTGCAGAAAAAAGCATGATGGTGGAGCCTTTCCCACCCGGGCTTTCCTATCTTTTGTGGATGAATACAGCAGTATGGCTATCTGAATAATAAGCGTTCAATTAACAACCTACCCTCTGGACATGGCATAGCCAAAGTAGACAGCGTAAGCAACCAGTATCAGACATCCCAACAACATTTTAATTGTAGCCCCATGTCTGTTGTAAAACTCTTCCAGGGCCCTCTGGCCAGCCTGCACCTTGGATAGGCAAGCACCGGCCTCATCCTCATCATCATAGTCAGCATCCTCCTGCTGCTGCTGGTTCTCCTGTGGTGCCCCCTCCACGGTATGAGCGTTACCTATGGGCGTGTAGAGCTGGTCAGGCTCATCTTTCCTAGGTTCAGGTGACACGTAGCCTGAAGACTAATCATACAAATAGATTTTGTATTCCTTAGAGGTATGATGAATCTATAAATTATGTTAGGGATGTTGAATGTAAACTTACATTTTAAGATCATTGAATATCCCAAAAAGGTGTAGGGAACTGAATAGAAGTCTACCTGCTATGGATATCCCATTAAAGAGATTTAATCAGACTAATAGACTGATATTTAGGCGTCACTTTATTGGTATTGAATGTATACTTACTATCGTGGAGATGTGACATAAAGGGCATTGACTGGGGATATTGAATTACTGTAAAGGTACCGTGTATCAATTGAAAGATGCGGAATCAGATTTACCCTAGTTCTGAAAACGTTGCTATCTTCATCCCCCTGATATGCGTTGTTGGTACATCCAACAGAGCCATTCGGACTTTGTGGGCGCACAATTATAGTGTGGTTTTCATATGGCTGATAGTTGTCTGGCTGATGAAAGCTCTTCAGCTGTATTCCATCCGACATTTTGAAATTCTATCTAAAAAAGAGATAGCTGCTGGAGTCTGACAAATTAAAGGCCACAGGGCATTTATATAAATGCTGGATGCTGAAAGATTTTAAGTTATTATGTTGGGAAAAGAGTAAAAGGAATTTCGATGAACCTAGTGGCGGATCCAGGATTGTCGGGAAGGGGGGGGGCAAGACTTGGTGAAAGCTGATGAGGTGCTATGTATGGTCTGAGCACCACAAGCCCCCTGTTTGGGGCCCCCTCTACACTTTTCTTTTCCCTCTATTTTCCCCTCCCTCTCTCCTTTTTCCCCTATATTTGTTTTTGTGGGGGAGCCCAGGCCCCCTGGACCACCCCCTGGACCCGCCACCGTGAACCATGTCCTAGGTGAAACTTGGAGGTTTTGAGTCTGAACCGCCTGCATGATACACCTGTATTAGTTCATGAAAATACATTTGGCAGCATAAAAGCGTTTTTTATCCTTTTTTTTGGGGGGGGGGGTGTTTTGTTTTTGCGAATAATGTTTATTTCTATGGTGTGAAGTGAGTGAGTTTTCAGGCAACTTTCCTGATTTAATTAAGAAAATTATCCACTTCTAAAGTATATTTGCCAGACTGGAATTCTGGCAAACATTATGTGTGATAAATCTTCTACAAGGCATTGCAAAATAGTTAATTTGACATTTTAAGATACCTCCGGGAAGTAGCCTAAAATTTGTTGCAGAGAGAAATTCAAAAGCGCATTCTGAGGCATGCACATTTTGCCTAGAGAGTGCTAAGAGTTAGTGAGGATTACAATCTTCACACTCTTCATGAATTTGCACTCTCTTCCACATTGTGAATAACTTTTGGGTACCCAATCTGTGCTCGGAGATGGTTTGTCAAACTGGTGTCTGTGTGATATGCCCAACTGATGCATTTTCTGTCCTTAATGATGTCAATTGATATCATTGTGAACTGCCCTCCTGGGGGAAAGTGGTTACAGGCAGATATCCAGTTCTAATGAGAGGATGAATTACCTCATCACTACACCTATTCTACTTACAATAGGATGGAGTAGAGGTGAGAGGGTGTCTAGGCATGAGTCCAGTTACTGACTTACAATGAGTGTCACCATAGGGTATTGACTATTCTGGACAAGTCACCCTGGACCATGATGTTAATGTGATATGGCCTTACCCACAGTACTAATGGTGTTATCATGTTGTCAGGCTGAGTGTTAAGAGTGCATGCATGATAGAGGATCCTATTCTTTTGATTGTCATTATCCACACCAGATTCTTCTTATCTTTATTATTATATAGAGTTAAGTGTTCCTAAAGGTGATTCGAATAGATAAGCGATTTCTCTCTGAGTACCTGACCATTCTCTCAGTATGACTGTATTGACATATTTTTCAAAATGATGTTATTATGAGTTAGAACTTTAGCCCTATCCCCACTTATAATAAGGATTCAATTTTTAACATGAGATTTTTATTAGTTTTAATCCAGTCCACTATATAAAGTCATGATGCGGTGTTAGGTGTGATCCATGGTCGGGTCCATGGTACAGTGTCATTTCTATACGGGGGTGATGATTCCTACTGCTAAAGTAGCACGATTTAGAGCGAAAATCTCCCTAGAGATTCAGCTTAGTTGACACATATTTTACCTATAACTACCCATAACTCATGATCATTTTTTGGGCAAAATACCATTTTTACCTTTGAGGGCCTGATTCTACCTTGCAAATATGCGACCTGTCCCTCATTTTGTAAGGATGGGTCACGTTATCAATATATACATTAGGTGGAGCTTAGGTCGGAAGGAAAATCTTTTGACACTCACCTCCACCGTCGCGTATAGTCCTCCTCTGCCTGTAACCTGCTACCCCGTCACTACTTATGTAGCACACTATACATGTGGTACCTACACCACTCCTCTCTTCTCTACTCAATTTCCAAATCCTAAATCCAATATTGATTTTTCAAACATATTGGGACCTGACATCAGACTGATAAGCCATAGATTCGCCAGTGTAGAGTTGAGGGGACCTACTGTTGACAGGATACACCTGAACAATGGACCTTATTCACCACTGCACAATTTGATTAACCAATCAGATCACTGCCTCATTTGTATCAGGTTATCTGATCCTCAACCTGAGTGGTCATTACCCTCAGGTGTCTTATAACAACGACATGCGTTAACAGATAAGATGCACTACTCTGTCACTGCTCAAAGAAGGAATAAAGTGGATACTAGTTTAATTGCACTCAAATGACTTGTAAGCATGAGGGGGGTAATGCGAGTGTACAAATGAAATTGTCCCAAAGTAAACTACAGTGTAGGACACGATCGTTGTGCTGGATGAACAGATAGCGCATGAGTTTGCCACTAGACGCTTATAGTACATCCAGCCATGTGACTTGGGCACATCCCCCCCCCCCACTGTAGAGCTGCTGGTGACCCTTGCTTCCAGTAGGCTGTATCAAATGCTACAATAAATGTGGGAAACCTCAAAGACTTCAAACCTAGGGCCAACTTCCCCGCAATGTGTGGCAATTAAAAGTTAATATTTAGAGAATAGACAACAATATTCTTCATGTCAAGATTTTCACATGTGCCCAAAGGACCCACCTCTAAGAGACAAGATACCAGAGGCTACGTGATGGTATTCATCCCCTACCACTGACTGCGGATTACTGGAGCTACTACATCTGCCAGGCAGTTATCAAAATCACCCAGATGCTACAGAAGGCTGGAGAGATTTAGTCAGGGAAGTGCACATATTTTTCCAAATTCCTTATACATAGGTGGTCTACGTATATTCAGAAATAAATTTATAATAATACATGTCCATAATCACAACCTATCATCTTAATCTCCCACTACCCAAATTGAGTTTAACCTAGCACATTGAGCTATATATATCAACCACGACCCATAGTTGTGAACATGGGATGTGGTACTTACCTAGTGACCACACATGTATCTACTTCTTAATAATTTGTGGGCTCAAGCCCTAGTATTTAAGTTGTACAGGTGTTATGACCCACAATCTATATATATGGTAGTATGGAGTAGTAATAACAAAGCCTGTACTCTGCACTTAGATAGTTTGGATATCTTATATTGTTTAACCCATTGAGGGCTAGCCTCGACTATAGTCGACACTATGGTAGGCCTAGCATTGACTATAGTCGATACCATGGTAGGCCTAGCATTGACTATAGTTGACGCCCATTATATAGGATTTGTATAGGAATTGATCTTTACTTTTTTCAGAGGCCGTCCCCATGGCCAGGGCAATCATTTTTGCTCTGCCCTTATAGGGTTAAACATGTGTAAACATAAGTATAACCTTGTCAGTAGTACCATATACATCATCACTGCTGGACCTATACATGCAGACTAAATCACTACAAGGATACTTAACTCTGTGAAGTAAAAGGGTTGCAAAGACTTCACTTGGCTCTAAAATAAGATGTATATAATATCGTAGGCTATTGAACAAGTCAAATAATGACACTACTCAGACTTACATATATAATGTATAATTTATAATCATACCCGCACGCAAAACATCAATTCATACACAATGCTTAAGTAAAGTTAATCTTGTAAACAACTCTATGAATTGGACTATTATTTCTTACCCCTCTCTAGAAATTATGTGCCCCTACTCTTGTATCTTTCTAGTTCAACTATTATATACATATGGAAAGCACTAGATGCAAGTTCCATGTGATGTATGAAATGTGGGTGGGAGTATCTAATAAGGAGCCTCTTTCATTCTTCTATTAATTTTCTACTTTGATATTGTGTGCATGCTCATGCATTAACTTAAAATACCCTGGAGCGGGGACTGGGAGCACTGGAAACTTGGCCTATACGGTATATGACACAAATGATTAACAGATTTTTTCCTAATACCAGGGCAATCTCAATAGCACACATGAATGTAAGAAGCTTACCTAGCAATTACATAAAACTACAACCCGAATTTGATAATAGTGACATTGACTGCCTTACCCTCTCAGAGACCCACTTACTTAGCCTGTTCCAGCTCCAAAAGCATTATGGATAGTGGAACTCTAAATATTCACATAGCTGATCATCTCTGTATCTACCTTGTTAGAGCAGCTAGAACCCATGACAAAGTACATATTTCTTTTACAGGGAGAACTTATAATAATTACAACAAGGATAATTTCACACTGGGGTTACTAAACTCAAACTGGGACACCTTCTGGAATACTAACGAGGCGTGGGACGCTTGGGATATATTGGTACAACAGATTGACCATATACTATCTATGACATGCCCCGTCAAAAACTTTAATTTTGGCAGGAAGAAAAAACCATGGATAACCAACAATATCTTGCAACTCATTCAAGACAAAAATATAGCATTAAAGAAGGCAAAACGCACTAAAAATGTTGATGATATAAATATTGCTAATTATCTTAGTAATACTACCAAGTATATCATAAGGGAAGCTAAGGTTAACTACCATAAGAAGAAGCTAGATGATTACAGAAATAATTCTAAAGCCTACTGGAGAGAAATCTCAAACATTGTCAAACCCAAACCATCAGTCACCAACATCAACCTGGTAAATCAAGTTACAGGTGAACCTGTACCTTAAAATGACACTGCTGATTTTATTAACTACTACTTCAGAGACATAGGCCCTAAGCTATCCCAAAATATGAACGAACCCTGGTCTTACTCTGGCTACACAGCACCCAACGCATTTACCCTGAGGCCAGCTGATCTTGAAGATATTAAAAAAATCACTGCTGCAATCAAAGTATTTTACTCATCGAATATAATGAACATGTGGATCAACACAGTAAAAGGTATGCCCATGAAGGGGTGCGCGGCCATAACTTTTACCATGTTGATCCACACATATCAACCCAAGTACTAAAAGATGCCCTTACTGTATTACCTCAACATCTATCACATGTTATAAACCTATCTATCTCCACCTGTCGATTTCCCTCGTACCTGGAAGGAATCTATAGTCACACCTATACCCAAGGGTGGTGATCCCTCTGTTGTCTCAAACCTAAGACCAATATCTATGCTTCCCCTAATTTCCAAATTATGTGAAAAAATTGTTCACAACCAGCTGATGAGATATCTAACTGTGAATAACATACTAAATTCTAAGCAACATGGCTTTAGGCCTGAGCATTCTACCATTTCTGGACTACAGGCATTAACTGATGAAATCTACGAGGGAATGGAAAATCAATCAACTACCTTAGTTTCATATCTGGACTTCGCCAAAGCATTTGTTACTATAAATCACTCCATTTTATATGCCAAATTAAAGAAGATTGGACTTGATGAAGCCAGTCTTCGTTGGTTTAGATCTTATCTCTAACAGAACTCAAGCCACTAAGGTTAATGGTATTTGCTCCTCCAAACTTGAAATCCTATGCGGGGTGCCTCAAGGCTCTATATTAGGGCCTCTATTATTTCTAATATACATAAATGATCTTGATACATCCTTGCAGTTCATGGAATCACAATTATATGCTGATGACACAGCCTTATTCCATACCTATAAAGAGCCCACACCAGATATAGTAACCAGTATGAACCAAGACCTGGAGAATGTAGCAAACTGGTTTAAGAAAATTATCTCTAAATATCAAAAAAACTAAATATCTAATCTATGGCACCAATCCTAGATTGAAAAAAAACATAGAGAAATAAATCTATCAATTAACAACCAACCACTTCTGAGAGCTTTCAATTACAGATACCTTGGCCTGGAACTTGATGCTGAATTAGGCTTCAAAAATCATACCAAAGTTATTTACAATAGTCTATCTCATAAAACTTACCTAATGGCCAAATTGAGGAAATATATTACCCAAAATGCGGCAAGGGATATCCTGGTTACTATGATCTTACCCATCATTGAATATGCCCAAATTATCTATGGTAAAGTTTACATGACTGGCTGGGAGAGGTTAGAAAGCAGTCTTAAACGTCTCCTAAAATTGTGCTACTACACTATCAGACAGAAAGGAATAGAATTTATAAGAGAAGTCAGTGGTATCAATACTTTGGCTGATAGATGGGACTTCACACTTTGTATGGCTGCCTTTAAATATATTCAAATACCGGAAAATATAGATAATAGAGACATAAATACCAGAAAACATGACTCTAAGCTTGCTAAAACTACTTGGCCAAAACTAACAAAAGCTAGGCAATCATATACCCATAGAGTAAGTCATAGATGGCATAATTTACCCACAATCATAAGGTGTATTGAGTCCCCTACGGTATTCAAGAGGAAAATAAATGATATGTTATCTACATAGGCCTTATCCAGTAAAAGCTCCCATCTCCCCCCCCCTCTACAGCTCCACTAGCACCACTTTTATCAAACTCACATGTCTATTTTTACAATCAAAATATAATAAGTGACATATGGAGATACTCCTACCCACTCCACCATTGACTATTTAAATATACTACTAAAAGTCAGTAATCAACAAACTAACACATGGCATATGATTCTTGGTAAACACAGGCAGTCGTTGGCCGGGCTTCAAGGCCCTACTGCCTATGTTATTTATAGCTTTAAATCCCTAAGAATTTTACTTATTGTATTACTTTATTTGCTTTTTGTACTGAAACTCAATTATGTCAATGAGATCTGCTGTATTGGGATAACTCGGACCATTGTGTTCCCCTAATGCAGCCTAAATAAAGAATTTTGAATTGAATTGAATTAATACATCAAAGGTTAGCTATGCCTCACCCCCCCCCCTTAATTCTCAGTACAATGTACTGCTATAGCCTTCCCAGGCAGAGCTGTGAAAGCTTCCCGAGCTACATGTCATTTGCAGTGGTGGATGTACTGTAACCGCCTAGTGGTAAAGGTGAGAACAATCTGTTCGTCCAGGCGTATACATGTATGATATAATATACTAGGCTATATGTTTGATGCGATGGCCTAAACTATTGGTAAAGATATATAAAATACCAACACACATGTTTCTTGCAGCTTATTTTATTACCTAGGCTATACTATCGTAGTACAGGATTACTAAATAGATAATTATCTACCTTACATTCAATGGCTAATGCTTGAGAGATATATGATTAACATAGGTGTTGTAGTCGAAAACTCCAGGGCAGAGTCCTTGGGGATGGCATGAAACTGAGATCCATACAGTTCTCGTCATCCAGTCCTACTGTGGCGAACATCAACCTCTCTGAAGGAAGTTCATATGTAAACTAAATATGTTGGAAAATGACACATGGCTCCTCACATTAGTTTGTCAATATTGATTTGAAGCTATGTTCAAGCCGAGATAGTCATAGGTGTAATCCAAAAACATATACCTAATGCAATGTCTCGGCAATTCGCAGATTCCCTTTGAAACTTGTTATTCTTACCTTTTTTATGCCCTTCTGACACCAATTGGACAATAGATCAGAAAAAAAAAACATGTCTACCTATTATCGCCCATGAAGGTGGTGGCTGCGTCCCGCCAGGTGGCCTCTAGTCATTTGACCATCCATGTGATGCCCGTATGTGTTAGCAGCATTACCGTAGCCATGACCATGACCCTCGCTGCCGTATCCGTGCCTGCCTACCATACCGTGTCTACTGTCGTATCCATGGCCATTAGTATTATGTCCATGGTTGGTATGGTCATGGTCGCCATATGTACGGCTGCCATCGGAGCCATAGCGATCGTGGTCTACATTATCATGTCCATGACGGTCGTAGGTGCCCCCGCTCTCTGAATGGACGACTCCTGAGTCGTAGGACTTATCATGACCATAGTCTTTGGTATACTCAGTGCCGTATGTCTTGCCTACAAGAACAATATCATTAGGCCTACCCAACTTAGCCTGAATTTCTGAGATGACAGATTTTCCAAAGCTCATTAAATATTTGATATACAGGGTACCCAATTTATTTACAAATCCTTATCATGGTTTAAGTGCAAAAGGCATGGGCTTCAGAGGCCACTAAAAGAGCCTTTGCCTGGAATGGAGTGGAATCCTTAGTGGAAACCTACAACAAACTTATTGATAAGAAAGCATCATATTTAAAACTTAAAGGTGAAGTACACCATTCCCCCTAAATTGAATTCAGGATCAGGCCCTCTGAAAAATCCAGGTATTGCCTTGATTAGTTTATGGTCAACATCAACTATAAAGCTTCAAAATACATAGTAAGTCATGTTCACCCACCATGTTCTGTACCATAGACCTTGTCATGGCCTCCCACTCTTTTCGTGCCATGGTCAGCGTAGTCCGTGTCATGGTCATTGTGTCCGTGACTCTTGTGTCCTTGGTCTCCATAGTTACGGTGTACATCATGGCCATCAGTTTCATGGTTCTAATAAAAGCGGCTTCAAAGTGATTAATCTAAATCTCAGTGTTTACAATTATCTGGTCAGAAGTACCAAATCTGTGGTTTTGTCACTAGTGACCAATAGGATCTCTCAGGATGTCCCTTACAGGTTTTCCTTCCATCTATCATAAAGGGAAGGACCTATATGGGAGATTGTATGTGAGGTCTTGATTGCAGGAGGTCATTTCTTAAAGCACTGCGATCGCAGGTAACCCTAAGACTTGAAATCTCAATACTATTCCTATGGGGATTTCGGTACAACTTGTAGGGAAGGTGTGGAGGGTGCATAGATGACAGAGATGACAGAGTGTTAACAAATGCCACCCCCCCCCAGCCCTCTGAACTAAATGGGTGAAATATTGTAACTCTTATCAGTTCAATTGCGTACTCATAAGGTTAGAATTCATCAACATATCCCATATTCGAGCCATATTCAGGACCTTATATACCTAAAAAGAAACAGCTTTATAATATCTTACCCTGTTGGTATAAGTGCGGTCGTTGTGCTGGTGCCCACCAGCTGTACTGTGACCGTGGTGGTCTCCACCACCGTACCCGTGCCTCCTGTCGTCATGGCCGTAGTTATGGTGTCCATGCCCGTTCCCGCCATCACCTGCTGCACGGCTACCAAAGTCATGCACTGCTCCATGCCCACCATCTATACATGGGTAAGAGCAATAGTGTTAACGTCTGTAATATTCAGCTACATGGTCATTCTGCTTTTATTGACGTCTTAGAGACCGTCCTTTAATAATTTTGATTTTTTTTAGCATTTTTAATTTAACCCCTGCCCCTCCCATCTTTCGCAATGCTTTAACCATAGAAATGTATGGGAAGCCATTTGTGTATGGTCCCTTAGCCTTATTTCGCGAAATCAAGTCAAATGCTAAGATTCCATGGATTTCTATGGCCCTGCTTTAGATTTTGGGCACCATTGGCACCAACTTTAAAGGAATACACTACCGTAGTCTTAGTTCTCCTACAAAACCTATATTTGCCAACTAACAAAGACTGTATGTTTCAGGAATCAAGTAGGAGAAAACAGCATGTTATAAAAGAAACCTCTCTTACCATGGGCGAAGGCGAAGCCATCTCTGAAGCCATTGAAACCGGACCCAAAAGCACGACCTACGCCACCAGTGAAACCAGAACCAAAAGCGGGATTCCCAACTGTACGATGAAGGCCTAGCCCAGACAGCCGGCCAAAACCAGCTCTGCCGAATTGGAAGCAGTTAGGTCCTGCAAGGCAAATTATTACAAGGCTCACTAACATAACCATCACAAGTAATAGCATAACATCAGATGAAAAGTAGCCAATACAGTAGTGTCGATGTGAGATGACCAACCTACTTGAATGAACAGCCAGATGATCTAAATTGTCTTGATCCAAATTCTACATTTTGTTTCTAACTATTATTTGAAATTGACATGCATGTGAGGACTTTAGAGCTTTGCAAATATAAGACGAGTAATAACATTTCTTGTACATATTATTCCAAATGTGGCTGTGTACTCACAGTAATAACATTTCTTGTACATATTATTCCAAATGTGGCTGTGTACTCACCCGAACAGCTGCCAGTTGATTTAGCATCTGAGAGGCAGAAGGCTGAAACAATAAACCAAACATCAGTGAATTTAGAAAAAAAGGTCTACTGCACTGTGCTGGAATGATTCCCAAGATGGAATGGACCGTAGTCATTGTCAGTGTGAAAGATATTTAACCCTAACACCAAAACGCAGGAAGAGAGGTGAATTTTGTTTCAGGGAAAATCTGATGAAAATTTGTCAACCAATGAGTAGAGGATATAGAGTCCTAAACCTAAGTGGGCTCTTCTACGCGCTTGTCTGATACCATACTAACGAAGGTGTCCCAGACAATGGTTTAAGTACATCATCATGCACTGTAAGAACAGTGTTTAGGGATTGAACACTAGTGTTTAGGACACTTGTGAGGAGGCAAGTTAAAAGGACAGTCCGAGGGGGATTAGTACCAATTCTGGCCACCAGGAGGACACCACTATGGCCTAAAAGGGGGAAAATATACCAAAAATAGTTATATACTACTTTTTTATGTAGATTACAATCGTCCTAAAGGGAAATTCCCATTTTTAATGAAAACCTTCCAAATTTGGAATGTTTTTGGGCATTTGAGGGCAGAAATCAGTGTTTTTGTTGATATTGGTTGCCATGGAAACATTATTTTCACTCAAAATTGAGGAATCAAAAAAGCCTATTGGTAGCCACACCCACAAGGATCGGTGTGTTGAAAAGATGGTAAAATTCTGATAATCAGATCAAATTTTATGAGAAAAAGAATGTGAAGAATATGACCATTTCCCTAATTTGCAGAATTATGCCTAATTATACATATCATCTGATATATCTCATGAAATATAAAAGGTAGACCTTATTTGGGATTTGAATAGGTCAGTAACCATCTAAGTTAATAGAGCCGTAACTCTGAAACTAGCAGATATATTTTCTCATGTAATATATCATTGGAAAGTTCATGGCCTGAATTTAAAAATTGACCTTTTCCCTGGGGGACCCTTTTTGCTTGGCTATACACACTTGTTTAAACACTTTCTTGTCCCACATTTTCTTAATGCTTATTTTGGGCTAAACTCATTCAATTCAAAACTCGTTTTAACTATGAAGTGTTTAACCAAGTGTTTAAATGCTAAACAGACAGACAAGTGGTTAAAAGCTAAACACTTAAACACTTCATGTATTTAAGTGTTTAAATGCTGGTGTTGAGAAAATTTGGAGTGTGTTTGTAAACACCTTTTTACAGTGTGGAATCAGGATTGTGTACAGAAATGATGCTGGATAGTGCCAGTGTTGCCTGCAAAAATGTCCACGTTGACAGATAGCCAAATAACTTTACCCAATGATTTACTCGAAGACGTGTATATGTATTTATGTGTTTCTTATATCTACCCCGAGAAGGCTTATCTCCATTCGATATTTAGATTGAGGCTCTTTTTATGGAGAATTCCAAAATTAACATTGGTTGAGAGTGGTACTCTGAAATATCTAACATGTTTAATTTCCAGATCAGGAAATCTTTTTTCCCAATGAAACCCATAAACTGAAGCGATGAGGAATGTACTTACAGCTCAAACTAATTAAAAATTTTATCTAACTAAACATTTTGAATTACAACAAAAACCATAGCAAGGTTTTATTGTTAGACTGTTGTCTGCACCAGCTTTGGTTAGACTATTGCTGTAATTCTGTGTTATCTATAGGCTTATAGTGCCTCTATTTGATTGATGTCTGTACCAGTTTTCGTGAGACTAGCTGTAATTTCTGTGTTATCTAGGCTGATAGTATACCTCTTGGACAAATCTATCTGTAGGCCTACCCATAAACCGAGTAGTTGCTTCAAAATCACTATCAATATATGGAGATGACAATACCAAACTCCTGAATATAGAAGTATCAGGCTTTCATATTGGATATCAAGTAGTGAAATCATGTTGGTGAAATAATATTCTGCTTGATATATAATCATGTTTGGTATTTTTTACCTCATGGGTCTGTTTGCCGTGTATAGATGCAATTTTCAAAGGGAGGACTTGCACTGTGGTGTGCCACAACCTAGAAATCTAGGTGTCTTGTGAAATTGCAATGTCAAAAAATAACCTTACCTGTAAAGCCCAATAGGCAGATGAACACCTTCATAGTGGTAAGGCAGGTGGGGGTTCCTGAGGCACAACTCCCTGGAGAAGTGATGCATTTTCTACCGTCAGAATCGCTTTTATAGCAAACCAGCCTGTACAAAATCTTTACTGGTTATTTAATTTCGTTTTTCTTTTCTCTTCCTAGAGTTATCCTTGTTATTTTAGCATATAACACTAGCATGTGGCGGTGTTCTGGTGATACTTTAGTCGTTACAACCAAGATATTATTCACCTTGATTGTCAAAGTTACATTAGTATATCAAATTTATTTCTATTTTTGTGCAATAGAATTTTCTCCATTATGTAGAACTGTGAATAATGCAGGTCTGCTATGAATATTTTAAGGGTCAAATGCACAGCAGACTCAAGAGATTTCATCCTTGATTGGCACTGCCAGTGGCAGGAGGAAAGTAAATATCAACAGCTTCTCCATTTTTATGTCTCGGACCCCTGGGCTCGGACCATGCAGATTTACCGGTTTAGAAAAAAAATGAAAGAACAACAAGAATTTCATCGACTTTGAGAATGAAATCAGTTCAATATTAGAATATTGATATGAGATCCTATGCTTGTATGCCAGCACTTGCATCAATGAAGGATAAGGGTTTGTAAATTTGCAGCTATAGCTGCAAATTGTCGTGACTCCTCGTCAACCTGTGTGAAGTGGCTCACACATGTCGCTAGATGGAACACAACATCTCTATAGCACAAGATCACCAGGAATAGCAATAGTGGTGATCACATGTCCTCACCTCAGATGGCGAGGACGGTGATCACTCAGACTCACCAGGGATGGAAACATGAGTGATCACCCATCCTCACCAGGGATGGCGACATGAGTGATCACTCACTTCGCTAGATGAGTCACACACCACGTCATAATGCACGTTCACCACAAATGGCAAGGATCGTGATCACTCACACTCATGTGGGATGGTCCCTTGGGTGATCTCTCACCTCGCTAGAAGAAACGAGTACCTCATGATAGCACAGGTTCACCACAGACGCTGGTGATCACTCACCTTGTTAGATAAAAAGCTCATGATCATCAACATTGCTAATCATGCAGCCTCAAATCTGCCAGATCAAAGTATGTTTTGCCAGAGAATGTATTGCCATATGTATCTTCCCTTTAACCACAGACAAGGTATTCATGTATATATTTCCCTATGTATTTTTCCTGTAACCAGAGAAAAGGTGTATATGGATAGTTGCTTTCATTTTAGAGATACCTCTATCTAAATTCAATTGATATTTTCTCTATATAATCTTGTTTGATTCAACTCTGAAGTATTACATGGAAATCAGTGTGAAACAAAGCACATTTGATATGTATGCTGTCTCAACAACTTTGGCAATGGTGGTGATAAGTTGCCATTCTGAGTGAGAGTGAGTGACAGATGATGCAATCATCAGACAGCATTGACTTGGAGTGACACAAATTCACGCAATGAGTGAGACCAATGTTGGCAATGGTGGATATAAGTCGCCATTTTGTGTGAGAGTTGATGACAGTGGCACACACTCACAAAGTGAGTGACATCCATGTCAGCGATAGTGGTGATAAGTCGCCATTTTGAGAGAAGATTAACAAGGAGTGACACAAACTCACCAGTGAGTGAGAGCCATGTGGCAATGCAGCTGAAAAGTCGCCATTCTGAGTGAGAGTTGCCAGACAGTGGCACATAATGACTGAGTGAGTGAAATCCATATTAGCGATGTTGGTGATAAGTCGCCATTCTAAATGGGAACTGACTGGGAGTGGCACATAATCACACAGTAAGTCAGATCCATGTTGGCGATGGTTGTGATAAGCCGCCATTCTGAGTGAGAGTTGACAAGGGGTGGCACATACTCACGCAGTGAGTGAGATCATGTTGGCAACTGTTGTGATAAATCGCCATGCCATGTGAGACTGACACACAATGGCTAAAAAAGATGACGCAGTGAGTTATCACTCAAAAAGGAGTCACCATTGATGACCAATCATGGCGACAGATAACGAAAATTTGCTGGGTATTCATACACAATACATTTCAAGATATATGGACTGAGTAAACAATAATTCTTATCCAGGATTAGTCAGAAAAAAAAGTGTACCCATATATCAGGGGTTTTCTTTGTATGCTTTCTTTTTGCGTGTGTTTTTTATAGTTTCTGCCACAACAATAAACAGCTATACACCCAGGTATACGGTAGCTTAACCTTAAGGTGTGTGCGATCAATTGAGGTGTGAACTGGTGATAGGGATCTGATCCCTGAACAAAAACAAAGAGTTAGACATTTTAATCCACCAAGAGGTATCACAACACGACAGTGAGGGTCTCCCATGGTCCCTGGTCTGGCCGCATGATGTCATTGTGGACTGTGGGGCTGGGGGCTGTGGGGCTGTGATAGGGGACATCTGGTAGTAGTCATTCAAAGCACGATGTGTGTACCTTCAGGGTTTGCACAAGATGTGCAGTTTTAGCTACCTGTATGTATAATTCACGAGTCTGGTGATGGCTGTCTCCAGGTTTACACTGGAGTCGTGTACGACATGGGTTGTGCCCTATATCTACGTCACCTGCAGGACACCCTATCCCTTTTTTTTAAGTCTCAATTTTTTTTCAATCTCTTGCAATTCAGGTACCTTCTGTCAAATTGTAACAACAACATTTTGAAGTTCCCCCAACAGGGGGTCATAACTGAAAGGAATATGTTGCAATTTGGGGGCAGAGTTAAAATCGATATATCTAGATGTTTGCCTTTGTCTTTCTGGAAAGTTTCTGCGATTTGCAATTTCCCTGTTGCAAATTTGAAATACTTTCATTGGCATCAAATTATGGACACCGAGGGACCAGTGCATAAGTTGTTAATCTGTTACCATAGGTTATATATATATATATATATATATATATATATATATATATATATATATATATATATATTTAACTTGGAGGGAAACCCCATTTCTCTCTTTAAATTCTTTTCAGTGTATTTCAATATATGTGGCCAGGTGAGGGAAAACATGCCTCCTGGGGGGAAATGGCTTTTTAAGGTTTAAGTCATGGGCTTTAAAATGAGATATCTTGAGCTAAAATATCCCCGATAGTTTTGCTGTAATTGCTTGTCAAACATAGGTTCGTGTGTACAACTGAAAAGGGGAAATACGCTCTAAATGCATTATATCCTATCATAAACACTTATAATGCAAAAGATACATTTTGTGGAAAAATAACCAAAGGAATGTGATGTTTTTGTCATAAAATTGGTTCTAGAGGGAATTTTTGAGCTCTGTTTTCGGTTCTGGGTTCCTGAAGGATTTTCAAAAAAACTTTTTTAGCAAAAGTTCCTTATTGGAATAGGGGAGTGGTTTCCATGGCAACTAGAAATTGCCTTATCTACCAATTTTCTATGTTTCCATGGCAACCAACCTTCCAAAATGGAACATTTTCAGTGGAGATGGAATGATTTTAAGCATACCACTGGATTCCTTATAAAAAATTGGTCTAAAGCTTTTTTTTAACATATTTGTCAGTGTTTTACCCATATACTGCCACCTGGTGGCCAAAACCAGTACTAAAAATCCCCCCCGGAGGCACGTTCTCCCCCGTTGGGCCACATATTTTGAAGAAAATGTAGAGAATACAGAAAAATAAATCTGTTTCATTCTTTGGATTTTCTTTAGAATACTATAATCTTAATTAGATTCTCAGAGAATGAATTCTATGTTTTTTTTCTATGCTGATACATACATTCTGATGAACAGACCTGGGAAACACCCTATGATGTCATAATGTCATGAGGGGATTCCTTCAATCATTGGCTCTCAGGGATCATGTGACAAAAAGTAAATATTCATGTCATGATTTTCTTTGTATTTTCTTTTTCAAATGAGAAAGGCTATATTTCTCTTTGTAATTTCGTTTTCACCTTTAAAGATTATAGAGGTAAAATTTGCTGAACATTTTAGAAAAAAAATATCAATAGACCAACCATCCATAGGGGAGGGTCACATGACCCTATCTACATATCAATAAAAAAAAATTGGAAAGATTTTATAAAGAATGAAAATATAAAGAAAATATGAAGAAAATATTACACATGACTTGGGTCTTTCTAAAACAAAACACTACCAAATTCATTGTTGTGAATTCTTTTATGTTTATAGCCTTTGCAAAGTCATATTCTTTGATAATCTGAAGAAAAACATATTCAAAAAAGTATGTGGAAGTTTCCGCATTCCTTATTCCCATCTCAAGAGGTGGCCCTAACTTCAGCCTAGGCAACAGGATTTGGACAAAAGAAAATACCAAAATATCTTTCATATATCCTTCCAACCATTAGGTCGACACCAAGGTAGGCCTAGCATCGACTATAGTCGACACCCATTATAAAGGATGTGTATAGGAATTGAAAGTAGGCTCATCCTTTAGGAACTATACTTTTTTCAGAGGCCGTCCCCATGGCCAGGGGGACGATTTTTGCTCTGCCCTCAAAGGGTTAATACGTCATTGAGGTATTTGTTGGTGAGTGATTCCATCGAAAGGGCTGATGATTGCTACGTAATATCAATGACTGGACTGCCTGTTGTATTGCTCCATGGTACAGCAGTGGCAATATAATTATATGAACAATGCTACTTGCAGGCTTTAGGTAGTATCTAGTACTTGTAGATGCATTCTATAGATATACAGTCTTATTGGGGGTGAGGGGGTGGTCACTTGTTTTTTTTTCTTTTGCAACAGACATTTGGCTGTCTAAACTATGAACTGCAGATATTATTGACTGATACCTGCCTGGCTGCTATAGGTCGAATCCCACATGGCGAAATATGGCTTAATTATCTCTGCGATTTTGTCTGTTGTGTTGGATGGCCCTTTTGCAGGCCATAAAATGCAAGGATTGCTCAACTTATCCCGAATCCTACAATGGTTTTTGGTCAAGTTTGCAGTACTCTTTGTGTTTTATGGCCTCAGAAAGGGCCATGCAATGCAAAAGACAAAATCGCAACATTGGGCCAATATCGGCTTATATTTGGCCAATTTCGGCTTATATTGGGCCATGCATGGACAAGCACGGCCCAATGCTCTATTGCTAATTGGGTAGTATTGAACAGTAGGCCTGGTGTATGTCGACAGGTGGTCTAGAGTCCTATCTCATGATACTTTTCTAAGGGGCAGTTAAATGAGTTCACTAGAGTCAATGGAGCCATACTATACAATATGATACACTAAGGTTACCTCTGTATATAATGATATGATTCACTGGTGAAGAAATTAGCTGCAAGGACACGATGCAGTACATAATGCATTAAAGGATGTGGCTCTCTTGAAAGACTTACTTGCTGTAAATTCCACAGAGGGATTGTTTATTCATATATTTTTGAATTATGAAAACAAATTGCAGGATACAATTGAGTACAGAACCTGAAAGGTCAGAAAGTAGGTAATTGTCTTGTTTTTATTATCATTAAGCAGCCTTTACTTTCTATTCAATTGACTGCAATTGAATTACAGCAACCCAGTTAAACTGAATATAAAGCTAAGTCAAGTGAATAATTCCATATGTGTTTTTATGTCTGTACATATCCATGTATACTGTACCTCTAATTTTTACAGAGGAACGTGATATCATACATGCGAATTGTTCGTTGACAACAATAAAAAGAAAATATCAAATAACAGTAATAGGTCATTCTCCATTATGGTGAGACATGTGGTTGTTAAGATGACATTGGTTATAAGATGTTGGTGATTAGTTATAATTACCAAGACAATCAATATAAATGTCAGGTACTTATCTATTTGACACTTTGATGAGGTACATCAAGGCTTGTTAATGCTTTATGAATGATAGGAATGTCTATTATTGTGTGATAGCATAAAAACATGAACAGATCATGGTTCCAAATATCGTGAAAAAGATTATCATTTTGCATGGCCTCAAGGTCGAATCGCACATGGCGAAAAATGGCAGAAATGTCTTTGCGATTTTGAATATGTTGCGATTCTGGGACCTTCCCCAATTTCGCAAGGGTATAACTACATAAGGGTGTATAGAACACAAGCACTCTTTTGTGATTTTAGGCCAGAAAATATACAATATACAGAGATTTAAACATGAATAAAGGCAAAATACCCCAAAGAGTACATCAAAAATCGCAACAGTGTCCTTGTGTTCTATACACCCTACTGTGATTGTATCCTTGCGAATTTGCAGTTGGTACCAAAATCGCAACAGATTTAAAATCGCAGAGATATTTCAGCCATTTTTCGCCAAATGGGATTCGGCCTTCAACAATCTGAAGGCAATTATGTTAATAGATGTGAACAGTCACAACACTATCTGCTATATGCAAAAAAAAACATTGTATCGAAAGCTAATAATCTGTGTTAACGGTCAGCAAATATAGTTTGACCACATCTATCTCTTTATCAAGTTCACAGAATTTCACAGAATTTACCAAGTATGCACCATTTTACATAGTAACAAATATGCAGACTCATGAGGTCATAGGTGAACTGGTTCCTTAAGAAAATTGGTGTTCGTTGCCATTTTTAAGTACGGGGATTGAACATTTTCAGAAATTTGTGATCTCTTTAGTGGAGACTGGTGGTTGTTGTATTTCTACGCCATACAACATTTATTGGCCATGATCTACAATGTTGGGTTTGTTTTAGCATGCTTCTACCTTCACTTCTATAGGTCGAATCCCACATGGCGATTAAGGGCTCAAATGTCTCTGCGATTTTGTCGCTTGCGATTTTGGGGTCTTCCTGGGATCTTAGATCGCAAGGATTGTTCAACTTCTACCGCATCCAACAATGAATTGAAACCAATTAAGCAGTTATCCTTGCGATAAAGGGGCTCAGGAAGGCTCCAAGAGTGCAAGGGACAAAATCGCAGAGATATTTGAGCCCTAAATCGCCATGGGGGATTCGACCTTTTGGCAATATGGTAGGTACCCTCGGCTATACAGCACATTCATCATATTATTTACTGCTTTGTAGTCAGAACCTTGCATCTTCCCAACTATCTCCCACTCCATGAATATTGTAGGAATAGAGATTGAATCCATTAAAGTATTGATGGTTTGAAAGCCAAGTGTTCATAAGGTCTTTACGTCTTCAGGCTGGAGCTCAATTGGGAGGAGTGACTCATAATATTGTACTTCTCAAGAATGCAGTGTCAGATGTGAGGAGCTCTGGCATTTTAAAGCTAAGCCGGTATAACCAAGGTGACACAAGGGTATTGATGAAGTCCAAACCTTGTTTTGATAAAAGGTGTCCCCCAACCATCAAACCTATTCTAATAAGTGATTTAAGATATGTGGCTCCTTTTGAAAGGGCTATTATGAAAATAGATGTACAGGGAAATAGGTCGAATCCCACTTGGCGAAAAATGACTCAAATATCTCTGCGATTTTGGATCTCTTGCGAATTTGGGACATTCCCCAAATTCACAAGGATATAACTACAATAGGGTGTATAGAACACAAGGAGATATTGAAGTCATTTTTCGCCAAGTGGGATTCGACCTATTTCCCTGTACATCTATTTTCATAATAGCCCTTTCAAAAGGAGCCACATATCTTAAATCACTTATTAGAATAGGTTTGATGGTTGGGGGACACCTTTTATAAAAACAAGGTTCGGACTTCATCAATACCCTTGTGTCACCTTGGTTATACCGGCTTAGCTTTAAAATGCCAGAGCTCCTCACATCTGACACTGCATTCTTGAGAAGTACAATATTATGAGTCACTCCTCCCAATTGAGCTCCAGCCTGAAGACGTAAAGACCAAACCCCACAACGCGAAAAATGTCCTAATATCCTTGTGATTTAGGAATGCAGTGGTCCTTAGCCAATATTGGAAGGGTAATATCGATGAAGGAAGGCCTATAAAGGCTAAGAAACCTTGCCAAAGTGCTGTTATTCGGGGAGTGGAATACATCGAATGTTGTTGATATTTTCTTCACAAAGTACCAGAAATCTCTGTGATAGACTGAAAATCCTTGTGATTTAGAGGAAAACAACAGTTTCTAGGAAATCACAAGAGGTGTGTCCTTGATAAATCAGGAGCCAAGTTCCACATACTACAGTTAAAAGAGGGATCTGCTTGTAATATATGTAAGCTACATTTGTTTATGCTATGGAGGAGACCATTGCAAACTAAAGAAAATAGTCAGAGACAACTGTGATTTTAATATCAAATACTCTATCTCTGTGATTCATAATAGCAACTCTTCTGTGCATTAATGAAAATCACAGAGATTCCTGTCCTACTATCAGCTATAGTGGGATTTGTAGTGGTTAAAAGTGCAGTGAGAACACTTGTGATTTAGGAAATTGGCAAGAGTCAAAGGTTGCCGATATCTAGAACCACAGACATTTCAGACCCATTTTTCACGTAGTGGGATTTGGCCTTAAGATATTTTGTTCAAATGGTTCAACAGCCACGACCTTCCTGCCCATAGTTGCAGCATAAAGAGTGAACACTCCTATATTAGCACCAAGTGTCTTTCATTAATTCATCCTTGACCTATGAACTCGTGTTCATAGTATTGACAAATAATTTTACAGCAAACTGCATGGGAAACACTTTTTGAGTTGTAAAAGACAAATCCCACTACGTGAAAAATTAGTCTAAAATCTATGTGAATTGATAAATCAGCAAACCTAAGGTACTGTCATTATTGTAAATCATAAGGTTATCCTACCATCCTTTACCATATTCAAATCTCACTAATAGCCGATATTGGATGATACATCTCTGTGATTTTGATTCTCTTGGCGATATTGGACAGTAGATCTCTGTGATTTTCATTCTATTACCAACATTGCACACTGAATCCTTGTGAATATTATTTTATTGCCATTGTTTAGCAGTAAATTACTGTGAATTCTACACTTTGGCTGAGAAACCCAGACAGGCAAGTGATTCACAGAGATTTCAAGAGTCTGTGACAAAAAAATATCTAAATGTCTTGATGTGTACCACAGCACAAAAGGCAGCCTTTTGACAAGACTCCTTAGCCGCTATAGGCTTCCTTAGACGATATTAACACTCCAATATCGGCTAAGGATCACTGAAATCTTAAATCACAAGGATATTTGGCCATTTTGCGCATTGTGGGATTTGGCCTTAAGCAAAACGTGCATGTTTTATCTAAACGATTTTATAAGAATTTATTCAGCAATACGAAAACGTGCACGTTTAATTTTTTGGTTATCGTTTGCTTTTTGGCAAGACCCTATAGAGTGTATCATAGCGTTGCCGACAACGACCGAGTGAAGAATGAGGCCGTAACAGGTCAAATTTAGCTATAGCACAATGTTGTCAGTGTTCCCAGTAGACCTATATGATTTTTTCCCATTTTACTGAGAACGTCATTACTGTTTCATGAGAAACCTGGACTCCTCTGCTAGGTCAATGAACTAGACAAGCAGCACCCGTACCTATGGCGCTGTATCTGTACCAGGGAAGTATATTTGAAGAAGAAAAAGGATAAAGGATAGGAGGAGGGGGGGTAAAGTGTATTGTGTTTAGGTAGAAGGTCGTGGTCATGCATGTTAGGCCTCTATTTGTGCACTTGATTTAAAATGATAAGTATTCTATCTGGGCATTATTGCTGCATGATTGATTACTATTCCAGCATTATATGTATAATATAGTATAATGTTATTGGCTTACCGGTTGATTGCCATTTCGGAATAATCACTGTTTATATGATTTGCCCACACTTGTTGACCACCATTTCAGTTAGACAGGTTTAGGCTTGGGTCGCCATGGCGACTGCAACTCGTCAAGAGGGTCGTCAATAGATTCTACAACATCTAAGCATCATTCCAGTACCAAAATTGGTGAGTTTGATCACGAACAGTACATTAAAAACATGAAAGAGTTAGGTCTAGGGCTAATGAGGATGGTATTGAGGCCTTTGGCACTATTGAAAACTCGGTGATATCCTTAGGCACCTTTCTTATGACGGCACAGTACAGGCCCAAAAGGCTTATGCTTCTAAATCTAAGAATGTGGGTAAATCTAGGGTCTCTAACAATCTTTGATATGCCTTCAACAGAGCTGAGGGTTGTCTCAGAGATCCATGCAAATACAAACATATCTGTAGTAATCATAACACTTCTGGGCATAACAAGATTGATTGTCAAAAAGCTAGGAATGACTAGGAGGATGTGGGCAGCTAATATCCTATGGCTGGCAGTAATGTGTGTTTGATGCCGGATCCAGTTATAGTAGGTTTGGTAGATGTTGGCTTACCTCCACATACCACTCCAGTACAGGAGGTGGAAGACACAGGTGGGGTTATTGAATTAACTCAACCAGTTAATGACAGTTGTATGAAAGGTGTGTGTGTGTGTGTGTGTGTGTGTGTGTGTGTGTGTGTGTGTGTGTGTGTGTGTGTGTGTGTGTGTGTGGGTGTGTGTGGGTGTGGGTGTGTGTGTGTTCATTACATTTGTGGAGGAAAATCCCAAATTTTACCATGCAGAGTGGCTTCTTTTCTTCACCAGAAAGATCTTATTAATATTAATGGTTCTGAAGCAGATTTCTTATGGCATGGCTTTGTACAGGGTTTTAAAATTGTAGACCCAGATTGTAGTACTACTTATGACTGTAGAAATTATAAGTCTATTCTTTTAGGGAAATTTAACAATGAATTTTGTGGCATGTTAATGGAGGAATTGGTGTCACGACTAGTGTCCAAAACTGAAAAAAAAAACCCAATGTATTCACTCATTTGATGGGGTGGAAAAATCCAATGGAAAGTTGAGACCAATAATGGATTGTTGCATGCCCGAAAAAGTTTCCATTAATAATTTCATGGATACTACCAGTTCCACTTTTTCCTATAATAATATCATCACTGTTACTGCTCAATTGGATAGGAATAATTATATGAGTGTGGTGGACCTAAAGTCAGTCTATAGATCTATAAATGTATATGGTCGTCAAACAACTATGCAAGGTTTCAGATGGGATTTTGAACATGGAGAGGAATACTATGTTAGCAATAGGTTATAAGCAAATGTCAACGATCAGTGAATAATTTAGGCTCGTATTCCCAGAGGTGCTTCTGCCCGTATTCAACGAGGCCTTATAGGCCGAGTTGAATGCGGGCAGAAGCACCGAGGGGAATACAATCCTAAATTAATCACTGTGAGTTGACATTTGCATTTATGCCATGGCCCACAGGTTTAAATTGCTTTTAAATAAAGGATTTCAACAATATTTACTGGTTTTGAAGGCACCGATTCGTCCTGGTTTGTTTTGATCCGCCATGACACCTTGCTCGACGAAGTAGGTCACGTGATACGGAGCTAGCTGCTGCTTTTAGTTTCAATAGAAATGTTCCTTGCGCAGGACAATATCTTCTTTTTTAACATGGTGCTAATACATGGATATACCTAAAACAATTCATAACATATTATTTAACTAGTTCAATCATTTTTTTTTGCGTAAAACTTCTAATGACCATACCTAAATACGAAACTAGTTAACTCTGTATAAATTTCAAAATGGCGCCGCAGAATATGCGAGGATCGTATTCCACCCCACCCCCATTGAATACGGCGTAAGTAGTACTAATCTATAGTGTCGTCGTTATTCGCCATGGCATAAAATGTTCAGTCTTAAAACTGGTATAAAAGCTAATAATATTATAGTGTTGTCTGATATGTATTTCAGAGGAATATATACCCCTTCCCAAGTCATAGGGTGCCACTTATTATGGCACGATATGGCTCATTATGTGCACATCATTGGACTTTAGTTTCAGCTGGTCTATCCTCTTTGGTGGGAAGGGAAACCACTTGGTTAATTAGTTCTGTTCACAGCCTCATGAATTCACCACCATTATAGAATACTCGGCTTTATGGCTTCACATGGGGCCACTGTGCTGGTACAATCAAGACTGCTTGTTTACATGAATAAAATACTTGAAGCATTTTATTTCTACACACATATATGCTTGAATTTGACATGGTTTGAATGCACTGAATAGATTGAGATTTTGGCAGGACACTGTCACAAGTGGGGTGATGATAGATATGCAGAATTTGGACAATCTATATATTTCAGATCTTGTCCCAGCTCTAATACCTATAAAACGGCTACCAAAATATAGCAAAAAGTATAGTCATATTACTTACCTGTCAGTGTAGCCCAAGCTTTACAAGTAGGTCAGTGATGTTCTAGTGCAGTGATATTACTTGCTTCAAGCATGTATCCATTGTAACACCTTATTGAACTGATGACTTGAAGATAGATAGTGAAACCGCAGGTCTATCTCCAGTAGCTCACAAATAAGATATGGTTATGGCGATACGCCGCTGTGGAAACCGTGTACCCATGTGTTAATGCAACCGTCACCACAATTCGTGGTATAAGTTTATGCATGGCTTACTTCGGGGAGTGGAAATAGAGTGGCCTAAAAGGGGTAAAAAACGACATGGTGACATTAATTTTAAGCCATTTTCAGGCTACATTCTGATATTGCACCCTTTATAAATAGACGTACGACAACTACAATCTAGTTTGGGCGAATATTTTATTGGACCTGGCCAATAAACATACATAACCAGGCCTAAGTAACACAAGAAGAAAGAAAAAAAAATCTCCAATGTGAGACCGGTGGTCCTTCCTGGGGCTAGGCAATATGGCCGACTACAAGGCCACCAGTGAAGGAACCTGTTACATAACAGGTGAATGGAAGTGGTGACATCTGGTAATACATTTGGGAACTGCTACTGCCCATTTATCACCACTTATATGCGCGCATATAAGTAGCTTATAAATAGACGTACGACAACTCCAATCTAGTTTGGGCGAATATTTTATTGGACCTGGCCAATAAACATACATAACCAGGCCAACACGCCAAACAGAATGGAGAACAAAACAAAAAAACAAAAAAAACAAAAAAACAAAACATACATAACCAGATTTTACACGAATAAGGCGCTGACCATACGCCGATCAAGATCGACACGAGCTTGTTTGGATTTTGTCAAATAATGCAACACACTCAATGATTTCCAATCACCAATGTTCTTGATGTCCAATAGACTGAACCCTGCATCTGCCAAGGCTGATGCACCTCCTCTTCGTAACGAGTGTGAAGACAACTTATCGATGCCTGACTTGGCACACAACTTGTGCAATTTGCCTAAGTACCATGAGTAACTGCCACGACACCATTGGCCATTTTTCATGTACGACACTACTTGTGAGTCACTGGATGGGTAGTTCACCATAGATAACAGCAAGGTCAGGTAATGATGAAGGCAGAAGATAGAGTCATAGATGAATGTGAAGGGTATGAACAAGACCCGCTCCTTAAATGAAATAGTCTTTGTACGGCGAAGTCTGACGGAGACCCCCCAGACTTCCCAGGTCAAATCTGACAAGCAGACTGCCAGTCCTTGTTCAACCACATTGGACTTACGTAATAAGCCCCTGAAGCACATGATAACAGTGATCCAAAATGCCACATCTTCAGAACATGACATATCCAATAGTTTATAAATACGCTTTAAGTCCTGCACTGACGCTGGTCGCGCCTGGTCCACATGATCACCTAGGGTCCTTCGGATACCTCTCATAGTGATGTAGAGTTCAAATGTATTAGGGTTGACATGTGAATAACCTAGGACCTTGTGCAACACCCAAAGTCCTCCTAGGTACTGTTTAATAGACCTGTAGCGCAGTCTCTCAGCCAAGTGTGTAACATATAACAACACAACTTCTATACTAGCGGGGAATGGAACAAGCACACCATATAATATGCAAAATTCCAAATAAGAGTTCCATTGGCTCTTCCTAGTACGCTCCGTGGCTCCAGCCATCCACTGTGACTGGTAGTTCCGTAGTTTGTGAGTCAAGACATCCCCTGCAGCAGAAGTCATTTATCAGAAATGAAGGCAATCCTTTTGCACACCTTTTATCTGTACAGCGCGACAAAAAGTCAGGAACAATATTGTCTTTAGATTTAACGCGAGTAGCAACAATATGAAAATTATGTACAACTGATAACCAAAATAATTCTCTTATCCACCACATACAGCGAACACTCCGCGATCTGCCAGTATTTATCATGCGTTGGACTTGGGTATTGTCGGTTCTGACTACAACTTTTGTATCCGACCAATCATTTCCCCAACGTTGCGCTGCGGCAACCACTGGCCAGACTTCCAGTAGGTTAATGTCAGCTGTCTCATCATATTCACAAGGGGGTTCAACAGTATGATGTAATGGAAAGCGATTATACAACTGATTGTAGGCAGGTAATTTCCATGCACCTACAAACCAATCACCATTATAACATGAGCCAAAACCAGTTAGTGATGAGTCAGTGTCTACGATAGGATGATAATCAAAGGTACGTAGGATTTTTGCAGAACCATTGAATACATAACTGAACCTTTTCCACCAGCGGATGTCATCCATAAACCAATCAGGTAGTTTGACCACCATGACACTGTCGGCCATGTATTTGAGTAGGTTAATGACTCTACGTGAAAATGTTCTGCCTCCCCGAATAACTCTACTAGCGTGTGCCAAATGACCACACAGTTCTTGTAATTCTTTTTTGGTAGCAACAGTTTTACCCAAGAACTTGTCGATCAGTACCAATAAGTTGTCTAACTTTTGTGGGGGTAAGCTGATTTCCATTTTCACTGTGTCAATTACCAGACCCAAATACTGGACTTTGGTAGCAGGGGTTAAGATTTTTTTCCATGCAATATGGAAACCGTGACGTCGGAGCAGATCTACCAATATCGCCTGACGCCTCGCACACTCCTCGTAGTTGTCAGCCACAATGACAAAGTCATCCAGGTAACCGAAAACATTGAAAATACCTCTACGATTCATACACCGGATGACAAACTCGGTTAGTTGAGTAAAGATAAATGGTGCACATCTAAGACCAAACGATAAGGCTTGATCTTCAAAATATTCTGGTGCACCGTCCAGACTCCACACAAAACCTTGCTTGGAACGATCGTCCGGATGAACAGCCACACTGCGATAAGCAGATTGGATGTCCAATACACATAAAAACGAGCCCTCATGTATGACATCAGTAACACTATCTACTTGAGTATAATGAAACGGTTGGCAAGTTGTGTACATAAAGTCATTAATACTTTTAAGATTATCATCGGGATCACCACGGCTGCAATCTGTTATGGGTCTTAAGCTGCCGTCTGGTTTTAAAATAGCCCCCAGTGAATGTACACACTGGGGTCTACTAAGAACCCTTTTGACTTTACCATCAATTAACTCCTTCCTTACCAGATCGTCCATTTGGCATTTTACACCTTCTTTGATTATGGAATGGTAATTTTTTTGAAAATAAGAACCATTATAATCCACATCAACGATTTTGAATCCGTTACGAACACCGTCTAGGATATAAGCATAGTTACCATCAACTTCCTCAAACCCCATGCATTCATCAAAGAAGGCGTGTGGGTTGAGTTGGAGGCACATGCCATCTAAGACATGAACGGAATCACAATCCAAAGGACAAGGTCTAAACCATTCAACACCATCGACAATTCTGGAAGTGTAGATAGTAGGAGTTAATATAATGTCTTCCGTCTTTGGTAATGAATCTGAAGAAGTGACATGATTTGAACCACAAGGAATTACGAATTTGTTGACATCCCATAATAAACTATATTCAAGTTCACTGGTATTGTCACAATCACTAGTATTGTCAGAATCGGAAGATTTTATAATTCCACCATCTATGCCAAACTCCTCGGAGACACTGACCCCTGAATCAGAATCCACTAAGGCCTGATATCAATCATTTGATTTTTTCACAGTGCACTTTAGTTTTGTGTGATTACCCCCACAAGAGCGACATACATGTGGGTGAGGGCAATCTTTGGCGTTACAACCATTATCACCGTTAAATGCATAGCAACAGTGAATTTCATCTGACTTTTTCTTTTTGTTCTTTTTCCTCTTACTACTCGATCCCGCAACAGTACCAGCACCACTTTGAGATGATGGAGGCTGGATACCAAGAACATTACATAAGTGCTCGGCACTAAGATTCTCAAGACCAACACTGTTTGAGAAGATGTCGTGATCGAAATAGCAGAATGTGTGTTCACCAAACGATTCTCCCCTTTCACGCATCGCAAGATCATACTGAATGAGAGCATCCTCATTGTAGAATGCTTTCTTGTCAGTTAGGAATTTAACATGTTTTCCATAGTTTTTACATGGGAAGTTTCTAGCCAACATGCTATTCAAGAGACCCATACTAGCAGAAATAACATCATTCAAGGCGGGTTTTTTTACTTTATCATGCGGCATGTGCTGTTCAATGTCATAGGTCACAAACTTACTGCCACTGGCATTGTTTGGTGAAAATATCACCATTGGGGCGCCTTGAGCTTGATGTTGTAGTTGCTGGTTAGGATACCATGCTGTTGGGTTATGTGGAATTTGAGGTTGCACAGACTGAACACCAGGAGCCTGGAACAGGCTTTGTTGATTAGGTAGAATTCCTGCAGCCTGGTACTGTTGTTGTGGGTTAGGAATAACGCCAAACTGATATGATGCCTGCTGCTGATGGGATGTTGGGACTGGAATCCCATACATATGAGAAGTAGTCGGGTTACCATATACCATAGGTGTAGGTGGGAACTTTAGCCTGCCATCCGGTGCCCTAAATTGACCCACACCAGGCCAACTGACAGTCTGACTAACAGGTGTGACAGGTGGGGAATAAGGTGTGCCATCTCTGTAGAACAGCTGAGGAACAGTGTTAGCAGCTACACCACCACTTCTCCATTGTTTCCACAGTAGGAACTCCTGATAATCATTGTCTAATTCACCATGGGAATGACTTTGACCCACTGGATAGTCAGGTTGATTGTCTCTGGGGACCGGGTGATTGTACCGGGAAGGTGGCTTGTTATCGCGGGTGAGCGACTTGTTTACTTGGGTATTTCCCTCTACTGGAGGCAATTTTTTACACAAGTTGGGTAATTCAAACATACCTGAGGTGGTTTCAAGGCCGGATTGGCCTGCGGAGGGTCCCATAACTCTAGAATTAGGCCCTAAAACAGTGTTTGCGGCCGAAAACCGGCTTTCCGGAAGTACAGGGCGGCCATTTTGGACTCCGCAGTTAAAGTTAGAGCTGGCTTGTGATTGGCCAGTTTGGAAGCCTGGTGTGTTCGAGTCCCCACCTTTGTTCCTTACCGTATCCAACTCTGATGGGTTCCAACACGTAGCACTAGCAGCAAGAGAAGAAGTTTGGGCCTCGAACGCACCCATGGCGTTCGACCCACCACTTTCGTTCCTTACCGCATCCAACTCTGAAGGATTCCAACATGGGGCACTAGCAGTAAGAGAAGAAGTTTCGGCCTCGAACGCACCCATGGCACCTCGCCAAGCCCGTACGCCTTCGTTCAATTGGCGAAGAGATCTGTTATTTTCAGCCCTTAGGCTGGCCAACTCTAGTTCCAACTCTTTGCGTTTACACATTTCATCAATTTTTGATTTCCTGGCCCTTTCAAGTTCAATCTGATGCAATAAATCATTTTGTGTAGATTTCTCCCCAAGGCTGCTAAGCTCACCATGTTGACCGTCCTTCCCCTGGGGCGGCCGGTCGCTCTGCCTGGCCTCCGTGGCCTCCTGCTCGTCACGCTCGGCTGAATCCGCTGAACCAGGTAATTCTTCCGAATCCTCCGGAGAATAACGTTTCCCCGGATTGGTCACCCCACAATTCGGGCACTTGGCCGCGTTACCATGGTAGGAAGTATCACAGGCCACGCATTTAGTCATGATGACGGGAAAAAAAATCTCCAATGTGAGACCGGTGGTCCTTCCTGGGGCTAGGCAATATGGCCGACTACAAGGCCACCAGTGAAGGAACCTGTTACATAACAGGTGAATGGAAGTGGTGACATCTGGTAATACATTTGGGAACTGCTACTGCCCATTTATCACCACTTATATGCGCGCATATAAGTAGCTTTAAAACTGACATGTGACATGAGAAAACAAGAAAAAAGTGACAAGAGACATGCCATGCATTCAAAAATGCGACATGTGACAATTCAATGTATTGCCAGGAAAAATTGGGATTCCGAAATGTCCAATTTCTGGGCTTTCCAACAGTGAAAGAATTTTTCAAATATTCCTATTAGAACCAAAGTTATGTTGTCATACCCATAAGTATCACTGCACTATCATAGGGCCTACATTTTGAATCCAATAGAGCATTCAGTCAAGCTCTTAAAACTCCTTAGAATAGGGCTACACTTCTAAATTTTGAAAATATATTTGACCCTAGGCAGGGGAATAGAGAACAATATCGGGGATTAGATTGCACGATACGGAGTACATATTTTCAAAGTTAACTTGATGGGCATGTAGTTTGATCTCCTTGGACATCAATAGAGTAAAAAAACACCTGAATGCACTATTCATCCTCACATTTTATGAAAATTCTCCCGGGGAACACTCTCAGACCGCTTGAAGTATTCTTCATGTCCATGCTAGACTACCACTTTATTTAGATTGGAGCAATGTTCTTTGCAACTATCAATATAAAGCGACTCAGATCTCTGATGGGTTCACTTCTCCATGGTACTCATTTCCCAATATTCCCTCTGTTCCTTATGGTTACGTGAATGTAAATGCTGCCCTCTCGTGAGTCATATGGTATTCAGGACTGCACTGAAGGGTGTTCTGACTGCTGATTGGTTTAGAATTAGACAGAAGAAATATTGGTAAAATTATGGAAAAATTACAGGTGTTCCCAAATAGTTAATAAATGGAATAGTAGGTGTGTTTTTATATTATGCCAGGATTTTATGAGGCATGCAAAAGTTAATCTGGCCAATGGAGATTTTTAGGCCCAAAATAGGGTAGAATGGCACTCACTGCATATATCATTCCCTTATTTAAGATTTTCAGGGTTAAGCCTATCCAACATTCTGTCAGATTGTGTATGAGGGATGAGTTAACCGTGCTATGGTTGAAACTTTTACCAACGAACATTTTAGGCGGCTGTTTTTGTGTGTTATGCTATATAGAAACATAGAGGAAATGGATTTAGTTCCATGTGACCTATAGGAGGTATGGGCATTTTGCCTTCATATTTCAGATCACATTTGAAAGTCATTTTTCTGTTACAGCAGAGCTGGTTTTGTAGGAATATGACCAAAATAGCCACATAAATGGTGTATAAATGAGAAAAACCTTAGAAAATGTTGCTTGCAGAGATAGGGTAATTTCCAAAATATTGCAGTTTCTACAAATTGCCCCGAACACCACTTTTTCTGGACATAACCCACCAACAGAATGAAATTTTCAGCTGAAAATTAACTTTTAGTCTTATTTCAATCTTTCTATGGCTATGCACAGATGTCCATTTAGGGCCTACCATAGGGACCACTAGCAATTTGGTCAGGTTTGCGGTGTTCAGTCAAAATTTCAATGACCAAGCAATTATCCAATTAACAAGTAGTAATTTGTTCATGAGTGCAGATATTGGTACAATGTTGATAATAGATATTTATAAATGCATACAGCAGAAAAGGCACAGCTAAAGAAATGATCCCCTGATAGGATATCATCTTATAAAAGTTGGATTAATCATAGGCCTAATATTAATCATTTTTCAGCAATTATATGATATTTTCCATGATTTTGTGATTTTCTCTGGGGAATGCCACACTATATCTTGCAAAAGCAATGCCCTCTTCATCACCATGTGACTGCATTCAATACATATATGCAGTTTGGCAGCTCTAGAGCTTTCACTTGTCTAGTGCATGAGTCTTTGATGATAAAAGTCGCTGCTCGGAAACAGCACTGAAAGCCAGTAGGAATTTCACTGTGATCTACACATATGGACCCGCTCATATCTTGACATTAAGAAAGGCTGTTACCACCTCACTTCAGGATATGATAGGACAGAGTCTGAGGTTTCATGGAAAAAAAGTTTTAGTTTAATCTGAAGACCCCCTGCCTAATTAAGGTTATGTGGACGTAAATGCTGCCCTCTCGTGAGTCATATGGTATTCAGGACTGTACTGAAGGGTGTTCTGACTGCTGATTGGTTTAGAATTAGACAGAAGAAATATTGGTAAAATTATGGGAAAAAAAATCACAGGTGTTCCCAAATAGTTAATAAATGGAATAGTAGGTGTGTTTTTATATTATGCCAGGCCTTGGGGATTTTATGAGGCATGCAAAAGTTAATCTGGCCAATGGAGATTTTTAGGCCCAAAATAGGGTAGAATGGCACTCACTGCATATATCATTCCCTTATTTAAGATTTTCAGGGTCAAGCCTATCCAACATTCTGTCAGATTGTGTATGCTATATAGAAACATAGAGGAAATGGATTTAGTTCCACGTGACCTTATATCCTGGTACACCAATACTGTTCCCCATCCTGCCCCCTCCCCCCACTTCAACAGACATAGATCAATGTTTGGTCATTCACAAAGCAGTGCTACCACCTGCAGGGTTATAAGGGCACTATAAACGCTGATTGCCTACTTCATTCTGCCAGCCTGTTTTTGACACATAGGTCAGCAATGACCTCACGTTTTGTTGTCAATAAAAGCTATTATTATTTAATAGGCGAGAAATAAGAGAACCTTTGCATGGACATATCCAGATAGTTATTGTTTGTTAATAGTCAGGCCATGAATTGAAATTCGGAGCTAAATTACAAACTTTAAGGGTAAAAAATGTTCACTTCTTTTTTTCTGTCCAGTACTACCTGCTGGTCATCCTGTTTTGTTTCGTTTGTTTGATTTTCTATCAGGAGCATCATGCAGGGGCGGCTTCTCGGGGGCATGTGCCCCCCCCCCCTAGTCCTCCGAAGTTAGGCCAGGCTTTGACTCTTAACTATAGGAAACATGGCCAGAAAACCGGCTTGTGCCCCCCTAGACCAAATTTTCTTGGCTGTGCACCCCCTAGACATTATCTTGCTGCCAAAAATAACCTGACGTGTACATGTGAATTCTCTTCAACTTTTTACTTGGTTTCTTTCAATGCAGCCTCTGCTTACTATTTGGGGATACCTTCATTTCATGCCTACTATAGATGGATTTTGATCACATTCATCACTTGTAGGTAGGCTTTAATTACATTGTGATACAAAATAGATGGTACAAAGTCAGCTTGTCAAATGAGCTTATGATAGAATTATGTAGTTGACAAGATGTGATATGAAAAATGAAGTAGATCTAATTCATGCAGAACTAGTCTTTCCTGTTTTCACGAGTAATTAGTGCCTCATTGCCTTGTGAGCTGCTCGCATTTTCAGGGTTCTCAACTTGTTGCCTCATGCCATTATTTGTGCTGCTCGCCATGAGGGGGCCCTCCAGTGCGAGTTGCTCTTTGTTCTTTACCTTGCCACAACACAACATATCGTGCAGCTCAGATCTAAAGAAGGAACTGCTCACTAGGTATAAGATGAAATTACTGGCAGCATTCAGATAGCTCAGGAAGTTTACCACTGCAAACCACATCCACTGAGTCTGAGTCAGGCAGGCCATGTTGGATGTGTGTAGGACCATGAATGAACAGATGGGTAGGGTGGTTGCTAGGAACATGACAGATATAGTGATAAGAGTATATGTCATTGAGCTTATACGGGATCTGTTTAAATGCTGCTTGCGGGACAGAGAGGTGTTCTGCCGCCGAGAGGCCTTGACTTTGATTATGATGGCAGCATTTGAGAGTGTGATGAGTACAGAGGGCACAATGGAATACATGCTCAAATCCACCCAGGGCCATATGGACTTGAAGATGTTTGCCAACCACTTAATGTCCTGGTTAATGCGACATATGCCATTTGAGTCTATTTTTAATGACCAGAAGAAATGTAGATTTACGAGCACCAAGACTAGGCTAATTACCAATAAACCCATCACAGTCTTTAACTTGGTGAGAGCCTTCTTTGTGAAATAGGGGAAATACACCACCAGAAATCTATCAACAGCAATGCACACTATAATCCATGCTGCAAATTGTGATGAAAGGTGAACGATAAAACTGTGAGATTTACACACCACATTGTGCGATCTTCGAATATCAAAATCAAATGTTTTCCATATCCAATACCGTAAATAACCTGTCCACAAGACTACAGTGTCCACAACCGCCAACAGTCGCAGGCACAGGCTCATTCGGGTATCTCTGAGCCTCTTTCTGCGCATGACCAAGAACGATAGTATGTTTCCGGTTGTGCCCAAAAGGATAACTGGAGGAGGTAGAAATTGCCATAAGAAGAGGGTAAAGCTCTGTGTCAGGTTATTTTCATCCTGTGATAGTGTGGATACCGCATTATTTATAGAATTGTTATCGTCAGTCAGTGATATCTTGAAGGTGTCTGAGGCTGATGTTGTATAGCCATCAAAGTACGACATTTTCTCTGAAATGATAAAGATAAATCATTAGAAATGTGAATCATTAGCATAAAGATATATTTAGCAGGCCTTCCGAAAATACCAGTTGCAGGGGCAGTTCAAAATACCCTTCAGACCCATTGGTTGGAGGGAATCGAAAGCAAATCATTTCACTTTGCTGTAATGATAGTATAAACAGGTTGCATAATCCCACATCATATTTCACTACATGTACTTAAAGATGGACCCGTTATGAGTTTGAAACACAATATTTGTCATAAATTGTATAGTTACATTCATAAACATATAAAGTACTCATCTGGATACATTTTCCATCTTCTACAATCACCATTTACAACCCCAACTTGGAAAGAAAATTCGTACCATAGTCATTATATGAAACGGGGCTCTTGTTTGAGGCCTGTGTGACTGAGCCACTATCAGAATTTCCAATTCCATTTCAATTTCAGTTTTTAATCAGACATAACCCCTAACACTAGAGAGGGGCCAAAATAATTAGGCCACTAATAATGCATTCCAAATTAGTTTATACATTAAGATATCATTCCTCTACTTTTGGAATTTTTGCTCTAGACCCCATGGAACCTGCGATTTTGCCCATTGAAGTTGCCCTGTTTACAAGGCATCTGCAAATGACGTCATGCTGGAGGAGGGAAGGGGATCTGGCGCAGCATGACAGATTAATTTTTCATATACCTGAAGCATTGCAAAATTGGCAAAAAAAAATGTGGGGGTCAAAAATGTTTTATGCTGTCACTTATGGTTGGCCCCTTCTCATTTTGCTCAATAGAGTTCCATACAATGCAGTCCAGAAACTGTGACCACTGATTGCACCTCAATAGTAGTAATATCCACTTTAGATCACATTAGTGCAATCATTATTCACCAGAGGGGGACTCTGTGCTGGTAAGTCACCATGAAGGTGGGAATTTTGACTGTGAATAATATTTTACCTGAAGCCTTGGTCAGACACATACAGCCGATGAACAATTATTGCTCAAGGCTCATACTTTGGGCACTGATAATGCTGTATTACGAATTTTGCAATTTCAAAATAGGGATTAAACCAAGCTTTGTATGTCTCTATGGAATATCAAGGCAGTACACCATTATTATAGTACATGTTTTGCTGGCTACTCACTTAAAACTGGGCTTGGCTCAAGACCCTCAGATTTGGGTATTACATACTTTGGTTCACATATTTTTATGTACATACACCTTTATTGGGTAGAAAAGAAGTTTTCAATGGTTCTATAGCAGGCATTTATTTCCTAGTATACCTATTGCAGTTATGAAATCCAACCTCTTTTTGGACATGAGATTCATTTAACAGTCATGCTTTCCCATAATAAAACTTGGCGGTGATAAAAAAGATTAATTCATTTGACTACATTTTCCCAGGTAAATGGGAAATTCCTGAGGGCTATCCCAATGGTGTGGATCCTAGGTCAACACAGTTCTGTGGTAAGTGCTGGCCTCTTGTGCATTGGCCTCTCTCTACTTACAGGTAGACTGTAGTATAGTGTTACTCCACTTAGCCTATACGGACTTAGCTGGTTTGATTATCATCAAGTGAAATGACACCAACTCTTCACTGCGGTCCTCTCGGGGGCGAACTGGTACCCATCTGATAGGTCTCATCAGTAGAACTCGCTGGTAACAAGCTCCAGCAATGGCTGCGCCCATGGGACAACCTGCTACCTCGGAATAGTTAAGAGGAACACTCAACGGAAAATACTGACGGGTCCCCACAACTAGCCTGGCAATACCTTATAGCCATCATGCAGATCGTGTTAGAAAGTGACAGGTATATGAGCATAATCTGTATGAATCAATCGAAAATAGAAAACCAACCTCGGTATTTAATTCTGACATGTCTCTGGAAGGGCGTCCTCCCTCTTGGCAAAAAAAAACTTTTTCAACCTTTGCAAACGTTTTATTTGGTTTGGGTAAAAAGGTTTTTGAAAATGTTTCAACCAAATAAAAACGTTTTGTTTTTTTCAACCAATTTTCAAATAAAAACGTTTTTAGTTATGTTTCTTTTACGTTTTTTGAGTACATGTTTTGATGGTGTTTTTTTTATGCAGAATAAAATTGTTTGGCAAATTAGGGGAAAAAACTACTTTTTTTAACGTAAAAAAAAACGTTTTTTCTGCCAAGTAGGCTGTCTTCCCTCTCAGCGTCTCCTCGAAAACGCAAAGTATATATTTAACTCTATATGTTCAAAAACAGCTGTCAGTATAGAGGAGTCAGATATTATAGAGTCTACAAAGCTAGAGACCAATATTGAGGCATTACAGGTAAATTGGATGCAGTGAAACCAAATCTGATAATGAGTGGCTCTGGATAACCCGAGCAGATTATTTGCCTTTGAAGATTCACCAGAGGAATTCAGAAGGGAGTCTTCAGTACTTACCAACAGGGGTGCATGTTGTCCATGGTGGATTTCTATGCGTTCTTTATATAACCCCCCCCCCCCCGTCCCATCCCTTTCTCTGAGATATCATAATGCACAGCCTTATTTTCTATGAAAATTTTACCCCCCTCTCTGGGTCAATCCCCACCTACATCCACTATACACTCTCCCCACCCCTTGATAAAAAGGAGCACTCCCAGACGATATCACACATGATGACAGAGGGTTATCTCTTTATGATATTCTGAGTATTGACACACAATCACAATGGGCCATTGCAACAATAGTTGGCATTAGCTTATTGCTTTCTGCATAATAGATTATCTCTCATCTATTCGGGCTTATGTGGATATTAGTTGGACAGTATCTAGAGGGTCTCACATGTATAGACCTAGTAAGCTATATCTGATAAAAACTCTCCACTTAATGCTGGCGCATCTGATAAATATAACTCATAATATGTGCTGTCTAAGGCTCCATTTCCGGTTATCCAATCCTACAGACCAATTACTCGTATATGAGAAAGGTTAAACCTGAGAGAGCAATAGACCTATTACATTGGTAGAAATTATATGAAATGACGTATGATTATACAAAACATTACACGTTTATGTGCATGGGGATGTTTGGGGAATAGGCCTCTTCCAGAGCGCTCTTTAATTGACAAATGTTATAAACCTCTAACTGTAATCCTGCTTTGTTCAAAAATTCATTACGTTGCGATATCCCTTCATGATTTCCTTTTCATTATACCTCGTCAGAGGGCATTGCAATATTAGATTGAAAAAGGAATATCAAGATCATGAAAATACATTTATGTACAGAAGAATGCAACACACATAACCGTCATTGGTGTATTCATCGTGATGGCATATCAGGTCGTCAGAAAGTGTAAGATTCTGCCCTTGAAGGGCCTGAAAAAATAATTTTCAAAAAATTTTATATAACCTTAACAAATTTGTGAAGGGATATCGATCCTTCAGCTCAGAAAACCAAAAAAATACCAATTTAGGATGTCGGGTTCCATTTTTATTGCTGGTTTTGTGACATGTAACGTCCGGTACCAAAATGATGAAATAAGAGGTATTTAAAGTTGCTCTCAGTAATATACGAATGTCCCATTATGCATAACAAACACATGAAATAACAAGGCGAATATGTCTATTATTGACTTCAATTACAAAATGGAACAAAAGTTGAGTTATACAGTAGACTGTCTCTTACATGATGATAAAAGTACCGGACGTTACGTAACGTCCGGTACTTTTATTAGAATTATTTCACATAAGCTGCTCTCACAAGGAGACAAATGCAGATAGACACACAATTTTTTCACCAAAGTAGAGGATAATAGGGCCCTTTATATGGGTAATAACAAAGATTTCAAAGCTCCATATTTTCCATGTTTTATGAGTGATTTAGATTTAGGTATGGGACGTTACAAATTAGAGATTTCCATTTCTCACTCAGTAACATGTCCAAACCTCATGGAAATGATACCTATGATTATATACAATACAAAAGATAACTTTGGGATACTCCATATGTTCTTTATACAATACAGGACACTTGTGAAAAATACAAAAACGAACAAATTTGGCCGTTTTTTTTCACTTCAGCAGGCTATAAGTCTGGGAGTTTTTGATGGATGATAACAAATTTACATTTTTCCGATAGCCCTAAGTGTCCTCTATCAAATGAGACTATGCAAGATATGATTGGTTTACTACTTCTATCTCCAGAGCCATAAGAGTCCAAAATGACCCAAAAACACTAAATCTACTGCTTTCTGGCGACTTTACCCATATATGCTTAGACAACAGTTTGCAAAAGAAAAAGCTCTCTGCACCTGGAACCATATCCATGCTATGGAATAGAAGAAAATCGTGGTGACATTAGTCTAACCTGCTGCATCAAGTGATTGGTTATGTTGTTAACCTACGATACACTCAGAGTCCGGATTAGGTGAAGAAGGAGTGTAAACATTCTTGTGTAGCGTACATCAAACAGGAGGATCGATGGTACACCAGTGTGTCCTACCATGATAAGGGCTACAATATATAGTACACTGAGCAACACTATTCACATAATGTGGGGAATGGGGGAGGGGGTCCTATGTTAGAATAATAGGTCTATAGGTTTGAGTTTTAATTTTCAGTCTGTAGAAATGATATCGATGGGCACAGTATAGAGGGATATGTTGGACTGCCCAAAGGTTTTAAGCCGTGACCCCACTAGATGTGATTATTGCTGATTTCTGCATCAATTGGGCCCCAAATTATCTTCGCTGGACGTGTAGGAACACATACTTTAGAACCGACTATCAGTACATGAATTCTATTTTATGTACAAAGCTGTATTGAACCCTGAGGAAGTGGAGTATTTTGACAATGTGGATGGAGAAGTGATGAAGAAGTCTCCTTATGTTATAGATACCACTAGTTAACATGTTTAGGCCCTTTATACTGTTTCCTTATGTTATAGATACCACTATAGTTAACATGTGTAGGCCCTTTATACTGTTTCCTTATGTTATAGATACCACTAGTTAACATGTGTAGGCCCTTTATACTGTTTCCTTATGTTATAGATACCACTAGTTAACATGTGTAGGCCCTTTATACTGTTTCCTTATGTTATAGATACCACTAGTTAACATGTGTAGGCCCTTTATACTGTTTAGGGACTAAATGATACACTTTTGCATTAGTTGACGGTCACTTTTTATTTCTACCAGAAATATACCAGAATAGACTCAAGGGGAACTCCATGTGATCAATTGGATATACGAAACAAACGCCTAAAACTGTCAATTTAGGGGTGGAAGCTGATGAAATGAGAACTTAAACAATCTTACCTCTATGTTCAATTTTGGGTAGTTTCTAGCTGTAAATACTAGCGCTTAGTGTGACCCATTAGATAACTCCAAGTAGATAGTCCACAAGCAAATAGAGTAGGTCTGTGTAGACGATAACACTGCCATGTAATGGTTGCTCCTCCCCAATGCTACTACTGGTGTGGTCAGTGGGATCCAGATGTGTGATGGTGTAGGGTGTTACGATTACACATATAGTACACATGTAGACCTACAGGAGGAGATGGTGTTAACACGGTGATGTGATCCTCCAGGAGTTTGTCACCTTCACCTAACCACACCTGTCAAACACCATTAATTATTAATACCCATGACGTAATGACAAACCACTGCTCCACGTGCTAAGCACTCTGGAGGGTATTGCCAAAAAGAAAACGAGTTTAGCCACTAACCTGCATAAAACGTGTTCATATGAATGTGCTCTATGACATGCATGTTTTGATCATCTTTCCAAAAGCTATACAACATATCCTTATGGGAAATTGCAAACGTGAGCAGGTGAAAATGTGCACGTTTAAAGGAAGGGGTGGACGAGAATAACTTTTATCAACACGATTCTCTGCACGTTTCTGTATTCCATGCACGTTTGGTTTTTGGCAAGACCCTCCTGTGCTGTGTAGATGGGGGTTTGTGACAGTGTGAGGAAGGTGGGGGACACGTGCATTATTGGCTTTAAGCGGGACTGGAGCTGGTTCTGGTGATATAAACTGATAGGAAGTGATAAGATGGGACCAGCATTTCCATGGAAGGGGATGTTATAACGTACCAGTCACAAGGTACCCATCATGGTACATCTTATCACTGGGTTCTACGTTAACCAGCGAAAATCAAAATGGTGGATCCATTGGGTATATTGGTCTAGACTCCTATAGGATCGTGGGGTATACAGAGGGTGGTTATCATTATTGTACAAAGTAATTGTTGCAACGATGCCAAGGATATGGCATACATTGTAGGACTGAATCAAATAGATAAAAGAAAAATAACCGATAGTAAAACAGAAATAAACACACACAAGAAGAACACAGATACCCATTATATCAGTTCAGAAAGTATTGACATCCCAGTTTTGTTGAATCCGGAAGTTGACTTTGTGGCATAGAAAGCTCTAGTGCCGATATTTACAGTTAAGTAATAATGGGCATGGATATAGCGATCATCGGCCATTCAATGCTGCCAAATACACCTACGCTGGATGATGCTGTATTATGTTGGACAGATTTTAATTCAATTCAATGTGTTCGAACCCATTTTCTAAACTTTATCAGAACAGGAGAGTATTTCTCAATACCTTAATAACGTCAGGCTATACCTTGGCAATCGTAGCTTCTTTACCCCCCCCCCCACTAAAATTAGTTGTGACAAACTACAAAACTTTTCTTTTACTTTAATTTCAAAGGCATTCTCAAATAACCGGGAATCGCCATGTCCATGAGCATGTTGAGGCCGGAAGGTAAGGGAGTGATCATCTTTTAACAACGGGGGGGGGGGGGCTGGTGGGTTTGGGCGCGGACACGCAAAAAACATTTCGACCCCCCCCCCCCTCTCGAGGGGGTAAAATTTTTTCGACCACCCCCCCCCCATAAGGGACAAAAATCGTGCGCGAACGTCCCCTTTTAGCCTATAGTAACGCACGGGGTTTTCCACTGAAAACAGGTGAAATTATTTTGACCCCCCCCATCAGAGGTATTGAAAAAATTCTGACCCCCCCCGGTCAAGGGGTTGAAAAAATTCTGACCCCCCCCCCAAACCCACCGCCCCGCCCCTGTTGTTAAAAAATTATCACTCCCTAATGTTCCGTCCGGGAAATGTGGCTGTCAGTTTGGTGTACCACAAATAGACCCACCGAGTACATTTTGTGGTCGGTGTGATGATCCATATAATGTTCTTACTGATAAGTTGTGTAGATTGATATGTGTCTTTCTCCTTGTCCCTATAAAAACAATGTTCCCATCCGAAGTGGTGAATTATTACTAGTTTGTAACCTATATGTATTCAGATAAAGTCAGAGCAGTTATCCCAATGCGAGAACTACACATGCCATGAATATACGTACCGGGGTACATTATTTTTATCTGTTTCCCTTTCAAAAAAACTAAAAACATAGATATCATATCCTAATAATTGTTACATTGACCCAAGTACTACATTGTATTTTTATTGGGACTATTTCTGATGCAGATTGATAGTTATGGTATCAGAACAAAGGTAATTAAGGCTTTTGGTAAAAAGCATGGTAAACATTTCTTTGGTATTATAATAAGATAGGGCATTTACATTGGCATCAATTCAAAAACTGTTACATCAGTAGATCAGTAGTCATTTGAGAACGATTTGTAGATCAATTCATGCAATAAGCATCAATGTGGACAACATAGTTATCCGCCAGTTCATAGGCATTAAATTCCAATTGTAGTGAATGTCTTGTTTGATTAGTCATTTAGGAGCACGTACCTTATACACCTACCAGGGGTCCTATAGAATCTATGATGAACAATTTAGATATTGTGCAGTGGCGGATTTAGAGGGGGACGCTGGGGCGCACGCACCCCCCTTTTCCCCAGTACTTAAGAGTATAATCAGATATTTTAGACCCCAAAATTTGCTCAAAATTGGTGTGTGCACCCCCTTCTTTAGGGCCGCGCCCCCTCCTTTTCCAGATCCTGAATCCGCCACCGTTGTGTTTTAGATGTACATGGTAGCTATATTGTAACCTCTTGGTGTCAATACCTATTGGATGCCATCTAAAAGATTCTCTATGAAGCTCATTGTGACATGCGTGTCAATGGAGGCCATGTTACCCTCTTTCAGATTGCATGCTGTCTCTGTGTCGGCATGAGTCCTCCCCATGTTGGTGTTAGTCGTGAATTCCCCATGTAATTCCCACAATAAGTGTTATGTAATGTTACATCATATCATATCATCATTATTAATTATGATTTTATATTCATATCACTATCTCTAATATACATAGATCTATATTATTATATTCATAATTATATCATTTCTCAAATAGCTCGGTCAGTGACCACCAGGTGGTGGCTCTGCCATGTTAAATCACTGTTATAAATACAACCGTGCCTTATTGGCCAGACATTATCCAATCATTACAGAGTATGCTAATTACCCTGGGTCACACAGCATGCTCCTGCATGTGTGCGAGGCATGATATAAGCATGTGGTGCGCATGTAGGGGCCACGTTGACTCCAGGGTGTAACACTACCATTAAACACCATCTTCAATCTACTGGACGCCTTTAAGACTCCTTTATCCATTCTCGTAGTATTTCCAGTATTACAGTGGTATCTGTCCAGTAGCAGGTTGGACTGCTTTCGTATGGGTCAAACTTGGTCTGACAAATATTGGCTGTAACACAATTAAATGAAAAGGATCATTATCTAACTTTCTATACACACAATATTATATAGTCATTGGGAATATTAGCTAATTTCTTCAGCCGTTTTCAATCGCTAATTCATCTCAAAATGACTTAATTCAACTGGTGTGATTTTATTTCAAGATAATACGATTTTCACGCCATATTCCGTTTTTTCCCCTTCGTTTTCACCTTCTTTTCCTTTCTTTTATGATATTTAAGCCTACATCACACGTAGATTCACGTAGACAAATTCTCTATTGAAAACAAGTATACATGCAATGACTATATGACACTGATAGACGATAATGATGGTGAAATTTTTGAATATAATATACAAGACATCAAATACCTGATATGGAATGGAGGACTGCAAACGTTGATATTTGTACCATCATGATGGTCCATTCTGCCCTCCTGAAATACATCTTTGCGTGAGCTGACAAAGAGATCGGTGAATTTCAAAGAATGTACCTTTATAGTTGTAATGCACGTATAGCTGACAGTGAAAATAATTATAGGGCCCTGTTACTTTCCACCAAAACCTTCCACATTCCGCCACGGCTGCAGCTGTAGGAGTGTTCTGATTCTCAACTAAGGTCTGGCGTGTGGCAAGCCAAAGCTCCATCCTCAATATCATAATAGTGTCGTCCTCATGTGATACATGTTGTATCTCAGCTCCAGACCTTGATAGTTTTATAAGCCTTAGTATGGACAACCATGCCATGAATGATGTCTATACCTAAATTGTCCTTGGGACAAGCTGGTCCCAACCTTATTATCAGCATAATTGGCCAGAACCAGCATCACTTTTTCTTTCTGAACTATTACTTTATCAGATTGATATCGTAGTACTTATACCCACATTTCTTTTTCCTATAAATTTCTACCAGCTATTCTTTTCTGTTTTGATAACTACAATATCAGGTTGAAACATGACTTTCAAGAAAAATCTATATAATAGTCCCCAAAAAAAATTGATTGATTTTACAGTTTGAAATTCTGATATCAGTATATCATAGAAGGTGCACCTTCTGCATGGGGTATATTCAATTTTATCTCACCTCGTGCCTTCCTTACGGATGACACTCAAGGGTGAGAGGTCCCGCGGGTTGTATCCACACCGAAGTGGCGTTGTGTCCGGATCCTAGTCTAATGGGGAGGCGGGATGATGGTGACCGAATTTATTGGAAGGTAGAAAGCACGCCGCTACACATTTACCGAGACAATGGTTCTTTAACATCCGTCACTACATAGGCATAGTGAGAGATGGACAAGCCTGTTTTAAGATATGAGATAAAATTCGATCATCATCTGAAGTGGGGATTGAGGGTACCCGCATATAAGACGCAACCCCAACTTGGGGAAATGCTATAAGGCGCACCCCCGAACTGATTTGCGTATAAGACGCAGCTTATATGCGAGAGATAACGGTATACTGTATTGGCATGTACTTTTGCTTGGGAGGTCATTAGTTTCAAGTATACTATACCACTGGTGCTCATTAAAGACCAATACTTATGTAGTGGTCAGTGAAAACGTCTCTGGAGACACCGGGATCTGTAGTGGTGGAGACACCGAGTGGTCCTGCCTCGGATGGGGGACCTTTAGAGAGCTCGGTACCTGGGCCAGTATGGTATAGACAAGCGCTTTAACTTGCTAGTGCTGGGAGACTTGGAAACAGGTGGCACCCACAGTAGTTCCTGGGAACAGGAGTGCGAGGTCACTGTGTGTGACTCAGTACTGGTACCGTTCAGACTGGACTGGAGGACCGGTTCTGGCGGGATACGGTTGAAGCTGGTTGGGAGGAGTGTAGGGGTTCGTTCCCCCGTCGGGTGCGCAGAGCCTTCAGAGGGACTGTTCACTTGGTTGTGTCACTCCCCCTATGTATACCATACCGATCCAGGGTAGTTGGAAGGTGGAAATGTCAGTGGGGCCGTGCAGGCCAATATAGTGTGGTTATGATTTGTACTACAGGCATCAAAACAGATCTTGATCTTTATTAACTCGGAAGAGTTAAAGGAGCCACCTTGAAATAAGACTTTATGGGGGTGCAAAAATTCATGAAAATTGAAATTGTTTGGCTAATAAAGCTGTCTTAGCAGTAAGGATTCATATAAAGTTTGGTTTCTCCGTGTACCTTATATACAATATACAGATTAAGGAGGTATATTATTGTATTATCTCCCTTAGATAAGCTGGTATCATTGAGAAAGTTAAGGCATGCCTACCATCACTGCAAGGTGATACTTCTTTGCTACAATGTTGAAGTATATTCATTCCATTTGGAAACCTTTGGAAACCTTTTGTGGTGCTGTTAACCACCATGGACATTAATTGGCTCTCCAAGCAGATGTGTTGTGGTATTAGAACTACATTTTTACCAGGTTACACTACTTGATATCTGCTTGGAGCTATAGCTCCTGACTGTATGCTGATGTCATCCCCACCACCATCCCTCCTCTTCCTCCTGTTCGCACCACCTGCCTCAATGTGGGCCCTCAGTTGCATGTATTTGCACCATCTTAGCCTATTTGCACTACCTCAGTCAAAAAGGGCAGGAATGTTGATCCACGGATCAACATCCCATAGGCTCAGAATTGGGTGCCAAAAGTGTCTCAAATGAACTGCGCACAAACTGTCAGTGACTTGTATCTACTCATCAAAGGATATCTCACAAATTTAAAAGGACAGAATGTTCACTCTTTCCATATCATAAAATAGACATTCTAACCACCAATATCATATAGAAATTGTGAACTCTATTGCATCATTTATCACTTTTTTTTTTTGCCAATTTGCCATCCTCCCCCTCCCCTTTTTCCCCATGTCCACTTAAAAGCTGCTTTTTTACTCAGCTCTTATAACTGGCTTTTCGAGTTAAATATTGCATAAGATAGCACACTTATCCATAAATGGCTATCATTTCCTGAAGCAAGAACATTAATTAGAGGCACTTTCCTGAAGGATAGAATTCGCAAAAGCTGAACAACCACATACATGGTAGTCTTTCCCTGGATAGTGTTAACTTCTAAAACAATTTGGCCCTTTACCATTTGAAGCCTTCCTAATAATTTTGATTTTGCTATGTTTTTGGGCTATAGGGAACAGAGCCATTCCTGTGTGGAGGTGGAAATCAGTTATGTAACTGTCCCCCGATGGCCATCTTGGATCTGGCAGAGGATTGTGGGTAATCTCTTATCTTCCCCTCCACCCACAGAAATCAATGGGAATTGATAAGACTGATAAGCTGCCCCTGCCTCTATCTTAATCAACTTTTTAAGTTTAATTTCTCTTGTATTTGAAGTCTATAAAGCTGTATTGTTTAAGTTTAAAGTATTTGCTATCCAAAGTAATAGACTTCTAGAATATAGCTTTATATAGACTATTAGGAAGGGCCAACCAAATTAAACTGTACAAAGAGGTCAACTGCTGATCTAGCCACCGACTACATGAGCAACCTAGCTAATTTGTCTGGTACTGGCAATGGCTCTGTTCCCTATATATCATGTAGTTCCAAATTACTGTGTGTATACAACAAGTTATTGGAAGTGACCCCCTTTATTAAAATTAAAATTGCATAAGCTTTCCTGTTGTGCCTATGGTAAAGAGGGGGAAATACTTTTTCAATTACTTAGATCTTAGTTTAAGTGGGAAATGCAACAGATTTACAGGTATTGTAGTAACCCTTCCCCATTGTAGTACCGTAATCTCCCGTGTATAAGGCGCGTCTTATATGGGGGGTTTTAGTTCTCATTGCAACCACAAGGGGGAGTCCAAGACCTTTCTTTTGATATGTTACATGCCCCCTTAGCCATAATAGGATATGTGGGGGCCCAGGGGGGTCTATGGGGCCCAAGTTATACATAGGTCTTTGAATTTTGAAAATTCATTCAGTAGAACCAAAGTTATGAATTTTTCATTTTTTTGAGAATTTTCCAAAACTAGGTGCGCCTTATACGCAGTCTGCACCTTATACGCGGGAGATTACGGTAACACCTACTGCAATTCGGAGACCTGTCGATATTCCAAAAGGCAGCTAAATGGCTGTTCAACTACTACATGAATTGCATCATGACAGTGTTCGTGCTTAAAAACAAGAACATGTTCTAATATTTGTCTAGTTACATTGTCAACAAAGATCCCGTCATACAGGGTTAATTGGGCCTAGGTTTGGTATCATAATATTTTCACATCTCTAACATGCACAGAAATATCTATATATAGATGTCACCCCATGAAGTCAGAATATGCTCGAGAGGGGGACACCAAGACCTTTCTTTTGATATGTTACACTACCAGATAAGCTCATCTGCTGCATTTGGGGTCCAGGAGGGTCAGTGAGGTCCAAACAGCACATAGCTTTTTGAAAATCCATTCATTAGAACAAAAGTTATGAATTTTTTTATTTTTTTGACCATATTCTGAAACTCTGGGTGCGCCTTATACGCGGGAGATTACGGTAGGATTATACCACAAACGACCCTTAGTCAAAATTACTGTATAAGTTATAGTCAGTGGCGGCAATTACTTTTAAAATTAAAGTTGAAATTGTTTAATGTAAAGTTTATCAAAGCAAAATGCACAAGTGGCAATAGTTGAATACACTAATTGCAAAATGCATCACAGTATATTCTGAGCCCCAGCTTATCTCATCTGAATAGTTGGAAACACAGCAGCCCACCGGCTGTGTGCTGCCACCTGAAGGAAGAGGCAAGAACCTCTATCTTTTTCTTTTTCAACAACCCCAAGCTAAAATGTTCCGTCAATCCCACTAAACAGGTATACCCCCCCCCCCCCCCACAACAATCAGGGATGAAAGTCACTGGGGTCAAATATCCCCGAAAATGTTTATCCCTGAAGACTTCCATCTCTGAACAATTAATTTCAGGCAGGGCCAACCTTTTTATCTAGAACAAATCTTTTTAAAGTTGATTGTGTCTTGGGTTGTCAAGATGTCTGAAAGTACAATATTTCCCTCCCCTGTTCTACAAATACCATGAAGCGGTTAAAGCGTTCATTTATGGTGGACGAAGCTTTCACTTTAGGCTATAACAATTTTGATAGACCAAACCCAGAGCATGCCATCTATTGAGGCATATTTAGGCCACACCAAATTAAAAAGTTGGTCTATGGATTTTAGCTTTAAAACAATAAATTTTTATTTTTTTCAAAATTTGTTTTTGTCATTTTCAAAAATATGATGCGGAAAATCCATAGACCAACTTTTTTATTTGGTGTGGCCTTATGTGCAATCATGTAGAAAGCTATCCTAATTCACTTCAACTCCATCCATCACTTTTTAAGAAACCAAGAATACCAAAGTTCAGAAAACATTTCTTTTATTGATAGGCATGTTCACTGATACTGATACAAATCAACGGAGGGCTGAAAGCTGTGTCTTTAGATAGCACTCTGATTGCGTATCACATCAAAATACATTCACAAATACATGGCTCTGTTATTTCAAAGTACATGTATAACTTTACCAAAATATATCAGACTTCAGTTTTATGACAGAATAACATCAGTCCTATACTGATTGGTACCGGTAATTGTATTTGGTGAATTCATTCTTTTTAAGTACTGTACAACACTGAAAGTCACCTTTTACAATTTCACATATCATTTCTGAATCAAAGGATATATAATTTCTTACAGGATACAGCAAAGTTCTCCTCTATGCCATATAAATCATGATGTGCTGTTGAGTATGGTTATGAACAGGGGAACAGTGACTTTTTATGTCAGACTAGCAGGTGAACCCTTAGATTGTATATTAAAACCTACTCCACTCCTTGTAGCTACTTTAACCCCCTCCTTTTACAACTTGCATTGCCTTTCTTCATCATAAAAGCTGTCAACAGACAAGAGTGGAGTGGGTGGCCTCCTGTAGTCTCCACTAAAGTAATATCATTCAACCTGATGTAATGGCATTAAGAAACACCTTTATGGGCATCACCAGCTAGTCAGATTTAAGAGTAATCATACCGTAGAACACAGGTTAATCTATAGGCAATCAAAATCAATCCTACACTTCTATTAAGCCACGCCCTTCCTCTTATGAACACTTGACTACCATACATTCTCTTTCATTCCTAGTATGTAACGTTCAGCCGCTGGATCTTTGTCCGATCACATTTCCCTCAATTACAATGCTTATTTAATATCACTTTACACGTTATTTCTATACAATGAGTCATGCCCTGCCTTAACGTCTCCGTCTGATTCAAAAACGTCCAATTTCACCAAAAATAAATAAGTTATATTTTCACTGTGATATAAAGGAAATTGATCAAGGATTCCTAAACAACACAATGTCGAGTAAACTCACGATCAAGACATTTTGTTTGCTACTGTGATGAGATGGATACAAATACTCAAAATGGGCTAATTCTGGATCCTATTAAATCGTCACCATATACATCTATGTACACAATTCACTTTCGCAAAATAGTAAGGTTCACAAGTTTACAAACATACAAATTACTTACAAATGTGAACAGTTTCTGAAAGTGATTTTCCTAGGGCTCTTCTGATCCTTCCAATGTTTGTCTTTGCCTACTCTATTGCTTTAACGCTACAACATAACTTTCCGTTCACAAAGGCTCTCCTGCAAAGGATTTTTTTTTGGGATGACACTTGAACATGTTAAAAACATGCATCAAATACCTTTAGAGCAGAGCTTCCCAGCAAGGAAATGTGTCTTGGAATTCACATCATATGTGACTAGGCCTTAACCGACCGCTCTATTGTCGAGGTCACCACCAGTGTGACTGAGCTTAAATGTGTCCACAATGGCATGTCACAACCAAGATTTCTTATTAAATGGGACACTGATTGATCCGTTTTCTGTACAGCAATTATGAAATCCGTGATTATTATACATCATTTTCCTGGCAGGACTCCCCATCGGTTGGCTCACCATTCACTCAGACCTTCAATACAAAACACCTCTATCTTCAGCAACCATCTATGATGGACTCACTAATAACCCTAGGTGACCTCATATTTGTATGAGTGAAGTCAATTTATATTTACAATTTATATCATTTAGAATGGGCTTACTTTCTCTATATGCAGCATGGAGATCATAACTTCATTTGTCATTACATGGAGGTGGATTGATTAGTAGACTACAGATGTTTTTTGGAACAGTAATATACTTTCCGTATAGCCAGAGACATGAAGTTACACCTTTATATATGGTATAGCCTAGATCCTGTGTGAACTTTTTAAAATTAATGTCAAAAGAAACAGTGATTTTCTTAAAGTGGGTGTATATAAGCCCCTATTCACAGGACAAGAACAATTTCGCCTTAGAAAAATAAAAGCTCAATTCCATACTAACTAGAGTACAGGTCAGCCTTAGGATGGCACACAGAACATGTACGACAGGGAACCTGGTGTACAACGGCATAGTCAACCAAAGCAGAGGCATTTTACATCAGCATATCTTTATATCCATTGGTACTCTTATAATACTTTGTGGAGTTTGATATACCTACTACAGGCTACCAGTACACATTTATTTTATGAGGGCGTAATGTGTTCTTTCTCTGGGACTTGTCTATAATTTTACTATACATTTTATCAAAATCAGTCTTTGATCATTTGCAGAGAGGGTCAAAAGCAGTGTTTACTCCTGTAACACTGATCTAAATTTTTAAAAAGATTCAAAGAAAAACTGCCCCTATCCTGGGCTGATTACAGGCAGGGTCACACCTGTCAATAAATGGCCCTCAGTCTCCTCCCTGATCAGAATATGAGGTTTTTACAAGATACCATTTCTAAGTGGCAGTAAGCTCTGTCGTTCTATTTATAAAGTGTGGACATTCATTAAGGCATGTGTACCAAAGTACAAAGAGTAAGTATCACTAGGAGTTACACTTCAATTACTTCGAGCGCTCCCATATATTCCATTATACACAATTCATGTGACATCTAAACCATGGTTACTCATGGATAATCAGAGTAGACATTGTGTTAGGAATGTCAATGCCCTTCCGGCTAGCTACCCTACACAGCCAATCAACTGGCACAAGCTGACCCTAGTGTCCAATTTAAGGATACAACAAAAACGCAGAATAAACAATGAAAATAATACAACAAAGAGATCAATGGCCATTCGCTTAAGTAAAAACAAAGCACCGATATTCCACTGTACATGCGGGAGGCTATTGCAGAAGCTATGGTAAAGCCATGAAAATCATATTCCTATTTCATTTTCAATTATTCTCTGTATGTGTCTCTCGCATTCATACTTTGTAATTTATTGGGGAAAAAATATATATATTAAAAAAGAAACACTACCTTATAACAAAATTGAATTTGAATCTAAAGATATGTTTTGCACGATTTGTTTCTTGATGGAGGTGAGATCGTTACCTCAAGCTGTCACGATAATGATTGATCTGTCAAATCAGATGAAGAAAAAAAAAACTTCATTGAATCAACTATTGTCTTTGGGTTAAGATAGTTATGGGCTAAAAGGAAATGTACATCAGTCAGATGAATGGAACCATATCAACCACTAACAATGAAACCATACACAACAAATGTACCTACAAACGTCTGGAAGGCTATTTTTGGGTTCACACCAAAATTGATATTTTTTCCCTTTCAAAACATATTTAAATTTCAATAGGGGCTCAATGCCAATTCATTTGACCGAGATAAATGTATTTACTCCCATTTCAATTGAAATTGGAAAACAAAACTTAAATTATTGACCTATGCTAAGATGCATCTAGGTAAGGCCCCAGATTAAAACAAGTGAACCTATAGAAGACCATTCCAAACGTTCAGGTGCATTTGAACATCCCTTAATATAAGGCTTTCAATCTGTTAAATAGATAACATAGAACAGTTTGCTTTCGGACATGACCAAACTATGATTGTAGATAAGCTTTTCACACAAGATTCTAACCCTGGAAGTAGCTCACCACTGCTGAATTGAACCTTCGTGATGATAAAACAGCACAACCGACTCTGTCCGAGGGGGTCAGAGAGGGGCTACTATAGTTGGACGTCTGATGGATTCAACAACTCCTTCATTCTTTCTGACAGTAGAGCTCCTTGAGCGATTTCAGTTCATCGATGAGGGCTTTGTTTTGGTTTTCCAATACGGCCACCCGATTCTCCAGGCACTTGACGTAGTCCTTCCGTTTCCGCCGACATTCCCTTGCAGCATCTCTGTCAAAGATAGAACGACCTGGTGGGTAATTCTTTGCTTTACCTTAGTAGAATGTCACTGACACACCCTTACTGGTCACGGTCATACCCCGCATATTATATAGGACGCACTCAGACGTTTGTGGACACACTAATAAATTCTAACATGGAATGGATTTGTTTTTCTCTAAATTCAAAAACCTATGGGTAGCTGTTATATATCTTTTAATCCCCTGCAGCTGTATGGGATCATGGGTGAGCAATGGGATAGTTCCATGGCAACCTCTTACCTCACTAAAAAAACCACTTGGGTCTGGAAAGGTGTTTAAACTGTGTCAAGTATATCAGGAACTATGCCAGTAAGTCTTATGAGAAATATAGCACTATCGGTAGTTATATATTATACATGTACTACTGAGCAACATGAGCAGTGTTGCCCCTGGTTCTTGTCCAGAATTAAGTATCACTTTTACCCAAATACACCATTCATCAACCCTTAATAAGATAAAATTGACTATGTAGACTTGACGAAAAAAAATAACAACCATTTTTGACAAGTGTCCTATAATAAGCACCTATGGTGCTTAAAAGGTTATTTTCGTTGCAGCTCAGTACTTGACCCAAATTGTATAAAATGGAAAATAGCATATGCAATTTTCAACGTATTTAATCTACAAGGGGTCAATGTTTAGGAGATTATGTTAAGGATTCAATTGAAAATTTAGGATCTAAGATCTATGATCAAGAGGCCCGTGTTAAGGATGCAATTGAGAGGATTGAATTTAGGATCTGTCATCTATGATCAAGATATTAGGATTTCATATTTAAATTTGACGATCAATTCTGAGTTTAATATCAATTCTAAAAGCAGTTAAATTGCAGTGCGTTTCCCGGATTAGAAATTTATCCCATATTTTTGGCAAAGTAAACACAGCAAAGCTGTAATGCCGTGCATATTCATATCATGTTCTAAGAAGTATAGAATTGATTTACAACATTTTTAATATGATCTTAGATCAAAATTTTCAGAACAAATATTATTTTAATACGGAATATAAAAGCCCTTCATATGTTGTGTGTTTTGCAATTTATTAATCTATAACATACTTTCAGGAAAGTAAACACAGCAATGCTGTAATGCCGTGCATATTCCTATTATGATCCAAGGAAAAAAGATCATTATATATGAACTCTATGGCCTTTGGAATGGACCTATACTTAAATATATGCTCTGATTGTGGTGCTTCCTCGCTCTCCATGTAAAATCCTGTCCCATTGCTATAGTATGGAGTAAACCTATGCCTGGATTGAAATATGCAAATAAGGAATGTGTGTGAGGGTTGGGAGTAGTGTGGTGGTGGTATTGGTGGTGGTGGTGTCACAATGGTCACTAACATCCATCTGATAACTTTTGAAGATCAAAATTGACCACATATGACCTGGATCCCTGTGATTCCTGAAACCAAGATGGCCGACACACAAGGAAAACAAAAGAATTAGGTAGTTGAGGTGTCCCAATGGTCACTAACATCCATCTGATAACTTTTGAAGATCAAAATTGACCACATATGACCTGGATCCCTGTGATTCCTGAAACCAAGCTGGCCGACACACAAGGAAAACAAAAGAATTAGGTAGTTGAGGTGTCCCAATGGTCACTAACATCCATCTGATAACTTTTGAAGATCAAAATTGACCACATATGACCTGGATCCCTGTGTTTCCTAAAACCAAGATGGCCGACACACATGGAAAACAATAAAATTGGGTAGTTGAGGTGTCCAAATGGTAACTAACATCCATCTGATATCTTTTGAAGATCAAAATTGACCACATATGACCTGGACCCCTGTGTTTCCGAAAACCAAGATGGACGACACATATGGAAAACAATAGAATTAGGTAGTTGAGGTATCCCAATGACTACTAACATCCACCTCATAACTTTGAAAGATCAAAATTGACCATATTTGAGCTGGATCTCTGTGTTTCCTAAAACCAAGATGGCAGACACACAAGGAAAACAATAGAATTAGGTAGTCGAGGTGTCCCAATGGCCACTAACATCCATCTGATATCTTTTGAAGATCAAAATTGACCACATATGACCTAGATCCCTGTGTTTCCTAAAACCAAGATGGCCGACACACATGGAAAACAATAAAATTGGGTAGTTGAGGTCTCCCAATGGTCACTAACATCCATCTGATAATTTTTGAAGATCAAAGTTGACCATATATGGCCTGGATCCCTGTGTTTTCTAAAACAAAGATGGCTGACACATATTGAAAAAAATAGAATTAGGTAGTTGAGGTCTTTCAATGGTCACTAACATCCATCTGATAACTTTTGAAGATCAAAATTGACCACATATGACCTGGATCCCTGTGTTTCCTAAAACAAAGATGGCCGACACACATGGAAAACAATAAAATTGGGTAGTTGAGGTGTCCCAATGGTCACTAACATCCATCTATAACTTTTTTTTTAAGATCAAAATTGACCATGTATGACCTGGATCCCTGTGTTTCCTAAAACAAAGATGGCCGACACACATGGAAAACAACAAAATTGGGTAGTTGAGGTCTCCCAATGGTCACTAACATCCATCTGATAACTTTTGAAGATCAAAATTGACCACATATGACCTGGATCCCTGTGTTTCCGAAAACCAAGATGGCCGATACACATGGAAAACAATAAAATTAGGTACTTGAGGTGTCCCAATGGTCACTAACATCCATCTGATAACTTTTGAAGATCGAAGTTGACCATATATGGCCTGGATCCCTGTGTTTCCTAAAACAAAGATGGCCGACATATATGGAGAACAATAAAATTAGCTAGTTGAGGTGTCCCAATGGTCACTAACATCCATCTGATAACTTTTGAAGATCAAAATTGACCACATATGACCTGGATCCCTGTGTTTCCGAAAACCAAGATGGCCGATACACATGGAAAACAATAAAATTAGGTACTTGAGGTGTCCCAATGGTCACTAACATCCATCTGATAACTTTTGAAGATCGAAGTTGACCATATATGGCCTGGATCCCTGTGTTTCCTAAAACAAAGATGGCCGACATATATGGAGAACAATAAAATTAGCTAGTTGAGGTGTCCCAATGGTCACTAACATCCATCTGATAACTTTTGAAGATTAAAATTGACAATATATGAGCTGGATCCCTGTGTTTCCTAAAACAAAGATGGCCGACACACATGGAAAACAACTAGGAGGCGTGTATTTGATGGATTAAGGAAATCAGTTAAGCTGTGGTGATTTATTTTGTCATGGTTAATTATAATGCTTAAAGTGTGCATCAATGTAGCAGGTCACCTATAAAGGGTTAATTGTGCATCAATGCATCATGCCATCCATAAAGGGTTAAGTGTGCACCAATGCATCATGCCATCCCTAAAGGGTTAAGTGTAAATCAATGTATCATGCCATCTATAAAGGGTTAAGTGTGCATCAATGCATCATGCCATCCCGAAAGCGTTAAGTGTACATCAATGCATCATGCAACCCATGAAGGGTTAAATGTGCATCAATGCATCATGCAATCTATAAAGGGTTAAGTGTGCATCAATGCATCATGCCATCCCTCAAGGGTTAAGTGTGCATCAATGCATCATGCCATCTATAAAGGGTTAAGTGTGCATCAATGCATCCCTAAAGGGTTAAGTGTGCATCAATGCATCATGCTATCCATGAAGGGTTAAGTGTGCATCAATGCATCATGCCATCTATAAAGGGTTAAGTGTGCATCAATGCATCATGCTATCCCTAACGGGGTTAAGTGTGCATCAATACATCATGCTATCCATAAAGGTCTAAGTGTGCACCAATGCATCATGATATCCATAAAGGGTTAAGTGTGCATCAATGCATCATGCAATCTACAAAGGGTTAAGTGTGCATCAATACATCCATAAAGGGTTAAGAGTGCATCGATGCATCATGCAATCTACAAAGGGTTAAGTGTGCATCAATACATCTATAAAGGGTTAAGTGTGCATCAATACATCATGCCATTCATAAAGGGTTAAGTGTGCATCAATGCATCATGCCATCTATAAAGGGTTAAGTGTGAATCAATGCATCATGCTATCCATAAAGGTCTAAGTGTGCACCAATGCATCATGCCATCCATAAAGGTTTAATTGTGCATCAATGCATCATGCTATCCCTAAAGGTTAAGTGTGCATCGATGCATCATGCAATCTACAAAGGGTTAAGTGTGCATCAATACATCCATAAAGGGTTAAGAGTGCATCGATGCATCATGCAATCTACAAAGGGTTAAGTGTGCATCAATACATCTATAAAGGGTTAAGTGTGCATCAATGCATCATGCCATTCATAAAGGGTTAAGTGTGCATCAACGCATCATGCCATCTATAAAGGGTTAAGTGTGAATCAATGCATCATGCTATCCATAAAGGTCTAAGTGTGCACCAATGCATCATGCCATCCATAAAGGTTTAATTGTGCATCAATGCATCATGCTATCCCTAAAGGTTAAGTGTGCATCAATGCATCATGCCATCTATAAAGGGTTAAGTGTGCATCAATACATCCCTAAGGGGTTAAGTGTGCATCAATGTATCATGCTATCCCTAAAGGGTTAAGTGTGCATCAATGCATCATGCCATCTATAAAGGGTTAAGTGTGCATCAATACATCCCTAAGGGGTCAAGTGTGCATCAATACATCATGCTATCCATAAAGGTCTAAGTGTGTATCAGTGCATCATGCCATCCATAAAGGTTTAAATGTGCATCAATTCATCATGCCACTTAAAACTCCTAAAAAGTGCATCATACTTATGTGTACATGTATACATAAATATACATGTAGGTGGCCTTTAGTGGGTTAATAGTCAGTGGTGCTGAGAAACGCACCACCAGCAGAAGAGAACCACATGGTGCTGGGGGAGGTGAAGCCAGGCAGGTATGGGGCCACCCCAGGAGCACAGCCACCACCACCATTCAGAGGTGGGTGGGGGGAGGAGGGGGGGGCTCAATATACTATATACCATGGCTCTGCCTGGTGTCCAGGGCTACCACCACTGTCCCCAGGATCTACAATAACAGGTCCACCAACACCACCACTGCCACCACTTCTATGCTTGACTGATTTGCAGATTTTAATCCAGGTATAGGCATACTCAATACTGTACCTATGACAGGATTATACATGGAGAGCGAGGAAGCACCACTATGAGAGCTTGTATTTAAGAATGGGTCCCCTCCTATAGCCGTTCATTCTTAAGAATGAACGGCAACAAGTGGGGTTGCTTTACACAAAGACAAGGATTCCCGTAAGTAATGCTTTGTCGATAATATATTAAGGACGTTTTCCCTATAAGATGAAAGGCATTTTCTCAAATACCAGTAGATGGTGAGTGAGTGAGTAATGGTTGTTTAACGCCAAGCCGACAGCTAAGGTCATATTCATGGCGGAAAAAGTACATTAGACATCACGTCACAAAGGAATACATGTGCCTGTGCCCGTGCATATGGACACCAGACACATGTAAGAAAGAGGGGACAGGAAAGAGGAGATTCAAGGAACGAATATGTGCCAGTGCCCGTGCATATGGACACCACCCACACTCAGAGAGGATAGAAAAGCAAGACATAGACCCCTTTTAAAGATGGCCTGGGGCTGGGGAGGCCCGACCAGTAGATGGACACTGCCACTTGGGCCCATTATAAAGAACCGTACTCTATGGCCCAACATTTAATCTGTTGGGGCGGGGACCTTCAGGGCTAATCTAAAAAGGGCATATAGTACCAGAGAGAATATAATAATATATGGACAAAGAAAACTAAACAAGATTGACATTCTTCTTCTCTTTTCTTTATTTTAATACAGAGAAGACAGTACAAAGACAGTTGAACTTAAATTGAGAATGATTCCACTAAACAAGTTCCACACCTTATTTCATACCGTAAAACCTCGCGTATAAGACGCGTCCTCTACGCCAAACAAAGCCTTGTGTGTCTTATAGGATTTCTTCAAGTTGGGGGTGGGTCTTATACGAGGGGTAATTTTACTATAGAAATGTACTAATCTTACAAATTTCAGCATTAAAATGTGCGTCTTATACGCGAAAATGCATGTGCTGAGTTTGGGGTGCGTCTTCTACGCGCAGCGCGTCTTCTACGCAGGACATTACGGTAGTTTTGGAATATTACACCATTCGATACTCTTGCCACTCAATGAGCTGCCAATTTTTGCAAATTGTATACAATTAAGTTCCTTTTATTGAACTAGAAACGTGGAGAAGTTTGACAAAATTGCAGAGTGGGATTCTGTAACCAACACCGAGAGAAATACTGCCACCTTTTGAACAAGCACAGATATTCGAGTTTTTTATTCAAAACCCATCAGACAATTCACACAGATCCCACTCAACGATCAATAAAAATTCAGAAACTATTCCTTTTCTTCTCAACGAAAGTTGTACACATATGGGCATCACACATAACTGCAAACTCCAAGCAAGATGCCCAAGCTGATGGACCTTTAAAAACTGACAAGTTTGCAGGTATGATTACAGCCGAAAATTCAGAATTTCAGAAAACTTAGCAGAAGTGGCATCTCTGAGTTGAACGGTTACAAAGATTTCATTTACTTGCATGATTTACATGAAAACACCACGTGACCTTATGAACTTGACTTGAATTCTTCCTTTATATCAACAAAGGGATAAATGAACAGAAGCAATTTTAGCACAATACTGGTTATGTTACAATACGTCCTTTATTCTTATATACAATGTTGCAACTTGTTAGCTATTTATGAAATGAAATCACTTATCAATATGCATATTTGTAAATATATCGGAAGGTATGGTTACCTCCTGTACACGCAAAGTTGTCTTGTCAAAAGACATCCAACTTTCTTTCTTTCAACTGCCAATCTATATAGCGCTAGGCTAGAATATCAAATCTTTAACACAAACATGCACGGACCCGGAAAAGTGTCTTCTTAAAGCACTCCCGTCACCAACAAATAAAACACATGAAATAATAATTTAATGCAGACTTTGTGTTTTAATAATAGTAAAAAAAAAAGATATACTGAGATATGGAAAACCGCACTATCAGTGCTTGACATCCTGGTGCAGCACTTGTTTATATTCTTCATTTATCTTTTTGCCAACTGTTATTTTTATCTTCTTCTTTAATTACTCTTTTTATAATGTGACTTTTAGAGGGTTTACTAGAGGTTAAGTAAGATTTAGATACGAGAATAAATCATAACTTATTTCAAGACATTAAAATATTTCACCTTGTGCCAGCACAGGGATAGTTTTCAATAAAGTATCTGTCATCTGATTACATCAGGATTTAAACATTTCTGTATTATTTTGCTACTTTATATGATTCGCACCCAGTGTACCCAAAAACATATTTTATTGATATTCAAGTACATACCATTAATACAAGAATCAGACCCCAGATGTTACTCCTGGGATATACAGAATCCGAGTGCGGCTTATATGTGAGAAATCATACCACCTTGAAATTACTCGTGATGGAATATGAATAAGGCGATAATTGTGTCCTACAGGCAAGTCCCAAAGAGAAGTCACGGGATACTGATTTGGTTCAGTTATCTGCAATTTCTACAATCTTCTCGACCAACCTGCTAAGTGGTTGTCTCTTTTTCTAAGCAGCACCCTGATTCTCGGTACATTCTATAGGCCACAGTGAGCCTCTTATTAGCCGCAATTTATACACTGTGATTTATAATATACATAAAGTCGGTGATAAGTCCCCATACACAAATAACACAGTAGCTACCCTTCTGGTTCATAATGTATTCAACTGCTGCCATCTAGGAAGGTCTAGACTCATTTTTGACAGTAAAGTTCTTTTAATGTTTTGAGTTCCTCTATCAGACTCCGATTTTGATTCTCTAGTACAGCTACTCTGTTCTCTAAACACTTGACATAATCTTTTTTCTTTCGTCGACACTCCTTAGCAGCTTCCCTGTGGAGTAAAGAAACAACACATTAAATTAAAATTGTATTTATTTGAGCTTCCACAGAAAGACATTTATATTTTGATTTACCATTAAAGCTGTTGGGGGGGGGGGGTTACCGGCATTTCTATTTTTGAATTACACATATGTTCACTCCCCCTTCCCTCCAACGAATGAGTGAGTATACACGGAAAATTTCTTTTTTGGTTCGACAATCTTAACAATTTCTAGCTATGTAGATTACTGAGTACAAATGGTGTGCTATATTACGTGTTGCAAGGGTGTGCAAACTGTGGTATTATAGCATTTTATATTTGAAACATTCCAAAAATGACAATAACGCGAACACATAGACAACAAACAAAACTGACAGCTACATAAGAGTAATCCAAATCCAATTGCATTTGCCTACATAACATCACAGAGTTTCCTATCTTGACATTCTAAGATGGAGTCGTCAGTCTATGATAAAAGAAAATATAGAGATCCCATTCCCTTTACAAGATGACAATACTCACGCCGCCATAATTTGTTAACGAAAGGTCTTTTATTTCGTTTTTCTCATATTGGATATATTTTAAGAGAATTCCTTTTTCTGTGGTAATTTCGAAACAAGACAGCCCACCCACATCAAGACCCGAACATTATCAGCTTAAAGCTGAATATCAGCAATGAGGACAAATGACATTTTAATGGGGTGGTGGGTGGGGGTGAGATAAATGGAATAAAAAAAAATCAGGATTACGTTTCTGTATGACAAGGAAGATTACCTTATCATTCAGTTTCTTCACTTACGTTATCATATGTGAAAACAAAGTGACCGTCTAAAGAGAAGCAAATGGTTTTGTACGATTTCTAAACAATAGGACAAAGGTCATAAGAACTTACACTTTCTTATACGTCACGTTTTAATTCATCAATTTAGCATGTTTGACTATTGTTTTTCAGTTTTAAAAAAGAATATTGTCAGTGTCCACAAAGCTTATAATTCATTTCAAGTGGCTTTCAGATCAACATAGCCGTTTGGTTTCCAAATACATACGAGAGACAAGCAAAATGACGGAGACAAATTGTGCTTACCACGAAGGGCGGGCGGAGTGGTGACATCTCTAAGGAAGGGCCTCGAAATGTGACGGTACTTTCATTTGCAGCTACAAATTGGTGCTGCTTCATGGATCGATAAATGCTACGCAATACAGCAGCAGGTTATGTCAACGCGCATCCATTTCAAGAACATGCAGCAAGCTCTTTCAGATATCGTAACATTATATTTATTACACCATCTTATGTTCAATCTTTTGTGCACAGATGAACACATAGTGAATGGCTACACAAAATTGCAATGTAATAACACTATGGTGTCTACTTGAATCTTACTTTTTTTCCGCATATATCTCATGCAATACATTGGACCAATTTGAAATGTCCAGAATGTCTGGGCTAGGGTAAAGTTCCAATTTTCTTTTCCTTCTATAAATTGAAAAAAAACTAACCTGTTTTTTAGTAGCCTCAATTCCCGTTTCCGTGAAGCTTCTTCGGTGTGTTGCGGGCTGCTGATGCCAGTTCCTGCGGCTGAAGCCATGATGACACCTTGGGGCAGACTGGTCGGTGTGGTGATCTGGTATGCTTGTACCGCCCCCGCTGAAACACCTACTGCTCATTAATACCACTTATTCACATAGACATCTTTATCAACTGTTCTTCTCTTGAGTTTACTGCAGAGACGTAGACTACGGTAATCTCATCTTTTACTTTATATCCAATAATGAATGTTTTCATAGGACTTAGCTTTTTAGAAAGGAAAAGTAGACTGAAATTTCATTCTATTGTACATAATGGATTCAGGTTTCTGAATAAATAACATTCGACTGTACTCCACAGCCATGCACCAATAAGAACACCACCACCTTAGGTACCCGTAGTAAGTTTATTAAAGTCGTTCTACTCACAGTACTCACCAGGAATGAAGAACTGTCCGTCCGGGCCCTGTGCATACTGGACAATAGTAGCGCCAGCATTGTTGGCCTGGGTTGTGTTGACGTTGGTCATTGTGAGTGTCTGTAGGCCTTGGGTTGTCCCATCCCCATGTGCTAGCTGGATGGTCTGTCCAGCAGGCACCACCGTGAGGCCTGATATACACAGAGACAACAAATTAGAATTGAAATCGACAGCTGAAGTATCGCTTTTTGAACATCTATCACAGCAAATGAGAATATATATTAAAATGGGACAACTGAAGTATCGCTTTTTGAACATCTAACTACAAGATGCTATGAGTAGGGTACTTCAATTAATGACAATTTATTAAGAATTGCAAGAAACTTAATGAAGTGCCCTATACCCAGCTAGTGGGGTGGATGATCAAGCAATGAGATAATTCCCGGGACTTTTTAGGGCCAGCTGGTACCTAACTGATAATTCATTTCAGTTATAACTCGTTGGTAAGCAGCTCAGGTAATGGCTCAGCCCATTGGGACCCTCATAACACTGGTATATAATATTACCTTTCACGTTAATGTCATTGGGCGTTATAGACATACATATATGGGCCACTTGATTCATAATAAGGTAGACTGATGTATTAAGCCTGTGACTGAGCGCATTTTAGAGATCTATTGTTGACACCGAACATTCCACACTTACCGTTAGCTGTTTGGTAGGTGATGGAGGTACCGTTGGTGCTCAGATTTGTCGCAGCCTCGTTGCCTTCACTCTCTTGGCTCGTCTGGCTTGAGTTGGATTCCTCTTCGATTTTTGTTATTGAGATTGACTGCGAGTCAGAGAGCTCATTCAAAATTTTTCTGCAAACAATACAATACAAACATGAAAATTGACACTAGCGCAGGCTAACTGACAGAGGAGTTATCTAATAACCAAAATCTAGGACTGGCTGCTACCATGAAAAACCCAAATATTTCACAAACTTTTAGCAATTCATAGACCAGTTAAATGAGCAAGCAAGTGTAGAAAACCTACACACTTACAACATCTCATAAGAAGTATACTGCTTTATTGGCATGTATTGCATTTAGCGATTACTTGCATCACTTAAAAACACAGTCAGCAAATAGGGATTAGTTGAGGAGAAAATCATCTGTGTACTATATTATATACCATGATATTTTGACCTCCCCAACCACTACTGTTTGATCAGGTTGCAATCATCAAAGTGGTTGACTTTTAAATCAAACTTCATGGTGTTATTTCATTCATATCATAACATTGGTTTCTTTGAAAGATTTACGGTACAAGCTAGATGCATCACAGTGGTAGGCTTAGGCATCTGATGTGCTGGTCTTCAAATGTCTAAGTGTTATATCATACATACCACAGTTGGGCACGAGACACAGACACGAGAGACATCAGATGGGTTAGTAAGCACTCAGCAGTTACATACTTGGCATACCTGTAGGATGGCCGTCGAGCCAGGATTTCCCGCCGGTTTCGGTTGAGTGTCTCCTCGTCAGTCTCATCCGCTGATATAGGGGCCACCTAAACAATGAGAAAGGACACACAACTTATTTTCAGACTCATTCTGGTCATTTGGCAACTTTGAATTACTTTTATATCCAGTCACCTGAATAGTAAATTTGAAATTGTCACCCACAGTAATGCGAGTCATTGGGCAGACAGTAGTGCAACAAATCCGTAGAGTATAATTACCAAGACCAATAGAAAGGATACCCAGATTTCAGTTCTAGTTAATGCTAAGGTTTACACACTGATATTTCGAAGGGTAACATTTACCGGGTATCAGACATTTAAATGACAAGGTGTTGAGTAGTTCAATGAGACGAGGTTGTTCATTAGATTTAGGTGAGTCCCTGGCTATATGATGTCTGACTCAGTATATGAACCCTATATATGAAGGTATAAGACATCGGTCACAGGCAGCATGAGTATGGTTGTTATATGTACAATGTGACAGCTGACAACCTCTGTGACACATACTGTAACATAGCATAGAGAGAGGGGACAGAGAAACATAACATAAAGGGTATCCGCTATAAATGTATACTACTTATTGTACTTCTAACCCAAGACAGGTAAATCATAGCTAGGAATGTTTAATGAGGAAGCTGCTTCGAACTGTTGGTGCCCACATCAGGTACAGTGCAGTATGTTGCAATATGCACAGTGAAGCAGCTTTGTAAGAAATACAACTTGTTGGATTCTGGAATGTCGCAGCTACGCTTTGGATTGCGACAGTCCCACTATTCAGGGATGGAAGTCACTAAGCACCCTGAAATGCTCGAAAAGAACCCCTTAAATATAGGTTTTGTATAGGAATGTATAGGTTTTTGGAACATGAAAATCGCTGAAATCAGGGAAATCCCTGAAGACTTACATCCCTGAGTATATTCAGCTTTCAATGCTTATCTTGAAATACTTTATTTTGAGATGGTCCCGAGTCTTACCAGTGACCCCTGACCAGGAACTGATTGAGACAAATCAACTTCCTGTGTGGGCTGGCAACCCAGTAAACTTTATTAAAGGTTGCTAGGAGACAAGCAACAGCGGTTGAACACCACCTTTGTTGCAGTCATAACAAGGCGGCTCTAGTGGTGGGAAGAGGTGTTCTCAACTTCATGCTGGTTTAAAGCTGCTACAAGACGTGGTATACGTTCTTCTGATTTCTAGCTCAGAAGATTGTAGATCACTTTCCAATTGATTTCATGGTATTCAATCTAGTAAGGAGTGGGTGTTGATACGTACAGTGAAAAACACAATATTCACCTGTGCTCACTGCATTGGTGGAAAGGTAAATTGCATTGGTTAATGAGTTTGAACCAAAGTCTCCATGTGGCAGCACTGAGGTGCCTGCAACCCTGCAGGCTTCCTATGGAAAGGAGTCATTGCAATAGACCACAACAGTCTGATTTCCTAAATACAGGTGGCACTACTGAGCTGATGCAATTAAGTGCTTGTCAACAAAGATAAAATGCTTCCAGCACTTTATTTCTAGACACCTATTTCTTTGAAATTGTCATGGTTAAAACTCTCAAGAATCGGTTGAAATGTGAACAGTACACTCAAGCAAGTGGGCTGATTGTAGATATACCCAAAATGAAAAATCTTTATATTTCACGTCTTGTAGCAGCTTTAAGACCAGGCCAAAAGTTGCTACCTGCTCTAACTCGATTTACTCTGCGTCCCAATAATCTAACTCAATTTCATTTGTATTGTGAGATTTAGGCTCAACTTTTAGAGCTGTCCTATACATACTGGTATACCTGAACACCCAAGCCCCCCCCCCCACCCCACCCCAAACACACACGCTAACACAGATGACATTTCGACTACCTTAATATACTATTGCAATAGCTTGTGTGGATGGTTCATGATGTCAAGCTTGCGGACGTGGGGTGGGTGGGAACGGGGTAGGTGAGGGGAGTGGTTTTAGGCTTGATGAATAAGTGTGACAACCACCCGATGTTGAACGGACCTGACCTATGATAGCCCGCAATCCCTTCTAAGGGAGTGGCCATTATTTATCAACAGGGAGGGTGGTGGGTTATGCCCCCCCCCCTCGACAGCGGTCAAAATTGTTTGCGCTGCCCCCACCCCACGCCGAGGGCATGGAGAATTTTCTCGCCCCTCTTTGATCTATAGTAGCGTGTGGGCTTTTTTGCTAAAAAGAGGGTAAATATTTTTAGCCCACCCACTCAAGAGGGGTCAACATTTTTTTTAAGCCCCCCCCCCCCACGAGAGGGAGCTGAAAATTTTACGACCCCCCCCCCTCAAACCCACCGGGTCCAGCCCTCCCCCCTGTTGATAAATAATGACCACTCCCTAAGAGAACTTCAGGGAAGTGCTGGCATATCCCAGTAAGGTATCTTGGATTTGAAGTGACTACTCCAAGTGACACATGTAATGTAAAACTTGTATGGGAAAATAAAACTGCCCGAACCCTTCATAGCAGTACACACTAGCACGTTTGGTGACCGTGATAACGAAGCCTTGCGTTTTCACCGTTTTCTTCTTTCTCTTTTTAAATATTTAGTCAGTGGTAGAAAAAAGATCTCATTAGAATAACTTTTCTATCTACAATTTTTTTCCCCTGTTATCTGAAGCCCAAGACACAACTTTCTTACAAATCCAGGGAAGGGAAGGGGGACTCTGTGTGAAGTCGGAGTCTGTAGGTGATTATGTGGGGGGGGGGGGGAGGAGGAGTAGATTTCATTGAAAAAAAAAGGATATGGGTCAGGTCGCCAGAAAGCAGTAGATTTTGTGTTTTTGGGTCATTTTGGACTCTTATGGCTATGGAGAAAAAAGTTGAATAACAATCTTGTCTTACATAGACTCATTTGATAGAGGACACTTAGGGCTATCAGAAAGATGTGAATTTGTGGTCATGCATCAAATATTCTCAGACTTATAGCCTGCCAAAGTGAAAAAAACAGCCAAATTTGTTCTTTTTTGACTTTTTGTATTTTTTACAAGTGTCCTGTATTGAATAAAGGACATATGGAGTATCACAAAGTTATTTTTTGTAATGTATATGATCATAGGTATCATTTCCATGAGGTTTGGACATGTTACAGAGTGAGAATTTTTCATCATGTGTCTTTGAAAATGGAAATCTGTAATTTGTAACGTCCGGTACTTAAATCTAAATCAGTTATAAAACATTGAAGAAATGGAGTTTCAAAATCTTTGTTATTATCCATATGGAGGCCCCTATTATCCCCTTCTTTGGTGAAAAAATTGTGTCTATCTACACTTGTCTCCGAGTGAGAGCAGCTTTTGTGAAATAATTCTGATAAAAGTACCGGACGTTACGTAACGTCCGGTACTTTTATCATCATGTAAGAGGCAGTCTACTGTGCATGCATAACTCAAAGTTTGTTCCATTTTTATAATTGAAGTCAATAATAGACATGTTGGCCTCGTTATTTCATGTGTTTGTTATGCATAATGGGACATTCCTATATTACTGAGAGTAAGTTTAATTACCTCTTATTTCATCATTTTGGTACCGGACGTTACATGACACAAAACAAGCAATAAAAATGGAACCGGATGTCCTAAGTCGGTATTTTTTGGTTTTCTGAGCTGAGGGGATGTCCCTTCACAAATTTGTTAGGGTTATATAAAGTAATTAGAAAATTAATTTTTAAGGCCCTTCAAGGGCAAATTCTTACATTTTCTGACGACCTGACCCATATAATTAAAGTCCATTTCGTTCAATACATCAAGGAGAGAAAAAAAACATCATAATAATACCGGTACGTATTAATGGTAAAAGTCCAAAATAGTTAACAATTATACTACGACATAATAGCATTGTTAAATTTAGGAAGAAACCATGGCAAAAATTACTGCATGCGAGCATAATCATGGTAAATATGGTGTATGAAGAATTTGAACCTCTAGAAGTTGCCTGCATGTGGGAGTAACTGTGACAAAGACAATGCAACTACTGGTACTCTATGTGCAATGTAGTGTATCATAGAAAAAAAACACTACTTGTGATACTAGGCCTCAAAAAATGATGTACTGCAACTAGTGAATAATTATCCAGCTATGACATGCGTGACAATGTTAATTCTACATGTTACTAAACTACGAATAATAACAAAAAGTATACGTGTGTATGTTATAACAAATGTAGTGAAGCTATGTATTGTGACAATGTCTCTAAAGGGGAGGGGACAGACACCCTGGGACGAAAAAAAAAGAATAAAAATGGGCATAACAAAAAATGGTGATGCTGATTATGTCAAATGTCTACAATGAAATAATGGGAACTTACAAGCTGAATTGTTCTATACACTCTCCCCTCATGCTGAAATGTAAAGTTAACTTGTTAGGCTCAACAGAGGTACAGAGGACGTGAACAAAGGGGTGGAGAGTTGCAATACTAAAACAGTACAAATGCATGTGTATGTAATGGGGCATGATGGTGGTTTGCATGACGCTTAGGCCTAAAAATACCCGTTGTGTTCATGTAACGCTACTTACCCTAATTTTTGGCCATACCCTAACCTTTTTTATGGGCCTTTTGGGGAAAGAATCAATTTATGGGTACTTATCAAGACGTGGAAGGTCTCTTTTACGATCCCCAAATTTGCGTTGCATAGCTACAAACATTTTCAGCCAGCCTCAAAAAAAAATTTAAAAAAAAAATTTAAAAAAAAACCCTACCCTAATTTTTCTCGACCCCATTACCTGAACACAACAATTTTTTAGGCCTTATAATACATGACGCTAGGTGTGTGAGATGAGCAGCATGACGTCAATACACGTGTGTTACATAACATAAAGGTGGGCAGCTACAGGTGAGTTAGAGAGCACGTCACACTGTCCATTACACCTGTACATTAGTTATACATGTACTACAACAAACGGCTTCCTTCTACCACACTGACACCTGAGAACCAACCCCCACCTCTACACAGCATGCCACTAAGAGGATCTGGTCACACCCTCCCACTGGACAAAAAGGAATATTGGGAAAATTTTCTCTTTTTCAAACGGGAATAATTATCATACAAGTTGATGAGTTCCATCAAATTTGGAAAAAAAAAAGTGGACTCTGTGAATCAATGCAGTCTGAACTATACTAGAAAATGCCCGATTTGTTCACATACCATAGACAACTGTATAACACTTTTCATTGTAAAATCTATACTACAATTTCACGTATACGTTGTATGGTCATACGTTGTTTGATCAAAGTTCAACAGAGGCACTGTTACATGGCACCTTCAAAGCACGCGCTTTCTTGAGATGTTTATATTCATATAATTAATTCGATATTTCCAGTGGGAAACGTGAGAGAGACAACTGTAGAATTAACATTTCCCGGTAATAAAACTTCAAAGATAAGACCCTTACAATGCCATAGAGGACCTTGAATGAGTGAATAGCAGAAAAGAGAGGGGGCTACTAGAACATGGTGAGAAATGATATGTACGTAGGGTCTCTGGATTTGTCCATCATGATAATTTTCAAAAATATTTCATGGTAGATAGGATCATCTTGCTATCAAACCAACCATACCAAATACCGTTACGATATTTGGTATGGCAGCGCTGTATCATCGACACATGACATGAGCATTCTCCCTAACTTTACTAATGTCACATGACAGATAAAGTCGTATCCTCCTGGGATATCTGACGTCATCACCCACGGACGCTCTCCTACAGATTCTCATTTGACTAAAAGCCTAAGGTCAAAAAGAAAACAACCACAAAATACCCTTAGTACACTAATTCTCCAGCACTGAGACTACCAGCCTTCACTCGGCCTGCCTGACGTACATGACGTCATCCCAATGTGTGTCGGCATGACGTCATTCGCCCTAGATCAGGTTAGCTCTCTGTACACAGAAAGTGATGACGTCATCGACCGCAATGCCCAGCCCCCCCCCCCTTTCCCCCAATCATGATAAAACAACCTCCTGAAGTATTCTCCACCACGGCCTACAGCCACAGGCTCCCGATATCAGCTGATATCATATGCTATATGAAGTTTTAAGAATGTCTATAGCCTAAGTTGGTGAGAGATCCACATAACTATATTTCTTTTAGTATAACATTTTATATAATAGATTATGAGACGCTGCACTTTAGTGTGGCTTGTTCACTACCGGCGTTTTACGTTTTATTTCATTCTATAATAATGCTGATACTAGTAAAGGATCACACGTACAACTGGACACTATCGGATATTACTGATGTATTGTATACTGCTAATTTCCACCATCAGATATGAAATAAAGAATTCTAAAAATTGAAATTGAATTATGTGATAATATTGTATGGGCTGACAAAACGTAATTTAAAGTTTGATATTCAACATTACGGTAAATACTGCCAATACACATAGGCATTAACACAATGATAGATGATTATGACACCCATTTCTTGTACAAACTCTATAAAAGGAGAAGAAAGAGCGGGTAAGCTTGAAGCAGAAGAGGTGACACATGGGCCTGTGACGAAAGGGTTAAATTCCAGTATGCCTATTCCTACAATAGACGATTATAGCTTCCAACTTAATATGTGCCCCTCAATCTTGGAATCTACCCCCCCCCCCCCATACAACACGATGTAGCTAGCCTACCTACGCTGGTGGGGCACCTGGATATTAAATTGGCCTTTGTCATCTGTATATCGGCGTACCTGCAATAATTTCTCACCACTTCCAGATAAGTTATATCTAAACTTAAAACTTAAGGGCAACTTCTGAGAAAAGGAGCCAGTGACAAGGCTCTCTGTCCCCAGTCACGATGACGAGTTACTACGGTACTACAGTATTGAGGTCATGTGGGGGGAGATGGGAACAGCTCAGCGTCACTCCATTCACAAAACGAGCAGCTCCATATTACAGACACACCTGTAGTAGTAGGTACTGGCCCGACCACTAGTAGTATTAAAGTCGTAGTGGACATGATCTTACAGCCTTGGGAGATAGGTGGAGGGATGACATGTAGGCTGCAGGTGGGGTGCTTAATGTGGTGTAGATAGCAGGAGAATAAGGAGACAACACTTAATGACAATACACCATGGAGGAGTAGGAGAGCAGTGGCCACCTACCTGGATGACAGAGTTGGTCGGGTGGATGACTGACTGCACTTGCACTGGCTGGTTGGGGATTGACACCTGCAGCACCTGCACGCCCTCGTCGGCCGCTGACGACGTGACCGCCTCCTCCCCACCGCTCGTTGACCCGGCCACTATGGTCTCCATAGCAACGTGTCACGCCTGCAAAGGGGAAAACCAGGCCAGCGTTAGCGTATGGAGGGGCCATTATGACGTCACCAACGACCCAGTTAGGACAGAGCCGTGACGTCAGTGCTCTACTTGCCTGCCTCCTGTAGCCAATCAGGGCACGGCAGAGGCTCTTGGTGAATGGGAACTGGAGTGGAGGAGGGGGAGAAGGGGGGGGGGGTATTAGATGTGGGTTGGGAAAACTCCAGGTAAAAGCATCAACATTTGGCCACAGGTGAGCGGAAAGACACATGTTCCCAAACAGCTAATAACAATGGTTGTAAAGAAAAAAATATCCTAACATTGTTATTGACCTGCCTGTGGTTATTATATAACATATGATGCTGTCTCCTCTAGCCTATAGATATATACATGACAGGTATTGGATTTATTCTCGGGAGCAGAACCCTGGTTGCTAGGGACCTGACAAAGAGTCAAGTTATATAGGCAATGTACTAGAAAAAATAACCTTTTTGCTGTTTTCCTTTCTAATATTGGGATTGGAAAATATTGCATCAAGTATGTGATACATACTTTTAATATCTTTTAGGTTTTGTAATGCATTTTGCTGTGGGATGTTAAGATCTTTTCTGATAAGGGTTTTAACACCTTTTTCTATTACATTTCCTATATAGAATAACCCTTCATGAGGATTCTTATCAGTAGGGAGATAAGGCCACACCAAAAAAATAAGCTGGTCTACGGATTTCCCTCTTCATATTTTCAAGAATGCAAATTATTTTTTCTTTGAAAAATATCTTGTCTACGGATTTGCTCGCGCCTTGTTTTTCAAGGAGGAAATCTATTGGACAACAAAAAATTCTTAAAAAATTAGAAAAAAAATTCGCTCGCTCACACCATTTTTTCAAAACGAAAATCCGTAGACCAACTTATTTTTTTTGGTGTGGCTTAAGCCTGATAAGGGCCGTGCTAGTTGCTATGACGTCACTGCTGCTCCCAAGAATAATATACTAAGGCGCATTCTGTGGATAAGGCACATCTCACATATATTTTAAGGCAGACCCTGCTTTGACGACAAAGCTATAAGGAGCACATAGGACCTGATTTTGGAAAATTTAATACTATTTTGATGTAATTATGCCCTGCCTGAGTTCAGGGTGATCACTATTAAAGGCACAGTAGAGCTCTCATTCATGTACATAAGATGCGTGGCAGAAAAAATAATGAAAATAAGCAATACCGGTTGTGTCTAAAACAAAACCAGTGATTATTTCTTAGAAATACTGCCTGACAAGTCGGAGAGGTAGGGAGATATTCTATGTATTCACACCTGGACTGTCCAGGGTAGGCTGACGTCACCAACACCAACACACATATCAATATTGGAAGATGAAGATAGCTTTAGCTATGGGTTTAAAAAGGTTTAAAAAGGTGGAGTACTACATGTACTGACAAACCATTCATATAAGACTATTCATGTAAAATGAAAAAGGGTGGAAAATATTCCCAAAACCTTCTCAATGTAAAACTCTGCATATAAGCTGCACTCCTATTTCAGGTAGGCAATAAACTGCATGAGCCGCATATACATCTGAGATTGTCTATACTCACGCTTGTATGTTGGGTTTTTCTGTTATATCATGTCCAGGTATGGCACCAATATTAGCTACCGTTAAGTAAATGCTCTCTTATACTAGGGCCATGCCAAAATATCAGATTTTCCCAAAAATAGCCATAAAAAAGTTAGGGTAGGGCCAAAAGATTAGGGTAGGTAGCGTTACCTGAACACAAAAATTTTTTTTAGGCCTTATGGTTAGTTCTACCTACACAAATAACATTTAAATATTCAACGTAGTTAGCGCACAGTGGGCTTCGAAAATATCTGATTCAAACAGATCTTTGATATATTTCCACGTCTTTAAGATCATCTTGATGCGAGTGGCAACTGCTACATTCTGTTCTAATACAAGCTATACAAAATGTGTCACCAGTTGTATGACCCAACGTCCCAGGTCGCTGGCAGCAAACCAGAGAAAAGTGAATATGGGACTCCCCACCGTCCTACCTCACGGCACGGTTTGGTTAGTCAGCACTAGGCGCGATGACATCATCAATGCTGCACACGAAACACTACAGTCGCCCAACACAGTGTTTTGGGACGTGTGCTGGCCAATGTGGGAGCCCCTTTATAGTTGTGAAATAAGGCACATTTTTTGTTGTACTGAAAATATATGAAATACCTTACCAGGGCACACCCTGGCCTTTTGTTCAATGTGTGAGCCGTGATGATTTATGATAGCAAACTCCTTAGTCTCTACTTCGGTAAGGCAAAAGGCCTACCTGCACTTCTTTAAAAAAAAGAAAAAAAAAGCTAAAACCTACGAATACTCATGTTATCTCCTATCCCACATTTCGAACTCAATTCTAAGTGTTGGCAACTTGATATCATCTGAGTTACTAATACTATTCCCACTATATGTACCGTATATACATATACAAATGACTTTTTAAATTATTTCTTCTATTAGGGGTTCTTTATCTAAGTCTACAGTCTGAAAAAAAAAACCTTTTTTAATTAAGAGAGTGTAGTCTCATAACTGGTTTTCAAACTGAAAAATCGGCAAAGTGAGTGGCTGTGAAATGCTGAGATTGTCATTTGGAGAGTTGAAACTGGAAGTAGCCTAAAGTGACCTTCCACCTTTTGTCTATCAATAGAGCGCTCTCTGTGAGTGACGTCAGACCGGGCCTAAATACGGATATGGCATGACATTAGAACGCGGCAGATGAGGCTTGTTTTCCTGGTTTTTGTGTCTATGTTGAAGTTGGCTGCGGCCGCTGGGACTGAGTGAGAGGTGAGGACTGACTCTGGTCAGTGTAAAGTAAATATGCCACTTGCCACCATCAGGCCGGTCATGGCCAGGTCTCTGATGCTGCTCCCTCGAGCTGCTCTTACCTTTATACCTTTATGGAGGATGAGCACTTCTTCCGTTTATAGGCCACACCAAATAAACACTTGGTCTATGGGGGGAAAAAAGGGGTGGGGGCAATGGGGAAGGTAGAATTCTATTTCAACGTATGATAATTTGTTTCTCCCCTGTTATAATCCGAGACTGCATTGGTGCATCAGCCGTCGGCCATTAAGATTCTACACCAAGGACATTTTGGAGACACTGGCTATTTGAATGGAAACTTAAAAAAAAAATCACGGACATAGGCCTAAAATCACGGGATGCTTTCTTAAAACCATGGTCATAATCTGACCCTTTTTAGTTATTTTTGGACAACATTGGCTTCTAAGTTTTAGCCAAAGTCTATATTGTTAATACAAAAGATTAAAGAGACAGTAGTGAAAATTATGCACCAAAATCGGCCTATAATATTTCCTAAGTCTACCCGGCTTATGACTGAGGTTGGCATATGACCAGGGTTTTTGGTTGCGGTTATTTTTAAGAAAATAGATGTGTATGGATCTTTACAATTCAAAAAGCTATGGGGTCCTAGGAACCCCCCCCCCCCCCCACCTCCACCCCACCCCGGAACCCCTTGTGATGCTGGAAGAGTTGGGAAAATATTGGGTACCGGGTATATGTCATATCTAACCCTACTCCCCACCCTCCCTCCACCCTTCCGAGTTGAGTTCTGGTACTAGCCGCGGCTCATACTAGAAAATTTGCGATACTGCAAAAATCACTTCAGTTCCCAATCCCTGTTTAGGCCACTAAAAAAAAAACTGGTTTCTCATCACCAACCCCTGAAAAATATGACAAGGGCGATTTTTTTTTTTTTTTACTCTGGACATATCGGGCCATGAACGGGTTTGGGTTGTTTCCTGTCTCCCGAATATTTGAGACCAAAAGTATCTCTTGCCCACTGCATTGTTGACATCATTAGCTTTAATTTGATACCAAATATGCCCATACTTTTCCATTTTTACCATGTTTCTGACTAAAAACTCTTCAAACCTCAATTTTTAGATGCGCGTGGTGATGAGAAACCAGTTGTTTTTTTTAGTGGCCTTAGTGTAGATCCTGGTTTTTAGGGGAAAAAAGAATCAGTGGTGGCGGAGCCGTCTGGGATGTATCCCCTACACTTTTTCATGATTGCCCTGTAGATTATATAGAAAATAACCAAAATGTATACCATCATCCCCCACCTATATTGGTTGCTTTGCCCCCCACGGAAGAAGATGCTGGAACTAGTGAATTAGTCTATCCAAAAAGCCTGAGTGTTATTGTAGGTTATAGCTGGGGGGGAGGGGGATTTTGACCCTCGAGGGCATTTATGGCACAACAGAATTGGCTAAAATATGCCAGATTTTCATTGTTTGAGGAAAATCTGGTATTTGCATGTTAACCAGTGGGTGCCAGCACCATGCTGGTAGTGCATGCAGGTGTGACTACACTGCAGCTACCAGCTCAGGCCTAATTGACATGAAGACTCCACACCTCAAGGTGTGATGAGTGATAACCCATACTAACCATACCTTCGAATTTGTATTTATATTATTAATACACTCTGTGTTAATTAATGAGTATTAATAGTACTTCTGTGTGTAGGGTGGGACAGAGTGGATTCCCACCAGGTATTACATAACTGTACCCTACAACCAGTGTAAGGCACATGCTGGTGGCTAGCTTCAGCTAGAGACTAGGTCGGAATAACCTACTATGTAGGTCTAATGTCTATGATGCAATTTTCATTAAATCTGGTACAATTTTCACCCAAGATTCGAAATTCTCTATTTTCAGGTATTTTGCTTAAGGCTGACCCTTGCTAGTGACATTTTAGTCAAATAACCTCCCTACTGGGCCTAAAATAAAATATCGTGTTCAGGCAACGGGGCCGAAAAAAAAATAGGGGAGTTAGGGATTATTTTTTCGTTATTTTGGAGATTTTTTTTTAAGGCTGGCTGTAAATATTTTTGGCGCCTATGCAACACGAATTTGACATGCATGACCTTAAAAAAAGTATACATCTTGGTACGTGCCAAAACATCAATTTATTATACTACCCCTAAGGCCACACCAAATAAAAAAGTTGGTCTATGGATTTCCCGCATCATATTTTTGAAAATGATTTTTTTTTTCTTCTGAAAATCATTTTGTCTATGGGAAGTGCCCGCATCATTAAAAAAAAAAAATGAATTTTTTGTTTTTTTGCTGCTAGATAGAGTCTATATGGAGGCAGCATATGAACGAACACATACTCTGAAACAGCAGACCACTCATTGGAAAGCTGAAAGTCTGCAGATCCCCCTACCAAATAAAATAAAAAAAAAATGCCCGCTCTTTGATAGCAAGAATCCACAAAAAAAATTAAAATTTCGCCCTCCTGCACCATTATTTTAAAGCTAAAATCCGTAGACCAACTTTTTAATTTGGTGTGGCCTTATTCATAAGAACACATAGGGGGTGGGGTTGGGGGTCTGGGGTGCTAGCTACATATAGCTTTTTGAATTTTGCATCAATACATCCCTGGGTGATAGTCTGCTGGGAGAGTGGGTCCTGAACTCAATTTTGCATGCGTGAGGAGGCAAAAAAGTACCATGCCTACGGGACCGCAAATGGGCGAATCCCCTTGTCATTAAGCCATATGTCACATATTGATTTTAAAGAATGGCCATGTCACCCTGTCAACAGTATTTGTGAGTTTTTCACCACGCAGGACATTTGGTCCTGCAGATTACTTATTCTGCAGGTCTGGTACAACTTTATATAGGACTCTCTGGCAAAAACGAAATATCTTAAAGCAAGAATATACATTCTATTCTATCAGAAAATAGGATTCATAAAGTTCTGAGAAAATGAAATTCACAATAGATCAATGTTAATGCTTTTTGTTTTACACTGTAGAAACCTTGATAATGGTTTGATTTGAATGCCATAAAAAATGGCATGTAGCCCAAGGTCTGGGGATGACAGCCAGGCATTTGTTCCAGCACAGTCAGTCGTCAGTCGTTTTTGAAACCTCCCCAGCTGGGAGGGTGATGCGGGCAGGGACAATGAGAGAATGAGACATAGACAAAGGTTCACAAGAAGTGGGTCTGACTGAGGGTTATCTCACGAGATAACGCTCAGTCAGACCAACTTTGAGTGAACCTTTGTATTTATTTCATGTTATCTGAGTCAAAAATGGTCAAAACCTTTTTGAAATTGCATAAATAGATAAATATTTACATGTTTTATGGTCATTTTTGGTGGTTTTAATGGCCGTGGGGGGGGGGGGTGAGATACGGAGCTGCAATCTTAAGCCTATGGGCTGTCAGTATCTCGGGCGTATCAACATGAAATAAATAATGATTGTTGATGAGGCCTAAAAAAAGAAAGTGTTGTCTTCAGGTACCCCCCCTCCCCCACCCTAATTTTTTGCCCCCCTACCCTAATTTTTTTATGGACCTTTTGGGACAAAAATTTGTTTTTTTAATTAGACATGTTAGTTTGTCATTTTTACAATCCTGCACATAAAATATATGTTGTGTAGAATGGGTGTTGACAGAATCTACCCGGTCTACGAACAACAGGCTCGCAACACGTGTCTAGATATCAAGCCGCTTATGCGTCTCTAGATATCGAGCCGCTTATGACATTAATAATAACAAAATAAATTCAAAATAAATGTTTTCAACATTTAAGGCCAGTGTAGTTCTACAGCGTAGGGACAGTATCATTAGGGTTATTGTTTTTTTTTTTCAAATTCTAGCTTGGAGAATGTTATCATGGTTTTAACCCTATCTCTAGATTTCTATTTTTAAAGCTGTAAGGGGCCACTGGTCGGCAAAGTCTGTAGACCGGGTAGAAAAGTAGTGGGTCCTGTAGAACTAGATGCAAAAATTTAGGGACGAGTCATTTATTGCCAAGTGGGGGGGGAGCTTTTTAGATATAGGGGGGGTCATTTTGAAAAAGAGCCCGTTGGTGGAGGGGGGCAAAACCCAATAAACATTTACACTGGGGGGGAGGGGGTCAAAACTAAACATAGGCAATTCAAATACCTATCTTGACGCGTCATTTCACACATGTATCCGATTTTTTGCAAAACCAGTTGTTAGTGGGGGGGGGGGGTCGCAATCATTTTCGTCAGAGTGGTGGGGGGGTGTTGGAAAAAAATCTGTCGATCGACCAAAATCCATCTAGCCCCCCCCCCTAGCTGGTAATAAATGACTTGTCTCTTACACAGGGTTGCCACACTAGTTGGGTCATCAAAAACCCTGACTTTATCCTGACTATCGTTGCTTTTTTCCAGACCATCTCCCAGGCATTTTATCATAATTTCGATGTATAATACAGCATATCACATCTATATTTCTGTATTGGTGACATCTAGACAACAACAGACTCTTGTTAGGGGGATTTTGGTTAAAAAGAGGACCATTGTTAGAGTGATTTTGGCTTAAAAGTACCCTTGCCAACCTTACAGCAAAATATATTCATTTTATAAGCTATAAGATGCATCACAGTATTGAAAAGTTGATGTTTTCATAGCTATTCTATAGGGCCAAATACATACACGGAAGCAACGATCTGACTCCCCCCTCTCCTGGGATTTCCCCCCTCAAAGCAACCACCCCATCCCCTTTGAGAAAGGGCGGGGGAAACATCTTTGCCATGGGATGTGGCTAAATGTGCAGTTAAAGTGCGAGACCAATGAAGCAGGTGGTGTGAGGGGTGTGGGCCTTGGGAAAAAAATTTAATTCCAGAGGGTATGTGATGCATTCTAGTGCATTTCTCATATCTAAGGAGGATAAAGAAAACTGATCCCGTAAAACATAACCTCTTTTTTTGTTTGAAAAGGAGCTAGGAGTATACTACGGAGCCCAAGAAATCTAGCAAATCTAGTGGCCAAATGTGCGCATTCTGGTGGTTTTGAGGATGTCTGATATGCGCAGTTAAAATATTTTACTAAGAGCCTTACTGTCATATTTATAAATGTCAAACTGAGATCTCATTGGATCTGAATTAATAACAAGATTGACCATGGTCCATCTTTACAAAATTGAGAAAACTGTAAAAACTAAGTTTGCAGGAATTTTTTCTAGAGCCTTATTTAGAGGATACTCGAAATGGCAACAGGTGGTGTGAGGGGTGTGGGCCTTGGGAAAAAAATTTAATTCCAGAGGGTATGTGATGCATTCTAGTGCATTTCTCATATCTAAGGAGGATAAAGAAAACTGATCCCGTAAAACATAACCTCTTTTTTTGTTTGAAAAGGAGCTAGGAGTATACTACGGAGCCCAAGAAATCTAGCAAATCTAGTGGCCAAATGTGCGCATTCTGGTGGTTTTGAGGATGTCTGATATGCGCAGTTAAAATATTTTACTAAGAGCCTTACTGTCATATTTATAAATGTCAAACTGAGATCTCATTGGATCTGAATTAATAACAAGATTGACCATGGTCCATCTTTACAAAATTGAGAAAACTGTAAAAACTAAGTTTGCAGGAATTTTTTCTAGAGCCTTATTTAGAGGATACTCGAAATGGCAACTTTATAATGAAATTCAGACATTCGGCATGGGGGTGATCAGATTGATGTGAGGAATGTTTAGATTAAAAGAAATAGTAGGAAGAGACTGGGTTGGAGGGGGGAAGGATGAGAATGGGGTTTTAGTAAGTTTAAAACTGAGGTTCTGAGTTCATGTACAAACTCTCATGTTAAGCTGGCCTTTAACTTTCATTAGAGGGCATTCTCTGTACCATATGTGAACCATTCCGTGGACAGGGAATGGGAGGGGGATCTAAGTTTGGAAATTTTTTTTATCAAATTTAAAACAAATTATTCAGCAGGACTTGGAGCTGGGATCTTTACTACTTTGCTATTGGAGAGAATAGATTTAATTACTATTGAGATGCATCACCATAGAGTTGCCACTCACTGGTCGACAAATACCAGGAAAACTGGACTTTGGACATAAATTTCCCAGGAATTCAACATAATTGAATACAGAAGTCTTGGAATCAAAATCAGGAATTCCTGGTAAACCAGGAAAAGTGGCATCTCTGGAATCACCTGTCATAAGAGAATTTTTAAATTCTGCAAATCACATGGTCTATTTTGAGGCATTTGAGAGCTCTTGACCGAGAATGTAACATCAATTTCTCTCTGGCTCAAACAGCTAAATAACAGAAAACTGTCCTTGACTCACGGAAAATCCTGACTTATTTCTGACTTCTCTAAAATCCCAAAATTTCCTGACCTCTTCATGCCAAATACAGAATTTTTCCTCACCCTGAAATAAAAATTACCTTTTCCAACTTTTTCCTGATCCGTGGCAACCCTGTAACAGCTGATCTTTAGAAAATCTACCAGAATAAATTACCCTAGCTACCTAAACATACCGAAAAAATTTTGACCCCGTTAGGGGTTACCTGAACACCACTATATTTTTAGGCTAAGGGAGTGGTCATTTTTTAATAACAGGGGGGGGGGGGTGGTTGGTGGGTTTGGGGGGGACCCCTCTGAGGGGGGACAGAAAAATTTTCGCCGCGCACGTACGAAGTTTCACCACCATCCCCCCCCCCGTTGTTAACAAGAAATGCCGTTGTGACCGCGTAAAAAAACGCCTCCCACTGTTATTTTGTATTGTGAGACCTCATCACATGGGGCAAATGAAATCATCATAGCGCACTCCCATACCGCTTCGCGGTATCGCCGCTACGCGGCGTGGGAGGCGCTAAAAAAATGACCACTCCCCAAATTAACTTAAGACAGGGATGTAAGTCAGTCATGGGCAAAAATCAGGAAGCCATACATTTACTTGATATAAAAGCCTTCTATTTTTCCAAACAGCCCTCTTTACCACTCATATAAGGAAAATACATGTCATTCAAAATTTTCAGAAATCAGGAAATCCTGATAAAACCTGAAGACTTACATCCCTGTTAAGAGATCTATTTCTAGGACGTGGGCTCTAGGCCCTATTAAACAATTATCATTTTTGTGGGAATCAATTCCGATTTGGCTAACGAGTGTGCCCACGAGTGGTATGAGCTGAGTCTGAGACTGAGAGTTTAGACTGTGCATATAGACACTTACATAGGAAAACTGCCCTTTTCTGTATTGTAATCATTAAGGCCAATGGCAATGCGGTGTCACTAACTGTCAGTTTCCGTGCCTGCCTTGCGGGTCTCGACCCATCAAAATGGCGAGAAATACCACACAACAGGATGTGGCCTACTTCTCAACTAGAGCCTAGTCTGCTTCCTTCTTTCTTCGTGTGCTGTATCAATTGCTAACGTTGACTAGCATAGGTCATGTTAGTGTGCTTTGACAATGCACTGATGTCCTGATTGGGGTGTCCCCCCCCTCCTCCTCCGGTGATGACGATTTACATCACACGGACGGGGAGAATCCCCAACTGCAGGCCACGAGCTCTCAGCTTGCGCAAATATAATCAAAAATGGCTTCGACAACTCCATCAAATGGCATCTTCTTGCCTCATAGGTACTCGTTCACCTTCTACAGCCTACCCCCTCGACCTCAGGAGGGGTAGCACGCTTCATTGTTGTTATTAGTCAATGTGTGGGTACTTACCGGTTACGTACTTTTCGTCACCAACTTTGCCGCAATCCGAGTGGATAAATTTGCAGAATACGTAGTCGCCACGTCAAAATACATGGACAGCGTCACAGCCTCCAACAACAAGCCGCTTCACACGACCGAAATTGTGTATCACTCCGCTGTAGTCCCGGCATTTATTGATCGGTTGGACCAACGGGAGGGATGAAACAGCGTACGGCAGTTTCTAGCAAAATGGGAAAATTTCAAACTATTAAAACAAGGACAGAACTATGCTGTACAGAACACATGTCATATGTTAGGGAGTGATCATTTTTTTAACAATACGTGTGTAAGCGAAAATCGCGCACAGAAAGGCGCCCTTTTAACCTACAGACTTTATCTCAAGACAGCCCCATAGGTTAAAACCAAAAAGGGGGTGTGGATGGGGGGTCCCCCATGTCACATGTCGATTTTTAAAAATAGCCATGTCCCCATGTCAATTATAAGAAATTGTCATGTCACCATTTTAAAAAATTGTTCATATGTCACCATGTCATTGTCAGTTTTAAGAAATTGGTCATGTCATGTACACTAAGCCTAAAAAAGCCCATGTCGCCATGCATGTTGATTTTAGTGGTCCACACCCATCAAATGCTTCCCTGTATCACACAGCCTCGGCCAGCGGCTATTTAATACCAGTTTAATAGCCTGGGAGCATCTCTATATTCAACTGGATGTGTATTCCATTTTATTGTTTTATTGCCCCCTTTGATCTAGATAAGAATCTGATTGAACCTGGATGTGTATTCACTCACCAGCAGATGGTAAGTAATACTACAGTGGTATTGCCTCTGCTGAGAGAGCTAGCTCGCCGCCTGGGCGACGATCTAGTCAGATGAAGAGCTGAAGCCAGCCCGTACTCTGTCAGGCTGGAGGGGGCGAGCCTGTGTATCACACTGTCAGGTACCGGTAGGAACAGGAGAGCTACAAAAGTGGCAAATTATATGTCGAGAGTTTTGAGGGTTCTTTTTCTCTTTTTTCCTCTTTGAGTTTTCCCCCCGAAAACTGATGAAATCATTCCCCCCCTTAATTTTTACCCCCCCCCCCCCCAGGTCAAGGGGTCACAGCGCATGAAAAAAAAAAATCATGCATGCAAGCTTTTTTTTCTGACCTCCCCGCTCCAAAAACGACGTGAATTGAAACAGTGGACAGATCAGTCCGTTTTGATTTTTAGAACGGTGACCTCATGGCCAGCAATGACACAATGACGTCATCCTTACGCCAACATTTTCAAGGACCCTGAATCGATGGGGCTCCCCAATCTCGTACTTCTTTCACATGTTAGGTTAGTTTGTCATTGTATCATTTGGATATAATGAGAACTATTAGATACCTTATATGTGTGTCAACATCTGTAAAATATCCTATGCTAGGCATCTTGATTTCGAACTATTTTTCAGAAGCGGACAGACCGCTGATGTCATGGTTGCGACGAAGCAATATACTGCGTCGAGTCTGCTGAGTCTGCATCATGTAAACAGGACACACGTGTTGGAATCTGGATGAACAGCGCTAATGGACAAATGTCCTGCCTAACTCAGTGCATGGTGACACAATTTGAACTTAGAGTTAATCAGTTAAAGAGCAGGTTCTTTTTTAGTTTGGGCAAAAGGTAGATCGTAGAGTCTCGAACTGTGGGCCCTTCCCTAGACTGAGGATCGTTAGTTGGATCGGGAGTTGGGCATACTGGCCCTGGGGCTTGAGTTTTTGAGATTGGATGCGCCTGCATTTTAGGCGCACTCTCCTGTCTTTATTCCTACTTCAAATAAAACATAACTTATATTTGTGGATAATTTGAACCTCTAACTTGCACCACAATCAATTTCATTATGCTGCGATTTTTTTTAACTTGCCTAAAGTACGGTGTTAAAAATCCTGACATTCTTTTCTGGAGAAATCACATGGCAGCCATGTTGAATTTTCGGACATGCACTCGGTGAACTTACAGCTGATGTAGCATTAGGAGTATACTGACTTATGATTCAATTTTTTTAAATCATCTAGATATATACCGGTACCTAAAGTTTACACGACATTGATGATTTAGTTCAATTCTCCTTCTAAGTGTTCAAACTAAGCACATGTAAACAATGCATTTGCTACTTCCGGTTTTACCGTATGGGCCCACTGTCAACCTCAGCATCTCATTAGGGGATCACTGAGACCCTATAACGTAGTGTCATTAGGGTCTCATCTGTTACAATAACGTAGTGTCATTAGGGTCTCATCTGTGACTAGAGGATCGTCTGTGTCACGGGTTTGCCATACTCTCTACCTACGCCCGCTACGGGAGGGAAACGGGAGTAGAGTAGAGATACGAAAGTGGCTAGCTCTTCCCTCACTCACTGACTCAGTCACGGGCGCAGTTTCCGTGGGGTGGGGGCTCTCGACCCTGGCTATCAACCTAGCAAAAGCCTGAAAAGGGTGCATGCTTGAGAAAGTGTCAAAAGAGGGATTGGCTTGCCACTAGCCGTAAACTCGTGTTGGGAGAGGGTCGTGTCAGGTGGAGGTGGGGGGGGGGGGTAAGAATATGTTAAGGTGAATATCGATGCCCCATTGAAACAGAGATGCCAACATTTGATCACAGACTTCAGGGACAAGTTTGTGAAGTGAAGCAAAAAGGGGGTGTGGGGGTGGTGACAAGAAACTTTCCGACCAAAGAGTTGAAGTCAGGATGCTTGATGAAGTATACATTTTTTAAGTGATTGATACTTTGGTTACTGTGGTACAATACAACTATACTTAGTCTTATGTCAACATTCTTCAGAGTTCATAATCTGTGCCATGTGCACTGCAGGCCACCATTGCTAACTAACTTCCGGTCCCGCGATGTCACGTCTCTACCAACATCTCCCTTTTATCAATTTTTTTTTTTTTTTTTTAAACAAACATCCCTGCAGACAAGTATAGTCCAACGTCAAGTGTTAAAACAGTCTATGCTGAAAGAAAATACTAATTATAAGTCACAAAATAAATCATATGTTTGAACATGGTCTGAACACATGAGTCTCTCTGCAAGCATATAGTCATCATATCTTGAAGGTCGTGAGATCTCCCTTGTCCTTGTGCGATGAACCGGAGAGGGGCTCGGGGCAAGGGGAGGTACCACCATCCACAAGGTGTCACGGTAGTAATCCGCCCTGGTAAGCCTAGGACAGCTAAATAGTCCCAACTAAAAACAGTGTTTTGCTTGGTATAATCAGTGCCAGGGGACCTTATTTTTATCGCAGATTAATAATTTTGGTACCAGAAGAAAGGTAACGATTTGGGGGGAGAAAGTTGCAAAAAATTTTTGGTCACCATGGAAACCTATTTTGTCAGAGAGGGGTCCAAGTTCATATTTGTGACTTGTCAGGGGCGCCTGTATCATTTAATTTATTCAACATGGTGGTTTCCATGGCAACTGGTGCAAAAACGGATCTGACTCCGTTATGGTTGACCATGCTAAAAAAATCAAGAAAGACTCCAGCTTTAATTTAAGCCTTTATTTATGAATGCCATCAAATTAGAACCCGGGGGAATCAGAACATCCTTGGCTGGTCGCACATGAACCTGGTTGCGGCTAGCCAGTCCCCGATCAGTCTGAATGGTGTATGATCTGGGTCTTCTGCAGTCAACTACCTGCCTGTAGGCCCATGGTTGACCACGCCTGTTGGGGGCTTTAGGTAAGCATAGTCTCCAACTGAGAGAGATGGAGGGTTTACAGTATTCCCATCATATAGTGCCTTGGAGGCCACCCTGCGAGTATTGATTTCCTCCTGTACCACCTGACTGTCCGCCACCTGAGAGTCTAACAGCCTGTCTGAAGTTGGGAGAGGAGTGCGTGTCCAACGGGATAGCATACGCTGAGCAGGAGAGTATGAATATCCAGCCTGGGGGGTGTTACGGTGAAGTAACAGGGCGAGTTTGATGTTCATCGATATCTTTAGCAACCACTTAGCTACCTTCACTGCTGCCTCTGCTCGACCATTCCCTTTCGGGTAATAAGGTGATGATGTAGAGGCAAGGGTGTCTCCCAGCTCGTCTATCTCGATCCAATCTGAGTAATGACACACAGTGACTAGGTAGTCCTTCCTCTCAAATGCACACAAGTCTTGGCTAAGTAGTTCCCAAGGTCTTGTCGGTATAGGCAGTGACAGCATGGGCTCCTTTTGTGATGATGAACCATATACTGCACAGGTCTCGCAGGCATCACACATGTCCTTTATCGCGGCTCTCATTCCTGGCAATAATGAAGAAAGAAGTAACGACAAAGAAAGCAGTAACAATGAAGAAAGCAATAATAATGAAGAAAACAGTAATAGTGAAGAAAGAAGCAACAAGGAAGAAGAAAACAACAATAACAAAGAAAGACGCAGGAAAGAGTACAATGCCCACAACTGGCCCAGATTCCTTGTTGTGGAGTCTAGTGAAGAGGGTGAAACACTAGCAAAACTGTCACCATTCGCCATAGGTAAGGCTCTGGAAGGCCATGCTGGAATACCTAAGAGTGTGAAAAAGACCAGGGCAGGAACCTTGCTTATTGAAACCTACAAAAAGTCTCACAGCATGGGACTGCTTAAAATGACCAATATGGCATGAACTCCAGTAAAAGTCTCTCCACACAGATCCCTCAACTCCTCAAAAGGAGTCATTCGCTGGTGGGACCTGGTGGGAACCCCCGAGGAGGAGATTACCGAGAACCTTTCGTATATAGGAGTCACAGAAGCAAAGCAGATGAAGGCGAGAAGGATGGGTAAGGTAGTCGAGACTGGTACTTTTGTACTGACTTTCGACTGCCCGACGCCACCAGATTCCATCAAATGCGCGTATCAGAACATCAGGGTAGAAGAATACATCCCGAACCCAATGCGCTGCTTCAAATGCCAACGTTTTGGACACACTTTGAGAAAATGCAACAACCGACAGAGATGCGGAAGGTGTGACCAAGAGCATGAAACAGAAGGATGTAGGGAGGTACCCCCCTGCACCAACTGTGGTGGAAACCATCCCGCCTTCTCCAAAAAATGCCCCAAGTTTATAGAAGAGAAGAAGATCCAAAGTGTACGTATAAATCAAAAGATATCCTTCTCGGAAGCAAGAAAAATTGTTCAAGCTCTAAACCCTACTACCACACGTACTGCATTATTATCAGACGTTTTCAAACCAACCAAAACTGTGGCATGTCAGACACTATCACCGTCTGAACTGGCTGAAGATCTACAGCCTCCACCAAAGGCTCAATCCCAAACCATTGGGACAACAACGGGCACTCTCATCATGCCCCCTAGGAACCTTCCTGGTTCCGTCCAGGTGCCAGCAGGGCCCCTCGAGGGGTCACTGTCACCTGCCTCAGTATCCGAACCATCAGGATGCCACCTACCCAGCCTAAATCCGGGACAATGTACTAGGGATTCTCATAAGCCTACATCATCTGGTTCTAGCCAAGAAACATCAGGCTCCAACCGACCAGTTTCCGGTGTTCGGCCCACAGAGACCCACAAAGGAAGCCGGGCACACCCCAAGCCCACCCCAGGAGGTACTGGATGGGATAAACACTATCCCTCTGAACCAAGCTTGGTAAACATCCCTACGCCTGCAAGCTCCTTCTCATCAAAGGCTGCATCACCACCACCTCCCCCTTCCCCCAACTCTCAACACAGAGTCAACAAGGAGGTTCAAGGGAGGTTCGCAGCTAAGAAAATAACACAAAAAGAACTGACCACACTAACAAAACAAGAAAAAGCCAAAACAGCACAGGTAAAGACCAAAATTAATAGAAATATCACCCACACATCCAACAGATTTAAAGTACTCGCTAATGAAATGAAGGAAGCGTCGGGCCGAGCCGACCACAAAACTACCACCAAAAATGGAAGATAACGAGGTCATATTACAATGGAACTGTAGAGGTGCTAGAGCCAACAGAGAAGACCTTGAACTTCTCTGTGCAGAATTCAAACCATCTGCAACTATTGAAAGGATACTAGACCGCAAATCATTATGCATCTTCAATAACAAAACACCCACATACCTCCACCCAGCCAGTGGGACCTACAGCTATATAGATCTAACCATAGGTCATCCAAACATCTTTGCCGATTATGGATGGAGTGTTCATGATGATCTTTGTGGAAGTGATCACTTTCCTATCATCCTAAAAACTCAAAAACATACCAACAACAACCAAAGGAACCCAACATGGAAAATACAAAGAGCTGACTGGGATGAATTCCAGAAACTCTGTGAAACTTCCTTCCTGCCATGGGAACATGTGGCTGAGAAGAGGGATGCCATCCAATACTTTACAGATACCCTTTTGGAGATAAGCAAGATGAGCATCCCGATAACATCAAAAAAGCCCTCCAAAAAATCTCGTCCATGGTACGACGACAAATGCAAAGCAGCTCGGAAGGAACGCAAGAGGGCCCTCAGAAAATTTAACAACAACATAATCCCAGAAAACATGTACAACTTCCTCCAGACAAGGGCGAAAACCAAATTAACGCTGAAAACAACTAAAAGAGAATCTTTCCAAAATTATGTTAAATCTCTCCCCTTGTCCAAATCCATGAAAAAGATCTGGCAAGCAGTAAATAGCATGAAAGGTAAGGCCAACAACCCAACAATACACCATCTGAGAGTTGGGGGCGAACCCAAAAGAACAAAGCAAGAAATTGCAAATGCACTGGCGAACCAATTCCGCAAAACCTCGTCAATTGAAAACTGCAGCCACACATTCCTAAGACATAAAGAAAGAGAAGAATTACACAAACCCAACTTCTCCTCAGATAATAAAGAGAACTATAACCTAACTTTTAACATTGGTGAATTGAAACATGCACTGAATGGCTCAAAAGACTCGAGCCCAGGACCGGATGAGATCCACTACCAAATGCTGAAACATCTCCCTCCCAATCAACTGAACCTGCTACTGGATATCTTGTATGATATCTGGGTAAATGGGAAATATCCCAGATCTTGGGCAGAGGCATTGGTCGTACCCATCCCCAAACCAGGAAAAGACCACAGTGAAGCCTGTAACTATAGACCCATAGCAATGACAAGCTGCCTTGCCAAAACTATGGAAAGAATGGTGAACAACCGACTGATGTGGTACCTTGAGTCTAATGATCTCATGAATCCACTTCAGTCAGGATTCCGGAAAAATCGTAGCACGACAGACCATCTTGTCAGGTTAGAAAGTTACATCAGAAAGGGATTTGCAAATAATGAACATGTGGTTGCCATCTTCTTCGACCTGGAGAAGGCCTATGACACCACATGGAAACATGGAATCCTGAAAGACATTCACAAACTAGGGCTCCGTGGAAGGCTTCCCATGTTCCCCTGTGGAGTGGGGACCTTCATGTGAGGGCATGAAGGAGCAGAATAACTTCATTGGGAGTCCACAAGGAGAAATCTCCTTCCATACTAACAGTGGGCATACCAGATTCGTAAAAGGCGACAAACTTGGGGTTTCTTGTCTCTTGGGGTGAGCATGTGGGCAGCTGGTGTCCATATGCACGGGCCTGGGCTTACATGCTTGTCTTTTGCCATGGGATTCCCCCTCAGTGAACCACGTCTGAGTGATCAAAGGCCGTGGTTTGTCTGGCCCTGCCTATGGGACCAGGCAAATAAAAGAACACTTGCTATCCTTCGAAAAGAGTAGGGGAATGAAGCCCCGGTAGCGGTTTTCCCCCTCGACCCTCCTCATAGATTCGGTCATTCATCTCATAGATTCGGTCATTCATAGATTCGGTCACTGCTGTGTCGGGCAAACAGCATATAAATACCTGTCCAAAAAGAAAAGAAAGGACTGAATGTCCGAGAAACCTTGAATGTCTGAGTTCCTTGATGGCCCCCGGATGTAAAACTAAACAAACAAACAAACAATCCCATGTTTGTATCAAAATTTCTTGCCAACAGAGTATTCAGTGTATGCCTTCAAACCACACATCGAATACTTGAGGAGGAAATGTCAAAAAGCCATGAATCTCCTGAAAGTGCTTTCCCACACCGACTGGGGTGCCGACAAAGAAACATTACTGATCTTATACAGGGCCTACATCCAGTCAAGACTAGACTATGGCTCTATCGTATATGGATCAGCTTGCCCCAGCTACTTGGACAGGTTGAAGCCTATCCAGAACCAGGGACTGAGGTTATGCCTGGGGGCATTCCGTACATCTCCAGGAAAAAGTCTAGAGGTGGAGGCAAACATCGCCCCCCTTGAGCTTAGGCGAGAAATGCTGTCTATGCAGTACGCAGTTAAAGTAAGAGCAAACAAAAGAAACCGAACATATGAGACACTGTTCACCGAAAACAATTCAGTGTACAGGAAAAAACCGAACATGACCCAACCATACTCGTACAGAGTGAACAGACCTATGAAAGCAGCAAAATTAGATGTGATCAAAACCAGGGAGATAAAACCACCCGATAATCCCCCATGGCTACAAATGAAACCAAAGATCATCTTCACCCTGAGCAAAAACAAAAAGGCAGAAACAGACTCAGTGACCTTTAAAGATCAACTCCATGGGATAGAAAAAGACCATAGTGAACACCTGGTGGTGTACACAGATGGTTCTAAGGAGGGTGACAAAGTAGGCTATGGAGTACACACGCCATATGGCAACCTGAAAAGAGGCCTCCATCCCAAAGCCAGCATTTTCACGGCAGAGGCTAGCGCCTTGTTACATGCTCTAGAATATGCCAGGATATCAACTCACCAGAAATTCATTGCTCTGTCAGACTCCAAGTCATGCCTTCAAGCAATGAACCAATATGAACCAAACAATCCTTTGATACAAGATATCAGGGACAAAACCATCAACCTTGAGAAAGCAAAGAAAGATGTTGTTTTCTGCTGGCTGCTGAGCCATATTGGCATAGACAGAAACGAGGCAGCAGATGAAGCGGCAAAGTCAGCACTGAAACTGACATCTCACACAGGGACCTGACATCAACCATCAAGAAATATGTGAAACTGAAATGGCAAGCTGACTGGAAGAAGCAGCATGAGAACAAGCTACACTCCATTCAGCCTCAACTGAAAGGAAAGGGTGAAAAAAGAAAACTATCCAGATCAGACGAAGTGAAACTAACACGTCTACGAATTGGCCACACAAGGCTTACACACGAACACCATCTGAAAGGTGAAGCCCAACCAATGTGCCAACAATGCAAGACTGAACTCACAGTTAAGCATATCTTGCTCAACTGTCGAAGGACTGCAAGCAACAGAAGAAAATATCTTAAAAATGCAACAACACTGAAAGCTGTCTTCAACACAATAGAAACAAAAGAACTCCTGAACTTCCTCAAAGAATCAAACTTATATAAGTACATATAGATAATACATACATATAATTTAAAAAAAAATAAAAAAAAAAATCGAAAAATGGCTGGTCCGTCGGTGTCAGGATAATGTGACCGACCGGGTGATGTGTCTACAGTTTGCCACATGTTACCTGCATGAGGCAGCACGATAAAGAGGGGCCTTGAGCCACGAGTGGTATTTCACCGCTACGAGCCGTGTCCCACTGCTACAAGCAGACTCATAAATATATGCACGCGCGCACACACACCCACCCACTCATATGCGCAAACCCGAGGTAGGCCCGCAGCCTACCATTACTATTGAAATTTTAAAATTCTTGAATGTCTGAGTTCCTCGATGGCCCCCGGACGTAAAACTAAACAAACAAACAAACTCATTCCTGGCCAGAATAGTACCTCCTTAGCCATCCTGTAGTTTGACTCAGCTCCAAGGTGATTTGCATGGATCTTGGCTAACATTGCGGCCCTGAGCTGCTGAGGCACTAACACAGATTCCCCCTTGTATACAGCCTCATTCAGTACAGACAGCTCATCTCTGAGTCCCCAAAAAGGCCTGAGATCCTTGGGAACTACAGCACGGTCATCTGGCCAGCCGTCGATAATCATGTCTCGTAAAGCATTGAGTAACTCATCAGCATTAGTCATTTGCACTATCTCCCTCTCAGTCTCTCCAGTCAACCTGGGACTGCGGCTGACGGATTCACACTCCAGTCTGAACACCTCCAATCCTGTTGTGGGTGTATTTACGGGGGTTCGTAAAGCTGCTCTGGATAGGGTGTCTGCTATGAGAAGCGTGGTGCCTTTCCTGCTGCAAGGTCATCAACATCCTTTGCAGTCTGGCAGGTGCTTTGTGAAATGGTTTTGACATGATAGGTACCAAGGGTTTGTTTCCCATAAAGCCATTGGTCAAACTTGTGGAGACCATGGCAAATGGCGAGGCACTCTTTTTCCATTTGAGAATACCTCCTTTCTGTGTCACTGAGCCGGCATGAGCTGAAGGCTACTGGCTGTAGCTCTCCCTTTGTGTTTGGTTGCAGAAGTGCGGCTCCTAAACCTGACTCACTTGCATCAACCTGCAATGTCACTGGTTTATCCAGACTGTAGTAGAGGAGTGTAGGTGCTGATGTGATGAGCTTCTTGGCTCTTTGGAATGTTGATTCCTGCACCTTGGACCACATGAAACTGGCACCGTCTTTTGTCAGCATACGTAAGGGCTGTAGAGTCGAGCTCAGATTGTCACAAAACTGTGATAGGTATGTGGCCATGCCTATAAACCGCAGCAAACCAGCCTTGTCTTTCGGGGTTGCCATTCCCATGATTGCCGACACTTTCTCAGGGTCTGGCTGCAAGCCACTATCAGTGATAATGTTCCCCATGAACTTGAGCTCCCGAAGGGCAAACTTGAACTTATCTGGATTGAGTTTGATGTCTTTAGCCACACAACGTTCCATCAATGCCACCAATCTTCTGTCATGCCTGGTCTTTGCTGTTGTCTAGTCCTAACCCTCACCATAAACAAGGATATCATCAGCAATGCAACTTATTCCTTCAAGGTTCTCAAGGGCATCCAAGAGTCCGGGCTTCCCTAGCCCACTTAAAAGGGTCTATATCT